>CM038672.1:637610118-638274760 GCA_021605145.1 Aegilops bicornis | reverse complement strand
TGACACTCTTCGAAACCTCATAAAACATACCTCAAAACCTTTTATAAGGCCGATACAGGCTCCATTCAGTCCACTCTCAGCAGACTGAATCTTCTCAATCACCGCACCCATAACGGCACGGTGTTCATTGACGATGGAGGCGCTCTTCAGTGCCACCAACAAAGTATCCGACACCTCTGGTTGGACAGAGGTTGCCGGTGGAACAGGCATGTCCCCTCCGGCTGAGAGAGGCTTCCTGCCTGATTCTGGAGCCGTATTGGTCTCCGGAGCTGTATCCGGCGGGGAGCCGAATTCCTGATGGTCCCCACCGTCAGCTCCCATTGGAATTTTCTCCCCCATGTGTCCGGCCCCTGAAGTTTGACCTCCAGGCACCGCCTTCACAGTCTTCCCCTCTCCTCCTTGGCCGGGGTCCTTCTGGGACGAAGCCTTGGTGTTATCCACCTGTTTGGAGGAAGGGGCCTTTGGGGGCGTCCCGCTCTCCATAGCATTCGAGCTCAGCGAATCCTCTGATGAGGATTGTGTGGTACGGGACCTCGCTCGACTACAAAAATGATGGCTCAGGTTAAAATACTACGCCATGACGAGTCTGGACGCATAGATGTACTCAGATATTTATATACTGACGAGTTCACCAGGGGCTGGGCCCTGGGATCCCACGCCGGGCCGCTATTGGCGGCGACAGTGGACTCCTCCGGAAGAGGAGCCTTTCCCCTTTTGCGCGGCTCGGCCTCCAAGTGTATGGAGGCCGTCCTCTTCTTTCTTCCTCCCGTAGGGGATTCATCTTCCTCCTCGTCCTCGTCCTCTTCGGAGACGGAACCGGCACCAGAGCCTTCGAATATTGTGTCTGAAGTGTCGCGGTGACGAAGACCTCCCCGGGTCTTTTTGGCCTCCTTCTCGGCCGTCTTCTTCGGCACCTTGTAAGGCGCTGGGACCAGCATCTTTGTCAGAAGGGGGACGGCCGGTTCTTCGGGCAGCGGGGCCGGACAATGGATCCGCTCCGCCTTCTTCGTCCAGCCCTGGGAGAGTTGTAGAAAACACGTTAAGCGCTTCCTTTGGGTTATGCGGATAAAAGTATGATGACTTACCAAACTTGCAGGGCGGGACAGTTGGTACCCGTGGTCCTCAGCGGAGTCCGGACATGATTTGCTGGACTTGAAAAGCACCTTCCAGATGTCCTTGTGCGAGGAGCCAAAAAGCTCTCATAAGGTTTGGTGCCTGGCCGTATCGAATTTCCATAGATTGCAAGTCCGGTGTTGACAAGGCAGGATCCGGCGAACTAACATCACCTGGACTAAATTAACAAGTTCAATGTTCTTGTCTCCCATATCTTTAACGCGCGTCTGGAGCACCGATAGTTCATCGGACGAGCACCAGTTCAGGCCCTTCTTGACCTAGGATGTAAGCCGCAGGGGGGCACCGGATCAAAACTCGGGAGTAGCGGCCCATTCCGTGCCACGCGGCTCAGTGATGTAAAACCACTGTTGTTGCCATTCCTTGACAAAATCGTTAAAAGTGCATGTTGGCCATATGACATTGAGCATCTTGCTCACCATAGCGCCCCCGCACTCGGCGTGCTCGCCGCCCACTACCTTGGGCTTCACATTAAAGATCTTCAGCCATAAGCCGAAGTGTGGCGAGATGCGGAGAAAAGCCTCGCACACGACAATGAATGTCGAGATGTTGAGGAAGGAATTAGGGGATAGATCGTGAAGATCGATCACATAGTAATACATGATGCCACAAACGAACGGGTGGAGGGGAAACCCTAGCCCGTGGACAAAGTGAGGGAGGAATACAACCCTCTCGTAAGGTTCCGGAGTAGGGACGATCTGTCCTGCCATCGGGAGACGGTGGATGATTTTCTTGGCCATTTACCCGGCCTCATGAAGCTTTTTTATATCCTTCTCCCGGACGGTAGAGGCCATCCATTTGCCTCCTGCTCCGGATCCGGACATTTTCAAAAGGCCTTTGTGGGCAGAAGAGATGAACGCTTGGGTGTTGGAGCTCGGGCGGAGGGGAATGGATTGGGAAGAAGAAGGTGTGGGTGCGAGCGGGCGTTCTTATCCCCTTATAAAGGCAGCAGGTATTCTGCGCCTCCCCACTTGCCCGGTAAAACCGCTTATCCCCTAAAGCACCGTAATTGATGGCGTGGTTGGGTTACCCACGCCCGTATTGATGAGAATCCCGTGATAAGGGGACACGGTCTCTACTTCAACAGGACATGCCAATAATACCGCCTCGCAACACGTGCAGTAGCAGGCTCAGAAAAACGGTTCATCATGACCAGACCACAACAGAACGTCACGCTATGAAAAGCTGTCAGCAGATTAGATTTGTGGAAATATCATTCTCTCTACGGTGGTATGTGGAATTTGTTTTGCAGAGCCGGACACTATCCTTGTGTTTAAAATCTTCTATGGAATATTCGAGGAGGAACCCGCCTTGCAATGCCGAAGACAATCTGCGCGCCGGACTCGTCGTCATTGAAGCCTGGTTCAGGGGCTACTGTGGGAATCCTGGATTAGGGGGTCCTCGGATAGCCGGACTGTTGGACTATGAAGATACAAGATTGAAGACTTCGTCTCGTGTTCGGATGGGACTCTCCTTGGTGTGGAAGGCAAGCTTGGCAATACGGATATGTAGATCTCCTCCCTTGTAACCGACTCTGTGTAACCCTAGCCCCCTCCGGTGTCTATATAAACCGGAGGGTTTAGTCCATAGAACAACAAGAATCATACCATAGGCTAGCTTCTAGGGTTTAGCCTCTACTATCTCATGGTAGATCAACTCTTGTAATACTCATATCATCAAGATCAATCAAGCAGGAAGTAGGGTATTAACTCCATCGAGAGGGCCCGAACCTGGGTAAACATCGTGTTCCCTGCCTCCTGTTACCATCCGCCTTAGATGCACAGTTCGGGACCCCCTACCCGAGATCCGCCGGTTTTGAAACCGACAGTACCATTTACACAGTCCTTGGGAATAGGTGAGTTTTGAGGCGAGTGGGGAGGCGTTCAATATTCATTGCCTTCATAAGGGCATAAGGATTCCCCCCTCTTCTCCCACGCCTTCTCCCTTCCTTCGCCTTTCCAATCTTGAGCTCCAGCGCCCAAGTTCTCATCTTCTTCCTACTCAAGCTAGCACTCAACCATGTCCGGATCCGGAGGCCAAGGCAAGTGGATGGTCTCCTCCGTCAAGGAGAAGGACATTACTAAGCTTCGGGCGGCCAGGTACTTGGCAAAGGAAATCGCCCACCGCCTTCCAGCCTAGGGAAAATCGTCCCCACGCCGAAGCCCAACGAGAGGGTGGTATCCATCCCTCATTTCCTCCGCGGGCTAGGGTTTCCACTCCACGCTTTCGTCTGCGGGCTGATGTACTATTACGGGATAGACTTCCATGATCTATCCCTGAACTCTTTCTTCAACATCTCGGCGTTCATCATCGTGTGTGAGGCCTTCCTCCGCATCCAACCCCACTTCGGGCTGTGGCTCAAAGTCTTCAACATGAAGCCGAAGGTAGTGGACGACCAACACGCGGAGTGCGGAGGAGCCATGGTGAGTAAGTTGGCCAATGTCTCCTGGCCAAAAGGCACTTGCGTGGAGACTGTTAAGGAATGGCAGAAACAATGGTTCTACATCACAAAGCCCCGTGGCACAAACTTGGCCGCGGCTGCCGAATTTAACTCCGGCGCTCCCATGTGACTCACCTCCTGGGTCGAGAAGAGCCCGAACTGGTGTTCGCCAGACGAGCTGATAGTGCTGCAGACGCGCATTCAAAGCATGGTGGACAAGAATGTCAAACTTGTCGATGTAATCCAAGTGATGCTTAGTTCGCCGGATCCTCTCCTGCCAAAGCCGAAAACGCCCTCTTTGGGAGTTCAATCCGAAGAGGCACCAGACCCTGGAGAGGCTCTTCGAAACAACTCACGAAGATGCCTGGAAGATGCTCTTCAAGGGCAACGAGATACCACCAGCCACAGACTCGGATCATGGGCACAACATTAACCACCCCACCAGCGAGGTAAGTTTTAAACACGTCCTCTACTTGTTTGTTTCAAGGAGGGTATCTGAACTTTTAATGTCATTACTTCTTCAGGGATGGATGGAGAGGGCGAAGAAGATCCATTGTCCGGCTCCGCTGCCTGAAGAACTAGTAATTCCGCGTTTAGGGAAGATGCTGGTGCCGGCGCCCTATACAACGCCGGTGAAGAAGGCCATGGGGAAGGCCAAGGGGGTCCAGAGTGGCCCCTGCCGCAAGGACGCTTCGGACGCGACGCCCGAAGACAAGACATGTTCCTCCATCACCGAAGACGACGACGATGAGGAGGAGGAGGAGGAGAGCGGCTCTCCCCCTAATGGAGGGGGAAAGAAGAGGGCGGCCTCCACAATTCTGGAGGCGGAGGCGCCCAAGAAGGGAAAAAAGCCCCTTCGTAGGCAGCTCCACATGGGACGTCGGCAGCAGCCCAGAGCGACGCCCCCGCACTAAGCCTCGGGCCGCATCGTAAGTGCCAAGACCCGTACATGCCCATAAATCTAACCTCTCCTCTTTGTCGTATTGACATGGTTAATTGTGCTGTTGCAATCCGGCCCACGACTGCTCCCAATGATCCTCATCAAGAGGCTCGTTGGACTCAAAGGAGATGGCCAGCGAGACACCGTCGGCCGCATACTCTCCCAAGGCCAAGGGAGACAATGAGGTGCTCTCCCAACGGACCTTCCCAGGCCAGGGGGAGGTTCAAGAGGCCGTCAAGGCGGCACCAGAGGGCGATACCTCAGCCGCCGGACACATGGGGGAGCAAGCCCCCATGGAGACTGACAATGGGGGTCGAGCTCAATTCGGCCCCCATAAGAGCAGGGATCCGGAGACCCATACGGCCCCGAGATCCGACAAGCAGCTTCCTTTAAGAGAAGGAGGCATGCCCATCCCGCCGGCGACCTCTGTCCAACCAGAGGCGCCCGATAATCTATTGGAAGCGCTGCGGGGCGCTTCCATTATGGAAGAACACCGTATGCTTATGCGTACAGTGATTGAGAAGGTTCAGTCAATTAAAAGCGGACTGACCGAAGACTGTCGTAGCCTGCTGACAGGTTTTGAGGTAAGCGGCATTTAGTCAAGAAAATCCCCACATAGACAGTAGCCCTCGAGACACTGACCGGTGTTCGGAAAGAATAGCCGGACAGAGGATCAACTAAATTTCACAGGAAACTAACCAAACTGTGTCTGATGTGAATAAGCAGGCGTCGCTGCTGGCCGTGACTTCTCACACTCCGAAGTTGCTGGACTAAAGCAGAAACTGGATCGGACCGAAGAAGAGCTCGATCGAGCGAGGAAGCAGCTGGAAGAATTGCAAGTTATGCAATGGCTTTCTATATACTCGGAAAGAGTAAATGATGTATGTTGACCATAGTGTCATTATATGTGTAGGGGCGACGACCAAGGTCGTGGCCCTGAAAGAGGCCCTAGCGGAAGCCGAGGGGAAAGCTATCAAGGAGCAGGCCGCTCGCAAGAAGCTGAAGGCCCGGCTGAACGAGGTCCAGAAGAGCTCCAGGACGCGGTGAAGAAGAACGAGACCCTGTAGGGCGATGTGTCAGCTCGAGAGACCGAACTCTCCAAGGCTCGCCAAAGCGCTGAAGCGGCGCGGGTTGAAGCCCAGGGCGCCCTCCAAAAGATCCAAGAGGCCAGGAAGATCGCGGCAGGTAAGGCGTTTAATGTGCAAAGCAAATATGTAAGGAGGAAGTATCTTTTACTAACTCGGATTCGGAGTTCTCCAGGAGCCTTTGCTAATCTGCCCCGTAGTGTGTCCGACGCCGCAGAGTTTTTCTGAGCCGAAGAAGGGAGCTCAACGGAGAAGCTGTTCTGGTCGTAGTATCTTGCGCCAGAACATCCGATCCCCTTCAGCGATCGGCTAAAGCAGCTGGTCGAGCTGCACAGGGTGGCCAAACTGGCCATGAAGGATTTAATAATCCGGCTGTGGCCAGCCGAAGCTATGCCCAGCAGTTATTTCAGCCTTGTGAAGCGGCTGGTGGATGCTTGTCCTCGGCTGGACACCGTCAAGCGGTCCGTCTGCATCGAGGGTTCACGCCTGGCCTTCTCCTATGTGAAGGTTTGGTGGGCAAAGATGGACGCCATCAAGCTAGCGACCGAAGGGCTGCCCGAGGGCAAGGAGCACCGCACACCCGAGCGGTATTTTGGAGACGTCCTAGAGGGGTCTCGCATTGTAGCAACGCAGTGTGGGCAAGACATTACTTTCGAGTGAATACGTTCATGTTGTCTTTGCCTTGTACGTCGAAACAAAGTCGGTTTGCAGTATAATGTTTGTTATGTTTTAATTTTTGCCTCCTGTGCAGCTGTGTTGTATGAAATCTGAGGGTTGGCCAGTCATCGGCTTCTGCCCCCACGTAGGTAGTACGGGGGTGTTCGGGATGGAATCTAAACAATCTTGATCCAATTATATGGTCCTTGAAGGAGTATTTTGGCGCAACGAACCAGGCAATCAGACTATGCGGCTTGAACGCCCTCACTTAGCCATTTGAGTTTTACAATAAAACATGGGCGCAGCCCCTAGTATCCGAACCAGAGTGCTATGAGCGTCTGATCGGATGTACCGATCCTTTGCGTGATGCGGGAGAAATCTCCAATTATTTGCAACCTTCGAACAGCTGACCGGCTCTCGCCGTATCATGACAGACAATTTTCGGCTTTCTCTACTGAGGTGCTCCTTTGGATAAACCAGGGCACAATCGCAGTAGTTCTACCTTTACTACCTTAGCCGATATAGCGGAACATAAGGTAGCAAGCACGGGAGCCGGGCAACCCAACTATTGACCAAAGACATGATTCGGAGCCAATGCATATAATGCTAAATTCGGGGTGCCGAACTATACTGTAAAAGTGTTCGGACTTTTGTTGCCATGTTGTGGAGCGGTATGAAGCCCCTAGCAAGTTCGAACACACCGATTGTACGGGTGTTATCTGATAGAATTACCAGAAAGGGGAAGGCAAAAAAGGAAGAACCAGTGGTAAGCTAGAGCCGTGGAAATTTGCGCCGCAAACGGTTTCTATTATAATTTCATTGGAGCGTTAAAGCGCATTTATACAAGTGGTGCAATAAGCAGAAGGGCTATTTTGCTATGCCTTTACCAAGAGAGAGCTGCGTATGGGTCCTGAAGACAGGTAGAGTTTTTAACGAAACCACCTTGAGATTCACCAATGCGTTTGTGCTTCTTGCCATCTTGGCGTATTTGTCCTTTGAGAGGATCAGTGATCTAGCCATCAGGAAAGGTCTACGGAAAAGAAACCTGAAAAAAGGAAACAATTAAAGTATATGTGTCCGGGAGCGGTCGAGCCGTACTGTGGATCACCGGCTAGTTATGCCTCCGTCTATGCCCATGGTACTTTAGTGCGTAGCTAAGTACGCGCGGTACTAGTGCCTCCATCTTATTGGGGCTGGGATGGAGGCCGAATTTCTAATCAAGCTCTTCTCGAGCCAAGTTGTCATGCTGCAGGATGGTCCGGACTCCCTTGACAGTGTCCGGGAGCTTGGCCGCCGAATTAAGGTTCTTCTTAAGAAGGCCGCTCTATACTTCTGCTGCTAGGGCCGTGGTGTGCTCTTCTATACGGAGGGAGCGTTCCGTGTTTCCGTTAACTGTTATGACGCCGCGTGGCCCGAGCATCTTGAGCTTGAGGTAGGCATATTGAGGCACCGCATTGAATCGAGCAAATGCGGTTTGTCCGAGCAGTGCATGATAGCCGCTGCGAAAAGGGACGTTGTCAAAGATTAACTCCTTGCTTCTAAAGTTGTCCGGGGATCCGAAGACAACCTCTAGCGTGATTGAGCCCGTACAGCAAGCCTCTACACCTGGTATGACTCCTTTAAAGGTGGTCTTTGTGGGCTTGATCCGTGATGGGTTAATGCCCATTTTGCACACTGTATCCTGGTAAAGCAGGTTCAGGCTGCTGCCGCCGTTCATAAGGACTCGTGTTAGGTGTAATCCGTCGATTATTGGGTCAAGGACCAATGCGGCTGAACCGCCATGACGGATACTGGTTGGGTGGTCCCGTCGATCAAAAGTGATCAGGCACAAGGACCATGGATTAAATTTTGGGGCGACTGGCTCTATCGCATAGACGTCCCTGAGCGCGCGGTTGCGCTCCCTCTTTGGGATGTGTGTAGCATATATCATGTTCATCGACTTGACCTGGGGGGGGGACTTCTTTTGTCCCCCTGTGTTTGGTTGCTGGAGCTCCTCGTCGTCGTCCTCGCTTTGTGATCCCTCTTCTTTGTTCTCGGCATTTAACTTGCCGGCCTGTTTAAAAACCCATCAAACTCTGTTGATATGATTGGCTGGTTTATCGGAGGTGCCATGGATTTGGCACGGACGATCGAGTATGCGATCCAAGCTTGATGGTCCCTGATTGTTTCTTTGATACGGCTTTTTTCGCTGACCGGACTTGGAGCCGCTGAATCCGGCATTTACAGTAGTGTCATCGGTGTTATCGCCATTGCTTCGGCATTTGTGTCTGCTGCATCGGAGCTTGCTGTTGCTGGTTTTGGACTCGGAGGGGCCTGCATCGTTGTCCGTATTTTTACTACGAGCCAGCCAGCTGTCCTCACCCGCACAAAAGCGGGTCATGAGTGCTGTGAGGGCTGCCATAGATTTCGGTTTTTCTTGGCCGAGGTGGCGGGCGAGCAATTCGTCGCGGATGCTATGTTTAAAGGCCGCTAGGGCTTCGGCATCCGGACAGTCGACGATCTGGTTCTTTTTGGTTAGGAACCTAGTCCAAATTTTCCTGGTTGACTCTCCAGGTTGTTGGACTATGTGGCTTATGTCATCGGCGTCTGGTGGCCGGACATATGTACCTTGGAAGTTGTCAAGGAAGGCTTCTTCCAAGTCCACCCAGCTGCTGATAGAGTTTTAAGGCAGGCTGTTTAACCAGTGTCGAGCTGTCCTTTGAGTTTTAGTGGGAGGTATTTGATGGCATGAAGATCATCCCCACGGGCCATGTGTATGTGGAGAATAAAATCCTCGATCCATACCGCGGGATCGGTTGTTTCCTCATATAATTCAATGTTAACGGGTTTGAACCCTTCGGGGAATTCGTGATCCATTACTTCATCGGTGAAGCAAAGAGGATGTGCGGCGCCTCTATATCAGGCCGCATCGCGACGTAGCTCCGATGGAGTTCGTCTGTAGTTGTCGGCTCGGGCGTGACTAGGTTTGTCACGTCCGAATAGGTAGCCATCATCACGTGTCGAGGAACTTCCTCGCGATCCGTAGATCGATCGGGTATATCCTGCTCTACTATCCAGGGTTTGCCGGAGGTTGTATGTATGACCCCGAACTGTTCTGTCTCTGTTTTTTCGTGGCGGCGGGGCGGGCTGCTGTTCGGCTTGAGTTGCCTCTCTATCCCGACCACGAGGAGGTCGGTCTGCTGCACTGTCCCGACCGTGTAGTGTTCGGTCGGCCGCATTATGCGAGGGAAGTATGGGCTCCGATGCCTCTTCATAGAACTGAGGTAGCAACCTTCGTTTCGGGTAACTCTTGGCTGGGCGTCTGAGGCCGTGTTCTTCGGCTGCCAGGACATCAGTCCATCTGTCGACGAGCAGATCTTGGTCAGCTTGAAGCTGCTGATGCTTCTTTTTCAGGCTCCTTGCAGTGGCTATTTGCTGGCGCTTGAAGCGCTCCTGCTCGAGAGGTTCCTCTGGCACGATGAAATCTTCATTGCCGAGGCTTTCCTCATTATCGGATCACGGGTTCCTGCAAAACCCTCAAGGTTCGAACACTGGGGTGCGCGCGAAGATCTCCCCTACCGATCCACATCCTAGCTTCTCTAAGATCTCAAGGGCTAACTCAACGAACTCGCAACACAAAGAACACACGATTTATACTGGTTCGGGCCACCGTTGTTGTGTAATACCCTACTCCAGTGTGGTGGTGGTGGATTGCCTCTTAGGCTGAGGATGAAAAGTTACAGGGGCAAGAACAGCCTCCTGAGGTTGAGGTGTTCTTGAGCTTGGTGTGTGGCTAAGGGTTGGCTCCAGATCAAATCAATCCCCCTCCTACTGTGGTGTCTAGTCCTATTTATAGAGGCCCTGGTCCTCTCCCCAAATATTGAGCGGGAAGGGAGCCAACAACGGCCAATTTGAAAGGGGACAACTAGTATAGGTTATCCCGACAAAAGCAGTCTTTGCCTGCAAAAGGCTCTGGTGGTGACGCCGCCTTGGGCTCCATGGTGACCTCCGTCTTGCCGTCCTCCTGGTCTTGGTCTTGTTGCACCGATATGGAAACCTTTGCTTGACACCTCGGTACTCCGCGCCTGCGCTTGCTTCCTTAGCACCAAAGAGGAAACAAGGACACTGCACGCACTGGCGCCCGCCTGGCCTCGGTCATCATGGCTCATGTCAAGAGAACCTCACGAGGTTTGCCTTGCCTTGATCTCACTGCCCCTTGTGAGCCAACGTCGTGAGGATGCTCCCCAGGAGGTCTTGCGTCGTCCGCCTCGCGAGGCTTGGCCCCTCGCGGGCGTCTTAAATGCCTTGTCGATGAAGATGGGCCGTATGGTCCCGCTCGCAGAGCCACGCCATGGGCCGCATGCAGGCAAGTCTGGGGACCCCCGTTCCCAGAACGCCGACAGTAGCCCCCGGGCCAAAGGTGCGCTCGGGCTTGGCTTCGAGGCGAAGCCAAAGGTCAAGCGTGGAGCGCTGCGGGCCCCAATAGCGTGCGGCCTTGGTCGACGCGTGGCGGTTGATTGGATGTGGGCGTCTCCGCTTCCCCATGCTGCCTCGGCAACTGCCCGACTGTGAAAAGGCTGGCGTAGACATCGCTTTCCTTCACTGCTTCCTTTCGCCTTGCACAGATCCCCTTTCTTGCGCCCTATGTCCAAAATCCCCAGATCTGCTTCCATCTTCTCCCGCATCAGCGAGTAATGGGGCCGCGCAAGGTCAAGTCTGCCTCGCCGCCGGCTTGGTATGAGCCAGCTCTCGAAGCCCCCGACGTTTCGGAGAAGTGCCTCGCCGCCACTCGCCTGCTGACGGCGGGGGAAAGCAACGAGAGGGGGAAGACGGGGGTTCGGGTCGCCTCCGACATGCCGGAGCCCGAGGGAAGCACCTTCTTCCCCTTCTTCACGAGCGCCATCGCTGCAGGGCTGGTCCCCCCTTCTCTGACTTCTTCTATGAGGTCCTCGGCCACTACGGGCTGCACGCGCTGCATCTTCATCCCAACTCCATTCTCCTCTTGTCCATCTTCGCCTACTACTGCGAGGCGTACCTCAGGGTGATGCCGTCCGTGGCTCTTCTGCACCACTTCTTCTTCCTCCGCGTCAAGGAGGGTCACACCTCCGGGTGTGCCAACTTCATCGCGGCCGGCAAGGCCAACTCGATCTCGAAGACGGGGAAGAAAGCCGAAGGCTTCCGGAGCAAGTGGGCCATGATGGACGCTAAATGCGTCCACCCAAGCTTGGCGCTGCCGACGGAGATGCCCAGTCTGACAAGGGGTGGTCCTGCGCGAAGCTCACCGACGAGCGGGCGATGTTGGTGCTGGAGCAGATGAAGACCGACCTGAAGCCGAGCAACGCGAAGGCGGCGAAGGTGACAAGGGCCACGCTCCTGAGGGAACTCCTGGAGCTGCGCGTAGCCCCGCTTCAGGCCCATACGCGCCCCTAGTGGGAGCTTGGGGACGAAGAGGACAAGGTTCGCCTGAGCCCGAAAGCCTTGTCCGATGGTGAGCTGGCCGCCGTTCTCCGCCTCTTGGTTGGGGACGACCAGGAGTACCCGCAGAGCATCTTCACCCCCTTGTTTCGTCGTGAGGACGGGGCGCAGGTCGTGGCTTCCAGGCGGACTTTTGACGGGCTGGCTGGTGCCGTGGCGCCTGGGGCCCTGCGGTCTTGAAGCCAGTGGAGCTGTCTTGAGATGTGTCCCACGGGAGGAAGAGGGGAGGAGGAGGAAGACTGGAGGTGACTGGAAGGATGGGTGTCAGATTTCGGGTTCAGCATACCCTCTAGGTTCGAACTACAGGGGTGCGCGGAGATCTTGCCCCCACCTACCTGCACCTCGTCGCCTCGCTAGGATCTAAACTACCAAAGGAACAACACAAGAGACACAAAGTTTATACTGGTTCGGGCCACCATTGTGGTGTAACACCCTACTCCAGTGTGTGGTGTGGTGGATTGCCTCAGGGGCTGATGATGAACAATACATGGAAGAACAGCCTCGCGAGGGTGAGGTGTTCTTGTGGCTAGGCTCTCGATCGGATTGGATCAAGCTAAGATGAGAGGTCCGGATCTCTCTCAGATGCCTCTACTGTGGACCAAGCTAAGATCTCATGCCTCTACTGTGGTGGCTAGCTCTATTTATAGGTAGAGGCCCTGGGCCTCTTCCCAAATATTGAGGGGGAAGGGCGCCAACAGTTTCCATTTTGAAGGGGATCATCTAATACACTTATCCTGACTAAAGTTGGTTCGCGCCTGTCAAAGGCTCTGCTGGTGACGCCGGCTTGGGCTCCACTTCCTTCCTGCCGTTGCGACGGTCTTGGTCTTGTTGCACCGAAACGGGTGCCTTTGCTTGATGCTCTCGCCTGCGCTTGCCCCCTTTGCACCAAAGAGGAAATGAGGACACTGCACGAGCTGGCGCCCGACTGGCGCCCTTGGTCATCATGGCTTGCGTCATGGGCACCTCGTGAGGTACCCCGCCTTGATCTCTCCGCCTCCTCGCGAGCCATCCTGACGAGGCCGTGCCTGAGGAAGCTTCCTGTCGTCCGCCCTGCGAGGCTTGGCCCCTCGCGAGTGTCTTGAGCTTGTGCTTGTCGGCGTTTATGGAACGGGGGTCCCCAGACTTGCCTGCCTGTGGCCTGCGGCGTGGCTCAAAGGGGGGCCCATCATGGCCCATCTTCATCAACACAAGCTCAAGACCCTAGCGAGGGACCAGATTGCTGGGCGAACGATGAGGAGCTTCCTCGAGCACGGCCTCATCAGGCTGGCTCGCGAGGAGGCGAGAGATCAAGGCGGGTACCTCACGAGGTGCCCATGACGCAAGCCATGACGACCAAGGGCGCCATAAAGGGTGCCAGCCCGCTGCAGTGTCCTCCTTTCCTCTTTGGTGCAACGGAGCAAGCGCAGCGTAGAGCATCAAGCAAAGGCGTCCATTTCGTGCAACAAGACCAAGACCAGCCCAACGGCAGGAAGGAAGTCATTGTGGAGCCCAAGCCAAGGCCACCACCAGAGCCTTTGACAGGCGAGGACCAACTTTAGTCAGGATAAGTGTACCAGATGTTCCCCTTCAAAATGGCCAATTGTTGGCGCCCTTCCCTTTCAATATTTGGGAAGAGGCCCAGGGCCTTCGCCTATAAATAGGACTAGCCACGCACAGAGCTGGAAGGATCAAGCATCTTGAATCAAGAGAGAGAGTAAGAGAGGGAGCGACTGAACTCCTCCAAGCAGTTCATCGCCCGGCCAAGAACAGACCCTCGCGACGCTGTTCTTCCTTGTATTGTTCATCACCATCAGCCCAAGAGGCAATCCACCACACCACAAACTAGAGTAGGGCATTACACCACAATGGTGGCCCAACTAGTATAAACCTTGTGTCTCTTGTGTTGTTCCTTTTGTAGTTTAGATCCAAGCGAGGCGGGGTGCAGTGTAGGTAGAGGGCGAGATCTCAGCGCACCCCGGTGTTCGGACCTGAAGGGTCTGCTGAACCCGAATCCGACATTTGGCGCGCTGTAGGTGCGCCAAATTGCCTTCCGCCGCCCTGTTCTCCGTCGACCACGCATCCATGTCCGACGCTCGTCGGCTGAGCGCCGAGCCTTGAGCCGCTCTCGCCTCCCGCGTTGCCCAGAGCGGCTCCGTGCTGGCGCCCTCGTCGTTCCCGTCGCTGCCGTCAACGCCGCCACCGGCCCGGCGGGGAACGAGCAGCAAGCATCGTCCCAGCATCCCTCCGTGAGGCAAGACGGCCACACTGCTACCCCCTCACTCGCCCCGGCTGGTTCTTCATCTCGCGCATTCCGCGCGCCCATGGAGGCTCGAGCTGCGCTCATCGCGGCAAACGAGTTCCTGCACTACCGTCCAGTCGACGACGTCTACGAAGAGAGGCTTGACCACATCGCCGAACTCGTCCGCGCCGTAGAGGCTCCCTGCGTCGTCCCGGCCCGCTGCGCACCCGCCTCGCTGGGCGACGAAGCTCCGGGGGCTCCTCGGCCGCCTCCCCCTCAAGAAGGCGCCCTGGCTCCAAGGCGCGTGGTCCCTGGGCAGAACCCGCTCCGTCCGGCGCCAGCGCGGCAAGAGCAGAGCTGCCAGGAAGTCCCTCGCCCGCAAGAAGCTGCCCGGGTGCTCCCCGCTCCAGATCGTCGCGACCACGCTCCTGCTCCAGCACGTCAAGACCCCGCGCTGCTCCCAGCTGCAGCACATGGGGACCCGCAAGACCAAACTCTTCGTCACCCAAGGCCTCCCGTGGCAACAGCAGGCTGCCGTGCCTTCACCACTGAGCTGCGCAGTGTCGCGTGGCCTGGCAAGTTCAAGCCAGACCTGCCTCCTCGCTACGACGGTACGGCTGACCCCGTAGAGTTCCTCCAGCTCTACGAGCTGGGCATCGAAGCCGCCAACGGAGACGAGAAGGTCATGGCGATCTGGTTTCCCATGGCGCTCAAAGGCGGGGCCGCACTGGCTCTGAACACGGCTCCGAGCACGATCTCCTCCTGGGGACGAGATGCGCACCCGCTTCATCGCCAACTTCCAAGGTACTCGTGACCGGCCACCCGCCGTGAGCGACATGCGCCGCGTCAAGCAACAGCCAGGGGAGACCCTGCAGAAATACATCCAACGCTTCAACAACGCACGCCTCAAGATTCCCAAGGTGACCAAGGAGGACATCATCTCCGCCTTCTCCGATGGTGTGCGCGACGTCAAGATGAAGGAGGAGCTGGCGATGCATGAAGACGTGTGCACTTCCTTGGAGCTGTTCAACTTGGCGACCAAGTGCGCCAGGGCGAGGAAGTGCGTCTCTCCTCCTCGAGCTGCCCGCCATGCACTCCGTAAGAGAAGAAACCCAAGGCCAAGGACGTGAAGCGCAAGGGGGCTGCTGTGCTCGCGGAAGAACCGGACACCAAGCGGGGCAGAGATCAGCCCGAGTCCTCCAAGGGCAGCCGGTACTGCGTGTACCACAACCTCCACACCCACAACACCAACGAATGTCAAGAGCTCCGAGCCGTGCGAGAAGGGAGGATCGGTCGACGTCCCGACCGCAGCGACCGGGGCTACGGCCGAGGAGGAGGAACGCAGGACGCTGGGAAGACCGCGGACCTCGCCAAGGGTGGCGCGACCAACCTCGCGAGGATCGCTGGCGGGACCCGCCTCCCGAGGGAGGTTGGAGGGATCAGCCTCGCGAGGATCGCCCGCAAGGCAACGCAGGCCTCCCTCCTCTGCCACCGCAGCCAAGGAGAAATGAAGACCATCATCAGGACGAGGGGGCTGGGGGCTTCCAGGAGCCGTGCGTGATCGCCTGCATCTTGGGCGGAGCTCAAGCCCCAGCCTCTCAATGCATCTTCAAGCAGTTCGCCCGCGAAGTGAATGCAGTCCTCCCCAAGCTCGAAGCCACATGCCCTCTCAGGTGGTCGGCGTGCGCCATCACGTTCAGCTCAGCGGACCAGCTTAAGTGTGCGGCCACAGCCGGAGTCCTCCCGATGCTTTGCTCCCCATTCATCAGCAACGTGCTAGTCAGCAAGACCCTCATCGATGGTGGGGCAGGGCTCAACATCCTGTCTGTGGAAACGTTCAACAATCTCCAAGTGCCTTACAATCAGCTTCAGCCAACCAAGCCTTTCTCTGGGGTCACCGACGGCTCCACGGTCCCGATTGGGAAGGTTTGCCTCCCTGTCACCTTCGGCGCGTGTGACAACTACATCAGACCGAGCTCATCGACTTCGGCGTCACCCACATTCGCCGCCGCCATACAACGCCATCCTCGGGTACCCAGCGCTGGCCAAGTTCATGGCGTAACCCACCACGGCTACAACATCCTCAAGATGCCAGGAAGTGGCGGAGTCATCACGGTGCCCTGCGAAGAGAAAGACGCGGTGTGCTCCCTGGAGCGAGCCTTTCAGGCCACATCACTGGAAGACCCGGATCGCGGAAGCACGAGGCTTCCCTAGACCGACCCCAAGAAGAAGAAGACATCGTCCGGCCCGGCCCCTCAGGGTCCGCACCTGATGAGGGGGAACCTCATTCTATCGCATAGGAAAGTGTGCCCGGCGCCCTCCTCAGGCAGGGCTCGGGGGCTCCCCCCTGGAGGGCCACCGACCTTGCTAAGGTCACGAGGAAGGCGCTTGGGCACCACTTGGAGGCGTGTTTCGAAGCACGTTTCCCTCAAGAAGGAGCAAGGCAAGTGTAACACCCCGGATGTAACTTTCCATATTTGTAACTCCAACTCTTGCCATTTTCGGCATTATGATATGATATTCCCTCCGTGTTTGGGTTTTTCTTCATTTTTTGCATTTTTTCCATGTCATGCATTTCATATCATGTCATCATGTGCATCTCTTTTGCATACGTGTTCGTCTCTTGATTCCGAGCATTTTCCCCGTTGTCCGTTTTGCAATCCGGCACTCCTATGTCCCCCGGCGTCCCCTTTTACGTTTTTCCGTGAGCGGGTACTAAACTTTCTCGGAATGCACCGAGCCTTGCCAAGTGGCCTTGGTATACCACCGGTAGCGCCCCTGTCAAGTTTCGGGTCATTTGGAGCTCGTTTGGTACTCCAACGGTTAACCGCACTCTCAAGAAAGGCCTCTTTTAAGTTGCAGCCCAACACCCTTTCAAAACAGCCCAATAACCCATCTAAGTCACTTCCATGCTCTCCGTCGTTCGATCACGATCGTGTGGGCGAAAACCGCACCTCATTTGGAGCTTCCTAGCTCCCTCTACCTATAAATATGCATCTCCCCCTCCAAATCCCGGATCAATTCCCCCGAAACCCTAGGCGAAATCCTCGGCGCACACGGACACGTCGGATCGGACGGATCGTCCGCCGCGCGCCACGTAACGGCGCTGCCACGTAGGCGCCGCGCCCACTCGCCGCCCCGCGCCCGGCCGCGGGCCAGGCGAAACCCTCACGACGATCGCCGCCGCCTCCGGGCGCGTCGCGCCAGCGCCCCGCCGTCGCCCTCCGCTACCTCGTCGACGCGCGCCGCCCGGCTTGCCACCGCATGACCTCCGTCGCCGCCTCCGCCCGGCCCCGTCGGCCCCGCCTCGGCCCGTTGCGGCGCCGCCAGCGCCGCCGGCCACTGCATGGCCTCTCCCTCCTCGGCGCCCTCCTCCGGCCTCTCCCCTGCTCCGGCGAGCATCGCCGCCCTACGCCCGATCGGATCTGGATCCAAACCCGAGACGGTTGACTTCTTCTCCCAAAATACTTTGTCATATTCCTGTGATTATTTTATTGCATTTTCGTCATGTCATAACTCTCTGCATATTGCTCCGTTTCGTACGTGTAATATGTCAAAATGTTAGTATCGAAGAGTAGATCACTTCATCTCATTGCATCATTTTCATTTGAGCTCATGTTGATGCCCGAAATGCTTTTGGAAGAGGGCTATGTGATGTTAGTTTCTGTTTCTTAACAGAACATGCACTTTTGTCATTTTTGCCATTATTGATGTGTGCATCCTATGAACTTGAGTCCTACATGTGTTTTGTAATATGCCATGCCATATTCCCAGGGGTGTATTCCATGTATTTTTGTGATCTCTGTGGTGACTAGCACAAGTATGCAAACTAGGCTTCATGATGTTGCTGATTTCAGCCCCTGTTTTGCTGATATTTTTATGCCATGTTAACTTGATGCTACCGAGAGATCCATGCATATTTTGAGATACTTCAGTAAGGATGTTTTGAACATATGGTTGTTCTCTATCCATACATGCCCTTGTTTGAAATTATGGAGTGCCATAGGTTAAGTCAATCGAGCTCTACTTTTGCTATAAAATGTTTCCTGGCAGATTGTTTACATGTTATTCAATTTTTCCAAGGTTGTTGTTGTTGATTCGTGTATGCTATGATGTTGTTCTTGCCTTGTATGTCTTCTATGCCATGTCTTCTTGATGTATGTATGCTTATTTTATCATGAGATGCTCTGTAGTGAGTGCATCGAGGTCTTAAACATGCCTACTTGTTATCTGTTTTTGTCATGCCCTGTTGCTGAATCTGTTAACGAAACTTGCTATGTTTACATGGGTGCTATTATATTTTCTGATCATTTTTGGCTTAAGGTCAGTAAGGGACTTTTGTTCTATGCTTCGAGTATATTCATGCTATGCCTTGGTTTGCTATTATAAGTTCTTGTAGCATGCTGTTTCATTGCTCTGTGAAGTTGATATATTTTGCACTTTTTCCATGCTTGTTTGGACCTGTTATGATGTGAATTAGCCGTAGCTCAGTGTTCATCTTTCGTCAAGCATCTTGCGTAGATCACTTCCATATGCTTTTCTGGTACGTTTGGGTGCAGTAGCTTAATTTCTTGTGGCTTGCTAAGTGGTATCATGCTGTTAATGGCAGATTTGTGCCATTCTTGTTTTGCTTGTCATTTGCAAACCGTGCATCCGATTCCGGAGATCTTTATATCGATTTCAACCGAAATCATCTCATCTTTCCAGCGGCATACTTGGTTTGCCAAGTTGATGCCTGGTTCATCATTTTCCTTCCGGAGCGTGATACGCATTGCATATCACATCTCGCATATCATGCCATGTATTGCATCATGTTGTTTGTGCATTGCACCGTGATTTATTGTGGTTCCATTGTTTGTGTTCTTGTTTTGGGTAGAGCCGGAGACGAGTACGTGAGCGAGGAACCTGTTGAGAACGCCACGAGGATCAAGCTTTCGACAACTCTGAGAACTTTGCAGGCAAGATGACCATACCCCCGAAATCACTTCTATCTTTGCTTGCTAGATGCTCGCTCTTTTGCTATTCCTATGCTACGATGCCTATCACTTGCTATATCATGCCACCCATATTGCCATGTCAAACCTCTAACCATCATTTCCTAGCAAATCGTTGTTTGGCTATGTTACCGCTTTGCTCAAATTTCTCTTATAAGCGTTGCTAGTTGCAAGTGAAGATGAAGTTTGTTCCTTGTTGGAACATGGAGATGTTGTTCCTTTTTGGAACATGTTTACTTGTTCGGGATATCACAATATATCTGCTAAAAAATTAATTCATCTATATACTTGGCAAAGGGTGGAAGGCTCGGCCTTATGCCTGGTGTTCTGTTCCACTCTTGCCACCCTAGTTTTCCGTCATACCGGTGTTATGTTCCTTGATTTCGCGTTCCTTACACGGTTGGGTGATTTATGGGACCCCCTTGACAGTTCGCTTTGAATAAGACTCGTCCAAAGAAGGCCCAACATTGGTTTTACCATTTGCCGCCTAAGCCTTTTTCCCCGGGTTTTCGCGAGCCCGAGGGTCATCTTTATTTTAATTCCCCCGGACCAGTGCTCCTTCGAGTGCTGGCCCGAACCGGGCAGACTGCGGGGCCACCACGGGGCAACTCGAGGGTTGGTTTTACTCGTAGGCTGACCTATCCGGATGTGCCCTGAGAACGAGATATGTGCAGCTCCTATCGGGATTTGTCGGCACAATCGGGCGGCTTTGCTGGTCTTGTTTTATTGCTGTCGAAATGTCTTGTAGTCCGGGATTCCGAGATTGATCGGGTCTTCGGTAGAAGGAATATCCTTCGTTGACCGTGAGAGCTTATAATGGGCTAAGTTGGGACACCCCTGCAGGGTATTATCTTTCGAAAGCCGTGCCCGCGGTTATGAGGCAGATGGGAATTTGTTAATGTCCGGTTGTAGAAAACCTGAAGTTAACCTTAATTAAAATACACAACAACCGCGTGTGTAACCGTGATGGTCTCTTCTCGGCGGAGTCCGGGAAGTGAACACGGTGTTGGAGTTATGTTTGACATAAGTAGTTCAGGATCACTTCTTGATCGCTACTAGCTTCACGACCGTGCCTAGCTTCTCTTCTCGCTCTCTTTTGCGAATGTAGCCACCATATTGCTAGCCGCTTGCTGCAGCTGCACCTCACAACTCTGTCCTTACTATAAGCTTAAATAGTCTTGATCTCGCGGGTATGAGATTGCTGAGTCCCCGTGACTCACAGATTCTACCAAAACAGTTGCAGGTGCCGGCGATGCCAGTGCAGGTGACGCAACCGAGCTCAAGTGGGAGTTCGACGAGGAACGTGGTCGTTACTATGTGTCTTTTCCTGATGATCAGTAGTGGAGCCCAATTGGGACGATCGGGGATCTGTGTAGCATTTGGGGTATCTTCTTTATTTTGGTTCCGTAGTCGGACCTTGAGTGTAATATGAATGATGGATGTTTATTTATGTATTGTGTGAAGTGGCGACTGTAAGCCAACTATGTACCTTTTCCTTATGTATTACATGGGTTGTGTGAAGATTACCTCACTTGCGACATTGCTTTCAATGCGGTTATGCCTCTAAGTCGTGCTTCGACACGTGGGAGATATAGCCGCATCGAGGGCGTTACAAGTTGGTAATCAGAGCCTTCCCTGACTTAGGAGCCCCCTGCTTGATTGTTTGCTGGCGTTGTTGAGTCTAGAACGGAAAATGTTTTTAGTCTTAGGATTATATATATCGGAGAGTAGGATTCTTTTTAGTCCCCAATCCCTTCGTCGCTCTGGTGAGGTCTCCCGACGTAGAAGTTTTGACTCTCCTCTCCTCAAATTTCACTAAATTTATTTTTTTAGGATCACGCGGGTATCTTGGGATCGTTCCGATGGTTTTGTGACGAGAACATTGTTCTTGGTGCCTCCTGACATTTAGGGGTTGTGGCAGTGTCCCGGGGAGTTGAGCTCCGAGGTGTTGTCGTCACAATTTTATCGTTGCAGATTCTGGAATACCTGAGTTTTGCCGACATCGAAATCCCTTTTGTGCAGTTGTTGGTGAGATAACCCCGATAACTTGATGGGGCGAGCTCGAGTATTGCCATGACTTCGTATAACGGATGCTTTTCGAAGGTCGAGGTACCACGATTTCGAAGGTTTCTTGGTTATGTGTTGACGGATGGATACAATGGATCTAGGTATTGTTAGTTTGGGTGATATATTTTGTGTCCCCTGTATCCCCAACACCAGATTGCATAACCAGAAAGTTTCGGGAGTTTATAGGTGGGATTCAAGTAGCTCCTAGCATTTCTTCCCGCAGATATCTGGTTTGTGATTGGGTAATCCTTACCACTTATTTGTTCGATCGTATCTTGTTATTTTTCATCAACCCTTAATCAAGTGGCTTCTCACCTTAATGGACGTGTGATGTTAGCTTTTGGAATTCATTCGTTCATCCTTGTTGAATGTTTATTGTGAAGACTATATGTTGCAATTTCTATCCGTTGATTCAACTTGTCTATCTGTCTATCAAAGTGCTAACGGATGTCACCCTCTTGAGGATGGCTCCATGTAGCGTCTGAATCCGGAGCTCAATGATGAGAGTCAGTCGAACCCTCCACCTCCACCTCCGCCTCCTGAGGCATGGCAAGCTATCATGGCAGCCACCAATGCCAATGCTCAGATGATTTTGCAACTCTTGCAAGAGCGTACCCAAGGGCAAGGCAATCAAGGCAATCAAGGTCAAGGCAACAACCAGCCGCACTTTGCTACTCTCAATCAGTTCCTCGCTAATCAGCCGAAGTCTTTTCGGTTTACGTAGCCGAGGCCACAGGGCACGACGATTGGCTTGTGGACATCTGCAAACATTTTGAATGTAGCAATGTTAGACCTGAGGACTTTGTCAAGTTTGCTTCGTTTCAGCTCAAGGACCAAGCTGCTGAGTGGTTCCAGCAATACAAAGATTCTAGAGGAGGTCGTGTCATTACGGGATGAGTTCCGCCGAGACTTGAGCTCACCACATTTGAAAAGTGTTGTTGAGAGCAAGCGTGAGGAGTTCCGCAATCTCAAGCAAGGCAACATGTCGTGTATCAATACAATATCCAGTTCGAAACTTCGCTCAAACCGCTAAGCAAGACGTCCCCGATGAAAAGAGTATGATCTATCAATTCAGAGGTGGTCTCGAGAGAAGATCTGCAATTAGCTCTTGTGCTTTTGAGCGAGAAAAGTATGATGAATTCTACAACATGGCCTTTGAAGCAAGAAGTTGCCCAGCTCAAATGTGAGGCTTCTAAGAAGAGAATCAGGGATGCAGTTCAGTCTTCTTCTTCCTCTCAAGTGGCAGCTAAGCAGCAGAAGTTCTACCTTCCTCCTCCTCCATTCCGTCAGCCTTATCAGCAGAAGAACTCAGGTGGGCGTGGATCTTCCCACCCGCCCAACCCAGGCTATCAGAACAAGTCAAATTCTCAAGCTCCAAGGTCAAATGCTCCTTATCACCGTCCGCTCTCTGAGGTGACTTGCAACAAATGTCAGCAGAAAGGTCACTATGCGAACAAGTGCTTCAACCAAAGGCGCCTTCCGCCTCCTCCTCCTGTGAAATCTTCCAGCAATGCAGTGGTCAAGCATAATCCCAAGTCTGTGAAGGTGAATATGATGAATGCAGCTCAAGCAGAGGATTCCTCTGATGTGATAATGGGTAATCTCTCAGTTAATTATATTCCTGCAAAAGTCTTATTTGATCTTTGGTGCATCGCATTCTTTCATGTCATATCCTTTTGCATGAAGCACAATGTTGACACGTAGATTTTGTCCAAAGTTATGCAAGTTGTTTCTCCCGAAAGCTTATGACTTCTAGTTTGATTGCTCGATGTCACTATCAAGATGGGCGATTATAGATTTCTGGCTAAACCAATTGTTCTCGGTGACTCTGATATTGATCTTATTCTTGGGATGGACTGGCTTTCTCGGCACAAAGCTCAGCTTGATTGTGCTGCCAGGGAAATTCAATTGACTCACTCCTCTAATGATGTGATCATCTATGCCGCTCGTGATGAAACCATTCGGTTGTTTTCTCTCAATGAGAAGGGCGAATTGGATGCTTTCTCTCAGATTCCAGTCGTTTGTGAGTACCAAGATGTCTTTCCAGAAGAGCTTCCGGGTATGCCTCCTCATCAGCCACTTGAGTTCGTTATCGATCTTGAGCCCGCATCGAACCCGTTTGCAAGCGTCCATACAAGCTTGGACCTAATGAGCTGAAGGAATTGAAGAAGCAGCTCGATGAACAAGAGCGTCTGGGCTTGATCAGACCGAGTTCATCTCCTTGGGGTTGTGGTGTTCTTTTTGTCCAGAAGAAGGAAGGCACGGCCCGACTTTGCGTCGATTACCTTCCATTGAATAAGAAGACTATTAAGAACAAGTATCCACTTCCCAACATCAATGAGCTTTTCGAGCAACTCAAAGGTGCTAAAGTGTTCTCCAAGCTTGACCTTCGTATGGGTTATCATCAGATTCGCATTCGTGAACAAGATATTCCCAAAGACGCATTCAGAACAAGCTTTGGTTCTTATGAATATCTTGTCATGTCTTCGGCCTTGTCAATGCTCCTCCAACATTCTCTCGAATGATGAACTTCATCTTCAACCCCTACACCAATGAATTCGTCTGGTCTATCTTGATGATATTTTGGTCTTCTCCAAGAATAAGAAGGATCATGCCAAACATTTGTGATTGGTGCTCGACAAGCTCAGAGAGTATCAATTCTATCACGAAGTTCTCCAAATGTGAATTTTGGCTTGATGAAGTGCTTTATCTTGGTCACATCATCTCCGCCAGAACATCGCTGTTAATCCCGAGAAGGTGTCCGCAGTTGTGAATTGGGAACCTCCTCGGAATGTCAAGCAGCTCCATGATTTTCTTGGTCTTGCAAGCTATTGCCGAAGATTCGTTGAGAACTTCTCCAAGATTGCAAAGCCTCTTTCCAACCTCCTCCAGAAGCATGTGAAGTATGTATGGTCTCCTGAGTGTGAAGTTGCTTTCAATACTCTCAAAGAGAAACTCGTCACAGCTCCTCTCTTGACTCCTCCTGATGAATCCAAGCCATTCGAAGTTTTCTGCGATGCTTCTCTTCAAGGTCTCGGTGATGTGTTAATGCAAGAGAAGAGAGTTGTGGCCTATACCTCTCGCCAGTTGAAGCCCAACGAAAAGAACTACCCCACTCACGATCTTGAGTTGGCGGCAGTTGTCCATGCATTGATAACATGGAGACATCTCTTGTTGGGAAGGAAAGTGGACATTTTCACCGATCACAAGAGTCTCAAGTATATCTTCACTCAACCCAACCTCAACCTCAGGCAAACTCGATGGGTCGAAATGATTCAAGAGTACAACCCAAGTATTGAATATACTCCGGGCAAGGTCAATGTGATTGCAGATGCTTTGAGCAGGAAGGCTTACTGCAACAGTTTAATCCTCAAGCCTTCCCAACCGGATGTTTGTGAAGCTTTCCGCAAGTTGAATCTTCAAGTTGTTCCTCAAGGCTTTCTTGCCAACCTCATAGTCTCTCCTACTTTGGAAGATCAGATTCGTGAGGCTCAACTCCTGGATACCATGGTGAAAAAGGTGAAACGTGGTATCGACAAGTGCTTTTCCAAATACAAGTTCTTCCACATTGATGACAAAGATACTCTTTTCTTCGAGTACCGGATTGTGGTTCCAAAGGGTGATCTACGTAAAGTCATTATTAACGAGGCACACAATTCCCTTCTATCCATTCATCACGGAAATGCGAAGATGTACCATGACCTCAAGCAGTCATATTGGTGGACTCGAATGAAGCGAGAAATTGCTCAATTCGTGAGTGAGTGTGATGTCTGCAGAAGAGTGAAAGCAGAACACCAAAGACCAGCTGGTCTCCTCCAACCTCTTGCTATTCCAGAATGGAAGTTTGATCATATCGAAATGGACTTCGTGACTGGTTTTCCTAAGTCCAAGCGTGGAAATGATGCTATCTTCGTTGTCATTGACAAGCTTACTAAAGTGGCTCATTTTCTTCCTATCAAAAAGTCTATCACAGCAGCTCAGTTGGCAGAGTTATACACCTCTAGGATTGTCTCCTTGCACGGCATTCCACAATTGATCTCTTCAGACCGTGGCAGCATCTTTACCTCCAAGTTTTGGGATTCTTTTCAGAAGGCCATGGGCACCCACATTCGTTTCAAAGACAGCTTTCCATCCTCAAACAAGTGGCCAAGTCGAGCGAGCCAATCAAATCCTCGAAGATATGCTCGGGCTTGTGTCATTTCCTTCGGTATGAAGTGGGAAGATTGTCTTCCATATGCCGAAGTTCTCCTACAACAACAGCTTCCAAGCGAGTTCGGGCAAGGCCCCATTCGAAATTCTCTATGGCGAAAGTGCCGTACTCCTCTCAATTGGTCCGAGACAGGTGAACGCCAACTTCTTGGCAACGACTTGATCACGAAGCGAAGAAATGTGCAAAGTCATTCGTGAGAATCTCAAAGCCGCTTAATCGGCGCTGAAAAGAGCTATTATGATGACAAGCACCGTGATGTGGCTTTTGAAATCGGAGACCATGTCTACCTCGCGTCTCTCCAATGAAAGGCACTCGTCGCCGGTATCAAAGGGAAGCTTGCCCCTAGATACGTGGGTCCTTTCAAGATCATTGGCAAAAGGGGCGATCTCGCCTATCAACTTGATCTCCCGTCCAACTTCGCGAACGTGCATGATGTGTTTCACGTGTCACAGCTTCGCAAGTGCTTCAAGACTCCTGAACGCACTATCAACTTTGAAGAAATTGACCTTCAAGAAGATCTCTCTTATCATGAGCACCCCGTTGCTATTCTTGAAGAAACCGGCGCCAAGACTCGCAACAAGTCAATCAAACTCCCGAAAGTGAAGTGGTCACACCATTCCGACCGAGAAGCCACAGGGAGCGCGAGGATCACCTCTGTTCGAATATCCGGAGTTCTTTCAGTCCTAGATCTCGGGACGAGATCCTCTTGTAGTGGTGGAGTGTTGTAACACCTCGGATGTAACTTCCCATATTTGTAACTCCAACTCTTGCCATTTTCGGCATTGTGATATGATATTCCCTCTGTGGTTGGGTTTTTCTTCATTTTTTGCATTTTGTCCATGTCATGCATTTTATATCATGTCATCATGTGCATCTCATTTGCATACGTGTTAGTCTCTTGATTAGAGCATTTTCCCGTTGTCCGCTTTTGCAATCCGCACTCCTATGTCCCCCGGCGTCCCCTTTTACATTTTTCCGTGAGCGGGTACTAAACTTTCTCGGAATGGACCGAGCCTTGCCAAGTGGCCTTGGTATACCACCGGTAGACCACCTGTCAAGTTTCGGGTCATTTGGAGCTCGTTTGTTACTCCAACGGTTAACCGCACTCTCGCAAAGGCATCTTTTAAGTTGCAGCCCAACACCCTTTCAAAACAGCCAAATAACCCATCTAAGTCACTTCCATGCTCTCCGTCGTTCGATCACGATCGTGTGGGCGAAAACCGCACCTCATTTGGAGCTTCCTAGCTCCCTCTACCTATAAATATGCATCTCCCCTCCAAATCCGGATCAATTCCCCGAAACCCTAGGCGAAAATCCCTCCAGCGCGGACACGTCCGGATCGGACTGACGCGTCCGCCGCGCTTAACCAACCAGCGCTGCCCGCGTGGGCGCCCGCGCCGCAGCGCAGCCCAGCCGCCCGGCCTGCCATCGCGGCCTCGGCCGCGTCGCGCCGTTCTGCCGCCGCCCTCCGCTGCCTCTTGACGCGCCGCCAGCCGCCCGACCATGACCTCGGTCGCCGCCTCCGCCAACCCGGCCCCGTCGGCCCCGCTGCCGCCGTCGCCCGGCCACCGCCCTTGGCGTCGCCCGGCCACCACAGCGGCCTCTCCCTCCTCTGGCGCCTCCTCGGCCTCTCCCCTTTCCGTGAGCCTCCCGCCGCCTCGCCCGATCGGATCTGGATCCAAACCCGACGGTTGACTTCTCCCAGCGAAATCGCCCGTCATATTCCTGTGATTATTTTATTGCATTTTATTGCATCATTTTCATTTGAGCTCATCTTAATGCCCGCAATGCTGTTGGAAGAGGGCTATGTGATGTTAGTTTCTGTTTCTTAACAGAACATGCACTTTTGTCATTTTTGCCATGATTGATGTGTGCATCCTATGACCTTGAGTCCTACATGTGTTTTGTAACATGCCATGCCATCTTTCCAGGGGTGTATGCCATGTATTTTTGTGATCTCTGTGGTGACTAGCACAAGTATGCAAACTAGGCTTCATGATGTTGCTGATTTCAGCCCCTGTTTTGCTGATATTTTTATGCCATGTTAACTTGATGCTACCGAGAGATCCATGCATATTTTGAGATACTTCATTAAGGATTTTTTTAACATATGGTTATTCTCTATCCATCAATGCCCTTGTTTGCAATTATGGAGTGCCATAGCTTAAGTCAATCGAGCTCTACTTTTGCTATAAAATGTTTCCTGGCAGATTGTTTACATGTTATTCAATTTTTCCAAGGTTGTTGTGGTTGATTCGTGTATGCTATGATGTTGTTATTGCCATTTATGTCTTCTATGCCATGTCTTCTTGATGTATGTATGCTTAGTTTATCATGAGATCCTCTATAGTGAGTGCATCGAGCTCTTAAACATGCCTACTTGTTATCTGTTTTTGTCATGCCCTGTTGCTGAATCTGTTAACGGAACTTGCTATGTTTACATGGGTGCTATTATATTTTGTGATCCTTTTTGGCTTAAGGTCAGTAAGGGACTTTTGTTCTATACTTTGATTAGATTCATTGCATGCGTTGGTTTGCTATTATAAGTTCCTGTAGCATGCTGTTTCATTGCTCTGAACATTGCTTCCTGATGCTGTTTTTTCCATGTTCAGTAATTTCCCTAAGTCTGTGAAGCTGATATATTTTGCACTTTTGCCATGCTTGTTTGGACCTGTTATGATGTGAATTAGCCGTAGCTCAGTGTTTATCTTTTGTCAAGCATCTTGAGTAGATCACTGCCATATGCTTTTCTGGTACGTTTGGGCGCAGTAGCTTAATTTCTTGTGGCTTGCTATGTGGTATCATGCTGTTAATGGCAGATTTGTGCCATTCTTGTTTTGCTTGTCATTTGCAAACCGTGCATCCGATTCCGGTGATCTTTCTATCGATTTCAACCGAAATCATCTCATCTTTCCAGCGGCATACTTGGTTTGCCAAGTTGATGCTTGGTTCATCATTCTCCTTCGGAGCGCTTGATACGCATTGCATATCACATCTCGCATATCATGCCATGTATTGCATCATGTTGTTTGTGCATTGCACCGTGATTTATTGTGGTTCCATTGTTTGTGTTCTTGTTTTGGGTAGAGCCGGAGGCGAGCACGTGAACGAGGAACCTGTTGAGAACGCTTACGAGGATCAAGCTTTCGACAACTCGAGAACTGCGAGCAAGATGACCATACCCCCGAAATCACTTCTATCTTTGCTTGCTAGATGCTCGCTCTTTTGCTATGCCTATGCTACGAGGCCTATCACTTGCTATATCATGCCACCCATATTGCCATGTCAGACCTCTAACCATCCTTTCCTAGCAAACCGTTGTTTGGCTATGTTACCGCTTTGCTCAGCCCCTCTTATAGCGTTGCTAGTTGCAGGTGAAGATGAAGTTTGTTCCTTGTTGGAACATGGAGATGTTGTTCCTTTTTGGAACATGTTTACTTGTTGGGGATATCACAATATATCTGCTAAAAAATTTATTCATCTATATACTTGGTAAAGGGTGGAAGGCTCGGCCTTATGCCTGGTGTTTTGTTCCACTCTTGCCACCCTAGTTTTCCGTCATACCGGTGTTATGTTCCTTGATTTCGCGTTCCTTACACGGGTGGGTGATTTATGGGACCCCCTTGACAGTTCGCTTTGAATAAGACTCCTCCAGCAAGGCCCAACATTGGTTTTACCATTTGCCGCCTAAGCCTTTTTCCCCCGGGTTTTCGCGAGCCCGAGGGGCATCTTTATTTTAACCCCGGACAGTGCTCCTTCGAGTGCTTGGCCCGAATCGAAGCAGATCAAGGGGCCACCACGGGGCAACTCGAGGGCTGGTTTTACTTGTAGGCTGACCTATCCGGATGTGCCCTGAGAACGAGATATGTGCAGCTCCTATCGGGATTTGTCGGCACAATCGGGCGGCTTTGCTGGTCTTGTTTTATTGCTGTCGAAATGTCTTGTAGTCCGGGATTCCGAGACTGATCGGGTCTTCGGTAGAAGGAATATCCTTCGTTGACCGTGAGAGCTTATAATGGGCTAAGTTGGGACACCCTGCAGGTATTATCTTTCAAAGCCGTGCCCGCGGTTATGAGGCAGATGGGAATTGGTTAATGTCGGTTGTAGAAAACCCGAAGTTGACCTTAATTAAAATACACAACAACGGCGTGTGTAACCGTGATGGTCTCTTCTCGGGAGTCCGGGAAGTGAACACGGTGTTGGAGTTATGTTTGACGTAAGTAGTTCAGGATCACTTCTTGATCGCTACTAGCTTCACGACCGTGCCTAGCTTCTCTTCTCGCTCTCTTTTGCGAATGTATCCCCCATATTGTGAGCCGCTTGCTGCAGCTCCACCTCACAACTCTGTCCTTACTATAAGCTTAAATAGTCTTGATCTCGCGGGTATGAGATTGCTGAGACCCCGTGACTCACAGATTCTACCAAAACAGTTGCAGGTGCCGACGATGCCAGTGCAGGTGACGCAACCGAGCTCAAGTGGGAGTTCGACGTGGAACGTGGTCGTTACTATGTGTCTTTTCACGATAATCGTAGTGGAGCCAGTTGGGACGATCGGGGATCTGTGTAGCATTTGGGGTATCTTCTTTATTTTGGTTCCGTAGTCGGACCTTGAGTGTAATCTGAATGATGGATGTTTATTTATGTATTGTGTGAAGTGGCGACTGTAAGCCAACTATGTACCTTTTTCCCTTATGTATTACATGGGTTGTGTGAAGATTACCTCACTTGCGACATTGCTTTCAATGCGGTTATGCCTCTAAGTCGTGCTTTGACACGTGGGAGATATAGCCGCATCGAGGGCGTTACAGCAAGGAGGGCCGAATCCTCAGGAGCTCGTCAGCAAGATCATTCAGGAGCTGTAGGAGTCAAGAGTCATGAGTGGCAGCCGCCGCTTACCTGCCGTGGCTCCCCATCCAGGCGAGGATGGTGGGCTGCGCGTCTGCATCGACATACCAGGGCTTAACCGAGCCGCCTCTCAGGAGCGCCTCTGGCCCTCTCGTGTGGGGCGCTGCGAAGGTCCACCCCACAGCTACGTTCGCATACCTTACGGCTTGCCGAACGCGGCTGCCACGCGCCAGCGCCTCATGAGCAGCATCTTGGAGGCTCAAGAGGCCAGACGTTCCGCAGCCCTGGCAGAGATGGAGATGGTCCACGAGGAGCCACTAGCGCCTCCGGAGCCTCCCGAGGCCCCTGAGCCTGGGGGCTCGTGAGGATCGGCTCCCGCAGCCCACCGAGTCTGCTGCATCAACACCCTTTCGTCTTCAACGCTATCGGTGACATCTTTCAAGTTTCATTTAAGTGGGGCGCCCCAGTGCTAAATTATTCCCAGGCGCGTGGGTCCGTCCTGCGGCGTGTATCCTTTACTTCATGTTCCTAGCTTATCTTGTTGGGGCGCCCTTCGGCTGCATCATCCCAAGTCGCCGGGCCAGACCCGACGACATGTATCGCTCTTCGCGTTTATTTGGTCATGCGTTCGACCCATCATGCTTGTTATTTGATGCCAATCCATGGCACCTTTCTTCGTTCATGTCGACCGCTTGCGTTAAAGGGGGTACACGAGCATCGCGACTCGGGGCTCCTCTTGGCTCTCCGGCCCTCACCCTCCGGCCTTGTCCACGGCATCGCGACCTAGCATACCAGCTGACGGTGAGACCAGCTCGAGGCGGGACCCGAGAACCTAGGCGCCGGCATCTAACCAAATCTGCAGGAACACATCACAAGATAAGGCCCAGTGCGGCGCAACCCGCCTTGAGGTAGGGCCCGTGAGTCAGCTAGCTCACGGGTGCCAGGATACACTCGTCGAGGCCCTACCGTGCCAGCCACGTGTCGAGGCGGGCTGTACACGCCTGGGCTCCTCGGAGGAGCCCCTCCCACGCCACTGGAAGCACCATGCTCGCGCCTGGTGACGACAACTGGCGAGGAACGGCTATGCCCGTACACATACGGAAGCGCTATGCTCCGCAATGGTGATAAACAACTGAGGGTGGCCCCCGGGCTGCATCAACATCAGGGAGCACAGAGCTTAGTGTCTGGCCTCATCGCAACGCCTCCCCTCGGGAGTGCCGCGCGAGGGGGCTGGGCACGGCGGCTGCGCTGAGTCACGCCCAGACGACGCCACCCAGCCAGCCCCTTGGGCCTGGTTCGTCTGCGATCCCTCCCGTGCGAGGCCAAGGTCTGAAAGGCCGTTTGAGCGTCGAGGGGACTCCTGAGCATCGCGACTCAGGAGCCTAACTGGTCACGTAGCCCCTCACTCTTTAGTTCCGAAAGGCTAACGGCGGTTGAGGTATGCACGGGGCCGGGTCTGCAGATGTAGAACGGTAGATCCACCCACATCTCACCTCCCTACTTGTTGTTAAATGCGCCAAGGGGATTCTGAGCATCGCGACTCAGAGCCTAACTTGTCACGTAGCCCCTCACTCCTTGGTCCCGTCCTGGTTTCGGTCGGGACTAACGGCTTGAGGTATCTTGTGAGGCAGGCTCTGCCGGCGTAGAAGATAAGCAAGTAGGAAGGAAAAGCGCATAAATTTCAAGGAATTCAAAAGCAAATATTACAGTCCATAACTGTTATCCTGGCATAAATGCAAGTTTAAACGCCTCGAGGCATGATACATGTGCAGGAATTAAAAGCGAGCAGGAGCCACAATGGAGTCACTTGTCGGGCGGTGGAGCTGCTTGTGAGCGAGTTCGCCTTGTTGAGCCCAGGGTTGGCGGCGCCCGCTTGCTTAGTGCTGAAGGCCGGAACTTCCCAGAGAGGCTCCGCACGACCCTTCACGGCCTCAAAGAGCGTGTGGCGGCAAGCTCGCTTCGGCCTGGCTCCAGAAGTTTGTCGAGGTCGACGTTGGGATCGCGAAGGTAGACGTGGGTGAGGACCCGCGTCAGTGCGGCAGAAGAAAAGACACGCACCTCGGCCTCAGCCGTAGGGCCAAGGCCAAGGGCGACATCTTCAGGAGCGTGAACCAGGAGGGGAAGGAGCTTGGCGGGGCCATCCTTTGCGCCGGACAGCGGGCTCTCCAGGCCGCTATCGTAAAGCTCCCTCAGCAAGGTGCGAGCCTTCACCTCCATCTCCGTGAAGGCCACGTGATCCTCGGCAAGGACCCGTGCCTTGCCGTCCAGCTCGACCTTCCTCGCCTCCAACTCTTGCTCCAGCACGCCTAGGCGTTCACGGCGCTTCTTGAGCTTGGCGTCCCGATCCTTGACGGCCACCTCGCGAGCTTTCATGCCTTCCTCCTGCTCTTGGAGAAGGCGGGCCTCCTTGGCGAGCTGGTCCCTTGAGCCGCAGCTCGCTCTCGAGCGCCTTGCAGCGACCTCGGACATCGGCTACCTCCCCCAAGGCGGCGTCGCGAGCAGCTTTCGCCCCAAGGACGGCATACTTCTCCTCGTCGCAAGCCGTCGAGGCCTGGACCAGCGCCGCCTGAATCGAAGCGTCGAAGCGAATCCAGCCAGAAGCCAGCTCCAAGCGCCCGGCCACTAGACGAGGGTCGGCACCCAAAAGATCCTGCCGCAGCCGGTCCAGTTCGGTAGCTGCACGATCCAGAACGGTAGGGGGAGTCAGAGAGACAGCAATCGGTGGGGTAGGAGGAGAAGGCGGCAGCGTGACCACAGTATCCTGAGGCGGAGCCTGCTGCGCCACAACAGCTGTGGTGGCAGCATCAGGCAAGGGCACCTCAGGAGCCGCTTGGGCCGTGGGGGCTGAGCTCGCCCCAGCCGCCTCAGCCAGGCCTCGTGAGGACGACCGGGTAGGAGAGGCCCGTGCATTGCGGTCACCTTCTTTCGCGGGCAGAGGCGCTGCCCCAGACGGAACCTCAGGAGATCCCTTCGGTTTCTTTGCCGCGGGCGCTAGCCTAGCCAAGAGATACAGATGTCAAGCCTCAGCGACAAAACAAGAAATAAGATAGGAATCAAGCACTTACTGGTCGTCGCTCGCGGGCTCGAGCAACCTCCAGCCATACTTGAAGCCCGAGAACCGGCTGCAAGGATCAGCCTCAAGGAGCTCAGGAGCAGGAGGCGTGCCTGCGGATCGCCTCGGTGCCGGGGCAGACCCGCGGGGGATCAGCCCGGTCCTATCCTTCTTCGGGATCGGGGGCAAGCTCCTGCCGCCCTGCTCGTCATCATCCTCGTCATCATCGTCGCTCGGTGAGAGGCGGAGAACGCGGGACTTGCGCCGAGGGAGGGGAGCCCTCGACTCTCCGTCAGTCGCCTCGGAGTCGAGCCCTCCTTCCCGCTCCCCTTCTCCCTTCTCTTCACTGGAGTCGCCGGAGGGCACGTCCACCGGGTCCTCGGGAACCTCCACGGGCACGGGCCCGTCCCCGTTGAAGACGGGCATGGACTCCACTACCTGCTCCGGGTCGTCACGGAGGAACAGGGGCGTAGGAGCGCCCTCCAACCTCGCCACGTCGCCTTCGACCACAGAATGGAGAACCACAGGCTGGTCTTCGTCGGCCAAGACCGCGGGGCTCGGGTGGGGCCTCCACATCGGAAGTGGGTACCGACGAAGCGGAGCCAGCTGGTGCTCCAGGAATTCCCTCAGCAGCGACACGCCGGTCAGCTTCGCCGCCGCCATGCTGGCCAGCCTCAGATCCATGTCCATCTTCTCCAACACCGGCCTCGCGCGGGGGTCCACGAGCTCCACTCGAGACCAATTGTCAGAGTGCGTGGGGTGCTCCCTGGGCAAGATTAGCCTACGGTGGATGCGCCCAACATCTACCAAGACCCACTTCCTCCTGAAGCCCAGAATCCTCTTCCCGGAGTTCGAAATGGCGATGGAGCCACCGTACGCGACGAAGCTCGCACACGCAGAGATGGAACCACGAGAGGTCTGGAGGGAGAAATAGTAGGCGAAGATGGACAGGGCCACTGAGGGCTGCACCCCGACGTGAGCCTCACAATAGTAGGCGAAGATCGCCAGAAGGAGAACAGAGTTGGGGTGGAGATGCAGAGCTTGTAGCTTGTAATGACGGAGGACAGAGAAGAAGAACTCGGAAAAGGGAGGCATCAAACCGGCAACAATGGCGCTTACAAAGAGCGGATAGAAGGTGCTCCCTTGGCCCTCAGGGAGGGCAGGGCCGGCCTTGAACACCGCCATACTGTCGATGCCTCGCGCCGCCACCGGTGGCGCACCGGGCAAGGCTCGCCTCCGACACGTTCGGCGAGTCCAGGCAAAGTAGTACCAAGCTCCGGCCTGGGTCTGGCGAGGCGCCATGCCTTGCTAGGGCGTGCAGTCGAAGTGGATCTGAAGATTTCGAAGGCAGGAAGGAGAGGCGCAAGAAAGGGGATCTGAGCAGTAACCAGAGAAAGCAAGGGAAGCAAAGCCTAGGCAGACGCCGCTCCTTTATCAACTCGCGTGGTTGCTAAGGCACCCACGTCCAATCAACCGCCACGCGGCGCCCAAGGCCGCAGGCTGTTAGGGGCTCAAGGGCGCGCTTCACTTCGCCCTTCGCCTCTGCTCGGGCCAAGCCCGGGCGCGCTTTTGGGCCCGAGGGCCATTGCCGGCGATTCTCGGGAACGGGGTCCCCAGACTTGCTCGCCTGCCAGCGTGGCTCAAAGGGGAGCCCATCACGGCCCATCTTCATCAACACAAGCTCAAGACCCTCGCGAGGGGCCAAGCCTCATGAGGCGGAGCGACAGGGAGCTTCCTCGGCACGGCCTCATCAGCCGTGGCTCGCGAGGAGGCGAAGAGATCAAGCGGGGTACCTCACGAGGTGCCCATGACGCAAGCCATGATTTACCAAGGCGCCCGTGGGCGCCAGCTCACAAGAGTGTCCTCCTTTACTCTTTGGTGCAAAGGGAGCAAGCGCAGGCGAGAGCATCAAGCAAAGGCGTCCATTTCGGTGCAACAAGACCAAGACCAGCCCAACGGCAGGAAGGAAGTCATTGTGGAGGCCAAGCCGGCGTCACCACAAGAGCCTTTGACAGGCGAGGACCAACTTTAGTCAGGATAAGTGTACCAAATGTTCCCCTTCAAAATGGCCAATTGTTGGCGCCCTTCCCACTCAATATTTGGGAAGAGGCCCAGGGCCTTCGCCTATAAATAGGACTAGCCACGCACAGAGCTGGAAGGATCAAGCAATCTTGAATCAAGAGAGAGAGTAAGAGAGGGAGCGACTGAACTCCTCCAAGAAGTTCATCGCCCGGCCAAGAACAGACCCTCGCGAGGCTGTTCTTCCTTGTATTGTTCATCACCATCAGCCCAAGAGGCAATCCACCACACCACAAACTAGAGTAGAGTATTACACCATAATGGTGGCCCGAACTAGTATAAACCTCGTGTCTCTTGTGTTGTTCCTTTTGTAGTTTAGATCCAAGCGAGGCGGCGGGGTGCCGGTAGGTAGAGGGCGAGATCTCCGCGCGCACCCTAGTGTTCGAACCTCAAGGGTCTGCCAGAACCCAAAATCCGACAGTGCTGATGAAGATGGGCCTTACTAGGCCAACCCTTGAGCCACGCCGCAGGCCGCAGGCAGGCAAGTCTGGGTACCCCCGTTCCCAGAACGCCGACAGTAGCCCCCGGGCCCAAGGCGCGCCTGGACTTGGCTGAGCAGAGAAGCGAAGAGGCAAGTGCGAAGCGCCATGGGCCCTAATAGCCTGCGGCCTTGGGCGCCGCGTGGCGGTTGATTGGAGGTAGGCGCCTCTGCTTCCCCACGACGCCTCGGCAACTGCATGAATTGACAAGCCCCTGCATGCAAAGCGGGTCATGATTACCTGCGATCGTGGAGGCCGGCGGTTGGCTTTCCCTGGCTATAAGTACGAAACGGCGCGTGCCCTTCTAGTCCATCCATTCTTGCTTCTCCTTCTTCTCCATGGCTCCACCAAAGAGGTTCTCGGCCGCGGAGAAAGGAAAGGCCCGCCAGGCGGAGCCTGACTCGCTCCCGCCAAGTGCGGTCGAGGCCGTCCTCGCAAGCACCCTGTGGCTCCCATAGTGGCTCCTCGCGGCCGTGGATGTGATCTCCCGCGCGGTGACGGGCGGTAGGCCGTTGATGGGGGGCGCGCTACGGCAGCACGACCCCCTAGGCCGCGCTTCCACTCGGTAGAGGTGCTGCCGGAGTTTGTTGTGTGGTCGGCAGAGCCGACCAGCACCTGGCTCCAGCTTCCTCGCTTCCTCCTAGCTGAACTTCCGGCTGGTGCCCCGGGCGGCCTCTGGCTTCAGGTGGACGGTTGCTGCAGCCGGGCCTCCTGTGCTTCGCTCGAGGTCTCTGCAGCCGGGAGCGTGAACCCGACCCGCGGCTGGCAAACATTTGCCCGCGCGCATGGTCTGAGCCGGCGGTGCACCCTGCACTTCAAGTTCAACGGCGATGCCACCCTCTACGTGAGGGTGTTCGGGGAAGACGGTCGCCGCGCTGGGTGCTGCCCTGAGGACGACTCTTCTTCGGGAAGTGGCTCCTCCAGCGGTGGCCGCGACTAGCCTCCGCGCCGCCACGCCCGCCTGGAGGGAGGTAGCGGGTCTGCCCGCCGTCGCGCCTCGGTGAAGCGCGAGAGGGTGTCCTCCTGAGCTCCGGAGGCAGTTCGAGTCTCCGCCCATGAAGTTGGTGTCAGGCGAGTCGCGCCTGTTTTGTTCTTTTCCTTTTCCTGCGCAAAGAGACAGTAGTGTAGGTCCCCGCGGGGCATGCTTGGACTATTGCTGTTAATTATCGTACTGTTTCCGCTATTTTTATATTAGGCTTCTGCGCCGCGCGCCTGCGCATAGAAATTACTTAGCTTGGGGGCGACCTGTTGCGATCCTCGCCTCCCGAGGCCGAGGCCTTGTTGAACGCTTTATGCCCTACAAAGATTAGTCAGGAGTGGTAGCTTCAGGCCTCAGTCGTAGAGGCGGCCGACCCAGGCCCTGTGTTCGCGTCGCGGTGCCCGTGGGGCACGGACTGGAGGGATGCTCCCGTAGCAGATTTGGTTGGGGGAAGCCTCAAACAACAGGGGCACAAAACGCTCGCGAGGGTGCCTGCGTTGCTCCCTCGCGAGACTCGCGCTAGAGAAATTGAGGCAGGAGAGCGAAGAAAGCAAAGAGTCACAAGTCAAAGACGGCAACCAACTGCAGAAACTCCGGGGCAAAAACTCCAAATGGGGATGAACAAGCCAACTGCAGAAAGCAAATGAAAAAAAAGCCGCGTCCGGCACCTAATCTAGTCTTCGACGTCTTCTCACCAGCGTGGAGCTAAGTGCTGCCACTTGGCGTGGGAGGGAGCCCCAGGGCCTGAGGCCGGCGCTCCTGAGACTCCGGGGCGTGTACAGCCCCAACTCATTATTACGTGAGAGTGTCACGGGCGGCAAGCTTCACAGGCATTGGCCTTCTTCACAGGCTCCAGGCCTTTCTCAGAAAAATGAGCTTCACAGGCGTTCGCCCTCTTCACAGGCTCTGGGCCTTTTCCAAAACGCAACGCTTCACAGGCGTTCGCCTTCTTCACAGGCTCTGGGCCTTTTCCAAAACGCAACGCTTCACAGGCGTTCGCCTTCTTCACAGGCTCTGGGCCTTTCTCAGAAAAATGAGCTTCACAGGCATTCGCCTTCTTCACAGGCTCTCGGCCTTTTCCAAAACGCAACGCTTCACAGGCATTCGCCTTCTTCACAGGCTCTGGGTCTTTCTCAGAAAAATGAGCTTCACAGGCGTTCGCCTTCTTCACAGGCTCTGGGCCTTTTCCAAAACGCAACGATTCACCGGCGTTCGCCTTCTTCACAGGCTCTGGGCCTTTTCCAAAAAAACAGTGGCAGCGTCGAGGGGCATCGTTGGGTGGCGTACGTCTGGGCGTGACCCAGGCGTAGCCCCCGTGCCCAGCCCCCTCGCGCGGCACTCCCGAGGGGAGGCGTTGAGATGAGGCCAGACATTGAGCTCTGGGCTCCTTGAGGATGATGCGGCCGGGGGCCACCCTCAGTTGTTTATCACCAGCGCGGAGCATAGCGCTTCTGTATGTGTATGGGCATAGCCCCTCCTCGGTAGTGTCGTCAGCCAGCGCGGAGCATGGTGCTTCCAGCAGTGCGTGGGAGGGCTCCCCTCGGGAAGGAGCCCCGGGCGATGTCTGGCCCATACGACACGTGGCTAGCACGGTAGGGGCTCGACGAGGTGTATCTGGGCACCCGTGAGCCAGCGGGACTCACGGGCCCTACCTCAAGGCAGGTTGCGCTGTGCACCGGGCCTTAACTTGTGATGTGTTCTGCAAATTTGGTTAGATGTCGGCGCTCACGTCCTCGGGTCCCGGCCCTCGGCGGGTCTCGGCCGTGTTGGTATGCCAGGTCACGATTCCGTGGAAAAGGCCAGAGGGTGAGGGCTGGATAGCCAGTAGGAGCCCATGAGTCGCGATGCTCAGGTACCCCCGCCTTTAACGTGCAAGCGGCCGACATGAAGGAAGAAGGGGTGCCGCGGACAAGCATCAAATAACTATCGTGATGGGTCGAACGCATGACCCGAAATAAACGCAAGAGTGGTACATGCCGCTGGGTCTGGCCCGAGCGACTTGGGGATGATGCAGCCCGAGGGGCGCCCCCAACAAAGTAAGCTAGGAACATGAAGTAAAAGGGATACACGCTGCAGGGACGGACCCACGCGGCCTGGGAATGATGCTGCCCTAGGGGGCGCTCCCTGCTGGAAATGAAACTTGAAGGATGTCACCTGATAATGTTGAAGACGAAGGGATGCTGAAGTAGCGGACGTCGTGGGCTGCGGAAGCCGATCTTCACGAGCCCCCAGTCCCAGGAGCCTCGGGAGGCTCCGGAGGCGCTGGTGGCTCCTCGCGGACCATCTCCATCTCCGCCAGGACTGCGGAATGCCTGGCCTCTTGGGCCTCTAGGATGCTCCCCATGAGGCGCTGGCGCGTGGCGGCCGCGTTCGGCACGCCGTTTTTCATCCGAACGTAGCTGTGGGGTGGACCTTCGCAGCGCCCCACGCGTGAGGGCCAGAAGCGCTCCTGAGAAGCGGCTCGGTTGAGCCCGGGTAAGTCGATGCAGACGCGCAGCCCACCATCCTCGCCTGGATGCGGAGCTACGGCGGGTAAGCGGCAGCTGCCACTCATGACTCTTGACTCCTGCAGCTCCTGAATGATCTGGCTGACGAACTTGGCCCTCCTTGCCTCGTTCCTTCCTGAGGGAAACGTGCTTTGAAACACACCTCCAAGTGGTGCCCAAGCGCCTCCCTCGTGACCTCAGCAAGGTCGGTGGCCCTCCAGGAGAGAGCCCCCGAGCCTTGCTTGAGGAGGGCGCCAGGCGCGCCTTCCTATGCGACAGAAGGAGGTGCCCCCTGAACAGGCGCGGACTCTGAGGGGCCTTCCTCCCGAGGAGCCGGGCCTGGCGATGTCTTCTTCTTCTTGGGAGCGGTCTCGGGGAGCCTCCCGCTCCTGCGATCTGGGTCTTCAAGTGACGCGGCTTGAAAAGCTCGCTCCAGGGAGCACACTACGTCTCTTTCTTCACAAGGCACCGTGATGACTCTGCCGCTTCCTGGCATCTTGAGGACGTTGTAGCCGTGATGAGTCACGGCCATGAACTTGGCCAGAGCTGGGTACCTAGGATGGCATTGTATGGCAGGCGAATGTGGGCGACAGGGAGGCAGACCTGCCCAATCGGAACTGTGGAGCCATCGGTGACTCCAGAGAAAGGCTTGGTTGGCTGACGCTGATTGTAAGGCACTTTGAGATTGTTGAATGTCTCTACGGACAGGACAATGAGCCCTGCTCCGCCATCGATGAGGGTCCTGGTGACTTGCACGTTGCTGATGATTGGGGAACAAAGCATCGGGAGGACTCCGGCTGTGGCCGCGCACTTGAGCTGATCTGCTGAGCTGAACGTGATGGCGCACGCTGACCACCTGAGAGGGCACGCAACTTCGAGCTTGGCGAGGACTGCATTTAATTCACGATGTGTTGAGAGGCTGGGGCTTGAGCTCCGCCCAGGATGCAAGCGATCGCGCGCGGCCCCTAGAAGCCCCTAGCTCCCTTGTCCTGATGATGGTCCTCATTTCTCCTTGGCTGCGGCGGCAGAGGAGGGAGGCCTGCGTTTCCTTGCGGGCGATCCTCGCGAGGCTGATCCCTCCAGCCTCCCTCGCGAGGCTGATCCTGCCAACGATCCTCGCGAGGTCGATCACGCCGCCCTTGGCGAGGGCCACGGTCTTCCCAGCGTCCTGTGTTTCTTCCTCGTCCTCGGCCGTAGCCTCGATCATTGCGATCGGGGCATCGACCGATTCTCCCTTCTCGCACGGCTCGGAGCTCTTGACATCCGTTGGTGTTGTGGGTGTGGAGGTCGTGGTACACACAGTACCGGCTGCCCTTGGAAGACTCGGGCTGATCTCTGCCTCGCTTGGTATCTGGTTCTCGCCATGAGCACGGCAGCCCCTTGCGCTTCACGCCCTTGGCCTTGGGCTTCTTCTTCCGGGTCTCAAGGGCTGGCAACTCGAGGAGGGAAAGGCGTCCTTTCTCAGCCCTGGCGCACTTGGTCGCCAAGTTGAACATCTCCAAGGATGTGCACAGATCTTCATCCATCGCCAGCTCACCCTTCATCTTGACGTCACGCACATCGTCGGAGAAGGCCGAGATGATGGCCTCGTCGGTCACCTTGGGAATCTTGAGGCGTGCATTGTTGAAGCGCTGGATGTACTTCTGCAGGGTCTCCCCTGGCTGCTGCTTGATGCGGCGCATGTCGCTCACAGCAGGATGCCGGTCACGAGTACCTTGGAAGGGTGCGATGAAGCGGGTGCGCATCTCGTCCCAGGAGGAGATCGTGCCAGGTGCGGGCTCCGTCCTTGAGTGCCATGGGAAACCAGTTTGCCATGACCTTCTCATCCCCGTTGGCGGCTTCGATGCCCAGCTCGTAGAGTTGAAGGAACTCCGCAGGTTCGGCCGTGTCGTCGTAGCGTGGAGGCAGGTCTGGCTTGAGCTTGCCGGGCCACGCGACGCTGCACAGCTCGGTGGTGAAGGCACGGCAGCCTGCTGTGGACACGGGAGACCTTTGGTGACGAAGAGCCTGGTCTTGCGGGTCCCCATGCGCTGCCGCTGGGAGCAGCGCGGGGTCTTGGTGTGCTGGAGCAGGAGCGCGGTCGTGACGAGCCGGTGCAGGGAGCACTCGGGCAGCTTCTTGGGGGCGAGGGACTTCTTGACAGCTCTGCCCTTGCTGCGCTGGTGCCGGACGGAGTGGGTTCTGCCCAAGGGCCACGCGCCTTGGGGCTAGGGCGCCTTCTTGAGGGGGAGGAGGCTGAGGCGCCCCCAGAGCTTCATCGCCCGCACAGGGCGGGGCGCGGTGCAGCGAGAAGGACGGCGCGGGGAGCCCCCTGCGGCGCGGACGAGCTCGGCGACGCGGTTGAGCCACTCTTCGTAGACGTCGTCGACAGGGCGGTAGCGCAGGAGCTCGTTTGCCGCGATGAGCACAGATCGAGCCTCCATGGGCGCGTGGAGCGCGCGAGACGAAGAACCAGTTGGGGCGAGTGAAGGAGTAGCGGTACGGCCGTCTCGCCTAACGGACGGATGCTGGGACGATGCTTGCTGCTCGTTCCGCGCTGGGCCGGTGGCAGCGTTGACAGCAGGCGATGGGGAACGGCGGGGGCGGCCGCCGACGGGGGCCGTCTGGGCGACGCGGATAGCGAGAGCGGCACGGCGCTCGGTGCGGGCCCGACGAGCGTCTTACATGGATGCGACGAGCGGCGAAGAACGGGGCGGCGGAAGACGGATTTCGGTGCACCCCTACCTGGCGCGCCAAATGTCGGATTTCGGGTTCCGGCAGACCCTCTAGGTTCGAACTCTGGGGTGCGCACGGAGATCTCGCCCCCTACCTACCTGCACCTCGTCGCCTCGCTAGGATCTAAACTACCAAAGGAACAACACAAGAGAAACAAAGTTTATACTGGTTTGGGCCACCATTGTGGTGTAACACCCTACTCTAGTGTGTGGTGTGGTGGATTGCCTCAGGGGCTGATGAAGAACAATACAAGGAAGAACAACCTCGCGAGGGTGAGGTGTTCTTGTGGCTAGGCTCTCGATCGGATTGGATCAAGCTAAGATGAGAGGTCCGGATCTCTCTCAGATGCCTCTACTGTGGACCAAGCTAATATCTCATGCCTCTACTATGGTGGCTAGCTCTATTTATAGGCAGAGGCCCTGGGCCTCCTCCCAAATATTGAGCGGGAAGGGCGCCAACAGTTGTCCATTTTGAAGGGGAACATCTAGGACACTTATCCTGACTGAAGTTGGTCCTCGCACTTTGTCAAAGGCTCGTGGTGGCCTTGGCTTGGGCTCCACGATGACTTCCTTCCTGCCGTTACAACGGTCTTGGTCTTGTTGCACGAAACGGGTGCCTTTGCATGATGCTCTACTTTGCACTTGCCCCCTTTGCACCATAGAGGAAATGAGGACCTTTGACGATCTGGCGCTCACCGGGCGCCCTTGGTAAATCATGGCTTGAGTCATGGGCACCTCGTGAGGTACCCCGCTTGATCTCTCCGCCTCCTCATGAGCCAGCTGACGAGGCTGTGCCCGAGGAAGCTTCTGTCGTCCGCCCATGAGGCTTGGCCCCTCACGAGGGTCTTGAGCTTGTCTTGATGAAGATGGGCCGTACTGGGCCACCCCTTGAGCCACGCCGCAGGCCGCAGGCAGGCAAGTCTGGGTACCCCCGTTCCCAGAACGCAGACAATGGGGGAGACCTCCCCCTTGAGCAAAGCTGACATCCTTCGCACCTTTGCTGACGACGACGAGGCCGACGCCCGCCAAGAAGAGGGGGGCTGCCCGTTATCCCGATGAGGGGCAGATCGTCGCTGGTCTCCCGGGATGCTACTCTGCCTGGCGCCGACACAGGCCGACCCCCGCCTGCCACTCCCCAGTTTACGCTCACCGAGCCCAAGCCTCGAGGCTCTCAGGCTTCAAGGTCATCCAAGCGGAGGGTGGACTACACTGCTATGGACCAGTAAGTGCCTGAGCTCCATCTTGTTCTTGCTTATACTGCTGCTTCCTGACGTTCGTCCTTGTTCGACCAGGCCGCCGCCTTCGGCGAAGAAGAGGAAGGAAGATCCAGTGCCCACGCCTGGGACTGAACCATCTACAGCGGTCATGGCCCCCTCCATGGGGAAAGGAAACGTCAGCTCTTGCGCCTCCCCGACCCGGTCACCCTCGCGAGACCAGGAGGAGCGTCGTCACGAGGAGTCAACCCCCGAGGTCCCGCTGGCTCCGGAAGTGCTGATTTTCGGCTCGTCTGCTGAGGTCCCAAACGCTCAGGAACCCTTGGTCTCCCAGGCCCTGGTGACGGCGTCGCCTCCTTCTCATGTCGCGACATTGTTCCCAGGTTCTTCTGCCTCCTCTGCTGTCTTGGAGCGTGCCCTTTCAGAGATGACTCAGCTACGGGAAGATCTCCTGGGCGCGGATCTGCGCGTGGTAGCCGGGTGCCTGGAGCTGGCCTCTGACTCGCTTCAGTCTGACGCAGCAGTCCGAGCAATGCTGAGCCAGGCCGCGACGACCTCCGAGAAGGAGAAGCGCGCCGCCGCTCAAGCTGCGGCCGACCGCGAGGCGGCGCTAAAGGACACCAAGGCCGCCCATGACCGCTACTGGGTACTGGAGGACAAGTTGAAGGGTCTGCGTGATGAGCACTCAGAAGAAGCTCATGGCCGCCAGGCGAAGGAGGAGGAGATGGGGGCCCGGGAGGATGCCGTCAGGGACAGCGACGCCGAGCTGGGAGAGTTGGCGAAGGCGCAGGCCGCGGAGCGCGTCCGGCTGGAGGAGCTGGAGCGAAAGGTCAAGGCGAAGGAGGTTGATCTTGATGCCAAGGTGAAGGTCCTGGCCGAGGACAGCGAGGCCTTCGCGTTTCTCAAGAAGAGGTCTCGCGTGGCGCTGAAGGCGCTCTACGAGAAGGGCTTGGAGAGGCCACTGACCACCGACGAGGATGGCCCCACCAAGCTGATTCCCTACTTGGTTGACGCGCTCGAGGAGGTCGTGGCCGGCATTGGTCCCATGGCGGAGGGAGAAGCTCGCGTTCTTTCCTCAGCCACGCTGACGCGGGTCTTCAGCCACCTTCATCTTCGCGACCCCTCCGCCCACCTTGACAAGCTACTGGAGCCTATGGATGACGAGTGTTATGTGGCCGCCGCCGTGGCCGTGAAGGGTCAGGTGGAGGCCCTGCTGAAGAAGTTCCACGGCTTCGCGCCTTCGACCGGCGGTGTCTAGGGGTGACCTGCGGCTGCTTTCCTATTTCATTCCTGGAACATGCATCATGCCTCGCGGAGGCGTTTAAACTTGTGCTTGGTATTTGGAAGAAAGATATGGTTTGTAATAATATTTGCTTTCAGATTTTGAGATTTTCTTCCTATTTGCTTTATGTTCTACATCGGTAGAGCCCAGGCACGCGCATACCTCAGCCGCCGTTGGACCGACCGGAGACCAGGACGGACCCAAGGAGTGAGGGGCTACGCGACGAGCTAGGCTCCTGAGTCGCGATGCTCAGGAGTCCCCCTTGACGCGCAAACAACTTATAGGAAGAAGACGCGATGATAGGTTTAGTGTTCTACGTCGGCAGAGCCCGGCCACATGCATACCTCAGCTGCCGTTGGACCGACCGGAGACCAGGACGGACCCAAAGAGTGAGGGGCTACGTGACCAGTTAGGCTCCTGAGTCGCGTTGCTCAGGATACCCCCTTGACGTGCAAATAACCTCGTTACCTTTGTCCTCGCCGAGGCTCGGCTCGGGAGGGGCGCACGACGACCAGGTCCGAGGGATGTCGGAGTAATGGGCCACAGGTAGGCTAACCCGAGACCCATAACCTTTCAAGACATCGGGGCTGACTGCGCCCCTCAAGATGCCAAGACGGAGGGACGCCTTCTGGAAAGCCGACTGAAGGAGTAGCCGACTTCCCATGGGCGGCCGAGTGTTGGATACAAGGTCGAGTCAAAGCCGACTCCCGCCAGGCGACTTCAAGAGAAGCCGGCCTCAGGGAGTCAGCCCGCGACACCTACGAAGCCCGTGCCCTCATCAGGGGGACGGGACGAGGAGTGGCTACAGTATAGCCCATCCCCTCCCCCAACTCCGGCAAGCATGGCCACAGTGCCCCGTTCCAACGGAGATCTCCCCCGGCGCGGCACTGTTGCCACCGCTTCCCTGACATCCCCCCGTGTGGGCGGAGTCCTGTTCCCACGACGACCTGTCTGTACGGCCCAAGGACGGTGGGCCCCGCCAGTCAGTGAGAATCCAGAAGACGGTGAAGAGTCATACCTGTTGGACCCGATGAAAGGTCGGCCCCTAGGAGTCGGCTGGCCCCTTCCACGGGACCCACCCGCCATCAACCAGACAAGATGGGGAGTGGCTACAGTAATCGCCTGCCAGGCGGCGGGGCTGTAGCCATGACCTCCCGACCAAGCCTGCGTCATTAGAGACGCGGCTACAGTGATCAGCCGCCGGCAAGCCCGGAAGCGGCGGGTGCGGCCTGTCGGCCCACACCCTACCAGTCGGCGGGCCCCACCAGTCGGCGGAGAAGCCGGCGCAAGAGAGACTGACGGCCGGGCCCTACCCCGGCCGGATTACCAATGTATCCCTCGGGGGTAGGCCTATATAAACCCCCCAGGGCACCCATGCAAAGGGTTCCGAACCCGAGGTAGTTAGACCAAATCATAGAGGAAAGGGAAGAGCTAGTCTTGCCTTCTTCTACCTCCAGCATACAGCTCGAGGAGCACTTGTGTATTCACTTGAGCCTTAGTGATCATGTGGAGACCCCGCAGAGCAGGACTAGGGTGTTATCTCCTAGGAGAGCCCGAACACAGGTAAAATACGCTTGGCGTTCGTGTCTACGCCTCATCCCACTTCCGGGCACCGACAACGTTCTACTCGCTCCCACCATGATAAGCCATCCATTGGCATATGTCGCACCCAACCCCCGATATTTGGTGCCCACCGTGGGGCGAGGTGCACCGTCGTCCAGAGACCTGTTCTAGACGGGAACCCTTTTCCTTCCTGGCGAGCGCAGCCAGCCCGGCATGCTGGACGGCGTCTGCTTTGATGCGCTGCATGGCGTAGGATTGGCCTGCACGGCGAGTTGCCTCGCTAATCTCGTTGGCGGAGTCTGCCTCTCCGATGAGCCCGCATCCGACCTGGGTACCGATGGCCCCGAGAGCCTCCTCGCGGGCCTCCTTGACCGGCTCCACGACTCCGGCGAGCCAGCCGCGGAACTGGAGTCGGTAGGCTCCACTGACCCGATGTTGGTTGACTCCGACACCGCGTCGCTCGACGCGTTCCCCACCAATGTGGTGGTATACGACGAGCCGCTCCCTCGCGCGTAGAGCGGCGAAAGCACCATCACGGCGGTGCTAGTCATCGGACACGGTGAGCACTCCGGCAGAGGTGCTCGCGACCCGCTCGATGCGGCGCTGCAAGACCTGTCAGCGCCCATTCCCGAAGATGCCGACGCCGAGACGTTGGAAGCACGCCGCCTCCAGCTCGTCGAAGGCGCCAAGAAGATGGCCGGCATGAGACGCCTGTCGAAAGCCTACCAGCGCGAGAGGGATCGTGCTGTGGGTGGCATGCTGGCTCCCACTGTGCCCAGCCGCCTTGGCACGGTCCAGCAGCGCGGCGTGGCCATCGTCAACCTGTTCGGGGTAGATCGCCCCGTCTACGTGACGCCTGCGGAGAACATCCGAGCCGCCCAGGCGACAGCAGAAGAGATGGACAAGTTCAAGGGCGAGGAGCGTCGCCAGATGGCGGAGCGCGTCCAGCGACTCCTCGACGCGGCCGCCGAGCAGCACGAAGCCGGCTGCCGCACCGAGGTGCCGTGCCGGCAAAATGACGATCTGCCTCATTGCCGAGATCAAGGTACGACCTCTCGTACGCCAACTGGTGGCGTCCGAGCTAGAAAGGACAAAGGGTCGACTGCCAGCCACAGTCGGACTCGGCTCTCCATAGAGCGTGACCAAGACGGCCGCCCAAGAGTAGTGGAACGGCGGGATGACTGTCCGCCTCCTCCCCTTGCAGGGAAAGGCGCGTTTCAACGCCGCCTGTTGATCACCCATCACTCGGCGATCGCTTGGCCGCCTAGAAGGAATCAGAGAAATCAATCCCAGCCACCGGATCGACCGCCTCAACCGATCCCTGGTGCTAGAAGAAGAAGACGAGTTGGGTCCGCCTTGTTTCGGCCCCCGCATATGAGACGAGCCCTTCCCCAAAGGGTTCACGCTCCCAAGAGACACGCCAAAATACACCGGCTCCATGAAGCCGGAGGACTGGCTGGTTGACTACTCCACAGCCGTCAGCATAGCAAACGGCAACAAGCGAGTCGCCGTGAAATACATTCCGCTCATGCTCCAAGGCACAGCCCGGACATGGCTGAACAGCCTGAAGCCCCGAAGCATCAACAGTTGGGTCGACTTCACCGGCGCCTTCGTCCGCAACTTCACCAGCACGTACAAGCGGCCGCCCAAGCCCCGCCAGCTCTCCTTATGCGTGCAAGGCCCCGACGAGTCGACTCGCGACTACCTCACGCGCTGGGCCGAGCTCCGCTACTCTTGCGAGGGAGTTCACGAGGTGCAGGCCATTGAGTACTTCACCACCGGATGCCGAGAGGGAACCCTCCTCAAGCACAAGCTCCTCTGCATCGAGCCGGAAACCCTCGACGAGCTGCTGTCATAGCAGACAAATACGCCACGGCCGACTCCTCCATGAAGGCAGAAATCCAAGTAAATGCATCTGGCAAGATGGCCCCTCAGGTTCTCAGAACTCTGGCTGGAGACACGGGACGGCGTCAACAGCCGAACGACCACAAGCGCAAAGCCCCGCAGCCGGCTTCCACCAGCCGGCAGGTGGCGACAGTCGAAGATCAACGGCTAGAAGGGTAGGCCCCTCCAAGCTGCCGAAGGGCGGCAAGTCCAACTGGCTGCCGGCTTTCTCGTACGAGCAGACTTTGGATGCACCATGCAAATTACATAGTGGTGCGAAGCAGTCCAACCACACCACTCGGAAGTGTCATTGGCTCACCGGGATCGGCAAGGGAGACGGCCTCCTACCTCCCCCACCTGCTGGGCAGCAGCCTCCGCCTCCACCCCAGCAGCCGGCAGCCAGACCAGTCGGAGCCATACAGGACGAGTTCCCAGAAGAGCATGGAGCATATGTCATATTCACCAGCGTGGCCGATGATCGGCGCAGCAGACGGCAGCAACAGCTAGAAGTGAATGCAGTAGCAACCAAGGCCCCAGAGTTCATGCATTGGTCGGAGAAACCCATCAGCTGGAGTTGAGCCGATCACCCAGAGGTGATGCCCAAACCCGGCTCCTATGCTCTGGTTTTGGATGCCACCTTTGCCACGGACAGGCGAGCTGCTCGTTTCTCCCGAGTTCTGATAGACGGCGGCAGCAGCATCAACATCATGTACAAAGATACTATGGAGAAGTTAGGAATCAAGCAAAGACAGCTTCAGCCCAGCCGGACCGTCTTCCTCGTCATAGTCCCTGGTCTTTCCTACTCACCAATCGGCAAGATCCAGATTGACATCCTCTTCGGGGAAAATGACCACTTTCGCCGAGAGCAGGTCTGGTTTGAGGTGGCGAACCTTGAAAGCCCCTACCATGCGCTGCTTGGCCGGCCTGCTCTGGCCAAGTTTATGGCAGTCCCCCACTACGCCTACCTCAAGATGAAGATGCCGAGTTCCAAGGGGTTCTGACCATAGCCGACGACTACAAGAAGTCGTCCGCTTGCGCAGCAGAGAGCAGTCGGTTGGCCGAGTCCCTCGCGATCGCAGCTGAGAAGCGGCTCCTTGACCGGGTTGTGGCGATGGCTGGCAAACGGCTGGAGATGTCACCTGACCCCAAGGAGTCGGAAGCTGAGGGCTAGTTCAAGCCGGCCAGAGAGACAAAGAAGATACCCTTGGACCCGTAGCACCCGGAGAGGCACGCCGTCATAGGTACGGGCCTCGACAGCAAATAGGAAGGCGAGCTCGTCGATTTCCTCCATGAGAATCGGGACATCTTTGCATGGTCCCCCCAAAGATATGCCAGGTGTTCCAACGGACTTCGCCGAGCACAAGCTACACGTCCGGCCCGACGCCAAGCCCGTCAGACAGCCCTTGCACCGCCTGCCAGAAGAGAAGAGAAGAGTCGTCGGAGAAGAGACAGCCCGGCTGTTAGCAACCAACTTCATCATGGAAGGGTTCTTTCAAGAGTGGCTGGCCAACCCAGTCCTCGTACTGAAGAAAAATAAGCAGTGGCGTATGTGTATCGATTACACTAGCCTCAACAAAGCATGCCCGAAAGACCCGTTTGCCTTGCCAAGAATTGACCAAGTGATAGACTCCACAGCCGGATGCGAGCTGTTGAGCCTTTTGGATGTATATTCGGGATACCACCAAATCAAGCTGAATCCGGCTGACAGACTGAAGACCGCCTTCATTACACCATTCGAGCCTATACGCTACGACCATGACGTTTGGCTTGAGGAATGCGGTGCTGCCTTTCAACACTTTGCATGCGAAGTGCCTCCTCAAGCAAGCTGGGCAGGCATACGTTTACATGGATGATGTGGTGGTGAAGACGGAGAAGCGCGGAACGCTGCTAGAAGACCTCAAAGAGACCTTTGAGAATCTGCGCTGATTTCAAATCAAGGTCAACCCAGAGAAGTGCGTCTTCGGAGTACCAGCCGGCCAGCTCCTTGGATTCCTGGTCTCTGAACGCGGCATAAAGTGCAACCCTGTGAAGGTCAAGGCCATCGAGAGGATGGAAGTACCTCGCCGACTGTTGTATGTGCAGAAGTTCACCGGCTGTTTGGCGTCCATCAGCCGTTTTATCAATCGGCTGGGAGAAAAGGCTCTTCCCCTGTACCAGCTCATGAAGAAAACCACCTTTTTTGAGTGGAACGACAAGGCGGATGAAGCTTTCCTCCAGCTCAAAAAGATGTTGACTACTCCACCTGTCTTGGCGGCCCCGACTCCTAAAGAGCCCATGCTCCTTTACATTGCCGCCACCAACCGAGTGGTCAGCACAGTCATCATGGTGGAGCGGAAAGAGGAAGGCAAGGCACTACCAGTCCAGAGACCGGTGTATTACCTGAGTGAAGTATTGTCGACCTCCAAGCAGAACTACCCCCATTACCAGAAGATGTGTTACGGTGTACACTTCGCCGCCAAAAAGCTGAAGCCATATTTTCAAGAGCACCCTATCACTGTGGTCTGTACCGCTCCGCTGGCCGAGATCATCGGGAGCTGAGATGCTTTGGGCCGAGTCACCAAGTGGGCCATAGATTTGCCCCCCTACACCATCTACTACCAACCTCGCACCGCCATCAAGTCTGGCTGGCCGACTTCCTCGTCGATTGAAATTTGAGACCCGATCTGCCGCCACCGCCCGACTCCACTCTTTGGCGAATGCACTTTGATGGTTCCAAGATGCGCACCTGTTTGGGAGCCGGCATCGTCCTTACCTCTCCCAAAGGTGACAAGCTCAAGTACGTGCTGCAAATCCATTTTGCCGCCTCCAATAACGTCACCGAATACGAGGCACTCATTCATGGGCTCCGGCTTGCCAAAGAGCTCGGCATCCGCCGGATCCTGTGTTATGGTGACTCTGATTTGGTGGTCCAGCAGTCGTCAGGCGACTGGGACACCAAAGATGCAAACATGGCGAGCTACCGCTTCCTTGCACAGCAACTCAGTGGATATTTTGAGGGGTGCGAGTTTCTCCATGTACCAAGGAACAACAACGAGCAAGCAGACACCTTGGCAAGAATCGGTTCCACCCGTCAAGCAATACCGACCGGCGTCGCCCTTCAACGCCTCCTCAAGCCGTCTGTCAAGCCATCGCCAGAAACAGATTCTATCTTTGTGGCGGCTCCCCCTGAAGCAGTCGGATCCTACTCGAGAGCTCCAACGGCCGGCACGGGAATTCTAACAGGCGGCCCGGGGGCGGCGATAGTCGCACCCGGCCCGGGGACTTCAGAACCCGGACTGGGGACCGCGGCCGCCAGCCCGGGGACTTCAGAGCTCGGCCTGGGGACTTCATCAACCCAGCAAGCGGCTGCCGACTCCAACCCGCCGCCTCCCAGCCCAACCGCCCTCGTCCAAGTCGCGGTCCTGATAGTCGCAGAAGTCGCCGCACCTTCATGGGCCCAACCCATCCTAAACTTCCTAGTAAACAAGGAGCTGCCGCCTTATGAGATCTCGGCCCGGCAAGTGCAACGCCGGGCCGCAGCCTACACCATAGTCAACAGAGAGCTGGTCAGGCGCAGTATCACAAGTGTTTACCAACGCTGCGTCAAACCAGGGCAAGGCCTGGCAATTCTCAAAGATATCCGCCAAGGCGAGTTGGCCACCATGCGGCTTCAAGAGCACTTGTCGCCAAAGCTTTCTGCCATGATTTTTTCTTGTCGACTGCTCTAGAAGACGCCAAGGATTTGGTCCTGAAATGCAAAGGGTGTCAGATGTTCCGCTCCAAGCCACATCAACCGGCTTCTGCACTCAAGACTATCCCCATCGTCTGGCCCTTTGCCGTCTGGGGTCTGGATATGGTGGGACCATTCAAGACGGCCCATGGCGGCATGACTCAACTGCTTGTCGCCGTGGACAAGTTTACCAAGTGGATAGAGGCAAGGCCGATCAAGAAACTGAATGGGCCGACCGCCGTGACTTTCATTGCCGACATCACCACTCGGTACAGCATACCACATAGCATCATCACCGACAATGGGACAAACTTCGCCAAGGGCGCCTTGGCCCGTTTCTGCGCGACACAGGGCATCTGACTGGACTTAGCGTCCGTTGCTCACCCGCAGTCAAATGGCCAAGTCGAGCGAGCAAACGATCTCATCTAGTCTGGCATCAAGCCCCGGCTGGTCAATCCTCTGGAGCGTTTGGCCGGCTGCTGGCTCGACAAGCTGCCTGGCATCCTCTGGAGCCAGCGCACAACTCCAAACAAGTCAATAGGCTTCTCGTCTTGCTTCCTCGTCTACGGTGCCGAAGCCGTCTTCCCGACGGATATAGAGTTCGACTCCCCTCGAGTCACCATGTACACCGAGGAGGAGGTAGAAGAAGCATGACAAGACGGCGTCGATTTGCTGTAAGAGGGCCGGCTGTTGGCACTCAGCAGGTCCAGCATCTACCAGCAGAGGCTGCGCCGATACTACAACCGGAAGGTCAAGCCGAGATATTTCCAAGAAGGAGACCTTGTGCTCCGGCTGATCCAGCGAACAGCCGGCCAGCACAAGCTCTCAGCACCTTGGGAAGGCCCCTTCATCATCAGCAAAGTATTGGGCAACGACTCCTACTACCTGATCGACGCTCAGAAGCCTCGAGCACGCAAGAGGGACGACTCCGGCAAGGAGACGGAGCGGCCATGGAATGCAAATCTCCTCCGAAGATTTTACAGTTAATGCAGTATGTACCACGCTACCTTTTGTATTAAAGTACGGAGACTCTGGGTCCCCCGAGAAGAGCTCGGGGACTACCCTCTTTTATCTATATAATATGAGGGTTATGACTACAAGTATGTCACCCTTTTGTTATACCGCCTGGCACCGGGTCCGACCAATCGGCCCGGGGACTTGCCGTCTGGAACTATGAAATGCTTCCTGCAGCTGGACAAGTAATGTGTGGCACCTGAGCCGTCTCCTGCCAGAAGCCGCAGCTCGCGGAGCGTCTGATTGGTAGGCAGGAGCAAGGTAGAAAGGGTGCCCACACGAAAAATGGCTAAGGACTCAAAGCACCACATAGTTTAAGCCGGCCTCCAGCCTTTCGTCAGCTGACTGTTCAACAGCCGGCTAGCCGTTTCTCATTCGACTTGCTAAAAACTCTAAAGCGGCTAAGTACTTGCCTCCCCAAGGTAGCTAGGAACTTGACTCAGCAACAGACCGCAGAGCGGCTACTTGGCTGACAAGGCGGCAACCAAGGGAAGGCAAGAAAGGAAAAAAGCCAAAGAGCGATAAAGCAAGAAGAGTCGGAACTCGGGAAAATATTTACACGATACGGGCCCCTGGCCGATCTTCAACAAGTTTAAGATACACCCCGCGGGTGGAATTGTGTGAAATTAACAAGTTCATATGAGACTAATAGACATGCGAAACAAAGATAAAGCGACAGTCTAGGAAGCGGCAGTAGGGTTCGGAGGATCGGAGGAGTTGGAGGTGTCAGTCGCTGGAGCGGCCGGCTGGTTGGTCTCTGCTTGATCGCCTCCGGCGGCGGTTGGCTCGGTCGGACGCGGCTCATTGCTGGAGGCTCGGTCGAGCTGAGGCTGGCCGTCCGCTCCGACCTCTGGCGCCTCCTCTTCACCTCCCTCCTCTGACTCACCTTCCTCCTCGCCGCTAGAGTCGATCACCTCCGTCGAGTCCTCGCCGTCGGCCGGGTTCAGCCCGAACCGTTTTCAGCCCGCTCCGGGACGAAGATGCTGGTGTCGGTGTACTCGGCGATCGACGCCGCGCGCTTGACAAGATCGTCCTCCACGGCCGCCAACTCTGCCTGAGCCTCCTGCCGAAACATGGCCAGCTGGGATAGATTCAGCCCAGGGTACCACGCCTTGACGAACTCCAAGGCCCGGCGTGCCCCAGCCCGAGCCGAAGAGCCCTTCCAGGCTTCAAGACGGCCGGCAGCTACCTCCAGCCAGTCGGCATTCCGACTGGGAGTGCGCGGTGCCGGCATGTCCGGCCACAGGGCGGTGATTGCCTGGGCACCAACACGCTGAAGCTGGGGTAACATCCGGTGGGCTGGTCGAAGATGAGCCTCAATGCTCAGGATCTGCTCGTAAAGGGATCGAGGGGCGTCGGCGGCGATCTTCACACCGTCGGCCCTCCACCCTTCGCGGTCGGCTTCGATGGCCCGGTTGGTGATGTCCGAGTGGCCAGGGAAGAAGTCTGCCAGAGTGAAAGCAAAGAGCGAAATTAAAAGGCTAGAAGCCAGTTTTGATCAACAGCCGGCGGCGCAAAAAAGAAAAAATGAGGAAGACTCACCATCGACTATGTCTTCGATCTCGTGGAAGCCGGAGGTCAGCATCGCCACCCTGTCGGACCAGGAGGAGCGCTCGCTTGCGAATTCAGCAAGGAGACCGGACTCCTTGTCCTTCGCCTCCTTCTGAGCCTTCTCCAAGAGCTCCTTCTATTCCGCCAGTAGCGCGGCCAGCCGGTCACGCTCTTCAGCCAGTCGGCTGCGCTCTTCCTCCTTGGCACGGAGCACAGTGTTGGCCTCATCTAGCTGCTCCTGTAAGGCGACGTTGGCTTCTGCGAAAGAAAGAAGAAAGCAAGGCGCTAGTCACCAGCAAAGAAACATGGTCGCCGGGGAGATCCGGCCCGACTGATCAGCAGTCGGCCCGAATCTCGGGGACTACAGCCCGCGGGTGCACCAGCGCGCCCCTGCAGAAAAAAAAGAAGAAGACGTACTCCGGCTGTCCGACAAGTCGGCAGTTCGCTGAGCCAGCTCCTGAGCATTGGAGTGGATGGTAATCTCGCGGATATTGTGGTAATCCTACGACATAAAATTCAGACGAGTGTTAGTACTTGCTCGTCGATTAGAGTTCGAAACCGCTTTGCTCGTTCGGCCCAAACTCGAGGACTACACCCAGAGGGTGCGCTGGCGCGCCCCCACCAAAAAGCACAAGGAACAAAAACAAAGAAGAGAACGCACCTGAACGGCTTCTCGCGCTGCCAGGTGCGCCTTGTTGCAGTTCTTCAGAGCCTCACTTTCGGCCCGGATCTTGGCTTGGACGTCCAAGAGCGCCCGATTCACCGGGCCCGTCCCGCTCCCTCGCACCCACCCAATAGGTGTGGCACTCATCACCTCGGTATCCAGGATCGAGGAGCTCGTGGTGCCGGTCTCCAGCGGGCGTGGCGCAGAAGCCGCCTTCGCAAGACGGCGACGCGTCGGTGCGCCGACCTCAAGATCCAGGCCCGCCATCACCTCTTCAGTCGGAGGCACCGGAGGGTCCACCGGCTGCCCGCCCGGAGCGCTCCCAGACGGCGGCGGTGGCGGCACGAGCACGTCCGGCATGGAGGTGTCGCCGCCATATCATTCCTTGATCGGGTACTCACTGTCGGCCTCCCCGGAGTGCGCCAAGAACTCCAGGGGTGGCGGGGCGGAGTTCAGAGGAACAACGAAGATCGTCGGTTGTTGATGCACGGCTTCTTCAGCCCGTTTCTTCGCCGCATCAGCGGCTTCGGCCTCCGCCAATTTCTCCTTGGCGGCGGCCTCCGACTTCTCGGCCTCCGCCTTCTTCAAGCAGGTGGCCTCCTGCTCCTCGCGCGCCTCCCGCGCATTCCGCTCCCTCGCCTCCCGAAGGTCGTTGGCCGGGTCAATCCGCCGAGCTGTGGCGGAGGTCTCCGCCCCCATGATGGAGGCGGCGGCTACCTTCTCAAGAGAGAGGGAAGCTTTGGACCCAAGGAGAACAAAGAAGAAAAATCAGAACAGATCGATGAAGCGAAGACAAAGATGCAAGGGAAGAAAGCACTTACACGGAGACCAGTTGCGGCGTCTTCACCACCTTGCGGAAGCGGTTGACCTTCACAGCCACCTCTTCCCGTTTGGTCGCCACGGCCGAGCCCTTAGGCTTCTTCGGCCGGCTGCCGAACAAGCTCGGCGCGGCCCTACGCTTCTTCGCACCGCCTTGGGCGACTGGCGCGGCAGAGGAGCTCGCGCCTGGATGTCCGGCCCCCGGTTGGTGGCGTGGAGCGACCTCCCCCGCATCATCGTCGGGCCAGACCTCGAGGCGGGCTCCGAGCCTCACGCCGCCGGCCCTGCCGGCTCTTCCCTCGGCCTCGTCTTCCAAGGCCGCCGCCCCCAAGTCGGGGTCGTCGACATCGCTTTATGCCCTGTCAGGGAGGAATTCGCGAGCCAGCCCCGCGGTGCCGGCTGCTGGCTGGAGGAGGGGGCTCTGATCGAAGATCATCCGATCAGATTTGGCAAGGAGGACTCAGCGGCAAGAAATCAAAGGAACCGGAAAAAGTAACAAATCACCATAGGCGGTGGATTGGCACGCGAATATGACTCCTTGCTGAACTACCACTCTTCAGAGACCTCACAGTTCGCAAGGTAGTTCACCATGTAGTCCACCTCATCGTGAGGCATCTCCTTGGTGCACATCCGGCTTAGATCCCGGTGGCCGCTCATCTGGCAAATCATGTGAGGACGGCCCTGAAGCGGGAACACTCGGCGCGCCACGAAGCTGGCCAGCAAGTCGGGCCCAGTCAGGCCCTCCGATGACGTCATCACAAGGAGTCGGGCGACGGCGGCGGCTCCAGCACGCGTCAGCGACCTGGCCCGGTACGACCAGGTGGGCTGCCGCCCAGCTGGCGCGCCGGCTGCATAAGCCCCTGGTTGAACCAGTCGCCCTCCGCGAAGATGCTCTTCACGTAGAAGTACGACCGCTGCCACATCTTCACCGACTTTATCAATGCGATGGGGGGAAACGGGTTGTCGGCCGCCGTCCTCTGCACCGGCATAAACGAGCCGCACTGAGCCGGCACGCCTGTGACATGGGTGCCAAGCTTGGTGTAGAAAAATTTCCCCCATAGCTCGATGGTGGGGAGGACGCCGAGGAAGCCTTCACACAGCGTGACAAAGGTGGACAGCAGCACTACCGTGTTCGGAGTGAGGTGGTGTGGCTGGAGTCCGTAGAACTCGAGGAAGGAGCGGAAGAAGCCGCACGCCGGCAGACCGAGGCCGCGCAGGCAGTGCGAGCGGAAGACGACCCGCTCGCCCTCCTCCAACGCCGGCGAGATTTCTGTCTCCGGCGTGAGGCGGACGTTCACAAATTCCTCGCAGGGCAGCCGACGCGTCTTGCGGAGGAAGTCGATGTGGTCTTCGTGAACCTCGGAGCCGTCCCACTCCCCGGAGCGCACCGAGGGGGGTGTGACGATGGAAGAGGAGCTCATCGGGGATGGGTCGCCACGACGCTCGACGTAGCTTGAGGGCGCGGCGGCGAGAGGAAGAAGGAAGAAGAAAGCAAGAAAGAGGAGGCAATGAGGAGGGAGGATGCGCGTGCCCTGCCGCTCACCCTCCCTTACCTACTTATAGACCCTCGAGCTGCAAAGGCGAGGGGACGGGCGTGGGATTAACTGCGCCGTTACCCCACGCCCCTCACGATCCATCCCACGCGAGTTACTGCGCGCAATAACTCCGCAGGAATCTCAATCACCCGCCTCGGTCTCAGCGGATCCGCTCAAGGGCAGAGGAGGGTAATGGCGGGCCTGGTCCGAAGACACGTCCCATCGCGCACGCAGGAGGGCAGGCTAGCCCGGCCGCACGCCACCACGTGACAGGCCAAAAGCGGGCGGTGGCACGGAAGCTTAGCTAGCATGCCACTTGGCTCCCGCCGAGGCGTTCGAAAGATTGGCCAAGACGGGGTGGGGCGAGCCCGACTCCAACCAGTCTGCCTGGCAGAAGATGGACGAAGCTCTGCTTCGGGCGCCGAGAGAGGGAAACTGCTGAGGCTCCTCGACCGATCGCCCGCGGCGCCTCATCAGCTTCGGGGACTAATGTCAGAGCAATGGGCCACGGGTAGGCTAACCCGAGACCCATAACCTTTCAAGACATCGGGGCTGACTGCGCCCCTCAAGACGCCAAGACGGAGGGCCGCCTTCTGGAAAGCCGACTGAAGGAGTAGCCGACTTCCCGTGGGCGGCCGAGTCTTGGATACAAGGTCGAGTCAAAGCCGACTCCGGCCAGGCCAGTTCCAGAGAAGCCAGCTTCAGGGAGTCGGCCATGACACTCCACTGAAGCCCGTGCCCTCGTCAAGGGGATGGGACAGGGAGTGGCTACAGTATAGCCCATCCCCTCCCCCAACTCCAGCAAGCATGGCCACATTGCCCCGTACCAGTGGAGATCTCCGCCCGGCGCGGCACTGTTGCCACCGCTTCCTTGACATCACCCCGTGTGGGCGGAGTCCTGTTCCCACGACGACTGTCAGACGCCCAAGGATCGATGGGCCCCGGCCAACAGCGAGAATCCAGAAGACGGCAAAGAGTCATACCAGTCGGACCCGATGAAGGTCGGCCCCTAGGAGTCGGCTGGCCCCTTCCATGGGACCCACGCGCCATCAATCAGACAAGATGGGGAGTGGCTATAGTAAACGCCCGCCAGGCGGCGGGGCTGTAGCCATGACCTCCCGACCAAGCTCAAGGCCATTAGAGACGCTGCTCTGATGATCACCGCCGGTGAAGCCGGAAGCGGCGGGTGCAGCCTGTCGGCCCGGACCCTACCAGTCGGCGGGACCCACCAGTCGGCGGACAAGCCGGCGCAAGAGAGACTGACGACCGGGCCCTACCCCGGCCGTATTACCAATGTATCCCTGGGTGGTTGGCCTATATAAACCCCCCCAGGGCACCCATGCAAAGGGTTCCGAACCCGAGGTAGTTAGACAAAATCATAGAGGAAAGGGAAGAGCTAATCTTGCCTTCTTCTACCTCCAGCATACAGCTCGAGGAGCACTTGTGTATTCACTTGAGCCTTAGTGATCATGCGGAGACCCTGCAAAGCAGGACTAGGGGTGTTATCTCCTAGGAGAGCCCCAAACACAGGGTAAAATGCACGCGGCGTTCGTGTCTACGCCTCATCCCACTTCCGGGCACCGGTGACGTTCTACTCGCTCCCACCATGATAAGCCATCCATTGGCATATGTCGCACCCAACCCCCGACAAGGGACCTGGCTAGGGTAGCGTACGCTTGGGCGTGACCCGAGCGCAGCCCCCGTGCCCAGCCCCCTCGAGCGACTCTCCCGAGGGTGGGGGGTGCTGCGGTAAGGCCGGACACTGATCTCTGGGGCTCCCCTGAGGTTGGTGCGGCCGTGAGGCCGCCCTTAGTTGTTTATCACCAGCGCGGAGCATAGTGCTTCTGCTTGCGCACGGGCATAGCCGCTCCTCGGCAGTGTCGACGTCCAGTGCGGAGCATGGTGCTTCCACTGGTACGTGGGAGGGGGACTCCCTCCTGCGGAGAGCCCCCGGGGCGTGTACATCCCCGCCCTGACACGTGGCGTGCAAGGCAGGGCTAGACGAGGTTTATATAGGCACTCGGAGCCAACGCGGGACTCACGAGGCCCTACCTCAAGGCGGGTTGCGACTGGTCTTGATTCTCGTTTGCTGTAGTGAGCCTGCGAGGTGGTTAATCAGCCGGCGCCGAGCGAATCTCCTGAGGTTATTGCATGAGAAAGCCAAGCACCAACAACCCCAGGAGGTGACGTGAGCGGGGCCGGCCCGCCAGACAGAGCTCAGCCATTGGATTTATCGACGCTGTAGGGACGGGCCCGAGCACAGACGCAGTGCCTAACCTTCTCACGCAGAGGGTCCTGAAGAAAAGACGGTCGGGGCGCGGTTCCCGTAGGGAGGCGACAATCAAGAAGGTGATAGTCATAGGTTGATTAAGCATGGAAAGCAGACTAGCTCAAGTAAATGCAGGGAAGATACATGCCACTGGCCCTGGCCCGAGCGGCTTGGGGATGATACAGCCCGAGGGGCGCCCCCAGCAAGGTAAGCTAAAGACATGAAAAGGGATACATGCCACAGGGACGGACCCACGTGGCCTGGGAATGATGCATCCCAAGGGGCGCTCCCAGGTAAATGAACTTGTAAAATGTCACCTGGTTCTATTGATGAAGGGATGTTGGGGCAGCTGAAGGTACGTCGAGGAAGTACGCAGTGAAGGGGTTGTCCTCATGAGCCGCCGGGGCTCTGAGCCTCGGGAGGTTCTGGGGGTCTAGGCGGTTCCTTGAGGACTGTCTCCATCTTTGTCAGGACGACGTGGTGCCTGGCCTCCTGAGTCGCTAGGGCACGCCGCAAGTAGCGCAGATAGGCAGACGCCATTCTCGGCAGGCCAAAGGGCATGCGAATGTAGCTGTGCGGTGGACCCTTGCAGCGTCCCACGCGTGAAGGCCAGAAGGGCTCCTGAGATGCGGCCCTGTTGAGCCCTGGGACGTCGACGCAGACACGCAGCCCGGCATCCTCGCCTGAATGGGGAGTTGCGCCTAGTGAGCGGCGGTTGCCACGCATGGGCCTTGCGTTTTGCAGTTCCTGAGTGGTCCTGGTGATGAACTCCTGAGCAGTGGGCGCTCCTCGCCCTGTGTTCTCCTGAGAAAAATGTGTCGTGAAGCACGCCTCCAAGTGGTGCCCGAGCGCCTCCCTCGTGATGTTGGCAAGGTCTGAGGCCGTCCAGAAGAGAGCCCCCGAGCCTGCTCGGGAAGGGCGCCAGGCGCACCTTCCTATGCGAGGGAGGGAGGCGCCCCAGGTGCGGGCGCTGATCCTGACGAGGTACCACTCGCGACGCCACCCTCCTGATGTCCTGCACGGCGTAGCTGCTACTTCTTCTTGGGGGTGGCCTCAGGAGGGCTCTCGCCCTTGCTTTCGGGGTCGTCGATTGCTGCAGCTTGGAAGGCACGTTCGAGGGAGCACACCGCGTCTCTTTCTTCGCACGTGACTGTGATGATTCCGCCGCTCCCTGGCATCTTGAGGACGTTGTAGCCGTGGTGGGTCACTGCCATGAACTTGGCGAGGGCTGAATACCCAAGATGGCGTTGTATGGCAGACGGATGTGTGCGACGTCGAAATCGATGAGCTCGGTATGGTAGTTGTTGCATTCTCCAAAGGTGATAGGGAGGCGGACCTGCCCTATCGGTGTGGTGGAACCGTCGATCACTCCTGAGAAAGGCTTGGTGGGCTGAAGCTGGTCGTAGGGCACTTGAAGGTTGTCGAACGTGTCGACGGACAGGACGTTAAGCCCTGCGCCGCCATCGATGAGGGTCTTGGTGACTTGCACATTGCTGATGACTGGGGAACAAAGCATCGGGAGGGCGCCAGCGGTAGCCGCGCACTTGAGCTGATCTGCCGAACTGAACGTAAAGGCGCACTTGGATCATTTGGGCGGGCGCGTGGCCTCGAGCTGGGGGAGGACTGCATTCACTTCTCGAGCAAACTATTTGAAGATACGCTGCGAGGCTAGGGCCTGAGCTCCGCCCAAGATGCAGGCGATAGCACGCGGCTACTAGAAGCCCCCAGCCCCCTCGTCTTGATGGCGGTCGTCGTTCCTTCTTGGTGGTGGTAGTAGTGGAGGAAGACCGGCGTTGCCCTGGGGATGGTCCTCTCGAGGCTGATCCCTCCAGGCGACCACGCGAGGCTGATCCTGCCAGCGGTCCTCACGAGGCCGTTCGCGCCACTCCTGGCGCGGGCCACGGTCATCCCAGCGTCTGCCACCACGTCCTCCTCCTCTGCCGTTGCGCTCGGGGCATCGACCGAAGCGTCCTTCTCAAATGGCTCTGAGCTCTTGACAGTCGCTTGTGTTGTGGCTATGCAGGTTGTGGAATGCGCAGAACGGCCGGCTGGTCTTGGTTGACTCAGGCTGGTCTCTACCGCGCTTGGTGTCTGGCTCCGCCGCGAGCAAGGCTGCTCCCTTGCACTTCACGTCCTTGGCCTTGGCTTTCTTATCCTTCGGGTCCGCATCCGGGAGCTCGAGGAGGGAGAGGCGCCCCTCCTCAGCTCTTGCGCACTAGGTCGCAGGGTTGAACAACTCCAGGGACGTGCACAACTCCTCGTGGATGGCGAGCTCCTCCTTCATCTTGACGTCGCGGACGCCATCACAGAACGCAGAGATTATTGCCTCGTCCGTCACCTTGGGGATCTTTTGGTGAACGTTGTTGAAGCGCTGGATGTACTTCTGGAGGGTCTCTCTTGGTTGTTGCTTGAAGCGGCATAGGTCACCCGCGGCCAAAGGGCGGTCGCAAGTGCCCTGGAAGTTGGCGACGAAGCGGCCGCACATCTCGTCCCAGGAGGAGATCGAGCCCGGAGGCAGGTTCAGGAGCCAGGAGCGGGCACCATCTTTGAGAGCCATGGAGAAGCAGTTCGCCATGCCTTTCTCATCGCCGTTGGCCGCCTCGATGCTCAGCTCGTAGAGCTGCAGGAACTCCGCGGGGTCAGCGGTGCCGTCGTAGCAAGGAGGCAGGTCCGTCTTGAACTTGCCCGCCCAGGCGACGCTACGCAGCTCGGGGGTGAAGGCGCGACAGCCGGCCGTGGTCACCAGTGCCCGTCTTGGAGGTGGAGCTTGGACTTGGCGCCCACGCACTGCCATGGCGAGCGGCACAAGGCCCTGCCGCGGCAAGCGATCCTAACGCGGTGGTGCGGGAAGCGGTGGAGCATTCTCTTGCGGGCGAGGGACTTCTTGGCATCTTCTCTCTTCTTGCGCGGGCGCCGGACGCGGCAGGTCGCGCCATGGGGCCATGCGCCTTGGGGCCAAGACTCCGTCTTGGTGCAGAGGTGGTGGAGGCGCTCCATGGGCCATGCCGCTGCGGCTGGCGGAGGGCGAGGTAGCGAGAGGGACGGCGCAGGGGAGCCCCCTGCAGCGCTGACAAGCTCGGCGATGAGGTCGAGCCAGTCCTCGTAGAGGTCATCGACGGGGCGGTAGTGCAGGAGCTCGCGCGCCATGCACAGTGCGGCCTGCGTATCCACGGGAGCGCGACGAGCGTGGGATGACGAACCATCCGGGGTCAGCGCTGGAGTGGTGGTGTGGCCGTCCGCCGCATCGAGGGGTGCAGCGAGGATGCTTGCCGCTCGTTCCCCGCTGGGCCGGTGGCAGCCTTGGTGGCAAGCGACAGAGAATGACGGGGTGGCCCGCCGACAGGAGACGTCTAAGCAACGCGGGTGGCGAGGGCAGCCCGGCGCTCAGCGCGAGCGTGGCGTGCGTCCGTCATGGAGACGATGAAGTAACGGGACGCGGAGCGACGAAAGGGAAGCTTCGGTGCACCCCTACCTCACGCGCCAAATGTCGGATCATGGGTTCCAGCAAAACCCTCAAGGCTCGAACACTGGGGTGCACACGAAGATATCCCCCTACCGATCCACGTCCTAGCTTCTCTAAGATCTTAAGGGCTAACTCGACGAACTCGCAACACAAAGAACACATGATTTATACTGGTTCGGGCCACTGTTGTGGTGTAATACCCTACTCCAGTGTGGTGGTGGTGGATTGCCTCTCGGGCTGAGGATGAACAGTTACAAGGGGAAGAACAGCCTCCTGAGGATGAGGTGTTCTTGTGCTCGGTGTGTGGCTAAGGGTTGGCTCCAGATCAGATCGATCCCCCTCCTACTGTGGTGGCTAGTCCTATTTATACAGGCCCTGGTCCTCTCCCCAAATATTGAGCAGGAAGGGAGCCAACAACGGCCAATTTGTAAGGGGACAGCTAGTACAGCTTATCCTGACAAAAGCAATCTTCGCCTGCAAAAGGCTTTGGTGGTGACGCCGCCTTGGGCTCCATGGTGACCTCCGTATTGCCATCCTCCTGGTCTTGGTCTTGTTGCACCGATATGGAAACCTTTGCTTGACGCCTCGGTATTTCGTGCCCGCGCTTGCTTCCTTAGCACCAAAGAGGAAACAAGGACACTGCGCGCACTGGCGCCCGCCTGGCCTCGGTCGTCATGGCTCACGTCATGAGAACCTCGCGAGGTTTGCCTTCCCTTGATCTCTCCGCCACTCGCGAGCCAATCTGGTGAGGATGCTCCCGAGGAGGTCTTGCGTTGTCCGCCTCGCGAGGCTTGGCCCCTCGCGAGGGTCTTGAATGCCTTGTTGATGAAGATGGGTCGTACGGTCCCGCTCACAGAGCCACGCCGTGAGCCGCAGGCAGGCAAGTCTGGGGACACCGTTCCCAGAACACCGACACTCATCCTCGGAGAGCGGGCGGTAACTACCGTCCTCCGAGTCATTGGGCCTGGCCTGTTCGTCGGGGCTAGCTTGCCTGTTTTCTTGCTCCTCCTGTTCGGATGCTACCTCAGCAAGGTCTTCTTTGTTTTCGGCATCATCCGGAGTATTATTTTCACCGGTGCTAGCATTAGTGTCTTTTGAACGACGTGACTTAGAGCGGCGCCGAGGACGCTGGTGTTTTTTCTTTGTCTCAGGAGGTTTATTCTCGACAGGATTTTCTTTGTCATCATCGTTGGTTGTTTTGGGTGTATCCACCATGTACACGTCGTACGAAGAGGTGGCCGTCCAGCGTCCAGTGAATGGCGGACTTTGATTTTGCTCCTCATCGACATCGTTGTCCATACCGTCGATGTCTTCGGTGTCGTAGTCAAGCGTGTCGGTTAAATCCTCAACTGTGGCTATGAAGTGGGTGGCGGGTGGGAAGCAAGATTCTCGATCATCAGCCCCTAGTTCGAACTGAACATAGTTCGGATGTGAGTCACCCGCCAAGGACAAGTTCTTTAATGAGTTCAGCACATCGCCCAAGGGCGAGTGCTGGAAGATGTCTGCGGCGCTGAACTTGAAGATCGATAAGCGATCAAGTTCGGCATCCGTGGACTCACATGGTCCGAAACTTGTACCCGGAGAAGAGTCCGGAGTTCCGGTGACACAAGTATTGTGTGAGGTTAAGTCCATGTGCGGCTCCAACGCCGAGGAATCTGTGGCCTCCGTGGTGGGGTTGAGCCTCCAATCCTTGGATGCCGCAGTGTGCTCTAGATCTAAGGCCAGAGTGGTTACAGGAGCTATCCCCTAGATGCGGTCTGACGACAGATTTAGGTCATGTTCGTCAAGGTGACCAGGAGCGGTCGCCGCGGTCTTGAATCCGGTGAAGATCAAATCTCCACGTATGTCCGCAACGTAATTCAAGCTCCCAAATCTGACCTGATGGCCAGGGGCGTAGCTATCGATCCCCTCCAGATGGCCAAACTAGTTGGCCCGCAATACGAAGCCGCCGAATATGAAGATCTGTCCAGGGAGAAAGGTTTCTCCTTGGACAGCGTCATTATTGACGATTGAAGGGGCCATTGAAACCTTTTGGGGACGGCACACTGGAACTCTCAATGAAAGCACCAATGTCGGTGTCAAAACCGGCGGATCTCGGGTAGGGGGTCCCGAACTGTGCATCTAAGGTCGATGGTAACAGGAGACAGGGGTCGGGCCCTCTCTATGGAGGTAATACCCTACTTCCTGTTGGATTGATCTTGATGAATATGAGTATTACAAGAGTTGATCTACCACAAGATCGAGATGGCTAAACCCTAAAAGCCTAGCCTGTATGACTATGGTAATGAGTCTATCCGATCCAGACCAAGTTCTCCGGTTCATATAGACACCGGGAGGATCTAGGGTTGCACAAGGTCGGTTACAAAGAAGGAATCTACATATTTTGTCGCCAAGCTTGCCTTCCACGCCAAGGAGAGTCCAATCCGGACACGGGTGCAGTCTTCGGTCTTCGTATCTTCACAGCCCATCAGTCTGGCCCATGGCTAACAGGCCGGACGCCCGAGGACCCCTTAGTCCAGGACTCCCTCAACGGGCACGCTGAGAAAACACCTCGTAGTCTTCGTCGAAGGCACCGACGGTGGCCTCGAGAAAACGCCATGAACTGTCGTTTGAAGCAGCCAACCGCGTTGCGGCGTTGGCGCATGAGGCATCGACAGTGGCCTCTGTCGGCGCTCTGGGAACAGGGTTCCCCAGACTTGCCTGCCTGCGGCCCATGATGTGGCTGTGCAAGTAGGCTTGTACAGCCTATCTTCATCAGCAAGGCATTCAAGACCCTCGTGTGGGGCCAACCCTCACGAGGCAGACGACGCGAGACCCCCTCAGGAGCGGCCTCGCCAGGCAGGCTCACGAGGGGTGGAGAGATCAAGGCAAGGAAAACCTCGCGAGGTTCTTGTGACGTGAGCCATGACGATCGAGACCAGGTGGGCGCCAGGACGTGCAGCGTCCTTGTCTCCTCTTTAGTGCTAAGGGGGCAAGCGCAGGCGCAGAGTACCAAGGCATCAAGCAAAGGTTTCCATATCGATGCAACGAGACACAGACCAGCAGGATGGCAAGACGGAGGTCACCATGGAGCCCAAGGCGGCGTCACCACCAGAGCCTTTTGCAGGCGAAGACCGCTTTTTGTCAGGATAAGCTGTACTAGTTGTCCCCTTTCAAACTGGCCGTTGTTGGCTCCCTTCCCGCTCAAAATTTGGGGAGAGGACCAGGGCCTATATAAGTAGAACTAGCCACCACAGCAAGGGCAATCTGATTCAAGGCATATCGCCTAATCCTTAGCCACACACCGAGCACAAGAACACCTCAACCTCAGGAGGCGTATCTTCCCCTTGTATTGTTCATCATCAGCCCAAGAGGCAATCCACCACCACCACACTGGATTAGGGTATTACACCACAACGGTGGCCCGAACCAGTATAAATCTTGTGTCCTTTGTGTTGCGAGTTCGTCGAGTTCGTTCTTGAGATCTTAGCTAGTGAGGACGCGGATCGGTAGGGAGGAAATCTTCACGCATACCCAAGTGTTCGAACCTTGAGGGTTTTGCCGGAACCCGAGATCCGACATTTGGCGCGCCAGGTAGGGGTGCGCCAAAGCTTCCTTCCGTCGCTCCGTGCCCCGTTGCTCCATCGTCTCCATGGCGGATGCTCGCCGCGCTCGTGCTGAGCGTCGGGCTGCCCTCGCCTCCCGCGTCACTCAGACGGCTCCCGTCGGCGGGCCACCTCGTCGTTCCCCGTTGCCTGCCGCCAACGCCGCCACCGGCCCAGCGGGGAACAAGCAGCAAGCATCCTCGCTGCACCCCTCGGTGCGGCGGGACGGCCGCACCGCCACTCCATCGCAGACCCCGGCTGGTTCTTCGTCACATGCACGTCGTGCTCCGATGGACGTGCGAGCGGCTCTCCTCATGGAGCACTAACTCCTACGCAACCGCCCAGTTGACGAGCTCTATGAGGACTGGCTCGACCGCATCACCGAGCTCGTCCGCGCCGCATGCAGGGGGCTCCCCTGCGCCGTCCCTCTCTTTGCCTCGCCCTCTGCCAGCCACGGGCGACGTGGCTCACGGAGCACCTCCACCACCTATGCACACTACAAGAAATATGTCAACTAATGACCTTCTGTCAATGACCCTGGAAGAATTGGTCATAGATCTATGACCATTTCAGACCAATTGGTCAAAAGCTGTTTGGGGGGCTCCAAACCCTAAACTATAACGACCATTTTGGTCGAAGGTCGTAATTTCCTTACATGAAATGGTCATAAAGCGTATAGCACTGGTCCGCTGCCTTATTTCTAGCTGATCACGACCAATATAGATGGTCATAACCTTGTAAATTGTGGTGGGTTGCTATGACTAGGCGCCACCTCATCAGTTTTGCCTATGTGTCATGTCCATGTGGCAATTTTTGCCCTAGGTTGTGAAGCAACCTATATTTCTGTCATTCCCAAAATTCCCAAAAAAATCTCACAAATTCTTTGGGTAATATCTTCGTCAAATGTGTAAAAAACCTTCCTTGCCTAGTTTAAAAATAATTCAACAATATTCATTTTCCTATTTTGTTCAGAACAACACTTTGTGAAGGAAGTACCACTTTGGCATGTCCAAATAGTATCCATTTTCTACGGTGCTTTCCTATGCCCAAATAACCATCTTCCACCAAATGCCAGCTCAATCCATTCATTATTTTGAGCCCATCTTCAACATTCAGATATTTAGTAAAGTGTGGTACTTTGCAAAGCAAGTACCACCTAGGCTCCTCCTTTTGAGCTGAAACTTTGTGAAGACGGTCTTCTTAGTAACTGATCATCCTCAGCCAAAACTCACGCCCAAAACATGGCTGCTAATTCATGTTTGAGCATCGATCGGTCTCCTCGTGAGAATCTTATGTTGTAATTTTCTTCCTAGCACCTACCTGGGGAGTGCCCAACCCACTAGACATGCCTAGGCCGCCCAGGACACATGGCAACGCCACGGTCACGCGGTGACCACGTGGCGGGCATGCGAGTTTACAAGCCCAAACCACGACGTATCGCCACCAAACCATGTATTTATGCTTAAATAGGTACTTATGTAACTAGAAATGATTTTTGGAAAAAATAAATAGCAAACTATGAGGCAGCTGCAGTTCAAATTTGACCCGCTTCCAACTGAATCGGCGGAAATTTGTCTTTTTCACGAGAGGTGGATCAAACTTTTTACACCCAACCATTTTGTCAATTGTGCATTAAATATTACCTAGTATTTTCGAAAATTGGTTTGGTCCAATTTTGCAACAATTATTTGGGAGGTCCTTCACAAAAAAAACCTCCTTTTGGGCACTCGAAAAATGGAAAATGGTTTTTTCGTCCAAAGAAAAATGAAAACTTCCTTAGGCAACATTGTTTGCCATTCCAATATGCACCCTTGTGCACAATATAAGATGATTTGAACAAACTATGCCATGAATGTGGCCATAAGATTGATCATTTGGCTTGAAAACCATTGATCTCCACACGTGATAGCTCGTTTCTGAGAACAGTTTTCTAAAATAATTGTCGTATTACAAGTTTGTTATTTTTCCTAGGAACTTGGCCACATATAATGACACAATGCGAAGGTTTCCCAATTATTTGATTTTTTTTGAATTTTTTATGCCCGTTTCAAAATGCGGTGAAAACGGCGGGAATGACCGTTCCTAGCTAGTGGTTGTATCTTGGATTTTTTTGGTGTTTCTCTGATTAAATATATACTTATGTACCTAGAAATGATATTTGGAAAAAATAAAGAGCAAACTACAAGGCAGCTACAGTTCAAATTTGACCCGCTTCCAACTGAATCGGCGGAAATTTGTCTTTTTCACGAGAGGTGGATCAAAAAATTTTACACCCAACCATTTGGTCAATTGTGCATTAAATATGTCCTAGTATTTTATAAAAATGATTTGGTCCAATTTTGCAACAATTATTTGGGAGGTCCTTCACAAAAAAACCTCCTTTTGGGCACTCAAAAAATGGAAATGGTTTTTCGTCCAAAGAAAGTGAAAACTTCCTTAGGAAACATTGTTTGCCATTCCAATATGCACCCTTGTGCACAATATGAGATCAATTGAACAAACTATGCCATGAATGTGGCCATAAGATTGATCATTTGGCTTGAAAGCCATTGATCTCCACACGTGATAGCTCGTTTGTGAGAACACTTTTTTCAAAGAATTGCCGTATTAGATGTTTATTATTTTTCCTGGTAACTTGGTCACATGTAATGACACAATGAGAAGGTTTTTCAATTTTTCAATTTTCTTTTGAATTTTTTATGCCCGTTTCAAAATGCGGTCAAAACTGTGGGAATGACTGCTCCTAGCTAGTGGTTGAATCTTAGAATTTTTTTGGTGTTTCTCTGATTAAATAGATACTTATGTACCTAGAAATGATTTTTTGAAAAAATAAAGAGCAAACTACAAGGCAGCTATAGTTCAAATTTGACCCGCTTCCAACTGAATCGGCGGAAATTTTTCTTTTTCACGAGAGGTGGATCAAAACTTTTTACACCCAACCATTTGGTCAATTGTGCATTAAATATGTCCTAGTATTTTAGAAAAATGATTTGGTCCAATTTTGCGACAATTATTTGGGAGGTCCTTCACAAAAAAACCTCCTTTTGGGCACTCGAAAAATGGAAAATGGTTTTCTCGTCCAAAGAAAATGAAAACTTCCTTAGGAAAGATTGTTTGCCATTCCAATATGCACCCTTGTGCAAAATATGAGATCATTTGAACAAACTATGCCATGAATGTGGCCATAAGATTGATCATTTGGCTTGAAAGCCATTGATCTCCACACGTGATAGCTCGTTTGTGAGAACACATTTTTAAAAGAATTGCCGTATTACAAGTTTATTATTTTTCCTGGTAACTTGGTCACATGTAATGACACAATGCGAAGGTTTTTCAATTTTTCATTTTTTTGAATTTTTTACTGTTCCTAGCTAGTTGTTGAATCTTTGAACTTTTTTGGTGTTTCTCTGATTAAATTGATACTTATGTACCTAGAAATGATTTTTGGAAAAATTAAAGAGCAAAATATGAAGCAGCTACAGTTCAAATTTGACCCGCTTCCAGCTGAATCGGCAGAAATTTATCTTTTTCACCAGAGGTGGATCAAGGCTTTTGACACCCAACCATTTGATCAATTATACATTAAATATGGCCTAGTATTATAGAAAATTGATTTGGTCCAATTTTGCAACAAATATATGGTAGGTCCTTCACAAAAAAAATCTCATTTTTGTCACTTGAAAAATGGAAAATTGATTTTTCGTCCAAAGAAAACGAAAATTCCCTTAGGGAACATTGTTTGCCATTTCAAGATGCACCCTTGTGAATAATATGAGATCATTTGAACAAATATTTGGTAGGTATTTTACAAAAAAACTCAATTTGAGCACTAAAAATGGAAAATGGTTTTTTTTGAAAAACTTATCTTTGATTGCGGCCAATTTAAATGGTCATGTGGTCTTTAAATTGTTTGCTGCGTTCTGATTGGTCCATGGGCATATCACGTGGATCATGGATCATACACCGTCGGATGCTCGAGGATCCAACGGCAGTTATCAACCCTTCCACACCTACCCTAGCTCTGTCCTCATGGTCATTTTGCATCCACACCCCCCCCCGCCTCCTTTTTTCCCACATCCATTCCAAATCGAGAGAGAGCTCGTCTCATTCCTTCCTCCAACTCCCTCCAGATTGAGAGAGAGATCGCCACCGCTACCTCCCTCCAGCGGAGCTCGCCGCCGTCCATGGCCTCCCCACGCCCTCCTGCTCCACCCGCCCCTCCTCTCTCCATGTCTCCCGCGCGCCGTTCCCGATTTCCCAAACCAGACCGCCTCCCCGGTTCATTCCTTCCTCCCCTCCCACCCACCCGCCTTGGTGCCGCCACCCAACTCGTCGATGACCTTACGCATCACCGCCGACCTCCGCTCCCACATGCCCGATGCCCCACCCTCTCCACCTCCCCTTCTCCCCCAACCCCCAGTAGCACCCAGGCCCAACAGCACATGCGGCGGCCAGATCCCAGATCCAGCACGCCGGCCTGTGCCTCGCCGGAGGCGCACACGCGAAGTGAGGAGGGCTGCCCGCGTGCACACGCCATGGACCTCCGTCACGGGACGCCGACGTGTATCGTCTGCCCGGCCGCGTCACCAGACGGCTGCCTGCCTGCTCCCTGCCGACGCCATCCCGTGCTCGGGATGCTCTCCCCTCCCTCATCCCTCCCTTTTCAGTCCGGTTAACAGAGGGAGCAGAGGTCTTGCTTACCAGTAGTTGATAACCCACAAGTGTAGGGGATAGCAACAGCTTTCGAGGGTAAAGTATTCAACCCAAATTTATTGATTCGACACAAGGGGAGCCAAAGAATATTCTTGAGTATTAGCAAATGAGTTGTCAATTCAACCACACCTGGATAACTTAGTATCTGCAACAAAGTGTTTAGTAGCAAAAGTGGTATGATAATAATGGTAACAGTAGCAAAAGTAAATATAAATGTTTTTGGGTTTTTGTAGTAGTTGTAACAGTAGCAACGGAAAAGTAAATAAGGGAAGAACAATATATGAAAAGCTCATAGGCAATGGATCAGTGATGCATAATTATGCCGGATGCGATTCCTCATGCAATAGTTATAACATAGGGTGATATAGAACTAGCTCCAATTCATCAATGTAATGTAGCATGTATTCCGTAAATAGTCACACGTGCTTATGGAAAAGAACTTGCATGACATCTTTTGTCCTACCGTCCCATTGCAGCGGGGTCCTTACGGAAACTAAGGGATATTAAGGCCTCCTTTTAATAAAGAACCGGAACAAAGCATTAGCACATAGTGAATACATGAACTCCTCAAACAACGGTCATCACCGAGAAGTATCCCGATTATTGTCACTTCGGGGTTGTCGGATCATAACACATAGTAGGTGACTATAGACTTCCAAGATAGGATCAAGAACGCACATATATTCATGAAAACATAATAGGTTCAGATCTGAAATCATGGCACTCGGGCCCTAGTGACAAGCATTAAGCATAGCAAAGTCATAGCAACAGCAATCTCAGAACATAGTGGATACTAGGGATCAAACCCTAACAAAACTAACTTGATTACATGGTAAATCTCATCCAAACCATCACCGTCCGGCAAGCCTTCGATGGAATTACTCACGCACGACGGTGAGCATCATGAAATTGGTGATGGAGGATGGTTGATGATGACGACGGCGATGAATCCACCTCTCCTGAGACTCGAACGGACTCAGCATCAGCTCTCCCGAGAGAGATTAGGGCTTGGCGGCGGCTCCGTGTCGTAAAACGCGATGAAACTTTCTCTCTGATTTTTTTCTCCCCGAACGTGAATATATGGAGTTGGAGTTGAGGTCGGTGGAGCTCCAGGGGGCCCGCGAGATAGGAGGCCGCGCCCTAGGGGGGGGGGCATGTCTCGTGGACAGCCTGTGGGCCCCCTGGTACTGATTCTTTCGCCAAAAATTCTTATTAATTCCAAAAAATGCCTCCGTGGATTTTCAGGACATTCCGAGAACTTTTCTTTTCTACACATAAAACAACATCATGGCAGTTCTGCTGAAAACAGCGTCAGTCCGGGTTAGTTTCATTCAAATCATGCAAGTTAGGGTCCAAAACAAGAGCAAAAGTGTTTGGAAAAGTAGATACGTTGGAGACGTATCAGTAGGAGAGATCCCAAGCAAGCAAGGCAACAGAGGAAGGAGATGCGGGGGATCTGGTAATGGCGGCCGGCGGCGGTAGGGGTCGCGAGGAGGAGGAGTACGACTACCTGTTCAAGGTCGTACTGATCGGCGACTCGGGCGTGGGGAAATCCAACCTGCTGTCCCGCTTCACCCGCAACGATTTCTACCTCGAGTCCAAGTCCACCATCAGCGTCAAGTTCGCCACCCGCACACTCCACGTGAGTTCGTCCCCCCTCTCCCTCCCTCCCCTTCCATTCATCGATTTCATTCCTTGCTTGCTGCTACTCCTAGATCCGACGGGTTCAATCGGATACACGGCTTATGTTCCTTCCTCCCTGCGCTCCAGATCCATATCATTGCTGCCAGATAGTAGGAGCTGGTAGTAAATCCATCGCTGCGGGGACAGATTCAGAGGCGAGATGCCTGAGGATTTCCATTGTTCCAGGCGGCCAGATCTACCATATCCCCTTGTTACACTTTACTGCTGCTAGTTTCCATGCCATAGCTCCTGCCTGCTTGCTTGCTTACTATAGTGCTCAGCCTAACAGTAATTAACTACTACTCGCTAAGATTTCCTTATTAGTTCCAAAGTTTCAGTTTCACAATCAGCTCAACACTAGCGCTTTAGAGACTACTGTACTTTCTAGGGGATGTTTGTTCACCTGTTAGTAATGGGGATGGCTTTTATGCTCCCTTGAATGCATTTTGATCTTAGTAGTACTTACCACACAGTGACAAAATAAGCAGGAGCCTGAGCTTTCAGGTTTAGGGTTTCTCTTGACACATACTAGCAAGCATGAACATGAAGCTGTGATTTTTCCTGATCCTCCAAAGAAAGATGCTCATCTTTGTCTGCGCATTTCGCTACTTTTACACCTTCTAATTTGGTCTCGGCGTGATTGTTTCTCCTTGGATTGGTATTTGCGACCAATAGGCTAGGTCCTTTTTATTGCTGAAATCCCAACATATGATGGCTGTCTTTGATGAGAAATTACTGGCAGGTTTCTGTAGCTTATCTATTGAGTTAGATACACCTGCAACTGTTTATTGCTGTCAAATTAGGCTTTAGGGGCACACCTTCTGTTCGATAGTATATAGCTTACTGTTTGACAGAATGCGAAACAGCTTTGCTAATGTGGTACAAGCTAGCCATCAGCATGTATCTCCACGTTTACAGAGGTTCAGTAATGTTCTCTAGTATTTTTTAGGATTTCTCTTTATAAGTATTTCTTTCTCCATAATTCCATGCGCTTGTTGCATATGCTACAATTACTGTGTATCACACTGATCTAAAGAAATTAATAATAAACTAATAGTTATAGTTTTCTAGTTTTTCTAAAAAAAACATGATATTTTAAGTATGGCCTCTTAAAATGTAATATCTGAATTTCCATGGATGGTCTGTTCCAGTTAGCATGAGAGCAGCTGCTAATCCTACAATTAGCATGGATGGTCTGTTCCACTTAGCATGTGCATCAGTACCCTGTATATAGTCTCTGCTTTTGTTTGTACATAGCTCACTACTTAGTTCTCCTCGGCTTGAACAAGCACAAGATTCATCTGCAGCACTGAACAAAATTCAGCTTAAACTAGCACAGTATTCAGTACATAGTATCTGCAGTATTTGCATTTTGTCAGTACTGTTAAATTTTGTTTATAAATTTTGTTTATAGTGCTAAACTTGCACAGTACAGTCTCTGCCTTCTGTTTATACCATTAGCTTTTGTTTATAAATCCAGTTTGTACTGATAAACTTGCACATGCTCTGCCTTTTGCTTATACTGTTAAATTTTATAAATCCATTTTATAGTGCTTACCTCTTTGTCACATTGGGTTTGGCAGCAGTTGCTAATCAGTTTACACCATGGATGATGACTGTTGCAAACATTAACTGCAAGCACTCATCTCCGTGCTCAAGCGTGTGCCGGTCGGTCGACCTTCACCAAAATAGTGGTCAGATACAACAACCTTCAACTAGTCACCGTTACTGTATGAAAGAATTCATGAACTAGGATTTTGTTTAAGTAGCTACTGAATCTGCTTGCTTGGTTATGGCAGACATACATGTCTTACAAAGTCGTTATTCTTGTTTGAAGCTAAGCTAGGCTACCGCAGTTCCAGCAAAAAGCAGGGGAGCCGCTCTCTTTTTGCTTCACTAATCAACTAGCAGGGCCACCCGCGCATTTGCGCGGCTAGATTGTATTATTATTTCATTTGGTATTCAAATGTAAAATTGTATTTTATTGGAAATAAATATTTTGAATCATCTTTCAACATGTGTAATGGAATTTAGATTCATTAATAAATATATTTTAAAATGTATTTTTTAAAATTATAAGGTATCAATGGGTCATTGCCTACAAAAAATATGAGCCTCTTTTTCTATATGACTAATGATCCATTTGGTTGAAATAGAAACTTTGCATCAATTATTGTGGAGACCGCCTATAATTTAATATGGATTTCTTATAAAATTAAATATATACTCTTATAGTTCGTATACTTGTTTTCTCTTTCTCCACTTGACTCGTCATCTACCATATTGAAGCTTGAAAACATGGTAATCTTGCACCAACTCCCTCGCCCATGCAAGACAATATAGATACCAGTTTACATTAATATGAATATCGTAAAACATCACCTCTCACTGACTCACACGGTCCCTCTATAGCTTATCCTTGTGGCACTCGGGTTATTTTGCATCGACTTAAAAATGTGTCCATGGTTGTAGGTCTTTTTGCATGCATAACACGATTTATTGTTGCCATAACATTATTTCCCGATGCATACTTCAAAAATGCATTGGTTCCTTGTAGTTGGTTAATCTACATGCTACAAATCCGTAATGTAGAAAGTCAATTTTTTGTACTTGTCCATTTTCTATGTATGTCCATGTTTTGATTCCCTTGTCTTTTTTCCCGAAATTGTATTCCGCGAATGTTCCCTTGGCGGCACATTTGCGCGACGTGATTTCGACCCCAAATCACTCCATGTCTTCATCATGTGTGTTCGTTTTCTTGCCTGTTTTTTCCGGAATTGTATTGTATTCCATGAAAGTTCCCTTGCCCGGAGGTTTACGCAACGTGATTTCCGCCCCATATCCCTCCGTGATTCTCTAACACGTGCTTCCTGTGATCCCTTACCGTTGTTTGGACGTCATGATGCATTAGTTTATTTTTCGAATTTGTCGTTTTACATGCTAATGCCAGTTTCAAATATTTTCTTCCAAATTATCTCTAGCGACTCTGAGATGTTTGTTTTTGTTGCGTAACATTACAATATTAAAAAATATTATTTGAATCCGTTAAGGTTTTTTTGCGGGGGTTGAATCTGTTAAGGTTATCTCCACTTGAGCATGCATATGCTTCTTGGTAGGTTCATGCAACTATATTAGTTAGCTGTAGTTCTTGTCCGTGACTGTATTAGTTGTAATTGTTTTTCTGGACGATGTATTAGTTCTAAATTATTGCGGACACCAATTTCATATCCGTATACATAGACATGGTATCTCCCTTTCGAGTAGCATAATCATTTGTATTTTTCCATTAGCAAATCCGTTCCAATAAACCTGTGTATGCTACTGTGTTTAAAAAATATGTGTATGCCCGTGTTGTACGTTTCCAATGAAACATGTGTTTACACTTCAATATCATTGTACTCCATTCGTTCCTATATCTTAGTCTTTTTAGAGATTCCAATAAAAGACTACATACAGAGCAAAATGAGTGAATCTACATTCTAAAATATATCTATATACATCCGTATATTTTTTTAATCTCTAAAAAGACTTATATTTAACTCTTAAAATCTTTTAATCTCAGCCTTTTTTATTTGGATCAACAGAACATGTATTTTAAGCCTATATGAATTAATTTGATGGCTTATTTGTCTCTTTTTTAGTAATATATCCGCAATAATATAATATATTTAATCTAAAATATGATAACATGTAACGTTAACTCTTTATTTGATTTAAAACATTGTTATAAATTAAGCTTATTTGTGGAATTTTATTCCTATGAAACCTTTTTTTACTATAATTTTATAAATGCAGAATTATTTTTTTGTCCAATCAATCCAACTTTCTAATTTTTTATCTCACATAATTGTACGCTGAGTTTTATGTATGAATTATAAATATATATTTACTAATTCTTGTCAGTGTTAGATTGTGAAATATACCTGTATTAATTTATTTGAAACTTTATTTAAATCCCTTTACATGAATTTGCTAATAATTAAGTTATGCATGCCAAAGTTATTTAATCTCAACGTACAACCACCTTCAGACATCCGACCACGTGAATTGGAATAGAAGCAAATTAGCAGTACATTTTATTTACCTGATGACATAATCATGAGGTCGTCGCATGCAATGCTAATCCAACTCTTATTCTAATTGGTGCGGTCACCACATGCATGTTTCTTCTTAACACGTACGTGATCTGGTTCCTATATTGTCCGTGTTGGACTCAGCTTTTGTGTGATCTGATCTTTACTTATTCGTATTGGACTCAACTTGTAGTACGTGTTAACGACACATGTTGATATTTGCTTTTTTTTATTTGTTTTGATTGGCTGTTGAGAGGGACGTAGCGTACATGTTAATTTTCATGTAAAGTTCACGGTCTTTTGTTTTTTTGTGCCAGTTATTACGTGTCGGATTCTAAGAATTGTACATGATATTGTTCTACGTAACTTTTAGAACTTTACCTAAAAAAGCACTTTTGAAACTTTTAATCTCAACCATTATATACTTTTAATCCGAGCCGTTCAAATATCATCCTTTAGACTGCTCAATCTCCACCGTTACTTTTCTATTGTTTTAAGTATATAAGAATTGTACATGATATTGTTCTACGTAACTTTTAGAACTTTACCTAAAAAAGCACTTTTGAAACTTTTAATCTCAACCATTATATACTTTTAATCCGAGCCGTTCAAATATCATGGCTTTAGACTGCTCAATCTCCACCGTTACTTTTCTATTGTTTTAAGTATATAAGAATTGTACATGATATTCTTCTACGTAACTTTTAGAACTTTACCTAAAAAAGCACTTTTGAAACTTTTAATCTCAACCATTATATACTTTTAATCCGAGCCGTTCAAATATCATGGCTTTAGACTGCTCAATCTCCACCGTTACTTTTCTATTGTTTTAAATAGATAATAGATAGATAGATAGATATAATAGATAGATAGATAGATAGATAGATAGATAGATAGATAGATAGATAGAAGAAGATTCTTGTTTGAATGCATATCCTGGGGGTGGTGAAGCTGGGAGCCTTTCCTCCCCATAAAAATACTTTGCTCTTCATTATGAGCAGTGCCCTTATATAATTAGCTACTAGGAGTGTTGTTTATGTAATGGTTTGGAGTAGTTGAGCATGGCCTGATGCAACATTCATGTTGTTAGCATGTATATATACACTATTACAACAGCTTGTTGATCAAGCGCTTGTTTCTATCTAAATGTGTGCACAGAAGTTCAGTTACCTTCTAAAAAATTATTGGTGCATTTTTTTGTTTCTCAAATACAAAATAACTTGCTCATTTAACCTGTGGCATCCCTACTATTAGCTTTCATATTGTGTCTCTGTTTTCTTGTATCAGAGTATCTCATTTTAACTAGCTAGAGAACAAAAAGCATGGTACTAGCTCAATTTGTGTTATCACTCTAAATAACTATCCTTTTCTTGAATGGTCTGTTCATAATATATTTGCCCCAGTTTCCTGATTCTTCTCTACCGATTCATGTAACAGGGCGATCGAGGAAGGCATGTTGCCGTTTTGTTTGTTCCCAGCCTTGACTATGGTTTTCTAGCGAGTCCGGCATGTTGTTCATCTGTCTATGGTTGTCCAAATAGTTTGGCATGTTGTTCATGATGGGAGCAGGTGCATAGTTTGTGAATTCTACGGAAGGAGCTTGTAAAGCTTGTAGAGCTTGTAAAGTGATGAATTAACTTGTAGTCGTTACCTTTATTGCCATTGTATTACATGATGTGGTTGCTCTTATTTGGAGTATATGTGTGTTTTCTGTCTCTCCCAATTTAAATAGTAGTTGAAATATGAAGACTGTGAGCCTGATAGATGGGACCCACTTAAGAGAACATGATAAAAGGGACCCAATTACTAGGACCATACAATGGGGACCCACCTGACTAGTGAACCCACTTTATAAAAAAAAGAAAAAATGAAACTGTTGAGACAAAAAAGGCTATGGCCCAAAAATAAAAAGGGTGCAATGTTGGACTTGCCCCATGTAGCTGATAAAAAATTCATAGGAAAAAATATACTAAATGGGCTGAATTAATGGGCGCGGCCCATATAGACACCCAATCGGACCGGGCTGATTCTTATCCATGTCAGCTTGCCACGCTGGATCCTATGTGGTCTAGGGAGGCTGCTAGTGACCAAAATTTTGGTCGAAGAACCAACGACCTTTTACAGAAGGTCGTTAATTTCAGTTTACAACCGCCAGCTTTTGACCTTCTATTTTTGGTCAAAAAAGGTCGCAAATGAAAAACAATGACCTTTCAGCGGCCAATAGTGAGGGTCACAAGTTGACATATTTCTTGTAGTGGCACCAAGACGGCGCCCTGGCGCCAAGGCGCGTGGCTCCGCAGCGCGACCCACCGCGTCCGGCGCCCGTGCGTGATGAGAGAAGCTGTCAAGAAGTCCCTCCGCCGCAATAAAATGCTCCGCCACTCCTCGCACCGCCGTGCCAGGACCGTTTGCTGCGGCAAGACCGCGCGCCACCTGCAGCGGCTGTGCACGGACCTCATCAAGACCAAGCTCCACCTCCAAGGCAGGCCCCAGTGACCACGGCCGGCTTCCGCGCCTTCACCCCTGAGCTGCGTAGCGTCGCCTGGCCATGTAAGTTCAAGCCAGACCTGCCTCCTCGCTATGACGGCACACCCGACCCCGCAGAGTTCTTGCAGCTCTACGAGCTGAGCATCGAGGCGGCCAACGACGACGAGAAAGTCATGGCGAACTGGTTTCCCATGGCTCTCAAGGATGGCACCCGCTCCTGGCTCCTGAACCTGCCCCCAGGCTCGATCTCCTCCTGGGATGAGATGCACAACCGTTTCATCGCCAACTTCCAGGGCACTCGCGACCGCCCGCCGGCCGCGGGTGACCCGCGCCCCGTCAAGCAACAACCAGGAGAGACCCTCCAGAAGTACATCCAGCGCTTCAACAATGTCCGCCTCAAGATCCCCAAGGTGACGGACCAGGCCATCATCACCGCGTTCTCTAATGGCGTCCGCGACGTCAAGATTAAGGAAGAGCTCGCTATCCATGAGGAGTTGTGCACGTCTCTGGAGTTGTTCAACCTGGCGACCAAGTGCGCAAGAGCTGAGGAGTGGCGCCTCTCCCTCCTCGAGCTCCCGGCTGCAGACCCGGAGGAGAACAAAGCCAAAGGCCAAGGATGTGAAGCTCAAGGGAGTAGTCATGCTCGCGGCAGAACCGGACACCAAGCGCGGTAGAGACCAGCCCGAGTCATCCAAGAGCAGCCGACCGTTCTGCGCCTTCCATAACCTAAACACCCAGAACACCAACGACTGTCAAGAGCTCAGAGCCATTCGAGAAGGGCGCTTCGGTCGACGCCTCGAGCACGACGACCAGGGCTACGCCGAGGAGGAGGACGTGGTGGCGGACGCTGGGACGACCATGGCCCTCACCAGGAGTGGCGCGACCGGCCTCGTGAGGATCGCTGGCAGGATCAGCCTTGCGAGGGCGCCTGGAGGAATTAGCCTCGGGAGGATCGTCCTCAGGGCAATGCCGGTCTATCTCCGCTGTCGCCACCGCCAAGAAGGAACAACGACCACCATCAAGACGAGGGGGCTAAAGGCTTATAGGAGCCACGTGCTATCGCCTGCATCTTGGGTGGAGCTCAAGCCCCTGTCTCACAGCGCATGTTCAAAAAGTTTGCTCATGAAGTGAATGCAGTCCTCCCCAAGCTCGAGGCCACACGCCCGTTCAGATGGTCCCAGTGCCCCAGCATGTTCAATTCGGCAGATCAGCTCAAGTGCGCAGCTATCGCTGGCGCCCTCCCGATGCTTTGTCCACCATTCATCAGCAACGTGCAAGTTACCAAGACCCTCATCGACGGTGGCACAGGGATCAACGTCCTATCCGTCGACACGTTCGATAACCTCCAAGTGCCATATGATCAGCTTCAGCCTACCAAGCCTTTCTCAGGAGTGACCGACGGCTCCACCACATCGATGAGGCAGGTCCGCCTCCCTGTCACCTTTGGAGAACGCACGAACTACCGCACCGAGCTCATCGACTTCGACGTCGCGCACATTCGTCTGCCGTACAATGCCATCCTCGGGTATCCAGCCCTGGCCAAGTTCATGGTGGTGACCCATCAAGGCTACAATGTCCTCCAGATGCCTGGAAGCGGCGGAATCATCACGGTCCCATGTGAAGAAAGAGACGCGGTGTGCTCCCTCGAGCGTGCCTTTCAAGCTGCAACAATCGATGACCCCGACAGCAAGGGCGAGCACCCTCCTGAGGCCAACCCCAAGAAGAAGAATGTCGGAGTAATGGGCCACAGGTAGGCTAACCCGAGACCCATAACCTTTCAAGACATCGGGGCTGATTGCGCCCCTCAAGACGTCAAGACAGAGGGCCGCCTTCTGGAAAGCCGACTGAAGGAGTAGCCGACTTCCCGTGGGCGGCCGAATCTTGGATACAAGGTCGAGTCAAAGCCGACTCCCGCAAGGCGACTTCCAGAGAAGCCGGCCTCAGGGAGTCGGCCCGCGATATCTACGAAGCCCATGCCCTCGTCAGGGGGACTGGACGGGGAGTGGCTACAGTATAGCCCATACCCTCCCCGAACTCCGACAAGTATGGCCACAGTGCCCCGTACCAGCGGAGATCTCCGCCCGGCGCGGCACTGTTGCCACCGCTTCCCTGACATCACCCCGTGTGGGCAGAGTCCTGTTCCCACGACGACCTATCTGTACGGCCCAAGGACGATGGGCCCTGCCAGTCAGCGAGAATCTAGAAGACGGCAAAGAGTTATACCAGTCGGACCCGATGAAGGTCGGCCCCTAGGAGTCGGCTAGCCCCTTCCACGGGACGCACGCGCCATCAACCAGACGAGAAGGGGAGTGGCTACAGTAATCGCCCGCCAGGCGGCAGGGCTGTAGCCATGACCTCCCGACCAAGCCTGCGTCATTAGAGACACGACTAAAGTGATCAGCCGCCGACAAGCTCGGAAACGGCAGGTGCGGCCTCTCGGCGTGCACCCTACCAGTCGGCGGGCCCCACCAGTTGGCGGAGAAGCCGGCGCAAGAGATACTGACGGCCGGGCCCTACCCCGTCCGGATTACCAATGTATCCCTGGCGGGTAGGCCTATATAAACCCCCCAGGGCACCCATGCAAAGGGTTCCGAACCCGAGGTAGTTAGACCAAATCATAGAGGAAAGGGAAGAGCTACTCTTGCCTTCTTCTACCTCCAGCATACAGCTCAAGGAGCACTTGTGTATTCACTTGAGCCTTAGTGATCATGCGGAGACCCCGCAGAGCAGGACTAGGGGTGTTATCTCCTAGGAGAGCCCCGAACCTGGGTAAAGTACGCCGGCGTTCGTGTCTATGCCTCATCCCGCTGCCGGGCACCGGCGACGTTCTACTCGCTCCCACCATGATGAGCCATCCATTGGCATATGTCGCACCCAACCCCCGACATTTGGCGCCCACCGTGGGCCGAGGTGCACCGTCGTCCGGAGACCTATTCTGGACGGGAACCCTTTTCCTCCCTGGCGAGCGCAGCCAGCCCGGCACGCCAGACGTTGTCTGCGTCGACGCGCTGCATTGCGCAGAGTTAGGCTGCGCAGCGAGCTGCCTCGCTAATCTCATTGGCGGAGTCTGCCTCTCTGACGAGACCGCATCCGACGCGGGCACCAATGGCCCCGAGAGCCTCCTCGCGGGGCTCCTTGATCAGCTCCATGTCTCCAGTGAGCCAGCTGCGGACCTGGAGTCGGTAGGCTCCACCGACCCGATGTCTGTCGACTCCGACACCGCGTTGCTCGACGCGTTCCCCACCAACGTGGTGGTCTACGACGAGCCGCTCCCTCGCGCGGAGTGCGGCGAAAGCACCGTCACGGCGGTGCTAGTCATCGGACACGGCGAGCAATCCGGCGGAGGCGCTCGCGACCCGCTCGACGTGGCGCTGCAAGACCTGTCAGCGCCCATTCCCGAAGATGCCGACACCGACACGTGTGAAGCGCGCCGCCTCCAGCTCGTCGAAGGCGCCAAGAACCTGACCAGCATGAGACGCATGTCGGAAGCCTACCAGCGCGAGATGGATCGCGCTGTGGGCGGCACGCCGGCTCCCACTGGGCCCAGCCGCCTTGGCACGGTCCAGCAGCGCGGCGTGGCCATCGCCAACCTGTTCGGGGCAGATCGCCCCGTCTACGCGACGCCTGCGGAGAACATCCGAGCCGCCCAGGCGACGGCAGAAGAGCTGGACAAGTTCGAGGGCGAGGAGCGTCGCCAGATGGCGGAGCGCGTCCAGCGACTCCTCGACGCGGCCGCCGAGCAGCACGAAGCCGGCTGCCGCACCGAGGTGCCGCGCCGGCAAAACGACGATCTGTCTCATTGCCGAGATCAAGGTGCGACCTCTCGGACGCCGACTGGTGGCGTCCGAGCTAGAAAGGACACGGGGTCGGCTGCCAGCCACAGTCAGACTCAGCTCTCCACAGAGCGCGACCAAGACGGCCGCCCAAGAGCAGTGGAACGGCGGGACGACTGTCCTCCTCCTCCCCCTCACAGGGAAAGGCGCGTTTCCCCACCGCCTGTCGATCACCCATCACTCGGCGACCGCCTTGGCCGCCGAGAAGGAATCGGAGAAAATGATGCCCGCCACCGGATCGACCGCCTCAACCGATCCCTGGTGCTAGAAGAAGAAGATGAGTTGGGTCCGCCTTGTTTCGGCCCCCGCATACGAGACGAGCCCTTCCCCAAAGGGTTCACGCTCCCAAGAGAGACGCCCAAATACAACGGCTCCGTGAAGCCGGAGGACTGGCTAGTTGACTACTCCACAGCCGTCAGCATAGCAAACGGCAACAAGCGAGTCGCCGTGAAATACGTTCCGCTCATGCTCCAAGGCACAGCCCGGACATGGCTGAACAGCCTGAAGCCCCGAAGCATCAACAGTTGGGTCGACTTCACCGACGCCTTCGTCCGCAACTTCACCAACACGTACAAGCGGCCGCCCAAGCCCCGCCAGCTCTCCTTGTGCGTACAAGGCCCCGACGAGTCAACTCACGACTACCTCACGCGCTGGGCCGAGCTCCGCAACTCTTGCGAGGGCGTGCACGAGGTGCAGGCCATCGAGTACTTCACTACCGGATGCCGAGAAGGCACCCTCCTCATGCACAAGCTTCTCTGCGACGAGCCGGAAACCCTCGACGAGCTACTAATCATAGCAGACAAATACGCCACGGCCGAGTCTTCCATGAAAGCGGAGATCCAAGTAAATGCATCTGGCAAGATGGCCCCTCAGGTTCTCAGAACTCCGGCTGGAGACACAGGATGGCGTCAACAGCCGAACGACCACAAGCGCAAAGCCCCGCAGCCAGCTTCCACCAGCCGGCAAGTGGCGACAGTCAAAGATCAGCGGCCAGAAGGGCAGGCTCCCTCCAAGCGGCCGAAGGGCGGCAAGTCCAACTGGCTGTCGGCTTTCTCGTACGAGCAGACTTTGGATGCACCATGGAAATTCCATAGCGGCGCGAAGCCGTCAAACCACACCACTCGGAAGTGTCATTGGCTCACAAGGATCGCCAAGGGAGACGGCCTTCTACCTCCCCCAACTGCTGGGCAGCAGGCCCCTCCTCCGCCCCAGCAGCCGGCAGCCAGACCAGTCAAAGCCATACATGACGAGTTCCGAGAAGTGCATGGAGCATATGTCATATTCACCAGCGTGGCCGATGGCCGGCGCAGCAGACGGCAGCAACAGCAAGAAGTGAGTGCAGTAGCAACCAAGGCCCCAGACTTCATGCATTGGTCGGAGAAACCCATCAGCTGGAGCCGAGCCGATCACGCAGAGGTGATGCCCAAACCCGGCTCCTATGCTCTCGTTTTCGATGCCACCTTTGCCATGGACATGCTAGCTGCTCGTTTCTCCCGGGTTCTGATAGACGGCGGCAACAGCATCAACATCCTGTACAAAGATACTATGGAGAAGTTAGGAATCAAGCAAAGACAGCTTCAGCCCAGCCGGACCGTCTTCCACGGCATAGTCCCTGGTCTTTCCTTCTCACCAATTGGCAAGATCCAGATTGATGTCCTCTTCGGGGACAAGGTCCACTTTCGCCGGGAGAAGGTCTGGTTTGAGGTGGTGGACCTTGAAAGCCCCTACCATGCCCTGCTTGGTCGGCCTGCTCTGGCCAAGTTCATGGCAGTCCCCCACTACGCCTACCTCAAGATGAAGATGCCGAGTTCCAAGGGGATTATGACCATAGCCGGTGACTACAAGAAGTCGTCTGCTTGCAGAGCAGAGAGCAGTCGGTTGGCCGAGTCCCTCGTGATCGCAGCTGAGAAGCGGCTCCTTGACCGGGTTGTGGCGATGGCTAGAAAGCGGCCGGAGATGTCGCCTGACCCCAAGGAGTCGGAAGCTGAGGGCTCGTTCAAGCCGGCCAAAGAGACAAAGAAGATATCCTTGGACCCGGAGCACCCGGAGAGGCACGCTGTCATAGGCACGGGCCTCGATAGCAAATAGGAAGGCGAGCTCGTCGATTTCCTCCATGAGAATCTGGACATCTTTGCATGGTCCCCCAAAGACATGCTAGGTGTTCCGGCGGATTTCGCAGAGAACAAGCTACACGTCCGGCCCGACGCCAAGCCCGTCAGACAGCCCTTGCGCCGCCTGTCAGAAAAGAAGAGAAGAGTCGTCAGAGAAGAGATAGCCCGGCTATTGGCAGCCGGCTTCATCATGGAAGTGTTCTTTCCAGAGTGGCTGGCCAACCCAGTCCTCGTATTGAAGAAAAACAAGCAGTGGCGTATGTGTATCGATTACGCTAGCCTCAACAAAGCATGCCCGAAAGACCCGTTTGCCTTGCCAAGAATTGACCAAGTGATAGACTCCACAGCCGGATGCTAGTTGTTGAGCTTTTTGGATGCATATTAGGGATACCACCAAATCAAGCTGAATCCGGCTGACAGACTGAAGACCGCCTTCATCACACCATTCGGAGCCTATACGCTGCGACCATGAAGATTGGCCTGAGGAATGCCAGCGCCACCTTTCAACGCTGCATGCAGAAGTGCCTCCTCAAGCAACTCGGCAGGAACGCCCACGTTTACGTGGACGATGTGGTGGTGAAGACGGAGAAGCGCGGAACGCTGCTAGAAGACCTCAAAGAGACCTTTGAGAATCTGCGCCGATTTCAAATCAAGCTCAACCCAGAGAAGTGCGTCTTCGGAGTACCAGCCGGCAAGCTCCTTGTATTCCTGCTGTCTGAACACGGCGTAGAGTGCAACCCTGTGAAGATCAAGGCCATCGAGAGGATGGAAGTACCACGCCGACTGCTGGATGTGCAGAAGTTCACCGACTGTTTGGCGTCCATCAGCCGTTTTATCAGTCGGCTAGGAGAAAAGGCTCTTCCCCTGTACCAGCTCATGAAGAAAACCACATTTTTCGAGTGGAACGACGAGGCGGATGAAGCTTTCCTCCAGCTCAAAAGGATGTTGACTACTCCACCTATCTTGGCGGCCCCGACTCCTAAAGAGCCCATGCTCCTTTACATCGCCGCCACCAGCCGGGTGGTCAGCACAGTCATCGTGGTGGAGCGCAAAGAGGAAGGCAAGGCACTACCAGTCCAGAGACCGGTGTATTACCTGAGTGAAGTACTGTCGACCTCCAAGCAGAACTACCCCCATTACCAGAAGATGTGTTACGGTGTACACTTCGCCGCCAAAAAGCTGAAGCCGTATTTTCAAGAGCACCCTATCACTGTGGTCTGCATCGCTCTGCTGGTCGGGATCATGGGGAGCCGATATGCTTCGGGCCGAGTCGCCAAGTGGGCCATAGATTTGGCCCCCTACGCCATCTACTACCAACCTCGCACCGCCATCAAGTCACAAGCGCTGGCGACTTCCTCGTCGATTGGGATGAGACCCAGTACCTGCCGCCACCGCCCGACTCCACTCATTGGTGAATGCACTTTGATGGTTCCAAGATGCGCACCGGTTTGGGAGCCGGCATCGTCCTTACCTCTCCCAAGGGTGACAAGCTCAAGTACGTGCTGCAAATCCATTTTGCCGCCTCCAATAACGTCGCTGAATACGAGGCACTCATTCACGGGCTCCGGCTTGCCAAGGAGCTCGGCATCCGCCGGATCCTGTGTTATGGTGACTCTGATTTGGTGGTCCGGTCGTCAGCGATCGGGACGCCAAAGATGCAAATATGGCGAGCTACCGCTTCCTCGCACAGCAACTCAGTGGATATTTTGAGGGGTGCGAGTTTCTCCACGTACCAAGGAACGACAACGAGCAAGCAGATACCTTGGCAAGAATCGGCTCCACCCGTCAAGCAATACCGACCGGCGTCGCCCTTCGACGCCTCCTCAAGCCGTCTGTCAAGCCATCGCCAGAATCAGATTCTATCTTCGTGCCGGCTCCCCCAGAAGCAGTCGGATCCGACTCGAGAGCTCCAACGGCCGGCACGGGAATTCTGGCAGGCGGCCCGGGGGCGGCGGCAGTCGCACCCGGCCCGGGGACTTTAGAGCTCGGCCCCGGGACTGCACCAATCGGCTCGGGGACTTCATCGACCCAGCAAGCGACTGCCGACTCCAACCCGCCTCCTCCCGGCCCAACTGCCCTCATCCAAGTCGTGGTCCTGACAGTCGCAGAAGTCGCAGCACCTTCATGGGCCCAGCCCATCCTCAACTTCCTAGTAAACTAGGAGCTGCCGCCTGATGAGATCTCGGCCCGGCAAGTGCAACGCCGGGCCGCAGCCTACACCATAGTCAATAGAGAGCTGGTCAAGCGCAGTGTCACTGGTGTTTACCAAAGCTGCGTCGAACCAGAGCAAGGCCTGGCGATTCTCAAAGATATCCACCAAGGCGAGTGTGTCCACTCCCCGACTTCAAGAGCACTTCTCGCCAAAGCTTTCAGCCACGGTTTTTTTTCTGGCCGACTACTCTAGAAGACGCCAAGGGTTTGGTCCTGAAATGCAAAGGGTGTCAGATGTTCCTCTCCAAGCCACATCAGCCGGCTTCTGCACTCAAAACTATCCCCATTGCCTGGCCCTTTGCCGTCTGGGGCCTGGATATGGTGGGACCATTCAAGACGGCCCGTGGCGGCATGACCCATCTGCTCGTCGATGTGGACAAGTTTACCAAGTGGATAGAGGCAAGACCAACCAAGAAACTGAATGGGCCGACTGCCGTGACTTTCATCGCCGACATCACCACTCGGTACGGCATACCGCATAGCATCATCACCGACAATGGCACAAACTTCACCAAGGGCGTCTTGGCCTGTTTCTGCGCGACACAGGGCATCCGACTGGACTTAGTGTCTGTTGCCCACCCGCAGTCAAACGGCCAAGCCGAGCGAGCAAACGGCCTCATCTTGTCCAGCATCAAGCCCCGACTGGTCGAGCCTCGAGCTGCTCGGGCCGGTCAGCCGGGCTCGATGAGCTGCCGGCCGTCCTCTGGAGCCTGCGCAGAACTCCAAACAAATCAGTCGGCTTCACGCCTTTCTTCCTCGTCTACGGTGCCGAAGCCGTCATCCCCACGGGCATGGAGTTCGACTCCCCTCGAGTCACCATGTACACCGAGGAGGAGGCTGAAGAAGCATGGTAAGACGGCGTTGATCTGCTGGAAGAGGGCCGGCTGTTGGCACTCAGCCGGTCCGGCATCTACCAGCAGAGCCTGCGCCGATACTATAACCGGAAGGTTAAGCCGAGATCTTTCCAAGAAGGATACCTTGTGCTCCGGCTGATCCAGCGAACAGCTGGCCAGCACAAGCTCTCAGCACCTTGGGAAGGCCCCTTCATCATCAGCAAAGTACTGGGCAACGACTCCTACTACCTGATCGACGCTCAGAAGCCTCAAGCACGCAAGAGGGACGACTCCGGCAAGGAGACGGAGCGGCCATGGAATGCAAATCTCCTGCGAAGATTTTATAGTTAATGCAGAATGTACCACACTACCTTTTGTATTTAACGTACGAAGACTCCGGGTCCCACGAGAAGAGGTCTGGGACTGCCCTCTTTTATCTGTATGATAAAGATTATGCCTTTGAGTATGTTATTCTTTGATTATGCTGCTTGGCACCGGGTTCGACTAGTCGGCCCGGGGACTTGCCGCCTCGAGCTATGAAATGCCTCCTGCAGCCGGACAAGTAAGGTGCGGCACTTAAGCCGTCTCCTGCCAGAAGCCGCAGTTTGCAGAGCGACTGATTGGCGGGCAGAAGCATGGTAGAAAGGGTGTCCACACAAAAAATGGCTAAGGACACAAGGCATTATATAGTTTAAGACGGCTTCCAGCCTTTCAAAACTGACTGTTCAACAGTCGGCTGGCCCTTTCTTATTCGACTTGCTAAAACTCTATAGCGGCTAAGTACTTGCCTCCCCAAGGTAGCTGTGAACTTGACTCAAAGAACAGATCATGAGCGCTGCTTATCGACAAAGCGGCAACCAAGGGAAGGCAGCAAAGGAAAAAGCCAAAGAGCGATAAGGCAAGAAGAGTCGGAACTCGGGAAAATATTTACACAATAAGGGCCCTTGGCCAATCTTCAACAAAGTTTAAGATACACCTCGCGGGTGGAATTGTGCGAAATTAACAAGTTCATTCGAGACTACTAAGACAGGCGAAACAAAGATAAAGGGCAGCCTAGGAAGTGGCAGAAGGGTTCGGAGGATCGGAGGAGTCGGCGGTGCCAGTCGCCGGAGCGGCCGGCTGGTCGGTCTCTGCTTTATTACCACCGGCAGTAGCTGGCTCGGTCGGGCGCGACTTGTTGCTGGAGGCATGGTCGAGCTGAGGCTGGCCGTCCGCTCCGACATCTGGCGCGTCCTCTTCGCCTCCCTCCTCCGACTCGCCTTCCTCCTCGTCGCTGGAGTCAATCACCTCCGCCGAGTCCTCTCCGTCGGCCGGGTTCAGCCCAAACCATTCTGGTGGTGCCTCGTCGCTATTTTTGGTCCGCTCTGGGACGAAGATGCTGGTGTCAGTGTACTCAGCGATCGCCGCCGCGCGCTTGACAAGATCGTCCTCCACGGCCGCCAACTCTGCCTGAGCCTCCTGCCGGAACGTGGATAGCTGGGCTAGCTTCAGCCCAGGATACCGCGCCTTGACGAACTCCAAGGCCCGGCGCGCCCCGGCCCAGGCCGAAGAGCCCTTCCAGGCCTCAAGACGGCCGGCTGCTACCTCCAGCCATTCGGCAGTCCGACTGGGGGTGCACGGTGCTGGCATGTCCGGCCACAGGGCGGTGACTGCCTGGGCACCAACACGCTGGAGTCGGCGCAGCATCCGGTGAGCCGGCCGAAGACGAGCCCCAATGCTTAGGATCTGCTCGTAAAGGGATCGGGGGGCATCGGCGGCAATCTCCGCACCGTCCGCCCTCCGCCCTTCGCGATCAGCTTCGATGGCCTGGTTGGCAACGTCTGAGTGGCCAGGGAAGAATTCTGCCAGGATGGAAGCAAGAGCAAAATTAAAAGACTAGAAGCCGGGTTTGACAAACAGTCCGCGGTGCAAAGAAGAAAAATGAGGAGGACTCACCATCGACTATGTCCTCGATCTCGTGGAAGCCGGAGGTCAGCATCGCCTCCCTATCGGACCGGGAGGAGTGCTCGCTCGTGAATTCAGCAAGGAGACCGGACTCCTTGTCCTTCGCCTCCTTCTGAGCCTTCTCAAGGAGCTCCTTCTGTTCCGCCAGTTGCGCGGCCAGCCGGTCGCGCTCTTCAGCCAGTCGGCTGCGCTCTTCCTCCTTGGCACGGAGTGCAGTGTTGGCCTCATCCAGCTGCTCCTGTAAGGCGACGTTGGCTTCTGCGAAAGAAAGAAGAAAGCAAGGCGTTAGTCACCAGCAAAGAAACATGGTCGCCGGGTAGATCCGGCCCGACTGCTCAGCAGTCGGCACGAATCTCGGGGACTACTGCCCGCGGGTGCGCCAGCGTGCCCCCGCGGAAAAAAGAAGAAGAAGTACTCCGGTTGTCCGACAAGTCGGCAGTCCGCTGAGCCAGCTCTTGAGCGTTGGAGTGGAAGGTAATCTCACGGATATTGTGGTAATCCTGCGACATAAAATTCAGACGAATGTTAATACTTGGAACTCGTCGATTAGAGTTCCGAGCCACCTGCTCAGCAACCGGCCCGAAACTCCGGGACAACACCCAGAGAGCGCGCTGGCGCGCCCCCACCAAAAAGCACAAGGAACAAAAACGAAGAAGAGAACGTACCCGAACGGCTTCTTGCGCTGCCAGGTGCGCCTTGTTGCAGTTCTTCAGGGCCTCACTTTCGGCCCGGATCTTGGCTTGGATGTCCAAGAGCGCCCGATTCACCGGGCCCGTCCCGTTCCCTCGCACCCACCCAGTGGGAGCGGCACTCGTCGCCTTGGTATCCGGGATCGAGGAGCTCGTGGTGCCGGTCTCCAGCGGGCGTGGCGCAGAAGCCGCCTTCGCAAGACGGCGACGCGTCGGTGCGCCGACCTCAAGATCCAGGCCCGCAATCACCTCTTTAGTCGGAGGCACCGGCGGGACCGCCGGCTGCCCGCCCGGAGCGCTCCCAGACGGCGGCGATGGTGGCACAAGCACGTCCGGCATGGAGGTGTCGCCGCTGTCTCGTTCCTTCATCGGGTACTCACCGCCGGCCTCCCCGGTCTGCACCAAGAACTCCGGGAGTGGCGAGGCCGAGTTCAGCAGAACAACGAAGATCGCCGGTTGATGATGCACGGCTTCTTTGGCCCGTTTCTTCGCCGCATCAGCGGCTTCGGCCTCCGCCAATTTCTCCTTGGCGGCGGCCTCCAACTTCTCAGCCTCTGCCTTCTTCAGGCGGGTGGCCTCCTGCTCCTCGCGCGCCTCCTGGGCGTTCCGCTCCCTCGCCTCCCGAAGGTCGGCGGCCGGGTCAATCCGCCGAGCTGTGGCGGAGGTCTCCGCTGACCCCATGATGGAGGCGGTGGCTACCTTCTCAAGAGAGAGGGGAGCTCTGGACCCAAGGAGAACAAAGAAGAAAATTAAGAACAGATCGATGAAGAGAAGACAAACATGCAAGGGAAGAAAGCACTTACGCGGAGACCAGTTGCGGCGTCTTCACCACCTTGCGAAAGCGGTTGACCTTCGCAGCCGCCTCTTCCCGCTTGGTCGCCACGGCCGAGCCCTTAGGCTTCTTCGGCCGGTTGCCGAACAAGCTCGGTGCGGCCCTATGCTTCTTCGCGTCGCCTTGGGCATCTGGCGCGGCAGAGGAGCTCGCGCCTGGATATCCGGCCCTCGGTTGGTGGCGTGGAGCGACCTCCCCTGCATCATCGTCGGGCCAGTCCTTGAGGCTGGCCCCGAGCCTCACGCCGCCTGCCCTGCCGCCTCCTCCCTCGGCATCGTCTTCCAAGGCCGCCGCCCCCAACTCGGGGTTGTCGACATTGCTTTCCGCCCTGTCAGGGAGGAATTCACGAGCCGGCCCCGCGGTGCCGGCTGCTGGCTGGAGGAGGGGGCTCTGATCGAAGATCGGTCAGTCAGATCTGACGAGGAGGACTCGGCGGCGAGAAATCAAAGGAACCGGAAAGAGTAACAACTCACCATGGGCGGTGGATGGGCGTGCGAATACGGCTCCTTGCCAAACTGCCCCTCTTCCGAGAGCTCGCAGTTCGCAAGGTAGTTCACCATGTAGGCCACCTCATCATGAGGCATCTCCTTGGTGCACATCCGGCTTGGATCCCTGTGGCCGCTCATCTGACAGATTATATGAGGACGGCCTTGAAGCGGGAGCACTCAGCGCGCCACGAAGGCGGCCAGCAAGTCGGGCCCGGTGAGGCCCTCTGACTGCGTCATCACTCGAAGTCGGGCTACGGCGGCGGCTCCAGCAGGCGTCAGCGTCCTGGCTCGGTACGACCAGTTGGGCTGTCTCCCAGCCGGCGCGCCGGCTGCATAAGCCGGCAGGTTGACCCAGTCGCCCTCCGCGAAGACGCTCTTCACGTAGAAGTACGACCGCTGCCACATCTTCACCGACTTTATCAGTGCGATGGGGGGAAACGGGTTGTCGGCCCCCGTCCTCCGCACCGCGATGAACGAGCCGCACTGACAGGCACGCCGGCGACATGGGTGCCAAGCTTGGTGTAGAAGAATTCCCCCCATAGCTCGATGGTGGGGAGAACGCCGAGGAAGCCTTCGCACAGAGTGACAAAGGCGGACAGCAACACCACCATGTTCGAAGAGTGAGGTGGTGCGGCTAGAGTCCGTAGAAATCGAGGAAGGAGCGGAAGAAGCCGCTCGCCGGCAGACCGAGGGCGCGCATGCAGTGCGAGCGGAAGATGACCCGCTCGCCCTCCTCCGGCACCGGCGAGATTTCTGTCTCCGGCGCGAGGCGGACCTTCATGAATTCCTCGCGGGGTAGCCGACACGTCTTGCGGAGGAAATCAATGTGGTCTTCGTGAACCTCGGAGCCGTCCCACTCCCCGGAGCGCATCGAGGGGGGCGTGACGGTGGAAGTGGAGCTCATTGGGGATGGGTCGCCACGACGCTCGACGTAGCTTGAGGGCGCGGCGGCGAGAGGAAGAAGGAAGAAGAAAGCAAGAAAGAGGAGGCAATGAGGAGAGGGGATGCACGTGCCCTGCCGCTCCCCCTCCCCCACCTACTTATAGACCCTCGAGCTGCGAAGGCGAGGGGGCGGGCGTGGGATTAACTGCACCGTTGCCCCACGCCCCCCACGGTCCATCCGACGCGAGTTACTGCGTGCAGTAACTCCGTGGGAATCTCAACCACCCGCCTCGGCCGCAGCGGATCCGTTCAAGGGCCGAGGAGGGTAATGGCAGACCCGGTCCGAAGACATGTCCCATCGCGCACGCAGCAGGGCAGGCTGGCCCGGCCACGCGCCACCACGTGACAGGCCCAAGGCGGGCGGTGGCACGAAAGCTTAGCTAGCACGCCACTGTCGGCCCGCACCCTACCAGTTGGCTTCGGCGGAGAAGCCGGTGCAAGAGAGACTGACGGCCGGGCCCTACCCCGACCGGATTACCAATGTATCCCTGGGGGGTAGGCCTATATAAACCCCCCCAGGGCACCCATGCAAAGGGTTCCGAACCCGAGGTAGTTAGACCAAATCATAGAGGAAAGGGAAGAGCTAGTCTTGCCTTCTTCTACCTCCAGCATACAGCTCGAGGAGCACTTGTGTATTCACTTGAGCCTTAGTGATCACGCGGAGACCCTGCAGAGCAGGACTAGGGGTGTTATCTCCTAGGAGAGCCCCGAACCTGGGTAAAGTACGCCGGCGTTCGTGTCTACGCCTCATCCCGCTTCCGGGCACCGGCGACGTTCTACTCGCTCCCACCATGATAAGCCATCCATTGGCATATGTCGCACCCAATCCCCGACAAAGAAGCAGCTGCACCACGCAGGGTCCCAGGCGAGCGGTGCCTCGTCAGGATCGGCGCCCTCACACTACAAAAAAATACACTTCCGTGATGATACGTGTTTGTCACAGTAGGTCACGTTTTCTGTCATGCATGTACATCCATGACAAATATATGACAGAATCAAGATAGTCATACCTGTGCTGTCGTAGAAGTGTTCCATGACATTACCAAAATTATCATCATGGAAGTGTGCACTTCCATGACAATAAATCGTGCGTCACAGAAGTTCTTTCGTCAAGGGTGACCAACACGTGGCATCCACCGTAACGGAACACCATTAAGCTATCGGGTCCCATTTTGGATTCGATAACCCGTTAACAGCCCCGCCCAATGGGGATTTTCCACGTGTAAAATCATCATTGGCTGGAGGAAACACGTGTCGACTCACCGTTGGGACAGACGTCATCCACTCATTGGACCCAAAGCACCTATGATACGCCGACACGTGGCACGGCCCAACAGAGGCCCATTCGTGTGAAAAGGCCAGCCCGTTTGACTTGGTCAAAAGGTAGCGGGCCGGCCCAAGGCAAGCCTGTTAACGACCTGTTCACATATAGCCCATTTACAGCCTGCTATCCCAGGGCCCGTTTATGGCCTATCCGAATTAGGCCTAGTAGCATCATCTGGGCCGTCCAATACAATTCCAGCCCGTTTTAACTTCCGGCCCATGTATGGCCCATGACGTCTTTTGGCCCATATGAGGCCCTTAATAAACCTCGGCCCATTAACGGCCCGTGGTAGACCTGGCCCGTAATGAACAGTGTATCACTTTATACACATTAACGGCCCATTATTCCGTTGGGCCGTTTCCAGCCCATGTTATCTTTCGGCCTTCTTAGGGCCCATTTATTCTTGGGCTCATTTCCAGCATTCGTTTATTTTCGGCCCGTTACGGTCATTTTCAGCTTGTGGGCCAAATACAACCCGTGGTTACAGTCGGCCCGTTTGTGGCCTGTTAATACGTTGGGCCGTTTTCATAGCATCATCAAATACAGCCTATTAACGACGGCCCGTTATGGTCGGCCCATGAACTGACGATTTCAACTCTAGCCCATTTACGGCCATAATCTGGTCTGTTATTGGCCCATGTTTATTAATCGATCATACGACCCGTAGAAGGCCCATTGATGATACGGCCCGTAGAAGGCCCATTGTGTTCTACGCCCGTAGAAGGCCCATTGTGTCTACGGCCCTTAGAAGGCCCATTGTTTCTACGGCCCGTAGGAGGCCTACAGTAAATATGTAGCACATTGTTAATGTGGCCTAGTTTAAAAAAATACGTTATTCCGGCCACTAGCAAACCGCGGAAAAAGAACTGCACTAACTAAAATAAAACAAATAAACAAGACAACGGAAATAAATAAGCAAGTAACTTACGCTAGGTTATCACGGCTATTAAAAATATTACATCAACTGGGCATCAAAGTTCGCCACCAGTACAAATATAGGGAACAAAGCTGCATATAAACGCCGCAGCAAAACAAGTCTAGAACTGAAATCACTTCAAAAGAGCTCAAGAAACAATATCCTGGGTACCCATAATGCTGGCAAGATGCTTAGCAAGCTTATTAACTTTCTCTTGTTTGGCGCTTAAATACTCCAAAGACTTGCTATTGCACCGTAAAGTATGCATCTAAATTAGCAAGGGACTTCCTCAGTCCTTTGGCTTCTCGTCAGATAACATCTCGATCGATGTCTTTCAACTTGAAGTTGAGACTCAAGAAGCCGAACTGATTCAGGCAGCAGTACGAAGAGCTGGTGCCAATGGTAGTAGCCAAGAACTTTCGAACACTACATCAAGACAAGACTTTGGGGTTGTCTCAGTGTCTTCAATATAGTTTTTATCAGCTTTCTTGGAGAACAACAGGGATGTCTCACTATCTTGAACATGATCTTCATTACTTCATTTACCATTGCATAACGAGGTACTCTTCTCCAATATTTTATCTGCGTTCTAAAGGAGAAACAAACAAACACATCACATGTTTATAATGTTGTATATGAAACTCATTTTGGTAAACCAGTTCAGTAGTAAGGTGGACAGGATAACAACATGAAACAAACATATATCTATGTAGTATGGTCACTATATGGTCTATATCATTCTAGTTTATGTTGCCAAATCAAGATAGATATAGTTCGAATCATATCTATTTAAGACAAAGCAGCATAGACATAATATAAGTGTGGGAAACTACACAGCAATAACAACACCTGTAATGTGCATGGCATGAGAACATAACTGTTTATTCAATTAAAATTGAAATCAACATAGAGCAAGTTACAACAGCAAACACGTTAAAGAAACAGGTTTAAAACATACTGTTATGCGCCATTGGAGTTTCAATTGCATCCTTCAAATTTGAAATTAGTTGGTATGAGTAAATACAGTGATGCAAGAGCAAAGTAGTATGAAACATAGCTACGGAACCTGACTTGAGAACAATTCTTCTTCAGCTTTAAGCGTTGACTTGGGGTTCGGAGTGGTGGTCCTCGTGCTTTGGGCACTGCAGTTGCCTTACTAATTGCTCGTGTTTGGGTTCTCTGTGGTGAAGACGGTGCTGTGTCAACGGGAACTGGGTTACTATCTGCTGGGGTTGGGGTTAGAAGGGGTGTAGCTGGTTCTCTGTCCAATTGGGTAGGGGTACAATATGCGTGAGTCTGGGTTATGTGTGGTGGGGCTGGTTCTTGGGCAAGTATAACCGTGGTTCTATCTCCATCGACAGGTAGCACAATCTTTTCTGAAGACCGTGTCTTTACTCCCACAGATACTGCCATCACCCCCTCCAATTGAAATGGCTGATAAACAAGAAAAGTAATTGAATGTCTGAGACATTGTAAGATAGACAGGTGCAATGGATAGTAGGGAAGAAAACAGGGTATGAAATAATTCACATTTATGTTGTTTAACCAAACAGAATAGCAGGACATAATTGCAAATATATGATGGCTAATTAAACGTGATAGCATGACACAATTTCACATGTATGATTGCTAACTAAACAGGATAGAATGACATACTTCAAAATATGACGACTATGTAAACAGAATGACATGATATAACTATATGATGTGTCTATTAAAGTGGTTGGCATGCCATAAATCACAAACATGCCGTCGATGGAAACATGATGGCATGATATAATTCACGGATAGAATGACATAATTAAAAATATGATGACTATGTGAACAGGATGAGATGATATAAGTATATTATGTCTTTAGAAAATGGGTTGGCATGCCATAATTCAGATACATGTTGTCTATGTAAACATCATGGCATGATATAATTTGAATATATGATTTATATACTAAGGAAGTGAGCAGAGGGCAATTGCATATATGATGTGTCAACTAAGGAGATGGCATTCAACATCGTGTATATGATGTAAAAACTAAGCATTGCAATACAACATATGCATGATATGAGTAATATAACCCTGCCAAGTTTGAGCATACACCTCAGGGGGATAATAGGACTGGTCATCTGCCTCTAAATCCTCCTCTGAAGAGCTATCTGTAAGCAGCAACATATCTGCTTCACCAGGTAGCATTGTCTGCTCTGAAGACCTTGTTTTCACTCCGGATTTCTCCATCACCAATTCAAATGGCTGATGCATAGGAAGAGCTCTTGAATATACAAACATTGTCGTCAAAAGCAATGAGAAATACAAAAAAAGGACGGCATGATATAATTCACATATATGACGCTTGGCTAAACAGCATGGCATTGCATAATTCACATATATAATGCCTTGCAACAAGATAGCATTGCATAATTCACATATATAATGTCTTGCAAAAATATGGCATTGCATAATTCTAATATATATGGTAATTAGACACTAAACAGGTGGCATTCACACAAATCATGTGTAAACTAAGCAAATGACATAACAATGCAAGATACCATACGCACGATATGAGCAACATAACCCTGCCAAGTTAGAGCATGCACCTCTGGGGGGGGGGATAGGACTGGTCATCTGTCTCTGAATCCTCCTCTGAGGAGCTATCCATAACCAGCGAGATATTCCTTAAATCGAGGATAGCATAGTCTGCTCACGAAGACCTTGTTTTCACTCCGAATTTTCCATCACCGTGTCAAATGGCTGATGCAATAATAACGAAGAGTTGAATGTACTAACATTTTTGACAAATGTAATACGTAATGAAAAAAAGGATGGCCTGATATATTTCACATATAAGATGACTGGCTAAGCAGGATGGCATTGCAAAATTCACATATATGATGCCTGGCTAAACAAGATGGCATTGCATAATTCACATAAATGATGAATAAACTAAACAGATGGCATTCACACAAAGCATGTCTAAACTAAGAAGTTGACATATTTGATGTATAAAGTAAGCAATGCAAGGCACCATATGCATGATATAACCAACATCAGCATACCAAGTTAGAGCGAAGACCTCATGGGGTAAATAGGAGTGGTCTTCTGCTTCTGAATTCCCCTCAGAATAGTTATCTTCCTCTTGATTACGATCCGAAATGGGTGGAGGCGGCTGCCTTTGCGCCCACCATGGAGCGACGTCTGCATGAAATTTTATTGCCACGCAAGGCTCGTCTCTTTTGCTCTACATGTTCAGTTCCATTGTGTACAATAACTGACATGCATAGGAATAAAACATAGTGAGATTATCCAAGGAGTGCATGCACAAATCCAGAGTGATGGTAGAAAACTATGGATAGATCCAAAACCAATGATAGCAGGCAGATAATAGCTTTAGTTAAAAAATACAGATAATGTCTCCTTTAATGTTTGTTTGCACCCAACATGAAACTCATAGTAGACACCCGAGATTAACCAGATAGTACTGATTGCTGCCCCAATATGTACAGCACAACCATTTAAAAACTCAAGTTTCAGCATAAGTTTGGACCTGAGTCGGAGTCTAATAGGTGAACACGAAGATAAAGTAGCATGTCATCATATTAAGCGATGCATAACGTAAGCAGACACGGAAGAGTGCGACCTCTCTTGCGGACCCGTGTAGTCCTCAAGGTCATCGATCGAGTTGATGATGGTAATGCGGTTGTCGTGGCTGCGGTAAGGGAAGAAGATATGAGGCGGTGAAAGACAGTCTGGAGAGCGGATCCCTGCTGTGGTGAACCCTTTCGTCATTGGAGCAGCTGAGTTGGGGTGGAACACAGCACCGTAGGAGTAGGAGAAGCCACACAAGGTTTTCTTTGACACATATCTGTAACAGAAGTAATTGTGTAAGGGCTTGTTTGAATTTGAGGATTCTAACAATGCAGGGATAGGAAATAGACAGGAATAGGATAGGAATGCACGTGCAAAACAGAGAATTTAAAAACACAGGATTTCTGCCAATCTGGGTGTTTGTTTCACAAGAATTGGAAGATCACATGATGCAAAGAAGTATGGTGAGATTAAGTCAAACCACAAGAAGTGTACAACCTCTTTGGCGAAGCCATGTCGATCTTGGGTTGGTCAGTGAGGATGCTCCGGCTGACTTGGCTGTCGGAGGAGGGGAAGAAGATCTTAGGCGTATGGAGATGGAGCCCGAGGTACTGCTCCGCTGTGATGGAGGGATTCATCGTTGGATCAGCTCCGGTGAGTTGTACGACGCCGAGGCTGAAGCAGGACAAGAGAGACAACGTTAACCTGAGTGGAATTCTAACAGCATCTCCAATAGATGACGTAAAATACATAACCACAAAGTGCTAGATGTATACATCAGCCGCTCATCTCTGAACTTAACTGTCGAAACTTAATTTAACTGTCGCAACTGAACTTAACTATCGAAACTGAATTTTGCTGTCGAAACTGAATTTTACTGTCGAAACTGAACGCACTAGAGGTGAGGCTACACGTCAGTCGACTGGCTTTTTAATCTCTAGTCAGTCGATTTTGCAGCCGTTGGATACGAAATCAAGGGCCTGCAGTTCATCTTCAACCTCCACCCCCATGAGCCGCCATTACCACCGCGGCCAAACAACCCGCTCCGCCCCAAAACACTACCCACCACCGGTTCGCCGCCGCCCCGACCATCCCTCTAGACCCCCCCCCCCCCCCGTGCTGAGCTTTTTCTCCGGCGATCCCCATGCCACCGCTCCACCACCGCCGGCGACCACCGGCCCCACCCTGAACCCTAAGATAGATAGTGGGGTACTTCTCCGGCGAGCCCCCTCTCCTCTGCAGCTGGTTCTTCCTTAACTCCAGCGAGCACCCCCCCCCCCCCCACCACCTGAAAACCGACTGACCCAAAAGTCGATTCAGTCGACTGAAGTGTAGCTAAATCGGAGCAGCATCGCTAGAAAGAGCAAGAGTGAGAGCAACAGTGCGAGCAAGAGCAGACCAGGCAGGGGACCAAGAGAAAGAGTAGAGCAGCAGCGCGAGCGAGAGCTAAAGCAGCAGCAGCTCCTACTAATGTGGACGTCGCCGTCGAGGGAGCGACACCATGGAGGAAGTGGCCGGCGATGCCACGGTGGATGGAGCCGCGCCGTGTCGGCTCGGGACCGAGCACCGGCAGCACCGTGAGATCGAATCAAGAAGAAAATGCAGCGATTAGTGTACAACCTCTTTGGTGGCGCCGATTACGCTGCAGCTTCATCCGAGGAAACAGTGATGCTGATGCTCTTCCGGTGGTGTAGGTGAAGACGGCGGTGTGGGAATGGAGGTGGCGCGAAAGATGAGGGAAACATCGGGGCAGATCCTTGGAGGTGGAGAATGGGGTGGCTGAACCGGCGGGACGACCAGATCAACGACGGATCCTCATTTGGTTCGGTAGATGAGGAACGTCGAGGTGTTGCTGTGGACGACGTCGTCAGGGAAGAGGCTCCGGCTGGGTGGCGGATGGAGGAGGGTGTGGGGCTTCGCGGGTTTTCCCGGGCTCGGTGTACGAATGGGTGGGCGGATGGTATGGGAGTGGGGAACCATGGCTTAGGGACGCGCTTGTCCGAAATGTGGGGTAAGTTATGAAAGTACCCCCACCAATTTGAGGCGGTTCTTCCGGTTCAGGGATATCATGGGCATTTCGCGTGTCGGGATTTCACAGGAGGTGGGAGTTTTCGCGCACGTTGTAATTTTGGAATAGCAAGGCGCGGGTTGAGATGGAGGGAGTTGTCGGAGCACAACGAGACAAAGATATATCTTAAATATTTCGGGCTAACAAGGCGCGGGTTGAAATTTCCGGAGAAGCCTAACATGTACTGTACCAAATCAATTCGCACTACAAATGTCATTGAAAACTTTGAATTCATGTTATGTTCAATTAAAATATTTCGCTACATGTATAATGCATGCAACCTAGTACTCAATTGAACGTTTTAGTGCATTCCAAACGTATATACTACCTCATCAATATGAACTAAATTTGAATTTGTTTCTCTATTTGAATAAGATCTACAATAATGATTGTTGTGAAGTCAAAGCATTTGAATTCATTTCTCTGTTTTAATAAGATCTACAATCGTCATTATTGTCAAGTTAAACCATCGTTTGTGTATTATCTTCACAGCACACCACATGATTAGTCTCGAGTTACATATGAACTATGTGTACTATATGAACTCGAACTCGATTTTTTGAATCTAGTTTATGATTTCAAATCATAGTACATTTCAAGCTCTAGCTAGATCTTCACAAACTACACAATGTCTCATATGTATAATGTGTTTATCACGTTATGTATGGTGCCCCGCCCGCTACGCCTACAAGTATTTAGATTTGAGTTGCAAACAACACATATTACCACAAATTAAAATAAAATGTGAGAATGTTCGATATATAGTATTGTTTAGATTGTTCGATATTTAGTTGTAAGCTGCAAACTCCACACATTATCACAAACTCAAATAAAATGTGAGATTGTTTGATGTATAGTATGGTTTAGATTGTTCGACATTTAGCTGTAAGTTGCAAACGCCATGCATTATCACATTATGGTATAACATGTGCAAAACCACAACACGTGTATCACCGCTATATTGATGCATGCATATGTTTAAAACACTATGATCTCCTATTCAAATATATGAATCCACTTTCATATCAAATTATGATCTTTGTTAGTCTCTTACACCCACACAATCCTCTAACCTTTGTAGCTACCACTAACTTTCTCTCGTGCATGCACACGCCCTCCTCGCCCTCCCCCTCCCTCAGCATTCTATCCATCGCGCACATTCATTTTTCTTCTTCTTTAGGTCGTTCTCCCACAGTCTCCACAACTCCTTTCCGACACACACCGATCGATAAACCTCTCCAGCGATGTCTGCCTACAACATACACACGCACCTTCAATCTCCTCCTTTATGTGTCCTTGCCTCGTGTCTCTCATACGGTCCCACTCACGTGTAAACTCTCGCCCCTCTTTTCATCGATCTCACAACCACACACTCCTCCCCCTATCTAGCTAGTAGTTGGGCCTCTCGCACCACCTCATAGCTCCATTCTCTTTGTCTATCCGTCTCGTCGGGCCTTATTTGCCTCTAATAAATGGACGTACACCGACCGATCTCCCGCTATACATATAGCTAGCTAGGTCCTTATAACTCGTTTTTCCCCACGCATCGATCGATCTACCTCATTAATTATGTCTCTCCCTTCCTCCAACAAACAACAATTGATCTACCGATCTAGTTAGGTTTGCTTACCAAACACATGGTTCCCCTTCATCATCCATGGATGTGTCCCGACAGGTCTATCACGCACAGGCACACACAGAAACACATCCCCACTCTTATTGATAATATTGCAGTTCCACCCTCAGTTTGTCTAGTAGGCCTCTCCCACCATCTTCGAGAAGCTACTCCATCACCCATCCAGCACTCTACCCCTCTCCCTCCCTCTCTCTCCTCTCTCTCTGTCCCATCCTATTTCCCATCCTTCAGTTATGTATGGATGTCGACCGATCTCCCTCAAGACAGTTGGGTCTCCCCTTCTCAACACATATACGAGTCGTTCTACCTCTATAGTTAGGCCTCTGCGTACCCCTCCCCCCACTCCCTCGCACACACACACACACACACACACACAAACACACACACACACACTGATACATCGAGCGCTCTAGTCATGTCTTCCTGCCAAAAACAAACTTGACTGTGCCCTCTAACGTTCCGGTAGCTAGGTCAATCGCCCTATATATTTGACTTGCACACACACACAATTTCGATGGCTCTCTTCATCGATCTCGCACCCACCCACTTCCTCTCTTCTCGTGGATCGCCCTACCCTCTATATATGATATGGATAGGCCTCCATTTCACACAAATTGTATGCAAAATTTTGTTTGAGATGTCATCGACACATATTCCCACAAATACATTCACGAAATCAACCTCCCCCTTCCCAAAAAAACAAAAAACACTCACGAACGCACAAGCCATTTATCTAGGTTTGTATCTCTCTCACACACCCACGTAGGTGGGGTACGTGCATGAAGAGAAGAGGTGCATGCATGGCACACGTAATCCCGTCTCTTTCCCAACCACACCCGCACGGGTACACGGTGGAGCTCATTTCTGTATGAAAAGGCAGCCCACATGGTAACTTGACACGTGTACTGGTTGTCCACTAGATGGAGGGAGGATCGTCTACCACGGGTGAACAAACAAATTGCGACTTGACGCATTATGTTAAATAAAAAAGAGGCAAACCATGTGGGGCCTACCTTAGAGGCAAGGCTCTATACCTTTGGAGTACTTTTGATGTGTCCCGTCAACTCGCAGAACGAGGAGAAGCTTGCTTAGTACGCCGTCTCCCCCGCCCACGGGCACGGTGGCTCGCAGGATGAGGTGAAGCTTGCTTCCTTACGCCCGCTCCCTCGCCCATGCGCGCGGAGGCTCGTAGGACGAGGAGAAAAATTTACTAGTACTCCCTCCATTTACTCCTCGTCCCTACTACCTTGGTTAGAGAGATTATCTTATTGTTTGGAATATATGTCCTTTAGTAGATTTCAATATGCACTACTAGTACATAATCCAAACACTGATGTATATAGACGTATTTTAGAGTATAGATTCACTCATTTTGCTCCGTATGTAGTCCATATTGAAACGGACATAATAGTACGCACTCTCCCTCACCCCTCGACCCTCGCCACGTGGTGGACATGCAGCAATTCATTCGGTCTCATATAGCCAGAATGATATATACTGCAGTACCATTATTGCTCGAGTTCCCAAAGAGGCGAAGAGCCAATCGCAAGGTTAATAGTTTGGAGATGCCAAGCGCAAGGTTTATAGGAGAACGAGTAGTAGGTGCCGTGTCATTGATAAAAGTTTTTTTTCTTCAGTGGCACGTACGCAATATAAATAGGTTCATATGGAGAGAAAAGGAAAACGCTCCACTATATACATAGGCAGGACGAGCCTACACGGTTGCTTGCTGGGGTGCTCTCTTCAGTTTTCACACTCTATCGCACAAAACCATTGTGGCCACATCTCTAACATCCCGGCGGATCACGTCTACCGGGGGAAGGGGTGGATGCTTAGTGTAGATGCGGTCACCGTCACCGACGGCGAAAACACACTGTCGGCACGTCCCAATCAGGGGTCCCCGCCATTCTCTCTCACAATGCCGGTGAGGTTGCCTTCTTCCATTACTCACTGCCGCAACGTGGGTAGTTGCCTCCTCCCGCCGCCCTCCTCTAGGTTGAGCTACGTCCCAACATCCCTCAGGTACAACTCCCTTTACAGCCGGCCTGCACCATTGCTCCAGCTGCCCACATCACTCCATTTGGATATTTCTCTACTTCTTTGCCCCGCACATACCTCTACTAGCTTCTACGTACTATATTTGTGATGAGTTTATGTCTCATCAACTAGTCACAGTAATCTTATTCTAATCACGCTTCTTCAATTTCTTTGCCACAGGGATGCTCATCTCGATTTTGGTGAAACTGCACAAAATGATCCGATGGTCAAAGGGTTGCAAACTTCATTTCTTAGGAAGCGCCGACGTTGCCAGGAAATTAAAGCCTGGTTAGGGTTTACGGTTCAAGGGCTAGGGACTGCATGGATCATTTTTTTCTTTAGCTGTCTCTGTTTCAATGGCTAGAGACTGCATGAGTAGTAGTAGTACTGTACGCTTTACGCCCGCTCCCTCGCCCACGCGCGCGGTGGCTTGCACGACGAGGAGAAAATTTTACTAGTACTCCCTCCGTTTACTCCTCGTCCCTACTATCTTGGTTAGAGAGATTATCATATTGTTTGGAATATATATGTCCTTTAGTAGATTTCAATATGAACCACTAGTACATACTCCAAACACTGATGTATACAGACGTATTTTAGAGTGTAGATTCACTCATTTTGCTCCGTATGTAGCATAAAGTTGAGACACTTATTTTGGAACGGAGGGAGTACATATTTGCTATGATCTGTCAATCATTGAGATGCAATAGCATGCATGTTAGTCTCCTTTGTATTTGATGAAATGTTGCAACGGGCAACCTTGGACGCAAGATACATGTAACAGAAGCTGGAAGCTTCATAGCATTGTACTATCTCGCTGATAAATTATAGTACGTACTATACAAGTAGTACTATGTAAAGAGTTAGGTGTCGCACTGTGTCCAGAAAATATTGTCGGATTTCGGGTTCCGGAAGACCCTTAAGGTTCGAACTCTGGGCTGCGCGCGGAGATCCAACCCCCCACCGTCTCGTACCTCGCCGAATCGCAGGGACCAAAACTAGTAAGAAGAACAGCACAAGAGACACGAGATTTATACTAGTTCGGGCCACCGTTGTGGTGTAATACCTACTCTAGTTTGTGGTGTGGTGGATTGCCTCTTGGGCTGATGAGGAACAGTACAGGGTCTGTTCTTGGTGGATGTGATGAACTGCTAGGTGGTATCCCGTCGCTCTAGCTTGAGGATCGGGTCTCTATCTCTCTCTGATCTGGATGTCGATCGTCCTCTTCTTCCTCTCCGATCGCCTTGATGGATCGTCCTCTACTATGGTGGCTAGCTCTACTTATATAGACGAAGGCCCTGGGCCTCCTCCCAAATATTGAGCGGGAAGGGCGCCAACAATTGGCCATTTTCAAGGGGAACAGCGGGTACACTTATCCTGACTAAAGTTGGTCCTCGCCTACCAAAGGCTCTGGTGACGACGCCTGCTTGGGCTCCACGATGACTCCCTTCCAGCCGTTGGGGCTGGTCTTGGTCTTTTTTCACCGAAACGGATGCCTTTGCTTGATGCTTCCGCCTGCGCTTGCTCCCTTTGCACCAAAGAGGAAAGGAGGATGCTTTCTGGCCGGGCGCCCGGCCCGGGCGCCCTTGGTAAATCATGGCTTGCGTCATGGGCACCTCGAGGTACCCTGCCTTGAACTCTCCGCCTCCTCATGAGCCAACCTGACGAGGCCGTGCCTGAGGAAGCTCCTTGTCATCCGCCCCGCGAGGCTTGGCCCCTCGCGAGGGTCTTGAACTTGTGTTAATGAAGATGGGCTATCCTGGGCCTCCTTTGAGCCACGTCGCAGGCCGCAGGCAGGCAAGTCTGGGGACCCCCGTTCCCAGAATGCCGACAGTAGCCCCCGGGCCCACGGCACGCCCGAACTTGGCCGAGCAGAGAGGCGAAAGGGCAAGTGCGAAGGGTCGAGGGCCCTAACAGCCTGCGGCCTTGGGCGACGCGTGGCGGTTGATTGGACGTGGGAGCCTGCTCCCCCACGATGCCTTGGTAACTGGCCGGATTCGACAGGTCCTTGCATGCAGAGTTGGTCATGATTACCGGTGATCGTGGGGGCCGACGGTTGGCCTTAGCCAGCAATAAGTCTGAACGGTAGCGCGCCCTTCGATCTATCCTTTCTTGTCTCTCCTTCTTCTCCATGGCTCCACCAAGGAAGTTCTCAGCCGCAGAGAAGGGGAAGGGCCGCCAGGTCGAATCTTCCTCTCCTCCGCCTAAGCGTGGTCGAGGTCGCCCTCGCAAGCACCCCGTGGCCTCCACGGCAGTCCCCCGCGGTCGTGGGGGAGGCTCTCTGCGTGGTGACGAGCGGCTGGCCATGGTCAGAGGGCATGCCCTGGCCGCGCGTCGCCCGAGGCCGCGCCTCCATGCTGCTGAAGCGCTGCTGGAGTTCATGGTGAGGGCAGAGGGGCCGTCCGGCGTCCGGCTTCAGCTCCCGTGCTTCCTCCTGGGTGAGCTCCCAGATGGCGCCCTGAGTGGCCTCTGGCTCCAGGCAGATGGCTGTTGTAGCCGGGCTTCGTGGGCTTCTCTGGAGGTCTCTGCTGCAGGGGACCTGTTCCTGGCCCGCGGCTGGCAGACGTTTGCTCACGCGCGTGGTCTCCGCCGCCGGTGCTCCCTGCACTTCAAGTATGATGGCGACGCCACCCTCTATGTGAGGGTGTTCGGGGAAGACGGCCGCCCCATGGGGTGCTGCCCTGAGGACGACGACCGCGGCCGAGGACTCAGCCCCAGCGCGGGCGGAGAGGGCAGCGCACGGGCGGCTGGCGATGCCCGCGACTCCTCACGCTTCACCAGCTCTTCTTCGAGTGGCGATTCTTCCAGCAGCGGCCACGGCCAGCCCCCACGCCGCCGCACATGCTTGGGGGGTGGCAGCGGGTCCGCTCGCCGCCACGCCCCGGTGAAGCGCGAGATGGAGTCCGACTGAGCTCCGGAGGCGGCTCGGGCCTTCCAAGAGAGCCGGCACAGCGCATGCTTCACCTGCTTCTGTCCCTTTCCTTCCTCTTCTCCTGCGTAAAAAGGGAACAATGTGTGGCCCCGTGGGGGCGTGTTTAGGGCAACGCCGTTAATTATTGTACTGCTTTTGTTATCCTGATACTGTTCCCTTCTGTCGTGCGCCCATTCGCAAGTGAACCCCGGTCGTGGTCATGGGCGACCGACCCTGGCCCCGTGTTCGCGTTGTGCTGCCCGTGAGGCATGGTCAGGTGGGGTGCTCCAGTTGTGGACCAGGGCCGTGAAAACTTGAGCGATAGGGGTAGGAACGTTCGTGGGGGGCTCCCGAGGCTTCCGCCTCGCGAGTCCCCGCGCAAGAGAAATCGAGGCAGGAGGGTGAAAAAGATCGAAGAACCACGGACCAAAAAGGGGCGATAGTTTCAATAAAAACTTCAAATGGGAATAACCAGTCAACTACAGAAAGCAAATGAAAAAGCCACGTCCGTCACCTAGTCTAGTCTTCAACGTCTTCTCACCAGCGCCGAGCTAAGTGCTGCCACTGGGCGTGGGAGGGAGCCCCAGGGCCTGAGGACGGCCCTCCTGAGACTCCGGAGTGCCTGCTGGTACCTCGCCGTTCGCAGCGCAGCTTCTCGACGATGCTCCTCCCCCAGCACAAGGGCCGTCCCCCGCATGGCGTCCTGCAACGTTTCATCGAACGCCAGGACTCGCGCGGACCGACGCTTGACCTCGTGAGGGAGGACCGCTTCGGCTCCGTAGACCAGGAAGAAGGGGTCTCTCGGTTGGCTTGGTTGCGGTTGTGCGGATGGACCACAACACGCATGAAGCTCGTCGTACCAGCCTGCCGCAGGCTTCCGGTTTCTTCTTGAGCGTCCACGGTCTTGAGGCCCTCAGGACCTCTGCATTGGCCCGCTCGGCCTGTCCATTGCTCGCTGGTGCGCCATCAAGCGTAGCATATCTGCGTCCCAAGGTTAGCGCAGTACATTTTAAAAAGGTTACTGGTGAACTGCGAACCGTTGTCGGTGATGATGCGGTTCGGCACTCCGAACCGGCACACGATGCCCTTGATGAACTTGACCGCAGAACCAGCGGGGATGCCGCGGACGGCCTCGACTTCGGCCCACTTGGTGAACTTGTCCACGGCGACGTAGAGGTAGCGATAGCCCCCTGGCGCCCGAGGGAAGGGGCCCAGAATGTTCAGCCCCCAGACCGCGAATGGCCAAGTGAGGGGAATGGTTTGTAGGCCTTCTGCTGGTTGGTGGATCTGCTTGGCATGGAATTGGCAAGCCTCGCAAGCCTTCACGAGGTCGACGGCGTTATTGAGCATGGTGGGCCAATAGAAACCGCTGCGGAACGCCTTGCCGACAAGGGTACGTGACGATGAATGGTGCCCACAATCTCCGCCATGTATATCTGCCAGCAATTCCTTCCCCTGTTCCCTGGTGATGCAGCGCGGGGATACATCGTTCGGTCGTCTCCGGCAGAGCTCTCCATCCATGATGCTGTATGCCGTGGCTTGCCGCGCCACACACTCTGCCTCCTCCTCCTCCTTCTCTGGCAAAGTCCCACGCGTTAAGTAACTCTTGAGCTCCGTGATCCAGCACTCCTCTTGAGGTTCCATCGTTAGGAGCAGGCGTGCTCCCGAGGCCGGGCCACAGGCTGGGGCTCCCGAGGCTGGTGGCTGAGGGAGCTCCTCCCGAGGCTGTGCTGTGCTTGATAACGGCGGCAGGGCTGAGGACTTGAAGAGCCGTTCCTCAAAGACACCCGGCTCCTGGGGTAACCTCCTGGAGGCTCGTTTGGCGATGTCGTCGGCCTCTGGATTGGTGCCGCGGGGCACGTGCTGCAGCTCCAACCCCGTAACTGTTTCTCCATCCTGCGGACCTCCGCAAGGTAGGCCTCCATGTGTTCATCCCTTGGCTCGTACACCTTGTTGGAGAAACTGACGAGGAGCTGTGAATCGCCCTTGATGGTAAGGCTCTTCACCCCCAGGGCAGCGGCATCCTTCAGACCCGCTATCATCCCCTCGTATTCTGCTATATTGTTGGAGACCTTCTCGCCATGCTGGAAACAGAGCTGCACGGCACAGTAGAGCTTGTCCTAAGCGGGAGATATGAGCACTGCTCCAGCCCGGTACCTGTCTGGAGAACGCTCCGTCAAGTACATGACCCAACCTTCGCGCCGCTCCACTGGGAGAGGACCGATCCTCGCCGCCCCGAGGCCGGTGCTTACATCCATTCGGCCACGAAATCTACAGTGGCCCCCTTGATGACTCTGGTCAGACCGAACTTCGAGCTGGAATGCTTGCAGCTCAATGTTCCACTCGGCGACCCTTCCGGCCGAGTTGGGGCTCCTGAGCACCCTCTCCAGGGGGTATGCCGAGACAACCTTGATTGGATGACCCTGGAAGTAGTGCCGCAGCTTGCGCGAAGCCACCAGCAGTGTGAGGAGGAGCTTCTGCGGCATGGGGTACCGTGCCCTCGCATCCTATAGCACGGTACTGACGAAGTACACCGGGTGCTCGACGAGGTTAGGGGTGTCGGTGCTGGTGGCGTCTTCCGGAAGCTGTGGTGCCTCCTGAGGCGACGGCGCCTCCGGAAGCTGGGTGCTTGGATGGGGTCCTCCCCCGCCCTTGGTGCGCTCTGCTGTGATGGCTGATCTTCTTCCATCGCGGTGCTGGCTTCTGCTAGTTCCTTCTGATTCGGTCTTGCCTTAGCTCGGGTGGCCGCCGTGGTCTTGGCCTGACGCTCCTCCCTAACTGCCACCAGAGCAGCGCTAGCGGAGTAGGGAGTGGCGGCGAGGTAGAGTACCAAGGGCTCCTGAGGGCGCGGGGCCACCATCGCTGGAGGGCTGGTCGGTACCTCTTAAGGTCTTGAAAGCGCTTTGTCGGCCTCTTGAGTCCACTCGAAGGGCCCTTTTTCTTCATCAGTGGAAGAAAGGCAGTGCCCGCTCGGGCAATCGGGAGATGAAACGGCCCAGCACTGTTACGCGCCCCGTGAGCTTCTGCATATAGCTGAGGGTCTTTGGTGGGCTCATGTCTTCCACTGCCTTGACCTTTTCTGGGTTAGCCTCAATGCCTCGGTGGGACACGAGGAAACCCAGGAGCTTGCCTGAGGGAACTCCAAACACACACTTCTACGGGTTGAGTCGCAGGCTCACTGCGTTGAGGCTCACGAAGGTTTCTTCCAGGTCTTGTATCAAGGTCTTGGCCTCGCGAGACTTCACCACGATGTCGTCGACGTATGCCTCCACATTCTTCCCGAGCTGTGGACCCAAGGTGATGTGCATGAGCATTTGGAAGGTTGCCCCGCGTTGCGCAACCAGAATGGCATGCATGTATATCGATTACACTCCACACGGGTTAGGAAGGCCGTCTTCTCCACGTCTTCCACCACCATCTTGATTTGGTGATACCCGGAAAAGGCGTCCAAGAAGCATAACAGGTCACACTCGGCGGTGGAATCGACGATCTGGTCGATGCGAGGGAACGGAAACGGATCCTGAGGGCATGCTTTGTTGAGGTTGGTGAAGTCGACACACATGCGCTCCTTTCCTCCCTTTCTTTGGCACCACCACGGGGATGGCCAGCCAATCTGGGTATCGGACCTCGCGAATAACCCCCGCGGCTTCTAGCTTGCGGGTCTCTTGGACGATGAAGGCCTGCTTTTCAGTGGACTGCCTTCTCGCTTTCTGTTTCACTAGACGCACGTTGGGGCACATGTTAAGGTGGTGTTCGACTACGCCCCGTGGGATCCCCGCCAGCTGATCGGGCTCCCAGGCGAACAACTTCTTGTTCGCGCGCAGGACATTGACAAGGGCGTCCTCCTGTTCTGGCTCGAGGTTCGCGCCTATGGTGAAGGTGGCGTTTGTGGACCCGTCCTCGTCGACAGGTATCTGCTTGGTCTCCGCCTTGTCTTGAGTGAACAACTGCTTCTTCTTGGTCGGCTCAACCCCCTTGGGCTCGGGGGCTTCCACATCAGCGAAGGCTGTCTTTGCGGCCGCCCGTCTTGAGGGTGAGCACAGCGATCGCACCTTCAGTATCCCCGGGCACAGTGAGGACGCCGCTGCTCCCAGGCATCTTCATGAGGTTGTACCCCGGGTGAGTTGCGGCCATGAATTTGGCCAACGCTGGATAGCCAAGGATGGCATTGTAGGGGAGGCCGATGGGGGCGATGTCGAAGTCGACCAGTTCCGTGCGGAAGTTATCGTAGGTGCCGAAGGTCACCGGAAGCCGGATTTGCCCCAAGGAGCTGGATGACCTCCCTCCTACGCCCGAAAAAGGCCGGCTGGGCTGTAGCCGCTCCCTGGGTATGCAGAGGAGGTTGAAGGCCTCGACTGAGAGTACGTTGAGGCTGGTGCCGCCGTAGATGAGGGTCCTGGTGACGGCAACCTGGCAGATGGTGGGCGTGCAGAGCATGGGGAGCGCACCCAAGCCGGCCGAGTTGGCGGGGTGGTCTTGAGAGTCGAAGGTCAGCCCGGCCGGCGACTCTGTCCGGCCTGAGGGAGCCCCCTGCCGCGTGGAGGCGGCGCCGATCCGGCGGACGAATGTCTTGACATGGCGGCGGGAAGGCGGCGCCTCCGAGCCGCCCAGGAGGGCCGCGACGAGCGGAGGGACCGGCGCGACGGGGCGGGTGTCGAGGAAACCGCGTGGCCCCTCCCCCGAGGTCGCCGAGGAGCGCAGGGACGATGCTTGCTGCTCGTTCCCCGCCGGGCCGGTGGCGGTGTCGACAGCAGGTGACGGGGAATGATGAGGACGCCCACCGACGGGAGCCGTCTGGGCGACATGGGAGGCGAGGGCGGCTCGGCGCTCGGCGCGGGCCCGACGAGCGTCAGACATGGTTGCGGTGGTCGGGGAAGAACGAGGCGACGAAAGGCAGATTCCAGCGCACCCCTACCTGGCGCGCCAAATGTCGGATTTCGGGTTCCGACAGACCCTTAAGGTTCGAACTCTGGGGTGCGCGCGGAGATCCAACCCCCCACCATCTCGTACCTCGCCCAATCGCAGGGACCTAAACTACTAAGAAGAACAGCACAAGAGACACGAGATTTATACTAGTTCGGGCCACCGTTGTGGTGTAATACACTACTCCAGTTTGTGGTGTGGTGGATTGCCTCTTGGGCTGATGAGGAACAGTACAGGGAAGAACAGCCTCGCGGGGGTCTGTTCTTGGTGGATGTGATGAACTGCTAGGTGGTGTCCCATCGCTCTAGCTTGAGGATTGGGTCTCTATCTCTCTCTGATCTGGATGTCGATCGTCCTCTTCTTCCTCTCCGATCGCCTTGATGAATCGTCCTCTACTATGGTGGCTAGCTCTACTTATATAGACGAAGGCCCTGGGCCTCTTCCCAAATATTGAGCGGGAAGGGCGCCAACAATTGGCCATTTTGAAGGGGAATAGCGGGTACACTTATCCTGACTAAAGTTGGTCCTCGCCTGCCAAAGGCTCTGGTGACGACGCCTGCTTGGGCTCCACGATGACTCCCTTCCAGCCGTTGGGGCTGTTCTTGGTCTTGTTGCACCGAAACGGATGCCTTTGCTTGATGCTTCCACCTGCGCTTGCTCCCTTTGCACCAAAGAGGAAAGGAGGACGCTGCGCGGGCTGGCGCCCGACTAGCGCCCTTGGTCGTCATGGCTTGCGTCATGGGCACCTCGCGAGGTACCCTGCCTTGAACTCTCCACCTCCTCATGAGCCCACCTGACGAGGCCGTGCCTGAGGAAGCTCCTTGTCGTCCGCCCATGAGGCTTGCCCCTCGAGGGTCTTGAGCTTGTGTTGATGAAGATGGGCTGTCCTGGGCCTCCTTTGAGCCACGCCGCAGGTCGCAGGCAGGCAAGTCTGGGGACCCCCGTTCCCAGAACGCCGACAAATATGGTGATAGTGTGAGGTGGGCCATGTAATCACTGAGCCTACGTGTTTTCACTGCTCTTGCACTCCTCCACCGTAAGAATGGAGAAAATTGTAATCTAGTAGTACCTCCTTTCGCCGAAACCGTGGGACATCCAACAGTCCTACCACCTCAGAAATAATGACCAATGAGCTGTCAAATCACATAGACCCAACAGTAAGTTGCACGGACGAAGCAACCATCACTCTTGAATCCGCTTCTCCCTTCAACGCAAGCGCTAGTGAGAGGCCGCGTCCGCTCTGCCCGAGCATGAATGCAGCACCGATTCTTTGGAGCGGCGCTGACCGTTTCGGGCGGGAAGTGCGCGTGGGCGATGGAGGGGCTTTGGGTGGGCCAGGCTGGTCAGGAGCGGGCGTGGCAGCTGTCCGCACGTCCCTACCAAACTCCCGGAAATGAGAGAATGCACCGACTCTCGCGGCTAAAATCGTACACTACACACCATCTCTTTGTAGGAGTAGGTCGATCTGTCGCTCTCTCTAACACACACATGCTGTTAAACACACACACACACACACACGAACACGCATGCACAGGTTCCTAGAATAGGAAAATCGTGTGAGTGCGAATCCACAGGAAGTGAGATACAAATGGAGTACGTACAAGAAGAGAAGAGGCATCTCTTAGTTTTTTGGATCAATTGTTGCGTTTAGAGACAGAAATCAAGGTTTTGATTGGAGGAATGACCGGTCAAGTTTCTCCTTCTCCTCCAATCTGCTTGCACCTTGGTCCCGTTGCACCTTCGAACGTGACTTATTACACATAGACGGAGGGAGTCGTACGAGATACGGTGGCACACTGACTTAGATTGAATACAAGTGCGCAAAATTATGTGCATGTTATAATAAGGATTCACTTAAAATAGTACGTGAGCGAATAGAGGGATCAATTGGACAGTGTTCGGCGATGGCGAGATTTGTGAGTAAGATACACATTGGCGCTTTTAATTTTTCTTATTAATTTGTTTGTTTCACCCTCTCGATTGGTGAGACCCAGCATTACTACGTGGAGAGAGGTGAGGTGACTGAGGCTGCATTATTTCTGCACCACTGTGGATAGTCTTACCACCAAAGCCACATGACACAATTATGATTTAAATCCCAATGACTCCCACACACACAAAAAACACGTCATGCTTGTCACACGAATGCAGGAATGGATAAAAGGTTATTTTCCTCTCGTTGAACATAACGGGAGGGTTGTGTAGCTGGTTTGCCTGTTCGCTCATCAAACTTGAGGTCTCGCGTTCGATAACTACACTTGAGCATAATTCGTGCCAGGAGGATTCTTTGACTGGTCAAAATGGATGGATACGGAGCTATACGATCTCGTAGTGACCGTATAATCACCTCATCACGTATAAGTTGCAGCCCCGGCGCTTGTTTTCTAGGGTTAGCACTCTTCACACTCTCTCCAATATATATATACACGTTGGAGCCTCAGCGCTTGTAGTTGCTCTCTTCACACTTTCTCACCCTCTCCAGATCTAAACAAGACTTCGTTGGCCTCTCTCTCTCCCCTCACTGCTGGTCTGCTTGTAGTTCCTCTCTTCACACTCTCTCACCCTCTCCAGATCTAAACAAGACTTCGCTGGCCTCTCTCTCTCTCCCCTGACTGCTGGTCAAAGAGCCGTCCGCCGGGAAGGGAAGGAGGCTTAACGCTGTCGCCGTCGGCGAGGGAGGGAATCCACTACCAGCGCATCTGTTCACTTTCACCCAGCGGTGGCCCAGGAGGGCCTCCGACCCCTTCTTCTTCACTGTCGTACATAGTGTGGGTCGAACGGCCTCCGCTCGCCAACCGAACCACACCCCAAGAACCTTAAGGTATAATTTACTTATTCCACATGCATTGCTCTAGCTGCATGTGGGCTTTTTCCGCCTCTACACTTGAATCTAGGTGTTGGATCAAACAGGAAAGTAGTGGGGAAAGTTGTATACCATGAATCTAGGACGTGGTTCAAAGAGGAAAGGAATGGGGGAAAGTAGTGGGAAAAGTTGTATAGCATGAATCTAGGACGTGGTTCAAAAGGAAAGGAAGGGGAAAGTTTTGGGGAAAGTTGTATCGCATGAATCTAAGACGTGGTTCAAAGAGGACAGCAATGGGGGAAAGTAGTGGGGAAAGTTGTATAGCATAAATCTAGGACGTGGTTCACAGAGGAAAGGAAGTGGGGAAAGTGCCAGTACAGACTGGCTATCCAGCACCTACGTTGGTTGAAAAGGGAAAACAATGACAAACGTAGTACACAGATCTTTAACGAACTGATATTTTGTTTTGGGGGACAAGGCTGTAGAGTTTGAGCAGGACTAGATTTGCTGCGCTCACATAGGGAAAGGTGTCTGACGATAACAAAACTGGGACCAACACAAATATGCTCCTTGGTTGTTTGTTCTTTGTTGCAACAGTTGTGCATCACCCCAAAGATCGTCGGTAGATGCACATGGTGCTCAAAAGGCCCACATCCGTGCAACTCTTTAGCTGTTGTTAATCTAAGGCCCTGTTTGGTTAAAAACTCCCTAGTCCCTACCTGCTTGGTTCCAGGGACTAAACATGGACTAGAGGTTATTAAATGACATCCTAAAAGACCATGTTACCCCTAGTAGTGAACTAATAGAGACAAGGTGCGATGCGTGGCAGGGGCAACTGCTGGAAAATGTCCCAAAAAGACTCCCTCGGGTTCTTCTTTCTTAAGTCCCAAATGCCCACTTTTAGTCCCTAAAAGTCCCTCCTGTTTGGTTTAGATGGGACTGACATGGACTTTTTTTATTCCCTCCACCAAAATGTCCCTGTAAACAAACACCCTCTAATAATGCCACTGGAAAATTGATGCAATGCCACAGTTAAAAGAAAATTACATGTTTAACGAATTTTATTGTTAATATGTCTCTATTCATATTAATCAATGCCACCGTTTGAGAAATGCTACTGTCTTGCTTTCTTTCCCATTTAGATAAGGTAGATGCTTCTTTTTGTTGGCTTCTGTGTCATCCATCGTTATTGACCACTAGTTGTTTCCTTTGCACCTCTGTGTAAATAGGGTTATCTACTTCACCTCGTTGCCATTGTGACCTTTTGTTGCCTTTGCACAAAACACTACATTTTAAGAGTGTTTTGTGCAGTTCAACCAAAATGTCACACCGACAACGTTGCTTGGTTGCTTGATCTTAGAGGAACTGCACAAGAGGAGATCTTACTTCCTATCCGTGTTGGCAAATTTGGTTCACAACTTCTTCTTGTGAGTTGTTTGAATTCCGCGTCATGAGAGGTCAGTACTAGTCTTCTTTCACATGATTCTGTAGTGTTCTTTCATATGTTGTGCTACTTGTACGGTAATGTTGCTTGATTTTAGTGAAATGCACAAATGGAGACAAGACTTCCAATCTGTATGTGCACCGTAATATCCCATTGAGGTATGATAAGGGTATTTCACAACTGTTGGCCTGTATTTTGCCACTTTCATCAGAAAATTAATGTCATTGTTTAGTGCTATACTTGTGCAACCTAATTGGCATGCCAAATCTTACATTGAAGGCCAAGCTTGTCTGTTACTGAACCAAGTGATGAAGGGGAAGAACAAGCGGAAGGAAAACAAAAATCAACTCCTGGTGTTGTAATGAAGCACTAGAACTGTGATGACACAAGTAATGATATAGTTTTTCATCTTAATTTATTGCTATGGCTAGAACGAGCAATTGTTTTGCCACTGATTTGATGCCACTCTTAATGTAATACATAATTATCTCTACTTGTGAAAACAGGGATCTTCTTTGAAGACACCATATATTTTAGAGGAACTGCACAAGAAGATGTTGGAAACATTAATCTAATCGAGGAGTATATAGTAAGCATGGCCACCACAGTAGATAGCAACAGATGGTCCCGGAGAATTGCTTCATCTGTATGCTCTACACAATAAGCCTCCTGACAAAGGTTGGTACTCTCCCACTGATTTCATCCATATGATTGAGCATTGTCATCTCTATTGGTGTTGTGCTACTGTTTAGATGCTGTCATCAAAAAGTGGTATTGTCCTTGAGAAGTGCTTCATCTGTGCTGTTTTAAATATTTCCTTTCCTGTTTTTCGAGCAAACAGGGATGCTAGTATTTAGTTATCCTCTTGTGTTTGCATAACAGGATCATCCTCCTCTGAAGAAGAACATGGAGTACGTGAAGTGACTAGTTCCGATTATGCCAGGATGAAGAAGCCCTGCCTATCTTCTCATCTGAAGGAGCGGTTGAAGGATGGTTACATTACCCCCCACAAGACCAAACTAACTTTAGCTCAGAAGGACTTTCAAATCTCCATTTTCTTGATGTGATGCGCGAGTACAATGTTGTTCTAGGATTCTTTCCGGTGAGTTCCATTTTTGTAAAAGTGTGCTCTACGTGGACCATGTAGGTGCCTGTTTAAACTGTCAATTCATATTACGGTTTGCTTTATACTAATCACTTTTTTTGTATTTGTGCAAACAGGGGTGCTCAACTTGATTTCAATGGGAACTGCACAAAATGTTCATGAATACATCAAATCATTCATTTCCACCACAAGAAAGGAGGTGCCGATAAGTTCAAGGCATTGCAACATATAAGGGCGAAATTATACAAGCTACGCACGAATTTGGTTGATTTTGGTGGAACTGCACAGAAAGAACAACTGGTTTATTTAGCACGAGGTGCCGTGTCAATGTCCGAACTGATGGCAAACCCTGCCCATTCCACAATCCTAGGCATTTGATATTTTGGAATGGGAAAACCTTGTCAAATTTTCCTCGTTGATTTTAGCAAGAAGACATGCGTTTCATATTTTTGAATGGGACACCCTTTGCTGTCAGCAGCGTCGATCCATTTTTTCTTCATTCTTTAGTTGTGAAGTAAATACTGGCTCTGACATGTGAATCGCTGAGATGCATAATCATCGATTGTTTTGAATGTTCTCTATGACATGTGAATCGCTATGATTCCAATGTACAGGAAAGCTAAAAAGCTGCTCAAACTCTTTGTACTCCTTCTGTTCCTTTTTTACTTCGCACATTGTCCGGTAGCATACAACTAAAGTGCTCAAGTTCTCTACCAAATGACTATCTCATGAGCTTGCTCAACCATGGAGCGCTGTTCAATCAGCCTGTAATCATAGAATTGCTCCATGATGTACAGCTCAGTCCCACCAACCGGAGGGTAGCAGCGGTGGCCTTACTTTGACCCGAGCGGCGATGACCTACCGTGTTCTACTCATCCTTGTTTTCTGTGTGGCGCGGCCTCATTTGCAGTGGGGCGGGGCCTTGGCGGAGCCGGCGATGTCCTCTGTCTTGTTGCCGGCAGGCGGCGCCTCGGCGGAGCGGGGGAAAATCGTCCCCCATGTTGCCGGCAGGGTGGGGCCTCAGCGGAGCCGGCGGTGTCCTCTGCCTCGTTGTTGGCGCCGCGGGGCCTCGGCGAAGCAGGGCCTCGTCGGAGCCGGCATTTTCCTCTGCCTCGTCCTCGGTCTCTCCAAACAGCGCCTCGGCCGCTTCATCGCCCTCTTTGTAGGCGGCCTCAGCCTCCGCCACCCGCATGCGGTACCGCAAGCGCTCGAGGTGGCCCTCGTGGACGGAGCGGTACGAATCGAGCAGCGCCTCCTGCTCCGCGGCGATCTGCTCCTCCGCCTGCAGGTGCTCCTGGAGGAGATGGTGGTTGTAGGCGGCGTCGGCCTGCGCCTCCCGGAACTGCTCCTCACGCTTCTGCCTCACCGTGTCCATATATTGGGCACGGGCCTCGCCGATGGTCATGGTGCAATGCACCGGTGAGGATGGCGCGGAGGAGGGGGTTGGCGCCGGATCATCGACTACCATGTTCTTCATTGGGATGTCGTCGTCCTCCGGCTGCTGCCCGCAGCCGCTCGGCAGCAATGGCTGCCATCTCCTTGTGGTCCGTCGTCCGCCCGTCCCGAAGAGAGCTGGAGCGCGAGGAAGCCATGGTGGGCAGTAGTGGTGTGGACAGGAGAATAGGAACAGATGCGGATGACTGTGGCTATGGCCGGCGCAGCAGTTTATATAGCAATGGTGGGCGGCGGAGGGATGGACGTGTGGCGCCGGAGTAGCCGCCTCGGCAACCGCGTATCATTAATGTGGGCGCCAGAAGGACGAACGGACGGCACTTGTGTCGTTTGAAGGCGGAGCAATCGCATGCACCAGGAGGCGGGGCGGGAGGCGCTGACTGTTTCGGGCGGAAAGTGCATGCGGGCGAGGGAGGCAGTCTGGGTGGTCCATGGCAGTTAGACTCGTGCTTGGCAGCGGGTCGGTCTAGCAGCCGGACATGCTGGCTCGCCAGCTACCTCGCCGAGTTGAGCGACGACAATCAACCGATGGACGTAGCTTCCGACCAGGAGCCGGCGCCACTGTCCAAGCCGGTTCATGCCGTGTTCACCCTAATGGCGGAAGAGCTACCAGTGCAGGAGGACCTGTGCTGCAACCTCCGTCTCCTCAACGAGCACAGGTAAACAAGCGAATGACAATGCCGTCGCGGACATGTGGCCCTATAATCCTGGCTTCCCGAATGAGTAGCGGGCGCTGTATCAGACCATCCGTAGGGCCTGCGAGGCCCTCTCCGTCGTCCTTCGAGTTGTTTCGCCAGCCGTGGCGCCACCGTCTCGCGTTGTCAACATGGTCAAGGGACATAAGGATGAGGAGATGATGACAGCAAGTGCCTCCTTATTAGTATATAAAACTATAATTTTTTTTGCTTCCTCCCATTTTCCTGACATCACAGTCCCACACCATTGTGAACCTATGTAGTCAATAAACGAGAGAATTGCACAAGAAGCGGACGACAGCTGGGACCAAGAAACTCGAGCAGTATTTTTGTTTTTGAGGTGTGAGCACTGCAGACTTTTTCTTGAGCGATGTTTAGCCCAGATATTAATTTTTCTCCTCTGAACAACATCGAAAACATTGCTACAGCTATTAACTGGGCGGTTTGTGGCCCGTCTAGCCCAGGCCAGATATCCAGCCCAGATATTAATTTTTTTCAAGCTGAAAATGGCTAGCCCAGCTATACTTTTTTTAGGAATACCCAGGCGAGGTCAAGTTGTTATTCTCTGCCCCGCTGGGCTGCAAATCTTTCCAAGGAGGGACGCATTAGGCTTAACAAGAAAATGGGATTTAAGAAATAATAAATGGGATGTAATTATAAAAACTGGGCAGTAACTTTATGAAATATTATTTTTGGATATTGAAAATTTTAATTTCATTAATTGTTGCGTGCGCAACGTTTCGTTGGATTTTTATGTAATATAAATTTGTATTGAAATTGGATTTAATCTGACTAGAAATTTCGGGATAAAAATATTTCGGATCCCATCAAAATGTGGGAAATTTTATTGAATTCTGTTTTGAACGGTTGGTTGAAATGGGCTGTACTTTTAACAAACTATAAATGGGATGTAGTAAATTCCAATAGAATTCAAAAATGGGCTGTACATTCTTACAAATCGCAAATGGGCTATAGGTTCTCTCCCACACACTTATGGGCCTACTAAGTTGACGCGTCCCCTAAAAAAACAAGTTGACACGTATGCAAGGCTTTTTCAACTTATTATAGTGAACACACGGTTCTAGCAGCAGTGGCCGTTGGATGTCCATCCAACGGATGCCGTGCTTCTTCTTCAATCTCGGATATTCTAGCTTCACCCGCCCAAAAAATGATTCCTCCCCCTGACATAAAGGGTGCCTTTATTTGGGAAGCTGGCTTTGTGTGGGCGTACCAAGGGCTTTGTCAACTTAGTCAATATGAACGATTCTAGCTGCAGTGACCGTACGATGTCCATCCAACGGCCGTAGTGCTTATTCAACCTCTGGTATTCTTGCTCCAGCCGCCCAGAGGAGCGCCGGTCGTGCCGTGTGCTCCTGCCTCCCGTGGCCGGCTGTGATGCCGCGGAGGCCTCACCGCCCCCTACTACTCCCACCGCTGGCCAGGCCATCCCTCTACTCACCCACACCCCCTGTTATTCCGCGGCGAAGGCAGCCTCACACCGCAGTCGAACCAGTGAACCCTCATACTCCTCTCCGCGCGGGCTTCCACTGCCGCATCTTCCCCGGATCCACGTCGTCCCCTTCCTAGGCCTCGCCGTCGTCCACCGCCCTGGTGCTCTCGGCGCGGCGTGGTCAACGTGGTCAAGGAATGGCTTCCATCGGATGTGGACTGTACGTGGAGAGGCTGACAGTTGGGTCCACGACGGCAGCATGGAAGTGCCTCCTTATTACGCGGAAAATAATGATTCATCCACCTGACAGCAGGGACCCACCAGACGGGCCACCATATTTCACGAAAAAATGTTTTCCCCTTGACTGCTAGGACCCACCGGACGAGCCACCGTATTGCGCAAAAAAAACGTTCCCCCCGCTGTCAGCTTGGACCCATCAGAAGTGCCTCCTTATTATGCATACAAAAATGAATACTTCCCCTGCTGGTTGGGGCCCACCTTGGAGGGAGGCTAACTTGTGGGCCTACTAAGTTGAGGGGGACGGAGTGCTTTGTCAACTTATTTAATATGTACGATTCTAGCTCCAGTGACCGTACGATGTCCATCCAACGGCCGTAGTGCTTCTTCGACCTCTGGTCTTGTTGCTCCAACCGCCCAAAGCAGCGCCGGTCATGCCGCATGCTCGTACCTCCCATGGCCGGCTGTGCTACCGCGGAGGCCTCACCGCCCCCTACTATTCCCACCACTGGCCAGGCCCTCCGGCAACGGCAGCCTCACACCATAGCCGAACAAATGAACCCTCGTACTCCTCTCCGCGCGGGCTTCCACTGCCGCGTCTTCCCCGGCTCCGCGTCGTCCCTTTACTAGGCCTCGCCGTCGTCCACCGCCCTGGTGCTCTCGGCGCAGCGTGGTCAATGTGGTCAAGGAACGACTTCCATCGAACATGGACTGTACCTAGAGAGGCTGACAGCTGGGTTCCACAGCCGTAGCAAGGAAGTGCCTCCTTATTACGCGCAAAATAATTATTCTCCACCTAACAGCAGGGTCCCAGCGGACGGCCACCGTATTTTGCAAAAAAACGTTTCCCCTTGACTGCTGGGACCCACCATCTACATCTTCGCACGCAAGGAAGTGCCTGACAGTCGGGACCCACCTGGTCGAAGCGTACGTAGCGTTCTCATTCTGGTCGTGAGCGGTAATGCGTACATCTTTGGTCGATGTAGAGGCGCCGCGTGTCGTATTAGGCGCACATGTAGCGTACTGCGTCGTCTGACAGCGGGGTGCAAGAAAGTAAATCTGACCACGCGTGCATTACATCTGGTAGGGTCTCAACGCTTACTGCTGCGTCGTCTGGCCAGGGCTCGTGTACATGGGTGGGTCGGAACGAAGAAACAACGTTTGTCGGTGCCAAAACCGGTGGATCTCGGGTAGGGGGTCCCGAGCTATGCGTCTAAAGCGGATGGTAACAGGAGGCAGGGGACACAATGTTTACCCAGGTTCGGGCCCTCTCGATGGAGGTAATACCCTACGTCCTTCTTGATTGATTTTCATGATATGAGTAGTACAAGAGTTGATCTACCACGAGATCGTAGAGGCTAAACCCTAGAAGCCAGCCTATGGTATGATTGCCGTTCGTCCTACGGACTAAATCCTTTGGTTTATATAGACACCGTAGGGGGCTAGGGTTACACAGAATCGGTTACAATGGGAGGAGATCTACATATCCGTATCGCCAAGCTTGCCTTCCACGCCAAGGAGAGTCCCATCCGGACACGAGACGAAGTCTTCAATCTTGTATCTTCATAGTCCAACAGTCCGGCCAAAGGATATAGTCCGGTTGTCCGGATACCCCCTAATCCAGGACTCCCTCAGTAGCCCCTGAACCAGGCTTCAATGACGATGAGTCCGGCGCGCAGATTGTCTTCGGCATTGCAAGGCGGGTTCCTTCCTCCGAATACTCTGTAGAAGATTTTGAACACAAGGATAGTGTCCGGCTCTGCAAAACAAGTCCCACATACCATCGTCGAGAGAATAATATTTCCACAAATCTAATCTGCTGACGCACTTGATATCATGACATCATACCATGGCTTGGTCATTATTTGAACCGTTTTTCCCAACTAGCCTTGGCGCATATTGCGAGGTGGTTTCCTTGGCACGTCTTGTCGAAGCAGAGATCGTGTCCCCTTACCGCGGTATTCTCATCAATACTAGCGTGGGTAACCCAACCGCGCCATAAATCACGGCGCTTGGGGAGTAGGCGGGTTTACCAGGCTAGTGGGGACGTATAGTTTCGTCCGCCTTTATAAAGGGATATGGGTTCACCTTTTTTCACCCACGCCTTCTTCCTCCTCGCTCATCCATTCTTGCGCACTCGAGCTCCAACACCCAAGTTCGCATCTTTCTACTCACACCGCTCCAATCATGTCCGGAGCGGGAGGCAAGTGGATGAAATCCTCCGTCACGGAGGAGGACATCAAGAAGCTGCGGGGAGCCGGATACTTCGCCGCGAATATCGCGCACCCACTTCCCGACGAGGGGCAGATCGTCCCTACCCTGGAGCCTTACGAGAGGGTAGTCTTTCTCACCCACTTCGTCCGTGGACTAGGGTTCCCCCTTCACCCGTTCGTCCACGGCCTCATGTTCTTCTATGGGCTGGACTTCCATGATCTGGCCCCGAACTTTATTCTCAACATCTCGGCGTTTATCGTCGTGTGCGAGACCTTCCTCCCCGTCCAACCCCACTTCGGCCTATGGCTGAAGACCTTTAATGTCAAGCCGAAGGTTGTAGGAGGCCAGCAAGCGGAATGCGGAGGCGCCATGGTGGGCAAAATGCCGAACGTCACATGGCTCGAGGGCTCCTATTTGGGGACCTTAAAGGGGTGGCAGTCAGGGTGGTTCTACATCACCGAGCTGCCCGACACCAACTTGGTGGCGGCCCCCGAATTCCGATCCGGAATCCCCATGCGGCTTACCTCCTGGAAAGAGAAGGGCTTGTCCTGGGGTTCATCGGTGGAGCTGGCCGGACTCCAGAAGTGTATCCGAAACATGATAAGCAAGAAACTCAAGCTTGTCAACGTGGTCCAGGTCATGCTCTTCCGCCAGATCCTCCCGTGTCAACAACGGGCGTTTAATTTATGGGAGTTCAACCCGGCCCAGCACCAGACTCTTCGCGAGCTCTTTGACACAACGCACAAGGACATCTGGAGGGTGCTGTTCAAGGGCGCCGAGGTCCCCCCTTCCCTTACCGAGGACCGCGGACTTAGCGCGAAGCGCCCTGCGAATCCGGTAAGTTCTCTACACCTTATAGGGTATTTACTTTCCCCAGTTTAATCATGTGCGGGATCTGAGCTCCCATGCCTTTGACAGGACTGGGTGGAAACATCGGAGCAGATCGACTGCCCGGCCCCCCTGCCCGAAGATCCGGCCAACGCTCTCCTGACGGAGATGCTGACTCCGGCACCTTATGAGGTGCCGGAGAAGAAGACCAAAAAGAAGGTCACGGGGACCCGAAAGGGTTCCCGGCGTTAGGTGGTATCAGACTTATCGTCCGATAACTCCGAGGCGCACTCCTCTCGTGAAAACGAGGAGGAGGAAGATGAAGGTTCTCCCCCTCCAGCCAGGGGAGACAAGAAAAGGAAGGCCGCCCCAACCGGGGAGGCCGAAGGGTCCAAGAAGGGAAGGACTCTCCTCCGGACTATTCTACGACCGCCACAAGATAGCGAAGATTTAGTGGTTGCCTGTGGTCAAGCCCCCGGCAAAGTTGTAAGTATTCGGATACCAGAGTAATTCATGGTATGCTTTTATTGCACTGCTTCTCCTTACGCCGAATATGATTATGCAGTCCGTCCCGAGCCCGCATCGACGTATCTTCGTCGGACGGTTCTTTGGACTCGTCGGATATGAATAGTGATTCACTTCCGACCGCCTCCTCCCCTCGCCCTACGGACAACGTCGAGGCATTGTCTCAAAGGGCACCAAGTCGAGGGGAGGTTGTCCTGGAGGCGCCTCAAGGCGACCTTCCGAACCCTGGGCGCAAAGGGAGCAACACTCCCACGGGCTCCAAGTTCGGCCCTCAGCCGAACACCGCACCGGAACCACCAGTGGTCCCAGACTCCGGCAGGCGGCCCCCTGTTAAGAGGGGCAAGCCGCCCGTGCCGGTGACCTCTGTCCACCCAGAGGCACCGGACAACTTGCTGGAAGTGCTTCGTAGCGCTTCCATCGACGAAGAGCACCACACTATCATGAGTGCGGTGATCAAAAAGGTTCAGTCCGCCAAGAGCGGACTGATTGAAGCCTGTGCCAGCCTCCTAACAGACTTTGAGGTGGGTAATCGAAGTATAAGAAAATATTACCGCATAGACAGTAGCCCCTGATGCTCTGTTCGGCGTTCACGAAGAAAAGACGAATAGAGGATCAAATAGTGACTGCAGGAGTCTAATCCAAATATGTCTGTGTGCGTATGCAGGCTTCACTGCTGGCCGCTGCCGCACGTACTGTAGAGGTCGCCGCACTGAAGCAGTACCTCGAGCGGTCTGAGGAAGAACTCGGCCTTGCCAAGAAGCAGCTCGAGGAGAACAAAGGTAAGCAATACCTTCTCTATATAAAAAAAGTTTTGGTTGCAAGATAATAGGATCATGATGAATGTGCCAGGGACCACGACCGAAGTGGCGACCTTGAAGCAGGCGCTGTCCGAGGCCGAGAACAAAGCGACCAAGGAGAACAGTGAGCGAGAATGACACGAAGCCCGAGTAGGCGAGGTGCAGAAAGAGCTCCACGTGCTCGTGAAGAAGCACGAGTCCTTGGAGCTTGACTCGAAGACGCGAGAGTCCGAGTTTGCCAAGGCCCTCGAAAGTGCAAAACATGCCAAGGCCGAAACCAAAAAGTCCCTCCAGGAGATTGAGGCGGTGAAGAAGATAGCGGCGGGTAAGGCATTCATTATGCAAAGCAAGCATGTGAAAGAAAATTTCTAGTTACTAACCCGAGTTCGGAGCTCTCCAGGGGCTTTCGCAGATCTGCCTTGATGTGTCTCGATGCCGCAGAGTTCTACCTGGCTGAGGAGGGGAGCTCGACAGAGAAGGTGTTCTAGTCTCAGTATACTGGGACCGAACACCTGATGCCCTTGAGCGACCAACTTAAGCAACTGGTTGAGCTCCACAAGGCGGCCGAACAGGCCATGAAGGGCCTTATAGCCCGGATGTGGCCTTGCAATGCCCTTCCCAACAGCTACTTCAGCCTGGTGAGGCGGCGTGTGGATGCCTGCCCACGGTTGGAAGTCATAAAACGGCCCGTCTACATCGAAGGTGCCGGCAGGACTTTTGCCCGTGCGAAGGTGCACTGGCCAAGATGGACGCCGAGAAGCTGGTGAAGGAGGGGCCACCGCAGGGCAAGGAGCATCGCCACCCTGAAATGTATTATGAGGGTGTCCAGAAGGGTGCCCGTCTTGTGGCGGACGAGTGTTCCAAAGATGTAATTTTTGAATGAACTTGCTCATGTGATCCTGTATTACGAAAACTAGTTCATGTGCGCTATGCAACGCTTTTTTATTTAAAATATTACCTTCTGTGCGGCCGTTTATAAAATCTGAGAGTTGGCTAGTCGTAAACACGCCCCATGCAACTAGTGCTGGGGTGTTCGGGATAAATCAGAGCACTCTTTTTCCTGTTTTTGAGTCCTTCGAGGGAGGTGCTCAGCGCAACAAACCAGGCAATCGGACTATAATGCTTTATCACTCTCACTTAGCCATAGAAGTCTACAATTTTAAATTTTGGAGAAGCCCCTAGTATTCGGAGGGCCGAATTTGGGGCGCTATACACGACTAAGTCGGACAAAGCCGACTCCTCGCCCGAAGCGGAAAAAGTCTTTAGGGACTTGAGACCTCTCGAACAGCGACCAACTCTCGCCTTATCATGACAGTCAGTTTTAGCTTTCTCTACTGAGGTGCTCGTCCGGTAGAACCGGGACACAATCACAGTAGTTCTCCCAGTGCTACCTTAGCCGATATAGCGGAACGTAAGGTACCAAAACATGGGAGCCGGGCAAACCCAACTATTGACCCAAGACATGATTCGGAGCTGACGAATATAATGCTATAAGTTCAGGGTGCCGCAGTGTCAAGAGTGTTCGGACTTCTCACGCCGTGTTATGGGGTATACGAAAGCCCCTGGTGTACTGGCCGTACCAGAGTGTACGGGTCCTAACTGTCATAAATGAACATATATATATATATATATATATATATATATAAGAATATAGAATGCGATAATATACTACTGTTGCGCATTGTTTATTCGAGAAATGCGTCAAAGCATGCTGATACAAGTAGTGCGGTAAGCAAAAATAAGGACTATTTGACATATCCCATCCAAGGGCAAGCTGCGGACTGGTATCTTAAAGCAGGTATTTCACTCGTTATCAGAGACCACCTGGGGATTCCATTGTACGCCGTAGCTTCCTGCCTCCTTGGATGTTGTATCATGTGTCCGATAATCATACTGCCGGATAGGGCTTCCAGAGAGTAAAGTCCTGAAAGAAAGAGAATGCTTAAGATAGTAAGCCCCTAGTGTGGTTGAGCCGCATTGTGGGACGTGCCTTGATCGTGCCCCCGCCGACGCCTATGGGATTTTCAATGCGTAATTATGTACGCGTGGCACAAATTTTGTCGTTCGACTGAGGCTAGGGCGGGGCCCGAATTTCTAGGAGAGCTCTGAGCGTGCCAGGCGATCCTGTTGCATGTTGCTCTAGACTCGCTCGATGGTGTCCGGGGGCTTTATCGCCGAACTGGTGGATTGCCTTAAGAGGCTGCTTTGTGCCTCCGCTGCGAGGCCGCAGTGTGCTCCTCCGTACGGAGCGAGCGCTCTGTGTTTCCATTGACTGGGATGAACACCCTAGGTCCTAGCATCTTGAGCTTAAGGTATGCATAATGCGGTACTGCATTGAATCTTGCAAACGCGCTTCGCCCGAGCAGTGCGTGATAGCCGCAGCAGAACGGGACAATGTCGAAGATTAATTCCTCACTTCGGAAGTTGTCTGGAGATCCGAAGACCACTTCCAGTGTGATTGAGCCCGTACAATGGGCCTCTACACCTGGGATGACGCCTTTAAAGGTAGTTTTTGGGGGTTTGATCCTCGAGGGGTCTAATACCCATTTTGCGCACTGTATCCTGATAGAGCAGGTTCAGGCTGCTGCAGCCGTCCATAAGGACTTGAGTGAGGTGAAATCCGTCAATGATGGGGTCTAAGACCAATGCGGCCGATCCGCCATGACGGATACTAGTGGGGTGGTCCCTGCGATCGAAGGTGATCGGACAAGAGGACCATGGGTTGAACTTTGGGGCGACGGGCTCCGTCGCATATACGTCCCTTAGTGCATGCTTCCGTTCCCTCTTGGGGATGTGGGTTGTGTATATCATGTTCACCGTCCTCACTTGTGGGGGGAACCTCTTCTGTCCTCCCGTGTTCGGCGGCCGTGGCTCCTCCTCGTCATTGCTATGCGGCCCCTTGTCCTTGTTTTCGGTGTTTAACTTGTCGGCCTGCTTGAACACCCAGCATTCTCTGTTGGTGTGATTGGCTGGCTTATCGGGGGTGCCGTGTATTTGACACGAGCGATCGAGTATGCGGTCCAAACTGGACGGGCCCGGAGTTCTTCTTTTGAATGGCTTTTTCCGCTGACCGGGTTTAGAGCTCTGAATCCGGCATTGACTGCCGTATCCCCGGTGTTATCGCCGTTGTTGCGGCGCTTGTGTTTGCTACGACGTGGCCTGCCGTTACTGTCCTTGGTATCCGAAGTGCCAATGTTTCTTGATATGTTGTTGCTACGAGCCAGCCAACTATCCTCTCCCGCGCAAAAGCGGATCATTATTGTCATGAGGGCTGCCATAGAGTTCGGCTTTTCCTGGCCGAGGTGCCGGGCGAGCCACTCATCACGGATGTTGTGCTTAAATGCCGCCAAGGCCTCTGCATCCGGATAGTCGACACTTTGATTTTTCTTGGTTAGGAACCGTGTCCAGAATTGCCTGGCCGATTCCCCTGGCTGCTGAATTATGTGGCTCAAGTCATCGGCATCTGGTGGTCGCACATAAGTGCCCTGGAAGTTGTCGAGGAATGCGTCTTCCAGATCCTCCCAACAGCCAACGGAGTCTGCTGGCAAGCTATTCAGCCAATGCCGAGCTGGTCCTTTAAGTTTCAACGGGATGTACTTGAGGGCATGTAGATCATCACCGCGGGCCATGTGGATGTGGAGGAGGAAGTCCTCGATCTATACCGCAGGATCTGTTGTGCCATCATATGATTCGATATTTACGGGTTTAAAACCCTCTGGGAATTCATGCTCCATTACTTCGTCAGTGAATCATAGGGGGTGTGCCGCGCCTCTGTGCCAGGCTATATCGCGGCGCAACTCATATGAGTCTTGCCTGCTGTATTCGGCCCGGCCGGATTTGCTTTTACTATATCCGGCGTGGCGGTCATCGTCCCGCGTAGGGGCGTGCCCTCGTGATCCGTAGATCAATCTTGCATGTTTTGCCCTGTCTTCCAATACGTCTCGCAGGTCTCACGTGTTTCCCGGTGCCTTGGTATTTTTGTTTGAGTGGCGGCGGGGTGCGGGCTGAGCTTCTGGCTGAAATGCCTCTCTGTCTCTGCCTCGAGGTGGCCGATCAGCCGCGTCATATGCTTCCTCCTCAAGTCGGGGTAGCATCCTGCGCTTTGGGTGACCCTTGGAGGGGCGTTCGAGTTCGTGTTCCTCGGCCGCAAGGACTTCAGTCCATCTGTCTGCTAGCAAATCCTGATCAGCTCAAGGTTGCTGCTGTTTTTTCTTGAGCTACTTGCTTTGTGGCTATAAGCGGGCGCTTAAAGTGCTCCTGCTCGACGGGATCTCTGCACGACAAATTCTTCGTCGTCGAGGCTCACTTCGTCTTTGGAGAGAGGCATGTAATTGTCATCCTCCGCTTCTCCCTCTGCCACTCACTCAGGAGGGCTGGCTTGTTCATCCTCCGGCTCTAGATTTTGCTGGAGGGTATTGTCATCATCTTCGACACTGTCCGGAGTACTGTTATCTCCTGTGCCGGTATCACCGCTTTTGCTGTGGGGAGACTTAGAGCGACGCCGGTGACGTCGGCGCTTGGGTTGCTTCTTGGAGGGGTCATCCTCCGTTGTCTTGTCGCCATTGCCTTCTTTGGGTGTATCCACCATATATATCATATGATGAGGTGGCGGTCCCGTGCCCCGTGGGTAGTGGTTCCTGTTCGTCTCCTTCATCATTGTCCATACCATCGATGTCTTCGGAGTCGAAATCAAGCATGTCGGTTAAATCATCGACAGTGGCTACTAAGTCGGTGGTGGGTGGGGAGCAAATTTCTTCGTCATCTGCATCCCATTCTAGCCGAACATAGTTCGGCCAAGGTTCTCCTGTCAGGGAGAGAGACTTTAACGAGTCTAGTACATCGCCGAAGGGCGAGTGCTGAAAGATATCCGCGGAGGTGAACTCCATGATCGGCGCCCAATCAGATTCGATAGGCATGGGCGCAGGCGGTTCGAAGTCCGTGGCCGGAGACGAGTCTAGCGGTTCGGCGTCACGTTTCTCGTGAGGGGTAAGGTCAGTATTCGGCTCTATCGCCACTGAGGGTGCAGCCTCCAAGGCGGGGTCTATCCGCCCGTCCTTGGATGGCGCAGTCCGTTCCGGATTGAAGGCCGGAGTGGTTGCTGGCGTGGTTTCCCGAACACCGTCCGATGGCAGAGCTGCATCGTGCTCGTCGTGATCGTGCGGCACACCTGGCATGGGCTTGAATCCGTCGAAGATTAAGTCTCCGTGGACATCGACAGTGTAGTTCAAGTTTCCAAACCTGACCTGGTGGCCAGGGGCGTAGGTCTCGATCTGCTCCAGATGGCCAAGCGAGTTGGCCCGCAGTGCGAAGCCGCCGAATACGAAGATCTGCCCGGGGAGGAAAACCACACCCTGGACCGCATCATTATCGATGATCGGAGGAGCCATCCAGCTTTACAGCGACGACACAGTAGAACACTCAATGAAAGCACCAATGTCGGTGTCAAAACCGGCGGATCTCGGGTAGGGTGTCCCGAACTGTGCGTCTAAGGCGGATGGTAACAGGAGGCAGGGGACATGATGTTTACACAGGTTCGGGCCCTCTCGATGGAGGTAATACCCTACTTCCTGCTTGATTGATCTTGATGATATGAGTAGTAAAAGAGTTGATCTACCACGAGATTGTAGAGGCTAAACCCTAGAAGCCAGCCTATATTATGATTGTTGTTCGTCCTACAGACTAAACCCTCCGGTTTATATAGACACCGGAGGGGGCTAGGTGAGGGAGTCCTGGATTTTGGGGTATCCGGACAGCCGGACTATATCCTTTGGCCGGACTGTTGGACTATGAAGATACAAGATTGAAGACTTCATCCTTTGTCCAGATGGGACTCTCTTGGCGTGGAAGGCAAGCTTGGCGATACGGATATGTAGATCTCCTTCTGTTGTAACCAACTCTGTGATACGGATAGGCTAGCTTCTAGGGTTTAGCCTCTACAATCTTGTAAATCAATCAAGCTGGAAGTAGGGTATTACCTCCATAGAGAGGGCCCGAACCTGGGTAAACATTGTGTCCCTTGTCCCCGTTTACCATCCGTCTTGGATGCACAGTTCGGGACCAACTACCCGAGATCTGCCGGTTTGACACCGACATTGGTGCTTTCATTGAGAGTTCCACTGTGCCGTCGCCATAAGGAAGGATGTCTCGTCTCGTTGTCAAGGACAGCGTCACCTCTGGAGGAGCCCTGGCTGTCGGCCAGACTCTCCGGCTAGGCGAGTTCGTCATGACCGCCCGTTCGGCTGCTGCGCCGATGATGACTTCTCGGGTCATCGAAAACAGCCTCCACGTCGGCTCGGAACTTGCCGAGCAGATGGATCCGATGGAGCTCTCTTCCCTAAACAATCTCTTGGACCGCATCGCCGCTTTGGGAGTCACTATGGACTATGATCGGATCGGGCTTAAACCCAACCAAAGGGAGATTAATTCTCCGCCGGTCACCCATCAGATAGCGGTGGTGGAGGAACAATGCGGTAATTTTCCCTTAATCTTGAGGACAAGCTATGTCCGGATTCCAGAGCGCTCCGAGCCGGATACTTGTACATGGAAGGACATCCCCCAAGCCTTGAACGTAGAATCAGGCAGTGGGCCAGACCTATCGGGCGACATCCCGGAGCCCGAACCTCCAAGATCGGAAACTCCCATGCCCCCGGGTTGCAGATCGGGTCAGGGTTCGGACCTAAATCCGCCCACCCACCTAGATAAAAACGATCTCTCCCACATTAGAAAAGAGCCCCAGGAGACAGTACATCACTATTGGGACAGATTCCTCCTTGTAATGAACAAGGTCAAGGACTATCGAGAGGAAGACGCAATTTCATTCTTCTGCAATAATTGCACGGACAAGGGAATCCTTAACGCCCTAAGCCGCTGCAACATAGCACACTTCGCTGACTTGGCGGCCATAATGCGGAATCTTGTGCGATGGAGAGCGCCTGGAAAACCGAAACAGAGTTTTGGGATAATCCGGCTTTGGCTAAATACCCAGTCCGAACAAAAAGGGTGCACCCCCGTAAGTCACCTGATTCAATCACAAAAAAAGCAAAAGCCCACTACAGGGCACGGAACCGTATTGGAGGGATGGGTTAACGGACCCCGCAAAATTCACAGTACGCTGGATACCACACCAACGCATAGCCTTAGAGCATGTTGGGTACTCTGGCAGGTTGCTAAGAGCGGTGAGGATCTCCTCATTCAAAACACCGCAGAGCAACATCCCGCGAATTACAATACGGTCTTAACAGTCTTCGAGACATTCGTCTCAAATAATAGGCGCAAGCGAGCACTCCGCAGCCTTGCCGAGATCTGCCAGGTGGCAGCAATATATCCATGGAGCGACACACCTATCACCTTCAATTCCAGTGACGAACCAAAATGACGAACAACCCGAGCACCAGCGGCATTAGTCCTTAGTCCAATTGTGGATGGCTTTCGGCTCACTAAAGTGCTCATGGACGGCGGCAGCGGATTAAACCTCATTTACGAGGAAACTCTTCACAAAATGGAAATAGACTGGAACCGCATTGAGCAAAGCAGCACAACCTTTAGAGGAATCATCCCCAGTCGGGAGGCACGTTGCGCTGGGAAAATCACACTAGATGTGGTATTCGGCACACCGGAAAATTACAGGTCCGAAGAAATAACATTCCAAGTGGCCCCGTTCAGTAGGGCGGGAGGCATTTACGTTCTTCCAAGCTATACCCCATTACGGGTACATGAAGCTCAAAATGCCTGGGCCCAATGGAATCATCACTCTAGCTAGTGATGAGGACATAGCGCTTCGCGCCGAAAACAAAACAGTCGCACTAGCCCTCGAGGCACTATCCGAAGCCCTAGCGGCACAGGAGTTAACCGTGCTATGCTCGACCGTGGACACGGACGACATGATACTCGACAAGAGATCCAAGTCCACGTCTTTCAAACCAGCAGACGAATAGTCAAATTCCAAGTCCACCAACGGACCCTACCAAAATAGCCTCAATTGGGGCACAGTTAAACCCCGATGTGGACGCCACACTACGGGAGTTCCTGCACGAGAACTGGGATATATTCGCCTGGCACCCATCAGATATGCCAGGAATCCCACGCAAGTTGGCCGAGCATAGCCTCAACATTCTAAAAGGGTTCAAGCCGGTCAAGCAGACTCTTCGGCGCTTCTCCGAACCTAAGCGACAAGCTATGGGCGAGGAGCTAGCCAAGTTATTGGAGGCCGGATTCATCAGAGAAATAAAACACCCGGACTGGCTAGCAAACCTGGTGATGCTACCAAAGAAGGACAAATCCTGGCGCTTATGTGTCGGCTTCAAAGACCTCAATAAAGCTTGCCCAAAGGATCCCTTCCCCCTCCCCCGCATCGGTCAAATTATCGATGCCACCAAGGGACACGACTCATTGTGCTTCCTCGATGCATACTCCGGCTACCACTAAATCAAGATGGCCGAGTCCGACCAAGCCGCAACAACGTTTATCATGCCATACGGCCCCTTCTGTTTCAACACAATGACTTTCGGGCTTAAGAACGCCGGTGCAACGTATCAACGCATGATTCAGACATGCCTGGAAAAGCAAATCGGCAAAACAGTGGAAGCATACGTAGACGATGTGGTCGTCAAAAACAGACACATCGACTCTTTAATAGATGACTTGAGGCTTACGTTCAACAACCTCTGAACATACGACATCAAGCTCAATACGGAAAAATGCATTTTTGGCGTACCCACTGGAAAGCTCCTGGGCTTCATCGTCTCCAGTAGAGGGATTGAAGCAAACCCGGCTAAAATCCGAGCCCTATCACAATTGGCCATCCCAACAGACCTCAAGCAAATCCAGAAGTAAACTGGATGCGTTATGCCTTAAGTCGCTTCATCTCTGATTAGGAGAAAAGGCACTACCCTTTATCGCCTTCTTGGCGCACCGAACACTTCGAGTGGGCCGGATGCTGCCACGGCCGGACTGGAAGAAATAAAAGCCATACTGGCCACCAACCCAATCCTGGCCGCGCCAAACATCGGCGAACCGATGCTGCTATATATAGCACCGACTCATCAAGTCGTAAGCGCAGCACTCATCGTCGAACGAGAAACGGACGGACATAAATTCCCCCTTCAAAGGCCGGTATATTATGTATCCACTATCCTCACCCCATGCAAATCACGGTACCCGCATTATCAAAAGATAGCGTATGCGGTATTCATGGCATCCCGGAAACTACGCCACTACTTTCAAGATTGTTCAATCACAGTGGCCTCTGAAGTGCCACTGAACGACATAATAGACAACCGCGACGCCACATGCCGGATTGCCAAATGGGCCATAGAGCTCCTCCTGTTCGACATAACATATAAACCTCGGCGAGCTATTAATTCGCAGGTACTGGCCAATTTTGTCGCCGAATGGACAGAAGCCGAACTCCCTAAGGAATACAATGCATACTCCAATTGGATTATGCACTTTGACGACTCTAAAATGTTGGCCGGTCTGGGGACTGGCGTCGTCTTGATGTCCCCTACTGGAGATACAGTCCAATATGTACTCCAAATACTGTATACAGACTCCAACAATGCCGTCGAATACGAGGCCCTGTTACATGGTCTCCGGATGGCAGTCTCCATGGGCATTCAACGTTTGGAGGTGCGCGGGGATTCGACCCTCGCAATATCCCAAATAAACGGTGACTTCGAAGCTAAAGATCTGAAAATGGCGGCTTATCGCAATGCCGTACTCAAGATGTTAGCTCGGTTCGAGGGGCTCGATTCCACCATGTAGCTCGGGAAAACAATCAGGCGACAGACGTTCTTGCCCGTATCGGCGCTAAGCGCGATCCGGTCCCTCCCAACATATTCTTGGAAAGGCTGTTTAAGCCATCCGTGGCATGGGAAGGGGAAACAAGCAACAACAGTCTGGACTCGGCTACAACGCCAGATACCCAACACTCTGACATAATTGGCGGCTCCGCCACCGAAATAACACCTTCAGCCCACGTAATAATGGCCGTCATCGCCCCATGGACTGAACCATTCTTGGCCTACCTAACCAGGCAGGAACTTCCCAAGGACCAAAATGAGGCACGCTGCATTGTGCGACGATCTAAAGCCTACAAGGTCCACGAGGGAGAGCTCTATAGGAAAAGCACTACCGGAGTCCTTCAAAGGTGCATCTCCGAAGAGGAGGGGCGAAAGCTTCTGGCAAAAATGCACGCCGGACTCGGTGGCCACCACGCCGCAGCCCGGGCCCTCGTAAGTAAAGCCTTCCGTACAGGATTTTATTGGCCGACGGCCCGAGCAGACGCACAGGACTTGGTCCAACGCTGTGGCGGTTGCCAGCTCTTTGCAAACCAAAGCCATATGCCACTCGTCGCCCTACAAACAATCCCCATTACCTAGCCTTTTGCAGTCTGGGGGCTGGACATGGTTGGACCCCTTAAAGGGGGAACCTATAAGAAAAAATACTTACTGGTAATGGTGGATAAATTCACCAAATGGATAGAAGACAAACCTGTTAAAACGGCGGAATCCGGACCAGTGATAGACTTTATATCCGGGGTTGTACACCGTTATGGTGTGCCCCATAGCATCATCACTGACAACGGCACGAACTTCACTGCCAACAAGGTGAAAATATGGTGCAGCAACATGGGCATCAAGCTCGATTACGCTTCTGTCTATCATCCACAAACCAACGGTCAAGTCGAACGTGCAAATGGTCTTATCATGAGCGGCATCAAACCCATATTAGTGCGGTCCTTAAAGGAATCTAACACGCACTGGGTAGAGGAGCTCGACTCCGTACTCTGGGGGCTCCGGTCCTTAAAGGAATCTAACAACTGCCTCGAGCCAAATCCATGGAACGCAGCGAGACTCCGAAGATTCTATGCCTAGTGCCGGACTCCGTGTTCGTCTCCTTACCTCTGTCAAATTTTTTACATTCGTTATCTGTCTTTTCTTTCTTTCTTCCCCTTTTCTTTCAAGGCCTTGAAGGGCTAACATGTGTTTTGACTACACAATCTTGATGCACCAGCCGCGCTCATTATACCTGGGGGCTTCCTATACAGAACCTTAAATATTTTATGGGCTTCATGCCACGCACATGTGTTGTTCTTCCACATGTACCTTTTTTCCACTACTATATGCATCGATATGACTTAAGTTTTGGCCAAGCTGGGTTGCCTGGCTCTTGTATTTGTGCCCTACGTTCCCTTTAATTTGGCTAGGGCATAAGGGGAGCACCTCTACGATTGTTACTGCCTTGTCAGCCGGATGTGTACCGCAGACTGGGTGAAGCCGAAAGCTAGCGTTCTTAAGGGAATATTCGGTCGGTGAATAAAAGATGACTTTTTGTTTTTTCCACTTGCCCCTAGATGTTTTCGCCTGCGTCTCTTCTCGCAGTTCGGACATGCACATTAGGACATGCGTACCTAGCGAAAGGAACCCTTAACGGAACTATTCTCCCTGGAAAATGTTTCTTACTACCCATGTAATATAACATAACTAGTTGGGTACTTGTCTGTTCAAGCACTTATGACCCCTTCGCCTGGTTTCCACGCATACCCCGGTTTTTACATAACTGCGCTGGTATTCCGATACACTCCGGACTATCGGGTCCAGAGGTTGAAGCGAAAAGTTCCGCCATGACAAATGCTTTACAATCCGGCTAGAGACATTCCACATGTCATTCAAATTACATAGTCACTTAGACTGATTAAATTCTTCTTCTATGCCATCCAACAGGCTATCTAGCCTACAATACTGTTGGGAACATTTGGCGGCTAACTCTACTTGGTGATACACCAAACTAACAGGGATTTCTTTCCCATCGGGCCCCAAAGGTCCGACCTCGGCCATGTGGTTTCGGTCAGCCTTGGTATATCGCGTCTTCACCATGGCCCAGGCTTCCTTGGCACCTTGACGGCAGGCCGATACCTTCCATAATCGGAAGCACCGCCGCGCTCCCTTGAGCTTCTCTACAAGTCCTTCAAGGCCTCCGGGCAGGGAGACGGATGGCCACAAGGCCTGGGCAATACCTTGCATCACCTGCCGAACTTGTTCATGAAGTTGGGACAGCTCTGGTAGAAGATCACCCGTAGACCCGGGCATCTCGTTCGCGGGACGATCTGTCAACATACCTGCAGACATAACTCTATTAGCGGGCTTCCTCGCCGAACTCTTTTTGAAGTTCTTTCAAGCACTTACTGAAAATGCCGCGTCGAAGCCGCTTGTTCTCCTTCACGGAGTCTGACAGCTGGGCGCGAACATCCATTAGTTCAATGCTCAGCTGGGTATTGGCATCTTGGAGATCGTTTTTCTCCTGCCTAACCTTTGTAAACACGCGCTCGCCAGCCTTTAGCCGCCGCATGACATGTTGCTCATTTGGATTCACTCCGAGGTCATCTGCAATATTTATTGTCAGAATCGCATGCATGCTGCATCCTATATGGTACCTGTCATTCTTTAAAGCAGGTGCTACCAGAGGGGGCCTTCTCGGACTCCTTCAATGCAACCACTATGGCCGGTAGCTGGGCCTTGCACTCTTCCAGCTCTTGAGACAATTGGGTATTCTTCTCTGTAAGAACCTGGACATGTAATGATGCATAAATCAGTTGTGCCAACTGTTTTCAAGTCTCAGGGGCTACTGATGTATATAATCATCAAATTCTCTTACCCATATATCCTTTACATACTGGTCCGTGGCTCTGGGAAGACCATTTTGAGCAGCACGGATGTACGCATCTCCCGAATTGAAGGCCTCAAATGCCTCGTGGGAGAAGCAAGCGTCACGGAGTACGGCCGACTGCTCCTGTGATTCATGGTGCTCTCCACATCGGAACTTATAGCGGAGATTTTATCCGCATCCTCTGTAGGAGGAACGTCCGACGCGTGCCCCGCCTCAGTGTCCGACCCTGGAGCCCGGCTAGTGGGGACGTGATCGGCGACTTCTCCGGATATAATCCGGCGAGTATTTTTCCTTCTGGGAAACATGGGTGTTAATATGCTTTCAAAGACAAACCCATGGAGCGAGGTTTTATATCATACCTCTACACCGGCGTCTCAGTCTGAACCGCTTTTCTTTTCAGCCTGCCGGGCCTCGGTACCCCTTGCTGGTAATTCGCCATGGGCTCGGCATGGCGTCCGGAGGACCTTCCCTGTAAGACACCGTGCAGATACGGAAGGTAAGGTGCGTGGAAAGGAATACTTCTCGAAGGCTGGGACCCTGGTCTCACTTACCTGCGAGGCAGGCAGTAGCCCTGGATAGTCGGCTGTAATAGCCACCATGGCCCCATCACGGCTTGATTGATAAAATGTCCTATCGATTAGCTCCATGAATATGTCCGGATCCTCCTGAAGACCGGGGTCGAGGGACCGTTCAGGTTCCTCTGCTTGTGGACGCGGACTATTTATCTCCCTTACTGCCTTTCACAGCTCTGCGGTGAATGGGCAAAATAAGAGATTATTGTGGAAATGCGGAAGGGAAGGGCATGAAAAGTGGCAGCTTACCCAGCTCGGAGGATTGTACATGGAGAATCCGTCCCGCGGTTTGATGCGGAGGAACTCCTCTTCCACTCCCTTGTACAGACCGGACAGAGTTTTTGCCAGAGCGGCAACGGAGTCCGGCCCCTTACGGCCGCAGCGGGTGGCATCGTCTTCCCCTTTAAAGTCCCACATTGGGCGGCCTCGATATTGAAGCGGCTGCACCCCTTGCATAATGCATATTGACATAACTTCGGTTGTAGTTAGTCCTGACAGAGCCAGCACCTTTATCCGGCTCATCAGGTAAGAAACGTCTCTATCGTCTTCCTTCTGAGGGCTCTTTGGTCGCCAGCTTAGGCGTTTCTTCAGAGGAGCATTATTAAACTCAGGAAGGCCGATCCGAATAGGATCCAGAAGAGGGACATCCTCTATATAGAACCACTCTGAAGACTAGTCTTCGGATGCCTTCTTCGGGGTGCCAGAGAGGTATCCGGTCCCGGCGATGCGCCATATTTTGGCTCCGCCCACTTGAAACAGTGACCCCTCCTGTGTACGGGGTACGAGGCAGAATAGCCTCTTCCATAGCTTGAAGTGAGCTTCGCAGCCCAGAAACAGTTTGCAAAGAGCGACATAACCAGCAATGTGCAAAATAGAGGCAGGAGTGAAATTATGCAGCTGGAGGCCGTAGAACTCCAGGAGCCCGCGGAGGAACGGGTGGATTGGAAATCCCAGTCCCCTTAATAAATAAGGGACAAGGCATACCCGTTCCCGTTTGGAGGGATTGGGGAAGCTCTCTGCTTGTTCTCTCGCCATTATAGGTGGCAAGCCCAGCTCGAACGGGGACCATATACGTTGGGGGGAGAAATCCATGGGTCTGTAGCTTCACTAGTTGGCTATGCGGGACGGAACACTTCTTCCAATCACCGGGCTTAGGGATACGGGGGCGAGAGGAGGAGCTGTGGCGACTGGCCATGTTGGAATGGATTTTTTCCAGGCGTGCTCCGATGGATACTCGCTGTGGGAGGATGGTATGATATAGATCTGTGAATCCCTGTCTCTTTAATAGGCGATTTGCCTACATGGCTAGGGTGGCAATTGTAAAAATACCCCGGCTTCTCACATTCGCTCGACGCGTGGAGGATCTCCATTATTGGGTGCAAAAGCCAAGGAGTGCAACATTTATGGGAAGCCGGACACTATTCAAAAAAGTATTCAGAATTTGGAGAAGAACCCGCCTTGCAATGCCGAAGACAATCTGCGCGCCGGACTCATCGTCATTGAAGCCTAGTTCGGGGCCTACTGAGGGAGTCCTGGATTAGGGGGTATCCGGACAGCCGGACTATATCCTTTTGCGGGACTGTTGGACTATTAAGAAACAATATTTAAGACTTCGTCCTGTGTCCGGATGGGACTCTCTTGGCGTGGAAGGCAAGCTTGGCGATACGGATATGTAGATCTCCTTCTGTTGTAATCGACTCTGTGTAACCCTAGCCCCCTCCAGTGTCTATATAAAACAGAGGGTTTAGTCCATAGGACAACAACAATCATACCATAGGCTAGCTTCTAGGGTTTAGCCTCTACAATCTCGTGGTATATCAACTCTTGTAATACTCATATTCATCAAGATCAATCAAGCAGGAAGTAGGGTATTACCTCGATAGAGAGGGCCCGAACCTGGGTAAACATTGTGTCCCTTGCCTCCTGTTACCATCCGCCTTAGACACACAGTTCGGGACCCCCTACCCGAGATCCGCCGGTTTTGACACCGACACCGGGGCCGGGCCCTGCCGATGTAGAACATTAACCTATCCTCACGTATTCTTCCTATAAGCTATTTGCGCGTCAAGGGGGACTCCTGAGAATTGCGACTCAGGAGCCTAACTGGTCACGTAACCCCTCACTCCTTGGTCCGTCCTGGTCTCCGGTCGGCCCAACGGCGGTTGAGGTATGCGCGGGGCCGGGCCTTGCCGACGTAGAACATTAACATATCCTTGCGTATTCTCCCTATAAGTTGTTTGCGCGTCAAGGGGGACTCCTGAGCATCGCGACTCAGGATCCTAACTGGTCACGTAGCCCCTCACTCCTTGGTCCGTCCTGGTCTCCGAGCGGCCCAACTGCGGTTGAGGTATACGCGGGGCCGGGCTCTGCCGACGCAGAAAACGAAGCAAATAGGAAGAAAAATCGCAAAATCTCGAAGCAAATATTACAAGACATATTGTTCTCACAATATCAAATGAAAGTTTAACGCCTCCACGAGGCCTGATGCGTGCTGTGGGAATGAAACAGGAAAGCAGCCGCAGGTCACCCCTGGACACCGCCATCACCCACAAGAGGTGCTCCTTCCTTGGTAGCATCGCCCTCACCTGCACCGTCGGCCAAAGGCGCGAGAGAGAAGCCGCAGAACTTCTTCAGCAGGGTCTCCACCTGGCCCTTCACGGCTGCGGTAGCCGCACAACGCTCCTCATCTACAGGCTGCAGTAGCTCGTCAAGGCGGGCAAAGGGATCGCGAAGGTAAAGGTGGCTGAAGACCCGCGTAAGTGCGGCCGAGGAAAGGACGCGTGCCTCATCCTCTGCCATAGGGCCGATGTCGGCCACGACCTCCTCAAGCGCGTCAACCAAGTAGGGAAGAAGCTTGGCGGGTCCGTCCTCGTCGGTGGACAGTGGCCTCTCCAAGCCCTTCTCATAGAGCGCCTTCAGCGCCACGCGAGACCTCTTCTTGAGAAGCGCGAAGGCCTCGCGGTATTCGGCCAGGACCTTTTCCTTGACCTCAAGGTCGACCTCCTTCGCCGTCACGTTCCGCTCCAGCTCCTCCAGCCGGTCGCGCTCCGCGGCCTGTTGTCGGCGTTCTGGGAATGGGGGTCCCTAGACTTGCCTGCCTGTGGCCCACAGGGCGGCTAAGCCAGCAGGCCGTACGGCCCATCTTCGTCAACAAGGCATCCAAGACCCTCATGAGAGTCCAAGCCTCACGAGGCAGACGATGCAAGACCTCCTCTGGAGTAGCCTAGCCAGGAAGGCTCACGAGGAGCAGAGATATCAAGGTGGGGCAAACCTCACGAGGCTCTCGTGACGTGAGCCATGACGAATGGCACCAGGCGGGCGCCAGCGCGCGCAACATCCTTATTTCCTCTTTGGTGCTAAGGAGGCCAGCGCAGGCGAAGAGTACTGAGGCATCAGGCAAAGGTTGCTATATTGGTGCAACAAGACCAAGACCAGGAGGGCGGCAAGACGGATTTCATCGTGGAGCCCAAGACGGCGTCACCACCAGAGCTTGTCGCAGGCGAAGACCACTTTTGTCAGGATAGGTTGTACTAGCTGTCCCCCTTCAAATTTGCCCGCCGTTGTTGGCTCCCTTCCCGCTCAATATTTGGGAAGAGGACCAGGGCCTATATAAGTTGAGCTAGCCAGCATAGTAGGGGCATCGAGCAATTCACCCAGCTCTCACCCACACAAGTTAGCCAGGCACAAGAACACCTCAACCTCAGGAAGCTGTTCTTCCCTTGTACTGTTCATCATCAGCCCTAGAGGCAATCCACCACCACCACACTGAAGTAGGGTATTACACCACAACGATGGCCTGAACTAGTATAAACCTCGTGTCTTTCCGTGTTGCGAGTTCATCGAGTTCTTCCGCGAGATCTTAGCGAGCTAGGGCATAGATCGGTAGTTGGAAAAGACTTCACGCGCACCCCAGTGTTTGAACCTTAAGGGTTTGCCGGAACCCCACATTCGACATTTGGCGCGCCAGGTAGGGGTGCGCCGGAGCTCCTCTCCACCAACCTACGCCCGTACCACCGCACTACAATCCCATGGCAGGTGCCCCGCCACACACCTCTGCGGCTAACACCAGCAGCAGGGAGTCTGGGTACCGAGCCCTGGCCCCCGCCCTATGGCGAGTGCAGTGGCCAACCAAGTTCAAGCCGGAGATGCCGCCGCGTTACGAAGCAGACCCGACGCCGTTCCTGCTGGCGTACGAGGAGGCCGTCCTCGAGGCCGGGGGCGACGACAAGGTAATGGCCAACTAGTTCCCCATGGCCCTCGCCGGTGAGCCGTGCGCCTGGCTGCTCAACCTCCCTGGATCCACGGTGGCGTCCTGGGGGAACTCCGCAACCTCTTCACCGCTCGCTACGCGGTGCCGGCGCACCATGCAGTTGCGGCTCTACTGGGCGGCTCTCAAGCACCGCCTTCAGATCTCCACGTCAAACCGTTCCTCCGTCAGATTGGGGCCGCCTCCATGCGCCCGGGGGCTCCGCCGGGTTAGGCTGCACCAGAGGCCGACCTCACCTTCAGCTTAGAAGACCACCCAGGCTCCACCGCCGGCTCCGGAATGCTCCCAATGCTTTGCATGCCCACCATCTGCAATGTGGCCGTTACCAAGACCCTCATCGACGGTGGCGCCGGCCTCAACTTGCTCTCAGTAGAAGCCTTCAGCCTTTCGCACGTGCCGCTCGAGCGGCTCGGCCTCAGCAAGCCTTTCTCGGGAGTGGGTGGTGGAGCTGCCCACTCTCTAGGGCAGATCCGCCTCCCAGTCACCTTCGGCACGCGCGACAACTACCGCACTGAGCTGGTGGACTTCGACATCGCCTGCATCGGTCTGGCATACAACGCCATCCTCGGGTATCCAGCTCTCGCTCAGTTCATGGCAGCGACCCATCCGGCCTACAACCTCATGAAGATGCCAGGAAGCAAGGGCGTCCTCACCATCAAGGGGGACACTAAGGAGGCCGTGACGATGCTCAGGCTCGCCTTCAAGACCGCGGCAGCAGCACAGCCGGTCGGTACCGGTACGCACGAGGCCAAGGAGGCTGCGCCTACAAAAAAGAAGCAGTTGTTCACCCAAGACAAGGCGGAAACCAAGCAGGTACCAGTCAACGAGGATGGGTCTTCGGGGGCACCTTCACCATAGGAGCCGGCCTTGACCCGGGCCAAGAAGAAGGCTTGGTGAGGTTCTTGCACGCGAGAAAGGAGATATTTGCGTGGGAGCCCGATCAGCTGGTAGGGGTCCCGAGAGAGGTGATCCAGCATCATCTGAGGGTATGCCCTAACATACGCCCCGTGAAACAGCGAGCCAGACGGCAGTCCACTGAGAAGCAGGCCTTCATCGTCCAAGAGACACGCAAGCTGGAGGCGGCAGGCGCCATTCGGGAAGTTCGATATCCTGAATGGATGGCAAACCCTGTCGTATTGCCAAAGAAAGGCGGGAAGGAGCGGATGTGTGTCGACTTCACCAACCTTAACAAAGCCTGCCCCCAAGATCTGTTCCCGCTCCCGCGCATCGACCAGATCGTCGACTCCACCGCCGAGTGCGACTTGTTGTGCTTCCTGACCGCGTTCTCAGGGTATCATCAGATCAAGATGGTGGTGGAAGATGTGGAGAAGACAGCTTTCCTAACACCATGTGGGGTGTACTGCTACACCTGCATGCCCTTCGGGCTGTGCAACGCAGGCGCCACCTTCCAGCGATTGATGCACATGGCCCTGGGGCGACAGCTCGGGAGGAACACAGAGGCCTACGTCGACGGCATAGTGGTAAAGTCTCGCGAGGCGAGGACATTGATTCAAGACTTGGAGGAGACCTTTGAGAGCTTGCGCCAAGTGAACTTGAGGCTTAACCCGGAGAAGTGCGTGTTTGGCGTCCCCTCTGGCAAGCTACTAGCGTTCCTCATATCCCACAGAGGGATCAAGGCGAACCCGGAGAAGATCAAGGCCATCGAAGACATGAGCCCACCACAGACCCTCAAGGAGATGCAGAAGCTAGCGGGGCGGGTGACCGTGTTAGGGTGTTTCATCTCCAAGCTAGGCGAGCGCGCCTTGCCCTTCTTTAAGCTCATGAAGAAGAAGGGCCCGTTCGAGTGGACCCCGGAGGCCGACCGGGCCTTCCAAGACCTCAAGAAATACCTCCTCAACCCCCCGGGGATGGTGGCACCGTGGCCTCTCAAGCCTGTGCTACTCTACCTTGCCGCCACCCCGTACTCCGCCAGTGTGGCGCTGGTGGCGGTTCCGGAGGAGTGCAAAGACAAGGGTGTGTCGCGCCAAGCCAGAGCAGATGCAGCGTAGGGTCAGGAAGGCGCAGTAAAGCCATCAGCGGCGGGAGACCAAGCCCAGCAGGGCAACATCGCAGAAGCTCCTAAGGACGGTCAGGTCTCAGGAAACCCACCACCTCAGGATATGCCATAATCTCCGCAGGACCCGAGCCTCGCTAGTGTGCCAGCCCTCGTCGAGCACCCGGTGTACTTCGTCAGCACCATACTGCGGGATGCGAGGGCGCGCTACCCCATGCCGCAAAAGCTCCTGCTCGCACTCTTGGTGGCCTCGCGCAAGCTGCGACACTACTTCCAGGGCCACCCCATCAAGGTCATCTTAGCCTACCCATTGGAGAGGGTACTCAGGTGCCCTAACTCAGCCAAAAGGGTCGCTGAGTGGAACATCGAGTTGCAAGCATTTCAATTGGAGTTTAGCTTTACCAGGGTCATCAAGGGAGCCGCGCTTGCCAATTTTGGGGCAGAATGGACAGATGCCCCGGCTCTTGAGGAAGGATAAGACCGGTCCACCTACCAGGGAGTGAGGCACCAGACGGCTGGGTCATGTATTTCGATGGCGCCTTCGCGCACTAGGGCGCGGGGGCTGGAGCAGTGCTCATCTCGCCCACTCCGGACAAGCTCTACTATGCCGTGCAACTCTGTTTTCAGCACGACGAGAAGGTCTCCAACAACATCGCAGAATACGAAGGCCTCCTAGCTGGCCTGAAGGCTGCAGCGGATCTAGGGGTGAAGCGCCTCACCGTCAAAGGCGACTCGCAGTTCCTCGTCAACTTCACCAACAAAGTCTACGAGCCGAAGGACGAGCACATGGAGGCCTACCTCGCGGAAATGCGCAAGATGGAAAAGCAGTTCTCGGGCCTGGAGCTGCAGCACGTGCCCCGGGGCACCAACAAGGAAGCTGACGGCATCGCCAGGAGAGCATCCAAGCGGCAACCGCAAGATCCGTCAAGCCACCAGCTACGCCACCTCTTTCAAGCACGACTCAGCCTCGGGAGGAGCTCCCACAGCCCCCGGCAACGGGAGCCCCAGCCTGTGGCCCGACCTCAGGAGCCCGCTGCTCTTGGCGGTCGAGCCCCAGGAGGAGTGCTAGACCAAGGAATTCAAAGAGTACCTGATGCACGGGACGCTGCCGGAGAAGGAAGAGGACGTGGAGCGCGTGGCCCGGCAAGCCACGACATACTTCATCCAAGACGGCGAGTTATACAGGAAACGATCGAAAGATGTCACGTTGCGCTGCATCTCCAGCGATCAAGGAAGGGAGTTGCTGATTGACATACACGGTGGTGACTGCGGACACCACTCATTGTCACGGACCCTCGTCGGCAAGGTGTTCCGCAGTGGGTTCTATTGGCCTACATGACCCAACGACGCGGTCGAGCTGGTGAAGTCCTGTGAAGCTTGCCAATTCCATGCCAAGCAGATCCATCAGCCTGCTCAGGGCCTCCAAACCATCCCGCTCACGTGGCCGTTTGCGGTCTGGGGAATGGACATCTTAGGCCCGTTCCCTCGAGCGCCAGGGGGCTACCGCTATCTCTACATCGCCATTGACAAGTTTACCAAGTGGGCGGACGTGGAAGCCGTCCGTACCATTCCAGCCGGCTCTGCTGTCAAGTTCATCAAGGGCCTCGTGAGCCGCTTCGGGGTCCCCATCCGCATCATCACAAATAACGGTTCACAGTTTACTAGCAACCTCTTCAAAACCTACTATGCTAACCTTGGAACGCAGATCTGCTACGCTTCAATGGCCCACCCCAGGAGTAACGGTCAGGCCGAACACGCTAACGCGGAGGTCCTGAGGGGCCTCAAGACCAGGACCTTCAGGAAGAAGCTGGAGGCCTGCGGCAGGAGCTTGCACGACGAGCACCAGTCCGTGTTGTGGTCCATCCGAACCACCGCCACCAAGCCAACGGGCGAGACTCCATTCTTCCTCATCTACGGAGCTGAAGCAGTCCTCCCTCATGAGGTCAAGCATCGCTCCGCACGGGTCCTGGCGTTCAATGAAACGCGACAGGACGCCATGCGGGGGATGGACCTCGTGCTAGGGGAGAAACACCGTCGCGAAACTGCATTGAGGGCGGCAAGGTACCAACAAGCGTTACACCGATACCACTGCCGCAACATCCGCTCCAGGACGATTGTGGTGGGCGACCTCGTCCTGAGGCGGGTCCTCTCCAGAGAAGGGCTGCACAAGCTTTCGCCCATGTGGGAAGGCCCGTTCAGGGTCGTCCATGTCTCCAGGCCAGGTGCAGCGTGCTTGGAGACGCAGGATGGGATACCCATCCAGAACGCCTGGAACATCCAGCACCTCCAGAAGTTCTACCCATAAAGCAAGGCGCAGAGCCTATGAAGCAAGGCCCAGAGCCTGTGAAGAAAGGCCCAGAGCCTGTGAAGAAGGCCCAGTGCCTACGAAGAATGGCCGCCCGTGACACTCTCACGTAATAATGAGTTGGTGTTGTACACGCCCCGTAGTCTCAGGAGCGCCGGCCTCAGGCCCTGGGGCTCCCTCCCACGCCTAGTGGACAACACTTACCTCCACGCTGGTGAGAAGACTTGAAGACTAGATTAGGTGCCGGACGCGGCTTTTCATTTGCTTTCCATAGTTGGCTCGCTTTTTCTTAATCAATGTTTGCCTTTGGCGTTCCTTGCTGATTTGGTTCCCTCGCCTCTCATTGCATTTTTTCTGGCTCGCGAGCCACCCTCATTCGAGCCCCAAAAGCTGGCGCACCTCTCCTAGTTCGTGCCCCTCGTGTACCGCGATACAAAGCGCCAAGTCAGTGCCAGGATGAACGACAATTTTTTTAACGCACTTCCTAACAAGTTTTTCGCAGTTCCTGAGCGAATGCAGGCCACCGACGCAAGATGGATGCAGGAAATAAACGCCTCACGGGGAATAGGGCGTCCTGAGTATACTAGGTTAAGCTATCTTGCGCAAAATAACGACACAACACGAGAACAACACACGTATTGTTATAACAGAGGAACCATAGTTCGATATACGCCCCCCTGGGCCCATACTGGTTTCATTCTTGATGTAGGAAAATAGTAAAACAAAAGTAGCGTCACAGCAATCCGCGAAGACAGGCCCCTAGCGCTACCCCGAGCCTAGCCGGATCCTTCCTCACGCTTCAAGGAGGTGCTGCGACGAGACGACCCACTGCCGCCTTCAAAATGGGCGCGGCGGCTCGTCATAGCCTCCACTGCTGGAGCTGTCGCCGGAGGAAGAGCCGTTGTAGCTGGAAGAGACGCGGTCGCCGCCAAGGTCAGGCTTGCCCTCATCCTCATCGCAACCGTCACCAAGGCCGAGCACCTCCTCACCATCGTTCGTCTCAGGGCAGCACCCGGCGCGGTGACCATCTTTCCCAAACACCCTCACATAGAGGGTCGATCCACCGTCATACTTGAAGTGGAGCGTGCACCGCTGCCAGGCGCGTCTTGTGGCGAAACGCCATGGGCCAGGGCTATGTTGCTCGCGGCAGAAGTCTCGACCACAACTCAAGAGGCCTTGCTGCAGCAGCCATCCGCCTGCAGCCAGAGTCCGCCTGGACCAGAGGCCGGCAGCTAACCGGCAAAGAAGCGTGAAAGTTGGAGCCAGTTGCCGGCCGGGTTCTCCGACCAGACGACAAACTCGGGCGACGCCTCTGCCGTGTGGAAGCGCGGATGAGGAGGCCGCGCCACCATAGCGCGCCTCCCCTCATCAACTGGACCGCCATGGCTGGGATGACCCACTATCGCCGCGGTGCCGCCTCGACGACAAAGCCACGACGGGGCATGGCGGCTTATGCGTGACGGCCGCGTCCATGCTTGGGCGCCGGGGAGTCGGGTCCCTCACAAGGGGCCTTCCCCTTCTCGGCGGCGGAAAACTTCCTTCGTGGTGCCATGGGAGGCACTGCAAGTGATGGAGCGAGGAGAAATGATCAAGCAAGCAAGGAAGAGACGGGCAATGGGGGCTCCGCCCCCCCCATTTATAATAAGAGAAGGCCAGCCGGCGTCTCCCACGATCACAGGTAATGATGGTTTTCCTTGCATGTCGCATGGACTTGTCAAGTCATGCAGTTGCCGAGGCAGCGTGGGGAAGTGGAGGCGCCCACGTCCTATCAACCGCCATGCGTCGACCGAGGCCGCAGGCTTTTGGGGCCCGCGGTGCTCCGAACATCACCCTTGGCTTCGCCGCGAAGCCAAGCCCGAGCGCACCTTGGGCCCGGGGCTACTGTCGGCGTTCTAGGAACGGGGGCCCTAGACTTTCCTGCCTACGGCCCACAGCGCGGCTAAGCCAGCAGGCCGTACGACCCATCTTCGTCAACAAGGAATCCAAGACCCTCACGAGGGTGCAAGCCTCGCGAGGCGGACAATGCAAGACCTCCTTTGGAGTAGCCTAGCCAGGCAGGCTGACGAGGGGTGGAGATATAAAGGCGGGGCAAACCACACGAGGCTCTCGTGACGTGAGCCATGACGAGCGGCACCAGGCGGGCGCCAGCATGCGCAGCGTCCTTATTTCCTCTTTGGTGCTAAGGAGGCCAGCGTAGGCAAAGAGTACGGAGGCATCAGGCAAAGGTTGCTATATTGGTGCAACGAGACCAAGACCAGGAGGACGGCAAGACGGAGGTCATCGTGGAGTCCAAGACGGCGTCACCACCAGAGCTTTTCGCAGGCGAAGACCACTTTTGTCAGGATAGCTTGTACTAGCTGTTCCCCTTCGAATTTGCCCACCGTTGTTGGCTCCCTTCCCGCTCAATATTTGGGAAGAGGGCCAGGGCCTATATAAGTAGAGCTAGACACCACAGGAGGGGCATCGATCAATTCACCCAGCTCTCACCCACACAAGTTAGCCAGGCACAAGAACACCTCTACCTCAGGAGGCTGTTCTTCCTTGTACTGTTCATCATCAGCCCCAGAGGTAATCCACCACCACCACACTGGAGTAGGGTATTACACCACAACGGTGGCCCGAACCAGTATAAACCTCGTGTCCTTCCGTGTTAAGAGTTCGTTGAGTTCGTCCGCGAGATCTTAGCGAGCTAGGGCGTAGATCGGTAGGAGGGAAAGTCTTCGCGCGCACCCCAGTGTTAGAACCTTAAGGGCTTGCCGGAACCCCATATCCGACACCTGCGCCTTCGCCAACTCCCCTAGCTCGGTGTCGCAGTCCCTAACAACGTCCTCCCGGGCCCTCATCTCCTCCCCCTTCGCCTGGCGACCACGGGTTTCTTCGGCATGCTGGTCATGCAGACTCTTCAGCTCGTCCTCCAGCACCTGACAACAGTCACAAGCAGCCTTGGTGTCCTTCAGTGCCGCCTCATGATCGGCCGCAGCTTGTGCGGTGGCCCGCTTATCCTCCTCGGAGGCCGTTGCGGCCTGTTTCACTATTGCTCGAACTGCCGAGTCAGAGTGAAGCCAGCCAGAGCCAGCTCCAGGCGCCCGGCTACCAGGCGCGGGTCCGCGCTCAGGAGGTCTTCCCGCAGCTGGGCCATCTCCGAAAGGACACGCTCCAAGACGGCGGAGGAAGCAGAGGAATTTGGGGCCAGAGGCGCAGCAAGAGGAGGATGTGACGTCATTACCAGAGCCTGGGAGATCAAGGGCTCCAGAGCCTTTGGGACCTCATCAGCCGGGCCGGGCACCGGCACTTCCGGAGCCAGCAGGGCCACGGGGGCTGACTCCTCACGACGATGCTCCTCTGTGCCTCGCGAGGGCGACCGGGCCGGGAAGGTGCGAATGTTGTCGCCTCCTTTCTCCGCAGAAGGGGGCACGGCCGCGGGATCCTCCTTCCTTTTCTTCGCTGAAAACATCGGCCTGATCAACCAAGGGTGAATGTCAGAAAATAGAAAGTACAAACAGGAACAAGACGAAGCTCGAAGCACTTACTGATCCACCGCGACATAGTGCACCTTCCGCTTGGGGAGCCTGAAACCTGAAAGCTCCGGAGCCTGAGGAGAGGGCACACGGGCTCCGGGAGCAGAAGACAGCACATCAGAGGGGCCGGAGGCGGCTCTAGGTGGAGTCAAGGCGGAGGCAGCATCTCGAGAGACCAGCGACGATCTACCCCTTGTCGGGATTAGGGGCAGCTTCTCCTCCTCCTGGCAGGCATCGATCTCGGCTTCATCTGGCAGGGTGCAGAGGATGTCGGCCTTGCTCAAGGGAGAAGTCTCCCCCACTTCCTCGGGGGTCGCCTCCGAGTCCACCTCCTCTTCTTCCTCCCCACGGGACTCGTCAAAAGACAGCTACACCGGCTTTAGTGCCGCAGGGCCTCCAGAGGGCGTGGGCGGCACCGGCCCGCGCGCGCCAATGGTCGGCCTGGAGGCCACGATTGGCTCCCAGTCCTTGCGATGGAATATAGGAACAAAGGCGCTCGGCGGGTACTCCTGGTTGTCCCCAACGAAGAGGCGCAGGACGGCAGCCAGCTCATCGTCACGAAGGGCCTCCAGCCTCGAGCGAACCTTGTCTTCTTCATCTCCAAGCCTCCACAAAGGGCACACACGCGCCTGAAGTGGAGCAACGCGCAGCATCAAGAATGCCCTCAGGAGCATGGCCCCCGTCACTTTGGCCGCCTTCACGTTGCCCGGCTTCAAGTCGGTCTTCATCCGCTCCAACACCGACGATGCCCGCTCGTCACTGAGCTCCACACGGGTCCACTCCTTGTCAGACTGGGGCACCTCCATCGGTAGTGCCAAGCACGGGGTGGGCGCACTTGGTGCCCATCATGACCGATTTGGCCCGGAGGTTGTCGACCTTCTTCCCGGTGTTCGAGATCGAGTTGGCCTTGCCGGATGCGATGAAATTGGCGCACCCGGAGACGTGGCCCTCGCTGACGCGAAGGAAGAAGAAGTGGCGCAGAAGAGCCACAGACGGCATCACGCCTAGATATGCCTCGCAATAGTAGGCAAAGATGGATAGGAGGATGAGGGAGTTGGGATGAAGATGCAGCACCTGCAGCCCGTAGTGGTCGAGGACCTCATAGAAGAAGTCAGAGAAGGGGCGAACCAACCCAGCGGTGATGCTGCTCGTGAAGAAGGGGAATAAGGTGCTTCCCTCAGGCTCTGGCACGTCGGAGGCAAGCCGGAGCTCCGTCTTCCCCCTCTCGTTGCTCTCCCCTGCCGTCAGCAAGCGCGTGGTGGCTAGGCTCTTCTCCATGACGTTGGGCGCATCAAGAGCTGGCTCGTACCAAGCCGGCACCGAGGAGGACTTGACCTTGCACGGCGCCATTGGTCGCAGATGCGGAGTGAGGTCAGAGCAGATCTGGAGGTTTCGGCAGCGAGGAGCGAGAAAGCGGATCTGGAGAAAGGCGAAGGGGAACAGTGAAGGCAAGCACTGTCCGCGCCAGCCTTTTGTCAATTCGGGCAGTTGCCGAGGCGGCGTGGGGAAGCGGAGATGCCCACGTCCAATCAACCGCCACGCGTAGACCAAGGCCGAAGGCTTTTGGGGCCCACGGCGCTCCGCGCTTGAACTTTGCCTTCGCCTCGAAGCCAAGCCCGCGCGCGCCTTGGGCCCGAGGGCTACTGTCGGCGTTCTGGGAATAGGGGTCCCCAGACTTGCCTGCCTACGGCCCACGAAGTGGCTTTGCAAGCAGGCCTGTACGGCCCATCTTCATCAGCAAGGCATTCAAGACCCTCGCGAGGGGCCATGCCTCATGAGGCGGACGACGCGAGACCCCCTCAGGAGTGGCCTCGCCAGGCTGGCTCACGAGGGGCGGAGAGATCAAGGCAAGGCAAACCTCGCGAGGTTCTTGTGACGTGAGCCATGACGATCGAGACCAGGCGGGTGCTAGGCGGGCACCAGCGTGCGCAGCGTCCATGTTTCCTCTTTAGTGCTAAGGGGGCAAGCGCAGGCGCAGAGTACTGAGGCATCAAGCAAAGGTTTCCATATCGGTGCAACGAGACCAAGACCAGCAGGACGGCAAGACGGAGGTCGCCATGGAGCCCAAGGCGGCGTCACCACCAGATCCTTTTGCAGGCGAAGACCACCTTTGTCAGGATAAGCTGTACTAGCTGTCCCCTTTCAAACTGGTCGTTGTTGGATCCCTTCCCGCTCAATATTTGAGGAGAGGACCAGGACCTATATAAGTAGAACTAGCCACCATAGTAGGGGCAATCTGATTCAGAGGCATATCGCCTAATCGTTAGCAACACACCGAGCACAAGAACACCTCAACCTCAGGAGGTTGTTCTTCCCGTTGTACTGTCATCATCAGCCCAAGAGGCAATCCACCAGCACCACACTGGAGTATGGTATTACACCACAACGGTGGCCCGAACCAGTATAAATCTTGTGTCCGTTGTGTTGCGAGTTCGCCGAGTTCGTTCTTGAGATCTTCGCTAGTTAGGACGCGGATCGGTAAGGAGGAAATCTTCGCGCGCACCCCAGTGTTCGAACCTTGAGGGTTTTGCCGGAACCTGAGATCCGATAGCCTCGACGGCGAGGTGCTCCTACAAGATCTGGGGGTCGGCACGAATGGCAGCCATCGCGACCTCATCCATGCGTGCGGATGCAATTTGCTTCTCCGCTGCCAAATGCTCCTTGAGCTCCTGTCTATAATTAGGGCGGCGCTTATATAGGGGAGGGGTCGGTAATTTGGGTGGAAGGTGTCGCACCAGCAGTCAGGGCATGTGGGATGTGGAAGGAGGAGGAGGATGGGGGTCTGGTGTGGATTACCTGCCTGGATCGACAAGGCCGAGCAGCGTGAAGGAGGGTCGCTGGCGAGGAGGCGGCATTGCACGCAAGGAGTGAAGGTTTCAACTTGGAAAGTGTCGGGGGTTGGGCGCGACATATGCCAAAGGATGGCTTATCATGGTGGGAGCGAGTAGAACGTCGTTGGTGCCCGGAAGCGGGATGAGGCGTAGACACGAACGCCGACGTACTTTCCCAGGTTCGGGGCTCTCCTAGGAGATAACACCCCTAGTCCTGCTCTGCGGGGTCTCAGCATGATCACTAAGGCTCAAGTGAATACACAAGTGTTCCTCGAGCTATGTGCTAGAGGTAGGAGAAGGCAAGGCTAGCTCTTCCCTTTCCTCTATGATCTTGTCTAACTATCTCAGGTCCGGAACCCTTTCCATGGGTGCCCTGGGGGGTTTATATAGGCCTACCCCCAAGAGGGACATTGGTAATCCGGCCGGGTGTAGGGCCCGACCGTCAGTCTCTTCTGTTGCCGGCTTCTCCGCCAACTGCCGGGGCCCGCCGACTGGTGGGCCCGCTGACCGGGGGTACGGGCCGACAAAGCCGCACTCCACCGCCCCGGCTTTGCCGGCGGTGATCATTGTAGCCGCGTTTCTAATGACGCAGGCTTGGTCAGAGGTCATGGCTACAGCTCTGACCGCCTCGGGCGGGCGACATCGTAGCCACTCCATGTCTCGTCTGGTTAATGGCGCGTGGGTCCCGAGGAAGGGGCCGGCCGACTCCTAGGGGCCGACCTCCCTCGGGTCCGACTTGTAGGGCTCTCGCCGTCTTCTGGACTCTCGCTGACTGGTGGGGCCCGTCGTCCTTGGGCCGTACAGACAGGCCGTCGTGGGAACAGGACTCCGCCCATGCGGGGTGATGTCAGGGAAGCCGTGGCAACAGTGCCGCGCCGGACGGAGATCTCCGCCGGTACGGTGCACTGTGGCCATGCTTGCCTGATCTGGAGGAGGGGATGGGCTATACTGTAGCCACTCCCCGTCCCGTCCCCTCTGGCGAGGGCACGGGCTTTGCAGGTGTTGCTGGCCGACTCCCTGGGGCCGGCTTCTCTAGAAGCCGCCCGGCAGGAGTCGAATTGACTCGGCCTTGCATCCAGGACTCGGCCGCTTATGGGAGGCCGGCTACTCCTTTAGTCGGTTTCCAGAAGGCGGCTCTTTGTCTCGTCGTCTTGAGGGGCGCAGTCAGCCCCGATGTCTTGAAAGGTTTTGGGCCTCGGGTCAGCCTACCCGTGGCCCATTACTCCGACAGTAGTCCCCGAAGCTGGCGAGGCGCCACGGGTGATCGGTCGAGGAGCCTCAGCAGTTTCCTTCTCTCGGTGTACAAGGTGGAGCTTCATCCGTCTTCTGCCAAGCTGACTGGTTGGAGTCGGCCTCGCCCCAACCCATCTTGACCAAACTTTCGAACGCCTTGGTGGGAGCCAAGAGGCGTGCTAGCTAAGCTTTCGTGCCACCGCCCGCTTCGGGCCTGTCACGTGGTGGCGTGCGGCTGGGCCTGTCTACCCGCTTACGCGCGCGATTTGACACGTCTTCGGACCGGGCCCGCCAAAAACCCTCCTCGGCACAGTTAATCCCACGCTCTCCCCCTCGGCTTCGCAGCCCGAGGGCCTATAAGTAGGAAGGGGAGGGGGAGCGGTAGGGCACGCGCGTCCCCCCTCCTCATTGCCTCCTCTTCCTTCTTCCTCTCGCCGCCGCGCCCCCAAGCTTCGTCGAGCATCACGGTGACCCATTCCCGATGATTTCCTCTTCCACCGTCATGCCCCCCGCGGTGCGCTTCGGGGCGTGGGATGGCTCCGAGGTTCACGATGACCACATCAACTTCCTCCGCAAGACGTGTCGGCTGCCCAACAAGGAATTCGTGAAGGTCCACCTCGCGTCGGAGGGAGAAATCTCGCCGGCGCCGGAGGAGGGCGAGCGGGTTGTCTTCCGCTTGCATTGCCTACACGGCCTCGGTCTGCCGGCGAGCGGCTTCTTCCGCTCCTTCCTCGAGGTCTACGGACTCCAGACGCACCACCTCACCCCGAACACGGTGGTGCTGCTGTCCACCTTCGTCACTCTGTGCGAGGGCTTCCTCGGCTTCCTCCCCACCCTCGAGCTATGGGGGGAGTTCTTCTACACCAAGCTTGGCACCCACGTCGCAGACGTGTCGGCTCAGTGTGGCGCGTTCATCACGGTGCGGAGGACGGGGGCCGACAACCCGTTTCCCCCATCACGCTGATAAAGTCGGTGAAGATGTGGCACCGGTCGTACTTCTACGTGAAGAGCATCTTCGCGGAGGGCGACTGGGTCAACCTGCCGGCTTATGCAGCCGGCGCCGGCTGGGAGGCAGCCCAACTGGTCGTACCGGGCCAGGACGCCGACGCCTGCTGGAGCCGCCGCCGTCGCCCGACTCCGAGTGATGACGCAGTCGGAGGGCCTGACCGGTCCCGACTTGCTGTCCGCCTTCGTGGCGCGCCGAGTGCTCCCGCTTCAAGGCCGTCCTCATATGATCTGTCAGATGAGCGGCCACCGGGATCCAAGTCGGATGTACACCAAGGAGATGCCTCATGAAGAGGTGGCCTACATGGTGAATTACCTTGTGAACTGCGAGCTCTCGGAAGAGTGGCAGTTTGGCAAGGAGCCGTATTCGCGCGCCCATCCTCCGCCCATGGTGAGTTGTTACTTTTTCTGGTTCCTCTGATTCCTTGTTGCCGAGTCCGTCTTGTGAGATCTGACCGGCCGGTCTTCGGCCAGAGCCCTCTCCTCCAGCCAGCAGTCGGCACTGCGGGGCCGGCCCGTGAATTCCTCCCTGACAGGGTGGAAAGTGATGTCGACGAACCCGACTTGGGGGTGGCGGCCTTGGAAGACGGCGCAGAGGGAGGAGGCGGCGGAGTAGGCGGCGCGAGGCTTGGGGCCAGCCTCGAGGACTGGCCTGATGATGATGCGGGGGAATTCGCCCCGCACCACCAGCTGGGGGCCGGCCAGCCAGGCGCGAGCTCCTCTGCCACGCCGGATTCCCAAGGCGGCGCGAAGAAGCGTAGGGCCGCGCCGAGCTTGTTCGGCAGTCGGCCGAAGAAGCCTAAGGGCTCGGCTAAGGCGACCAAGCGGGAAGAGGCGGCCGCGAAGGTCAACCGCTTCCGCAGGGAAGTGAAGACGCCGCAGCTGGTTTCCACGTAACTGCTTTCCTCCCTTGCCTCTTTGTCTTCTCCTCATCGATCGGTTCTGAGTATTCTACTTTGTTTTTTCTTGGGTCCAGGGCTCCCCTCTCTCTTGAGAAGGTGGCCGCCGCCTCCATCACGGGGTCGGCGGAGACTTCCGCCACAGCTCGGCAGATTGACCCGGCCGCCGACATTCGGGAGGTGACGAAGCGGAACGCGCAGGAGGCGCGCGAAGAGCAGGAGGCCGCCCGCCTGAAGAAGGCGGAGGCCGAGAAGTCAGAGGCCGCCGCCAAGAAGAAATTGGCGGAGGCCGCAGCAGCCGACGCGGCGAAGAAACAGGCCGAAGATGCCGCGCATCACCACCCGGCGATCTTCGTCGTTCCTCTGATGGTAAGGACTCGATCAAGGAACGAGACAGCGGCAACACCTCCATGTTGGACGTGCTCGTGCCGCCACCACCGCCGTCTGGGAGAGCTCCAGGCGGACGGCCGGCGGACCCGCCGGTACCTCCGACTGGAGAAGTGGTGGCGGGCCTGGATCTTGGGGTCGGCGTACCAACGCGTCGCGATCTTGCGAAGGCGGCCTCTGCGCCACGCCCGCTGGAGACCGGCACCGCGAGCTCCTCAATCCCGGACACCGAGGCAACGAGCGCCGTGCCCGCTGGGTGGGTGCAAGGAGGCGGGATGGGCCCGCTGAATCGGGCGCTCTTGGACGTCCAAGCCAAGATCCGGGCTGAAGGTGAGGCCCTTAAGAACTGCAACAAGGCGCACCTGGCAGCGCGAGAAGCCGTTCGGGTACGTTCTCTCCTTCGTTTTTGTTTCTTGTGCTTTTCGGTGGGAGCGCGCCAGCGCACCTACTTGGTGTAGCCCCGAAGCTGGCCGGGTCACGAAAGCGGTGACTTGGAACTCTAATTGGCGAGTTCCAAGTACTAACACTCGTCTGAATTTTATGTCACAGGACTACCACAATCTCTGCGTGACCGCCTTCAACTCCAACGTCCAGGAGTTGGCTCAGCGGACTGCCGACTTGTCGGACAGCCGGAGTACGTCTTGTTCTTTCTTCCGCGGGGGCGCGCTGGGGCACCCGCGGGCTGTAGTCGCCGAGATTCGGGCCGACTGCCGAGCAGTCGGGTTGGATCTCCCTGGCGACTATATTTCTTTGCTGGCGACTAACGCCTTACTTTATTTTTTTCTTCCGCAGAAGCCAACGCCACCTTACAGGAGCAGCTGGGTGAAGCCAACACCGCGCTCCCTTCCAAGGAGAAAGAGTGCAGCCAGCTGGCTGAAGAGCGCGACCGGCTGGGCCGCACAACCGCGTAATGTATGAGCTCTTCAAGAAGGCTCGGAAGGAGGCGGAGGACAAGGAGTCCGTCTCCTTGCTGAATTCATGAGCGAAGCGCCTCCTCCTGGTTTGACAAAGAGGCAATGCTGACCTCTGGCTTCCACGAGATCGAGGACATAGTCGACGGTGAGTCTTCCTCATTCTTCTTTGCGCTGCTGGCTGTTGGTCAAGCCGGCTTCACGTCTTTAATTTTTCTCTTTGCTTCCGTTTGGCGGAGCGGAGGGCGGATGGTGCGAAGATTTCCGTCAACGCCCCCGATCCCTTAGCGACCAGATCCTGAGCATTGAGGCTCGACTTCGACCGGCTCACCGAATGCTGCACCGGCTTCAGCGTGTCGGCGCCCAGGCGATCGCCGCTCTGTGGCCGGATATGCCGGCACCGCGCACTCCCAGTCGGACTGCTGACTGGCTGGAGGTAGCGGCCGGCCATCTTGATGCCTGGAAGGGCTCTTCGGCCCGGGCTGGGGCGCGCCGGGCCTTGGAGCTCGTCAAGGCGTGGTTCCCTGGGCTGAGTCTAGCCCAGCTGGCCACGTTCCGGCTGGAGGCTCAGGAAGAATTGGCGGCCGTGGAGGACGATCTTGTCAAGTGCGCGGCGTTGATCGCCGAGTACACCGACACCAGTGTCTTCGTCCCGGAGCGGGCTGAAAATGGTGACGAGTCGCCGCCAGAATAGTTCGGGCTGGACCCGGCCGATGGAGAGGACTCAGCGGAGGTGATCGACTCTAGTGGCGAGGAGGAAGGCGAGTCGGAGGAGGGAGGTGAACGGGAGCCGCCAGAGGTCGGAGCGGACAGCCAGCCTCAGCTCGACCGCGCCTCCAGCAACTAGCTGCGTCCGACCGAGCCAGCTACCGCCGGAGGCGATGAAGCAGAGACCGACCAGCCGGCCGCTCCGGTGACTGGCACCGCCGACTCCTCCAATCCTCTGATCCTCCGAACCCTTCTGCCGCTTCCTAGGCTGCCACTTTATCTTTTGTTTCGCCTGTCTATTAGTCTCAAATGAACTTGTTAATTTCGCACAATTCCACCCGCAGGGTGTATCTAAACTTCGTTGAAGATCGGCCGAGGGCCCTTATTGTGTAAATATTTCTTGAGTTCCGATTCTTCTTGCTTATCGCTCTTTGGCTTTTTCCTTTGCTGGCTTCCCTTGGTTGCCGCCTTGTCAGCCAAATAGCCGCTCTGTGGTCTATTGCTGGGTCAAGTTCCTGGCTACCTTGGGAAGGCGAGTACTTATCCGTTTTAGAGTTTTAGCAAGTTGAATAGGAAGCGGCCAGCCGACTGCTGAATTAGTCAGTTGTAAAAATGCTGAAACCGGCTTAAACTATGCAATGCTTTGAGTCCTTAGCCATGTTTCGTGTGGGCGCCCTTTCTACCTTGCTCCTGCCCACCAAACAGTCGCTCTGCGAGCTGCGGCTTCTGGCAGGAGACGGCTTAAGTGCCACGCATTACTTTTCCGGCTGCAGGAAGAATTTCATAGTTCCAGGCGGCAAGTCTCCGGGCCGACTGGTCGAAACCGGTGCCAAGCGGCATAACAAAAAGGTGACATACTTGTAGGCATAACCTTTATCATACAGATAAAAGAGGGCAGTCCCCGAGCTCTTCTCGGGGGACCCGGAGTCTTTGTACTTTAATACAAAAGGTAGCGTGGTACATACTGCATTAACTGTAAAATCTTCGGAGGAGATTTGCATTCCATGGCCGCTCCGTCTCCTTGCCGGAGTCGTCCCTCTTGCGTGCTCGAGGCTTCTGAGCGTCGATCAGGTAGTAGGAGTCGTTGCCCAATACTTTGCTGTTGATGATGAAGGGCCTTCCCAAAGGTCTTTGAGAGCTTGTGCTGGCCGACTGTTTGCTGGATCAGCCGGAGCACAAGGTCTCCTTCTTGGAAAGATCTCGGCTTGACCTTCCGGTTGAAGTATCGGCATAGGTTCTGCTGGTAGATGCTGGACCGGCTGAGTGCCAATAGCCGTCCCTCTTCCAGCAGGTCGACACCGTCTTGTCATGCTTCTTCTGCTTCCCCCTCGGTGTACATGGTGACTCGAGGGGAGCCAAACTCTATGTACGTTGGGATAACGGCTTCGGCACTGTAGATGAGGAAGAAAGGCGTGAAGCCGGTTGACTTGTTTGAAGTTGTGCGCAGGGTCCAGAGGACGGCTGGCAGCTCGTCGAGACAGCAGCCGGCCGAACGCTCCATAAGCTTGGTCAGCCGGGGCTTGATGCCGGACAAGATGAGGCCGTTTGCTCGCTCGACTTGGCCGTTTGACGGGGGGTGGGAAACAGACACTAAGTCCAGTCGGATGCCCTGTGTCGCGCAGAAACGGGCCAAGGCGCCCTTGGCAAAGTTTGTTCCATTGTCGGTGATGATGCTGTGCGGTATGCCATACCGGATGGTGCTGTGGGATATGAACGTCACAACAGTCGGACCGCTCAATTTCTTGATTGGTTTGGCTTCTATCCACTTGGTGAACTTGTCCACTGCGACAAGCAGATGAGTCATGCCAACCCGCGCTGTTTTGAACGGCCCTACCATGTCCAGGCCCTAGACGGCAAAGGGTCAGGCGATGAGGATAGTCTTGAGTGCAGAAGCCGGCTGATGTGGCTTGGAACGGAACTTCTGACACCCTTTGCATTTCTGGACCAAGTCCTTGGCGTCTTCTAGGGCAGTCGGCCAGAAAAAACCATGGCGGAAAGCTTTGGCGACAAGTGCTCTTGAAGCCGCGTGGTGGCCACAGTCACCTTGGTGGATATCTTTGAGAATTGCTTGGCCTTGCTCTGCTTCGACGCAGCGTTGGTAAACACCAGTGACACTGCGCTTGACCAGCTCTCTGTTGACTATGGTGTAGGCCGCGGCCCGGCGTTGCACTTGCCGGGCCGAGATCTCATCAGACGACAGCTCCTTGTTCACTAGAAGTTGAGGATGGGTTGGGCCCATCAAGGTGCTGCGACTTCCACAACTTCAAGGATTGCGACTTGGACCAGGGCGGCCGGGCGCGGAGGCGGCGAGTTGGAGTCGGTAGCCGCTTGCTGGGCCGATGAAGTCCCCGGGCCGATTGGTGCAGTCCCTCGGTCAAGCTCTGAAGTCCCCGGGCTGGCTGCTGCAGTCCTCAGGCTGGGTTCTGAAGTCCCCAGGCCGGGTACGACTGTCGCAGCCCCCGGGCCGCCTGCCAGAACCCCTGTGTCGGCTGCTGGAACTCTAGAGTCGGATCCAACTGCTTCAGGAGGAGCCGGCAAGAAGATGGAATCTGATTCTGGTGAGGGCTTGACAGACGGCTTGAGGAGGCGCTGAAGGGCGGTGCCGGGTGGTATTGCTTGACGGGTGGAGCCGATTCTTCCCAAGGCGTCAGCCTGCTTGTTGTCATTTCTTGGTACGTGGAGAAACTCGCACCCTTCAAAATATCCACCGACCTGTTGAATGAGGAAACGGTAGCTCGCCATCTTTGCATCTTTGGCGTCCCAGTCGCCCGATGATTGTTGGACCACCAAGTTAGGGTCACCATAACACAGGATCCGGCGGATGTCGAGCTCTTTAGCGAGCCGGAGCCCGTGAATGAGTGCCTCGTACTCGGCGACGTTGTTGGAGGCGGCAAAATGGATTTGCAGCACATATTTGAGCTTGCCACCTTTGGGAGAGGTAAGGACGATGCCGGCTCCCAAACCGGTGCGCATCTTGGAACCATCAAAGTGCATCCGCCAATGAGTGGAGTCGGGCGTTGGTGGCAGGTACTGGGGCTCGGCCCAGTCGACGAGGAAGTCGGCCAGTGCTTGTGACTTGATGGCGGTGCGAGGCTGGTAGTAGATGGTGTAGGGGGCCAAATCTATGGCCCACTTGGCGACTCGGCCCGAGGCATCTCGGCTTCCAATGATCTCGGCCAAAGGAGCTGTGCAAACCATAGTGATCGGGTGCTCTTGAAAATATGGCTTCAGCTTTTTGGCGGCGAAGTGTACGCCGTAACACATCTTCTGGTAGTGGGGGTAGTTCTGCTTGGAGGTCGATAGTACTTCACTCAGGTAATACACCGGTCTCTGGACTGGTAGTGCCTTGCCTTCCTATTTGCGCTCCACCATGATGACTGTGCTGACCACTCGGCTGGTGGAGGCGATGTAAAGGAGCATGAGCTCTTTAGGAGTCGGGGCCGCCAAGACAGGTGGAGTAGTCAACATCTTTTTGAGCTGGAGGAAAGCTCCATCCGCCTTGTCGTTCCACTAGAGAAAGGTGGTTTTCTTCATTAGCTGGTACGGAGGAAGAGCCTTCTCTCCCAACCGACTGATAAAACGGCTGATGGACGCTAAACATCCAGTGAACTTCTGCACATCCAGCAGTCGGTAGGGTACTTCCTCTCAATGGCCTTGATCTTCAAAGGATTGCACTCTATGCCGCGTTCAGAGACTAGGAACCAAAGAAGCTGGCCGGCTGGTACTCCGAAGACGCATTTCTCTGGGTTGAGCTTGATTTGAAATCGGCGCAGGTTCTCAAAGATCTCTTTGAGGTACTCTAGCAGCGCTTCTCCGTTTTCACCACCACGTCGTCCACGTAAACATGGGCGTTCCTGCCGAGTTGCTTGAGGAGGCACTTCTGCATGCAACGTTGAAAGGTGGCGCCGGCATTCCTCAAGCCAAACGTCATGGTTAGGTAGCAGAAGGCTCCGAATCGTGTGATGAAGGCGGTCTTCAGTCTGTCAGCCGGGTTCATCTTGATTTGGTGATATCCTGAATATGTATCCTAAAAGCTCAACAGCTCGCATCCGGCTGTGGAGTCTATCACTTGGTCAATTCTTGGCAAAGAAAATGGGTCCTTCGGGCATGCTTTGTTGAGGCTAGTGTAATCAATACACATACGCCACTGCTTGTTTTTCTTCAGTACGAGGACTGGGTTGGCCAGCCACTCTGGAAAGAACACTTCCATGATGAAGCCGGCTGCCAACAGCCAGGCTATCTCTTGTCCAACGACTCTTCTCTTCTCTTGTGACAGGCGGCGCAAGGGTTGCCTGACGGGATTGGCATCGGGTCGGACGTGTAACTTGTGCTCGGCGAAATCCGTCGGAACACCTGGCATGTCTTTGCGGGACCATGCAAAGATGTCCCGATTCTCACGGAGGAAATCGATGAGATCGCCTTCCTATTTGCTGTCGAGGCCCATACATACGACAGCGTACCTCTCCGGGTGCTCTGGGTCCAAGGGTATCTTCTTTGTCTCTTTGGCCGGCTTGAACGAGCCCTCAGCTTCCGACTCCTTAGGGTCAGGCGACATCTCCGGCCGTTTCCAGCCATCGCCACAACCCGGTCAAGGAGCCGCCTCTCAGCTGCGATCACGAGGGACTCTGCCAACCGACTGCTCTCTGCTGCACAGGTGGACGACTTCTTGTAGTCGCCGGCTATGGTCAGAATCCCCTTGGAACTCGGCATCTTCATCTTGAGGTAGGCATAGTGGGGACCGCCATGAACTTGGCCAGAGCAGGCCGGCTAAGCAGTGCATGGTATGGGCTTTCAAGGTCCACCACCTCAAACCAGACCTGCTCTCGGCGGAAGTGATCTTTGTCCCCGAAGAGGACGTCTATCTGGATCTTGCCGATTGGTGAGCAGGAAAGACCAGGAACTATGCCATGGAAGACAACTCGGCTGGACTGAAGCTGTCTTTGCTTGATTCCTAACTTCTCATAGTGTCCTTGTACAGAATGTTGATGCTGCTACCGCCGTCTATCAGAACTCGGGAAAAGCGAGCCGCTCGCTCCTCCGTGGCAAATGTAGCATCCAAAACCAGAGCATAGGAGCCGGGTTTGGGCATCACCTCTGGGTGATTGGCTCTGCTCCAGCAGATGGGTTTCTCCGACCAATGCATGAACTCTGGGACCTCAAACGCTACTATGTTCACTTCTTGCTGCTGTCGCCGCCTGCTGCGTTGGTCATCGGCCACGCTGTTGAATACGACGTATGCTCCCTGCTCTTCTGGATACTCGTCCTGTATGGCCCCGACTGGTCTGGCCGCCGGGTGCTGGGGCGGAGGAGGAGGCTGCTGCCCAGTAGGCGGGGGAGGCAGGAGGCCGTCTCCCTTGGCGATCCTGGTGAGCCAATGAGACTTCCGAGTGGTGTGGTTTGACAGCTTCGCGCCGCTATGGAATTTGCATTCCACCAGCCGACAGCCAATTGGACTTGCCGCCCTTCTGCCGCTTGGAAGGAGCCTACCCTTCTGGCTGCTGGTCTTCGACTGTCGCCACCTGCCGGCTGGTGGAAGCCGGCTGCGGGGCCTTGCGCTCAAAAAATTTTTTACTTGGTTTTTGACAAAACCCTTTTATTTGATTTGAAGGAGGCCATTTACAATCTTTCCAAAAGCCCCTCCTTCACAAAATTTTTTCTCCTATGACAAGTATTTTATTTTTGTATCTCCCTCAACCTTGGTGTTTGGTTTTAAAAGCCTTCCTTCTGATTTTAACTCATCTCAATAAATTTTTGGAAAAACTAAATTTGTTTAGAAACCCTATGGGTTTTGGGGCTATTCTTTTGTTTTGAAACCACCCATTGTTTTACCATGCCCCATGTTAATATTTCTCCCAAATCGCCTCCCTCCACTTTGGGCCAAGCCAAATATTCTATTCCAACAAGTTCAACCCATTTTTGGATTTTATTTCATTTATTTTATCCCCAAAAGTAATTCTGCCTTTTATTTTGGGCCTAGGTGATTTACAAAGGAAGTGTCTGATTTCCTTTGAGTTTTGACCTCAAACCAACTCCTCTGGCTAGTCCCTAGCACCCCCAACCTAGATCCATCAAGATCCACTCTTCCTTAGTTAAAATTTTCAAGTTTCACACACTGCAAGTTTGGACTAGATTTGGCAAATTTGGTGAAATTCATATTTTTCCTTCTCAAAAAATTCTACCAAAATTCAGGCAGCCCCCAGGTGCATTGAGAGGCCACCCCACCAAAAATCAGCTCCAGATAAATTCCCCACATGCCAAAATCATTTCATCGAGCACCTGACAGGCACTGTTGCTGTTCATTTTCAGAGAGTTCAGTGTTCAGTCGACTAACAGTGTCGTTTTCTTCAGAGTCGGGGTGTCGGTCTCACCAGTGCCCACTCTGGGGCCTTGCGCACTGCACATCTCTCTTATCCAGAGCACCGCACAGTCCCTTGGACGGACACCACCGTCGGTGGTGACGTGTCCCGCCGATGCCGGCAGCTTCTGCGGTGGCAGAGCCAACCGAGGCGGCCAGCAGGGATCAGCCCAGCTTTCGGCGCTGTCCAGCACCGCCCAAACCACCCGAGGCCTCCGCGTGGCTGTCTGCTTGCTCACAGGCTGCGGGCTGTCGCCGCTGGCTTCGAAAGCAGAAGCAGCGCTCCCCGCCGACCTGCTCTGCAAGGCGTCGTTCCGTTCGGAACTTGGAGTAGCAGCCAAGGCAGGCCAAGTTTAGTGCCTAAACCAAACCAGTAAACCTCTACGATGTTGCCTAGCCCCCTAAACCTCCTGACCAACCGTTGCACCGCCGTAATCGTCGCCGGAGATTTCCCGTTCACAGCCACCGCCTCGGATCATCTATAAAAGGAGGTCCCGAGCGTGTTCTCGACCCCGCACCACCACTCCACCTCACCAGAGCCCCACCAAGCCACCAGGAGGACCCCGAGGAGGTCTCCTTCCCCGACTCCGGCCGCCCCGATCCGCCTCGGGCTCCGGCTTGATCTACTCAGGTGAGGCCACCTCCGACTCCCAGACCACGTCAGCAGCCCTCGGGTGCACCCAGTGTTCTAACCTGAGCCTCAATTCGTGCTGTGTAGCCCTCCCCGACGAGATCCACCAACGCCCGAACCACCACCCGCCGGATTTGAGGCCGCCGTTTACGTGGTGCTCGCCGTCGACCTACTCCACCACCCACAGGTGCGGAAGGACCCAAGGAACCCATAGGTACCACCCACTCCTCCTGACTCGTCGTGGATCGCCGCCGGCGAGTACCGCAGCTCTCGGGCGCTGGTGACTCTGTTCAGAGTTTAAACCCGACAAGTGGGACGCCCCTTCAGCTTTTTATTCTTTTCGAAACGTTTTCTGAAAACGCCTTCGGGCAGGATACGTCTTCCTTTGGAGTTGGCGGGATTTTAATAGAACCGTCTTCTGTTTTGATAAGCTAGCCCGTGGGAACTTTCTGTTTCATTACAGACAAGTCCCTGGACTAAAACCTTTATAACTTTTAAACAGAAAATGATTTTTGATTGATTCTTTTTCTGTCACCCTTGTTTTCTGTCTAGTTTTTTATCATATTTATTTGAAAAATATTTGGAACACTTTTCATGCACACACGGTATTTACGTTAGTACGTATCTTTTCATGTACCGTAGATACCGGAAGAGGTGACGGGACCGCGAACTTCACCGAGCTAGGCTCTGACTACTCCGGACCAGGCAAGCACGTTTGAACCTTTGATATGATGAGTGTTTTGCATGTTTGCATTGAGTAGTCAGATCATGGCATGATTATATGCATTTCGGTAAGAGTTATATTACATGCAAAGCCGTTGCAAGTGAGCCTCAAAACTCGATGTGTGATTTGATGTGCGTTTACATGATCATGTGGTGACATGATGGGTGGTAAGATGGTATTGTTGTAGCATGATAGTCTTATGCCAAACAACTTAACTCCAGTATCAACGTGAATCAAGTCACGTGATCACCTGTACTTTTCCTTGTACTACCACATGTTTTCTTTATGGAATATGGTTTAGTAAGTTGCAAACCTCTTTCCTAGTACACACCAAACAGAGGGGCCAGGATGAGGGTTCCATGGCCCTGGATTAAAGCCCGTCATCCGGTCAGGGAGCATGGGTGTTTCCGGTTGGGACTGAGAGGGGGGCACCCCTTAGAGCGCGCGAGATAAATTTGATCCCATGCTATTCGAGGTTGTGACCTCCCCGTCTTAGAGTTTTCTCTTGAACGTTGCCTAGGGTGATTCCTGGAAGCGGAATGTGGAATTGGGTGTGTACTGGTTAGATGTGTTTCTTCTAAAATACCGAAACGGAACTAGTCCCTTGCGACTACTGAAATCTGTTGGCTATGCTTAAATAGTACAAACTCTGCAGAGGCAAACTCATACAAGTAACTGTATCTATGATCAAGGTCGGTGTTCAACTTGTCCTTGTCAATCTCAGTGTCAGTATCCTTGACGATCTCCGGTGAACAACCATGTGTGGAAAACATGGCTATACGATTACTCCTATCTATGGACTAACCCGTTTATTATTATGTGCTGAGTCTTTTCCTTGGAATGGTCTATGCTGCTTGAATACGACGATGAAATATAAGCCCTTTATGTGATGTCGCTCAGACGTCCGACTGTGGCATTTATGTTGTTTACTTCTGATATAAGCCCGTTTTGTGATGTCGCCAGACGTCCGATCGCGGGCATTTATGTTGTTTACTTCGATATAAGCCCTTTATGTGATGTCGCCAGACGTCCGATCGTGGCATATATGTTGTCTACTCGATATAAGCCCTTTATGTGATGTCGCCGACGTCCGAATCGTGGCATTTATGTTGTTTACTTTCGATATAAGCCCTTTATGTGATGTCGCCGACGTCCGATCGTGGCATTTATGTTGTTTATTTTCGATATAAGCCCTTTATGTGATGTCGCCGACGTCCGATCGTGGCATTTATGTTGTTTACTTTCAATATAAGCCCTTTATGTGGTGTCTCTTAGACGCCTCGATCATGCATGTTAATTTATTCGCTCACCATTCGAGGCGTTGTTTCGCATTAATTCGATCGGTTTTCGATTATTTCTGTTGGGATTTCGGAGGACTACCGCCCGACTTCCTTTTATTATTCATGTCGCGCAAGTTTATTATTTGAGTGTGCATTGCAAATTACTCATGTTGCATCATGCTTACATTTGTTATATCTTATGTCCGAACTGTCTTGCGAGTACATTCAATGTACTCACCTGGCTTGTTGATTTGGCCAGATGTTGACGAAGTCGATCTTATGGATGAAGAGTTCGATAGCAAGTCCGACGCCTAGAGGAGTCCTACCAGTCCTGCACGATCCTGGAATTTATCACTTGTACCATATCCGCTTCCGCTACCCGAATAAATCATCGAGCCTCACTTCGACGCTCGATGAGCTGCAAGAGTAGGAGTCAATGTCACCCACTTCACTTTGACATATCTACCACCACGTTTAAATACGAGTCAGTAGTATGCCACCACACCCCTGTGCCATATCCGCCTTTATGTATATTATTGGCGTGCTTGTAATAAAATTGTTGAGCAACCTCAACTCAACCCTGTAATATATTTAGTACTTCTGGATTTCTGTATCAAGAATTTGTCTACCAGTAAGGAGGACTCTCCTGTACTGGGAATAACAAGATCGGTTTCTCAATAAGTATTTTGTTGAAAAACCGGTCGTGACAAACATGGTACCAGAGCCAGGCTGACTGTAGGAAGCCACTAGGTGCGATCACTAATCGGTTATTAGCATTTTAGTGCGATTTTAGCATTTTTGCAATACGTAGCTATTTTCTGTTAGTCATCATAAAATTTATGATCTGACTATTCGGAATTTTTGTCTACTTTTGTAGATGGCTAGCAGCGACTGTGAGTCACAGGTGTTCGCCAATGTTCCTGAGGGATTTATCAAGCTCCTCACCTACATCGTCAAGATCGCGATTGGGCCATCAGTTCGCCCAGTGTTCACACTCTACCAGCACAAAATCAGCGAAAGTCTGTCTATGCACCAGGCCGCTGTACAATTCAAGGGAAGACGTTCAGAGTCACGCCAATTCCGATTTGTTGGCAGGGCTATGCCTACGGAGAGGCATGCCATGCAGATGGCTGCCCGTGAGGCGATAGCTCGTCTCCGGGATGTTCTTCCCTCGATGAAGACTCGCCGATACAGCTACCTTCCATGCCACGTGCCATACACGTGTCATTACGCATTCGCTTGCCCCAGGGGAGAGCGAGACGAGGTTATTGAGATGCTTGTTGAATACCTCCAGGCTCTGGAGGCAGCCTTCGACAACCTTGTGGACGACCTTGTGGCTGCCCGCATAGACTCAGTCCATGGCTGTGCCGCCAACAGGAGGGAGCTCCTGCACACAGCACCACCACTGACCTTCGGCTCATCCTCAGCATCTTATTCACCTGCCATCTTCGCCACCGCTCGTCGCCTTCCTACCACTGAGGAGTTCGACCAAGTCATTGCGCCCACTCCAGTCCGTGTGGCACCGCCTATTGCACCTGCCCAAGTCCGTGTTGCACCGCCTCTCGCGCCCGCTCCAGCTTCTCAGCGCAGCACTTCACGCCTGGAGCCTATTAGTGAGGAGGAGGTTGAGTCCCCAGCATCACTGGGCCTCACCCTCGGCAGGCCAAGGGAAGTCCTTACCATCTCCGACTGAGTACGCCTAGCAACCTCGCGTTGCGCCAGCTTGTATGATATGTTTATATGTATATAGGTTGTGAGGAGTACTTTGTATGCGCATCATGTAGGAACTGGTAGAAGCGAACTAGCCTAAATAACATGTCAGGATTGTGTACGCATATCCTGAGTGATGTATTGTATAATTACTGCTTGCATGTAAGATATGTACTGAGCGGTCCTTCTCCGTGCGCTATCAGATATTTCCTTGAAAAATCTTGGAGTGGTTAAAAAATTTCGCCTTTGAGTATTTATTTATTTCTGCGGCTCGATTTCTTTTCCTTATGATTTTTTTAAAATATATCCCCAGAGTGGAAAATGTCTCGTCCTTGGACTTGTTCCATGCCAAATCCGCCAGAAGAGAATTATGGCACCCAAACCAGCAACAACTTCACACGGGGACAGTCAAGTCAACAGGGCAGTGAGACAGCTTTTTCTCAAGTGTGCCGCCTTTATGAGCAAAGCCAGCAACAACACCAAGAAATGATGAACCAGGTCATCAATACGGGAAATCACCGTGGACCGTGACAAGAGCAATCCAAACTGCCGTAACTACAAAAGACGCATCCCCCAACTTTCTCGCACACTGACAAACCTCTTGAGGCCGATGACTGGCTTCGGGACATTGAAAGGAAATTGATTATTGCACAATGCTCAGACCGTGAGAAGGTACTGTATGCACCTCACTACCTCACAAGAGCAGCTGCATCATGGTGGGAGAATTTCCTACACATGCACCCCAATGAGAATAACATCACCTGGGAGGAATTTAAAGAAGGTTTTCATGGGGCGCATATTCTGAAAAGCGTTATGAAAATCAAGAAGAGGGAGTTTGACGACCTCAAGCAAAGAGGCATGACGGTGACTGAGTACAACAGCCAGTTTACTCAGTTATCTCGCTACGCCAACGAAGAACACATGACGGAAAGTAAGAAGATGGAAAAGTTTCTGGACGGTCTTGCACCAGCACTTAAATGCCAGCTGGTTGTACACACCTTTCCAGACTTCAAAACACTTGTGGACAAGGCCATTACCCTGGGAAATGAGCGCCGCAGTTTGGAAGATTTTCGCATAGCGCAAGAGGGACCAAACTACTCAAGCTCGCAACAACCAAGCAAGATCGACTTCCGTAAAAGTGGAGCAAACAAGCCCACAACCAATATTCCGCGCTCGATCAAGAATTATCATGCGAGGGACAAGGATTTCACATACCGCCCAGGTGTTACTTGCTACGCTTGTGGAGAAGAAGGGCACTATGCCAAGCAATGCCCAAAGCCAAGAAACTCGGCTCCCACGCCGAACCACGGTGGGAATAATTCAGCACCCAAGCGTAACTATTTCAACCCCAATAATAATCACAAGATGGGTCACTTGAACCATGTGACCAAGGAGGAAGCACAGAATGCCCCAGATATCATACTTGGTACGTTCCATGTCAACACAATACCTGCCACGGTTTTGTTTGATTCTGGAGCTTCTCACTCATTCATTTCAAAGAAATTTGCTTTGCAAAATGATTTTTCGATGCTTCCCCTGGAAAAATCCATGATCATCAAGTCCCCCGGGATTAAGCAAGTTACTCAGAGTTACTGCCAAGGTGTTGTTATTGAGTTTGAGGGATTGAAGTTTCACGCCAACCTTATTGTGTTGGAGAATAAGGGACTAGATGTCATCCTAGGAATGGATTGGTTAACCACCAACAAAGGATTTATTGACTGCTGCAACCGGACAGTAATTCTTACCCACCATCACGGGAAGACAATAAAAGTTTCAGCTCAAGAGAGACAAATATCCCGCAACCGAGGTTGAACAAGGTGGACGCGTTTGAAGTTAAGCAAAGTTCCAGAGTGTGTGAGTTTCGGACATATTTCCGAAGATCTACTGGGCATGCCACTGCACCGAGATAGAATTCAGCATTGAGCTAGCACCTGGAACCACCCCCATTTACAAGAAACCACAGAATGGCACCCTCAGAGTTGGTGGAATTAAAGAAGCATATAAAAGAATTACTGGACAAAGGATTTATTCGAGCCAGCTCCTCACCTTGGTGCTCTCCAATTTATTTGCCAAGAAAAAGGATGGGACACTGACATTGTGTATAGACTATCGAGCACTCAACATGGTCACAATCAAGAACAAATATCCGATGCCATAGATAAATGATTTATTTGACCAGCTCGCTCAAGACAAGGTCTTCTCAAAGATTGACTTAAGGTCGGGATACCACCAATTGAAAGTACGGACAGAAGATATCCCCAAGACAGCCTTCACCTCTAGATACGGGTTGTATGAGTTTACAGTGATGCCGTTTGGTCTGACCAATGCCCCCGCATATTTCGTCCACCTCATGAACAAAGTTTTTATGAGATTTATGGACAAGTTTGTTGTGGTGTTTAATGATGATATTCTGGTATACTCCAAGACACCAGAAGAGCATGCTGAACACCTCAGAATTGTACTAGGGGAATTAAGGAAAAATCAATTATACGCCAAGTTCAGCAAATGTGAATTTTGGTTGAGACAAGTTGGTTTCCTAGGCTATGTGTTAACACAGGAAGGTATTGCCGTAGACCCGGAGAAGGTCAAGGCTGTACTTGGTTGGAAACCACCAGCCAGCGTAACGGATGTAAGAAGTTTCTTGGGAATGGCAGGGTATTACCGAAGGTTCATTGAAGGGTTCTCCACCATAGCAAAGCCAATGACGCAGTTGCTCAAGAAGGACAAGAAATTTGTTTGGACGGAAGCTTGCGAGAAAAGTTTCCAAGACCTCAAAAGGAAATTAACAACAGCACCAGTATTGGTTGTGCCAGACATACACAAAAGTTTTGAGGTATATTGTGACGCCTCCAGGAAGGGCCTCGGATGCGTATTAATGCAAGAAGGCAAGGTAGTCGCGTATTCCTCCAGGCAACTAAGCAAGCATGAAGAAAATTATCCTACGCATGATTTGGAACCGGCAGCAGTAATTCATGCACTCAAGGAGTGGAGGCACTTTTTACTCGGAAACCGTTGTGAAATATACACGGACCATAAAAGCCTCAAGTATATTTTCACACAACTGGAACTCAATTTACGGCCACGGCGCTGGTTGGAATTAGTGAAAGATTATGATGTCGGTATTCCCTACCATCCAGGAAAGGTGAATGTTCTGGCAGATGCACTTAGCCGAAACCCCAGTTCGGACAACGACTGTCTACCAGACTTGAGACCTGAATTTCAGCAAGAGTTCGCCAAACTCAACATGATGATGGTCGCCGAAGGCGACGTGTCAAACTTGGATATACAGCCTACCTTAATGGAGAAAATTAAGGAGGCTCAGCACGGACACCCCAAAGATCGAAGGCATAAAAAGGAAAGTGAGTTTGGGCAAGGCCTCTGAATTTATCATAGACAATGAGGGAATACTATGGTACGGAGATAGACTTTATGCATCAAATATAGAAGACCTCAAACAGCAAATCCTAGCCGAAGGCCACACTGCTCCATATTCGATCCACCCGGGAGGAACCAAAATGTACAAAGACATACAGGAAAATTTTTGGTGGCACGGTATGAAGAGGGATATAGCCACCTTCATTACATGTTGTGATTCGTGTCAATGCATTAAGGCCGAGCATCAAAAACCGGCAGGGTTATTGCAGCCAAACAGGATACCTGACTGGAAATGGGATGAGATCGGGATGGACGTTATTGTTGGACTACCTCGGTCACAACACGGAAATGATGCCATATGGGTCATCACAGATAGATTAACCAAGGTGGCATATTTCATTCCCGTGAAGACAACGTACACCACTCAGAAGCTTGCTAAGGTGCTCCTCCTCGATGGAGGCGTTGTTAAGCGCCTCCAGTAAGCTATCCGGTGCCTCCGGTTGGACGGAAGACACCGGCGTCTTATCCTTCCTATGAAGGGACCGCTTGCCGGACTACGGAACCACTGAAGGTTCCGGTATGGAGTCCGGACGAGGGTCGGGCTTAGAGCCCCTGGGGGTCTTGCTCCCCTCGAGCCTGGAGTCCGGGAGGTTGCCTTGCGGCGCCTCCTGCGCCACCTCCTCTTGACCAGGCCCCCCTTGGGGCACCACCTCGGCGTCATCCGCAGCGTGAGGCGAGGAGGCGGCCGGAAGTGAAGTACTCTCCATTTTCGACGAACTCAGGGACCCGCTCGACGAAGCGGCGAACTCGCCCTTGGGCGGGCTGCATGATTGTTCGGCATTAGAGAACACTATGCAATAAAAAAGCCACGGGTATCCCGACACTTACGATCTCGCCTGGGGCTTGGCCCTTGTCGGCCACTCCTCCTCGTCGTTGTCGACGTTGGTGGAGAAGTTCGGAGGAAGGGTCCTTCCCTTCTTGGACCCTCTGGCCTCCCCTGTTGGGGCGGCCTTCCTTTTCCTCTCCTCCCCGCTGGGGGAGAGGCTTCTTTCTCCTCCTCCTTGTTCTCAGGAGAAGATTCTCCTTCAGAATCTGACAGCACCTGGCGTCGGGAGCTCCTTCGAGTTCCCGTGGCCTCCTTCTTGGCCTTCTTCTCCGGCACCACATGAGGTACCGGAGCCAGCAGCCCTGGCCAATCAAGGCGTCCGCTGGGTCTTCTGGCAAAGGAGCCGGACAGTTAACCTGTCTGGACGTCTTCAGCCAGTCCTGTTAAAGGTTAGGGAGTTTTAGATCCCGCATAGAGTCAAACTATGAAAAAAGAGTCCCATAAAGGGTAAAATAACTCACCTCGCTGGCTTGACGCTGCGAGCTGAATCCGCGATCTTGATGGCGGATGTGGGAGCCTCGGCGCCTTGAACAACACCTTCCGTGCATCTTCGCACGTAGTGTCGAAGAGCCTTTTTAGAGTTGAGTGCTGTGCCGGATCGAACTCCCACAATTTGAAGGCCCGTTGTTGGCATGGGAGAATCCGGCGGATGAGCATCACCTAGATTATGTTGACAAGCCTGAGATTCTTGTCCACTAGGTTTCGGACGCATGTTTGGAGTCCGGATAGCTCTTCCGAATTCCCCCACGTCAGGCCCGTCTCTTTCCATGATGAGAGCCGTGTGGGGGAAGCCAGATCTGAATTCGGGGCTGCCACCCATTTGGAGTCGCGCGGCTTGGTGATATAGAACCACCCCGATTGCCACCCCTTTATTGTCTCCACGAAGGAGCCCTCGAGCCATAGGACTTTGGCCATCTTGCCAACCATGGCGCCTCCAAGACTGCTTGACGGCCGCCCACTACATTCGGCTCGACATTGAAGATCTTCACCATAAGCCAAAGTGGGGCTGGATGAAGAGGATGGCCTCGCACACGACGATGATCGTCGAGATGTTGAGGATGAAATTCGGAGCCAGATCATGGAAGTCCAGGCCGTAGTAGAACATGAGCCCCCGGACAAATGGGTGAAGTGGAAATCCTAGTCCATGGAGGAAGTGGGGAGAAACACCACCCTCTCATGGGGCCTGGGGGTTGGAATGAGCTGCCCCTCGTCGGGTAGCCGACACGCGATGTCGCCGGACAAGTATCCGGCCTCCCGCAGCTTTGTGATGTGCCCCTCCGTGACGGAGGAGGCCATCCACCCGCCTCACGCTCCGGACATAGTTGGAGAAGGTTGAGGTGGGATGTGCGGACTTGGGCGCTGCTGCTCGAGTGCACGGAAATGGATGAGTAAAGGAGGAAGAAGGCGTAGGTGAGAAGGTGGATCCTTATCCCCTTATATGGACGGACGAAGCTATGCGTCCCCCACCAGCCTGGTAAAACTCGCTTATCTCCCAAGCGCCGTAATCAATGGCGCGGATGGGTTACCCACGTCCGTATTGATGAGAATCCCGGAATAAGGGGCATGATCTATGCTTTGATAAGACGTGCCAAAGAAACCGCCTCCCTAAACGCGCTATGGTGGAACAGTAAAAAAACGATTCGTATAAAAGCTTGGCCGTGGTGTGATGTCACACCGCGGAATACGTCAGCAGATATGTGGAAAAATTATTCTCTCTACGGTGGTATGTGGAACTTGTTTTGCAGAGCTGGACACTATCATGGTGTTCAAAATCTTCTATGAAGTATTCGGAGGAGGAACCCGCCTTGCAATGCCGAAGACAATATGCGTGCGGACTTCGTCATTGAAGCCTGGTTCAGGGCTACCGAGGGAGTCCTGGACAAGGGGTGTCCGGATAGCCGAACTATCATCTTTGGCGGACTCCAAGACTATGAAGATACAAGATTGAAGACTTCGTCCGTGTCCGGATGGGACTTTCCTTGGCATGGAAGGCAAGCTTGGCGTCTGAGATATGTAGATCTCCTACCATTGTAACCGACTGTGTAACCCTAACCTATCCGGTGTCTATATAAACCGGAGGGTTTTAGTCCATAGGACGAACAACAATCATACCATAGGCTAGCTTCTAGGGTTTAGCCTCCTTGATCTCGTGGTAGATCTACTCTTGTACTACCCATATCATCAATATTAATCAAGCAGGAGTAGGGTATTACCTCCATCGAGAGGGCCCGAACCTGGGTAAAAACATCGTGTCCCTTGTCTCCTGTTACCATCCGCCTAGACGCACAGTTCGGGACCCCCTACCCGAGATCCGCCGGTTTTGACACCGACAGCTACCTTAAAGGCGGTAGCAGAGCTAAAAGCCGAACATGCTGCTCACTGCCGAAGCAAGAAAGAAATGGCCGAGATGGCCGTGAAATTGAAGAATGCTACTGACCGTTGCGAGCTTCTTGAAAAAGAAGATCGAGCGAAACAAGAGGACCTGAAAAAGTCCGCCACCGAGGCCAAGGATACTCGCTCTGCGATGAGAGCTATGAAGGAGGAGCTACGTCAGGCCGGAGATATTGCGGCTGGAAAGCCCTCTGTGATGTGGAGGAAATTCACGGATCCTAAGTACGCTCAATTGGAACAGCTGTGGGGTGCGGAGGATGCTTATCTGGACTTTGCGGGCGAAAAGCCGCAGACGCTTCAACACTTCCGAGGTCAAAAGGATCACGGAATGGAAGAGCTTTTTTTGTCGCAGTTCCATAGTCCGGAGCGTCCACTTTCATTAACCGATTGTTTGGCCGAATGGGCCGAGCTGAATAGGTTGTCCGGACTTGCCATGAAGGCTGTCGTGACTCATTTGTGGCCGAAAAGGACCGAGCCAAAGAGTTATTTTGGCTTGGTGCAACAGTTCCTTGGTGCGGTGCCGCATATCGATGCAATGAAGCGGTCAGCATGCATAGAGGGTGCGCGGATGGCTCTTGCCTGTGTCAAGACATACTGGGCGGAGATGAAGGCCACCGACGTTGCATCCCAAGATTCGGACAGAAGCCGAGTACCTGCCGAGCACTATTTTGAGGAAGTCATGAGCGCTTCGTTTAATAGAGACGCAGTGCTCGAAGGATATTATTTTTTAATGACATGTATGATTTGTGAAAACAATGTTTCAATATAATATAAGAGCTTTTTATACTTGTGCGTTCGAGTATTAAAACACCTCCTGTGCGGCCGTTGATGTATATTTGTATATAACCTGAAACATGGCAGTCTTCGGCCTCAGCCCCCACGCACATAGTGCGGGGATGTTTGCAAAAGGGCGCATTTTCACACTTAATCCAACGTATTGGTCCTGTAAAGGAGGTGACAGTGTAGCAAACTAGGCAACCGGACTATAATGCTTTATCACTTTCACTTAGCCATAGGAGTTCGATGGTGGGGCTACTATATAGCCCCTAGGGGCACCGCGCTCTCCTGAATTCGGGGCGCGTATGTGCCTGACCGGGAAAAGGTCCTTCGTTAATGCGGGGGAATTCTAAACATTCCGGTGGGTCATCCAGTGGTTGACCAGTCTCATGCTATATCATGACAGTCAGTTTTCGGCTTTCTCTACTAAGGTGCTCACCTGGCCGAACCGGGGCACAATCGCAGTAGTTCTCCTGGTGCCGCGTTAGCCGATAGAACGGAACGTAAGGCAGCAAAACCCAGGAGCCGGGCAAACCCAACATTTGACCAAAGACATGATTTGGAGCTGATGCATATAAGGCCTAACTCGAGACACCGAACACTCCCTAAGGTATTCGGTCTTTATGAAAACGGGCAGAATAATGCCCTAAGCCCCTAGTGTCCAGGTACGCGCAAAAATTCTGGTGCGGCCGATGCCAAAACGCCAGCCTCCTCCTCGGTTATAGCAAGAAACCGGGGGATGTGTATCAACAAGAGACAATAAAGAAGGTCTACGCAGGGTCTTAATCTGAAAAGAATCCTTGCAACGGGTCCCTACTGCACGTCTGCGCCTGTGTCTCCGTTGTGCCGTATCCTGGACGGGTGTAGCACGGTGTTCATCTGTAAAAGAGAAGAACTTAGTTGAAAAGAAAAAAATCGTGCGAAAAATGTACTTTATATTAAATAAACAGAGTACCGTTCGAAAAGTGAATAAAATTGAGCTTTATTGTCTCTTGTTGTACATGCGTGCAGCCCCTTGTACGGGGGTATGCCGCTAGTAGGCGTTTATATGTTTACGCCGGACTCGTCTAGCCATGTCCGGGATTCGAATGACCTATTCAGGTGCTTTGATTAGCGGAGCCGGATTAGTGTGGGGCTGTCCAGGCAGTCTCACGTTCTTCCGTGCTCGAGTAACACTTGATACTCCCGTTTAATGAGATGATGCCGCGTCGACCGGGCATTTTGAGTGTAAGAGATGCATAATGCAGTATCGCGTTAAAGCGGACGAAAGCTTCGCGTCCCAGTAGTGCTTGATAGCTACTTTCGAATGGGGCGATGTGGAAGGTTAAGTTTTCACGGTGGAAGTTGTCGAATGACCCGAACACGACTTCTAGCAGTAGGGAGCCCGTACAATGGGCATATAGGCTGGCATTACCCCTTTGAAGGAGGTGTTGCTATGGCGAATTTTGGTTGGGTCTATCCCCATTTTGCGGATTGTGTCCTGATATAGCAGGTTTAGATTGCTACCTCCGTCCATTAGGACTTGTGTAAATTGGAGTCCGTCGATTATTGGATCTAATATGAAAGCAGTCCATCCTGCGTTCCGGATACTTCCGGAATAGTCCTGATGATTGAAGGTGATTGGTTTTGACAACCATCATTGGGACTCTGCTGGGATAGACCATGCGGCGCTTGTTTCTATGGGCACCGCTCTGTTTTTCCCTTTTGTCACTTGAAGTGAGTTCACTGTTTTGACTTTTTGTGGGAAATTCGTTTGTTTTCCGGTGCTCTGCTTGTGGGGTTCGTCATCGTCCTCGCTTGGTGTGTCGAGCCCCTTGTTTTTGGCATTGAGTTTGCTGGACTGCTTGAAGACCCAACAATCTCTGTGGGTATGGTTTGCAGGCTTCCCGGGAGTACTGTGGAATTGGCATATTTTGTCCAAGATTTTGTTTAGGTTGGATAGCTCGTCGCTGTTGTCCTTGAGATGCAGTTTTTTATGATTCTGCCGGGAGCTTCTGAATCTGGCGTTGACTGCCGTGCTCTTCGGGCTGTTTCCCTTTGTCCATCGCTGGTCCTTGCTGCGTCGTGGTTTTCCATTTCCATCCCTGACTTCGGATGTACTTGGGTCGCTGGTACTGCATCTTGCCAGCCAACTATCCTCTCCCGCGCAAAAGCGGGTCATGTGGCTTGTTAATGCAGCCATTGTTCTCGGCTTCTCCTAGCCGAGGTGTCCATGGCAGCCATTCGCCCTTGGACGTTGTGTTTGAAAGCTACTAAGGCTTCGGTGTCCGGACAGTCGACTATTTGGTTCTTTTTGATGAGGAACCTGTTCCAGAATTTGCGGGCTGACTCTCCGGGTTGTTGAGTTATGTGACTTAAATCGTCTGCATCCGGAGGACGGACATAAGTCCCTTGAAAATTTGCCCGAAAAGCATCCTCGAGCTCTTCCCAACTTCCAATGGTATTTTCAGGGAGGCTTTTGAGCCAATGCCGGGCTGGCCCTTTGAGCTTGAGGGGTAAGTATTTTATGGCATCGAGATCATCTCCTCTAGCCATGTGTATGTGGAGGATGTAATCCTCAATCCAGACTCCAGGGTCTGTTGTTCCGTCGTATGCCTATATGTTTACGGGTTTGAATCCTGCTGGGAATTCGTGATCCAGCACCTCATCGGTGAAACATAGGGAGTGTGCGGCACCCCTATATTTGGGTGTGCCGTGAAGTTTGGATATTTGGCGTGTTGCATTGCTTGGAAGAGCTTGCTTTCTCGGCCCATAGATGGACCTAACTGGGCCATCCTTTTGATGCGAATCCTTATGCGGATTGCGTGCCGGCTTGTGTGCGGTGCCGCTTGCCGCTCCATGTTTGCCATGTGGTCGTCTATCCGACCGGGCAGCCTCTTTGTTCTTTTATTGTGGGGGCTCTACGGCCTCCTCATCAAATGCGGGCAGCAATTTGCGCTTCGGGTAGCTCTTTGTTTGGCGACTGTCGCCGTATTTATCTGCGGTGTTGAGTACTTTGCTCCATCTGATTCTGAGTGCATCTTCCGCTGTTTTGAGCTTCCGCTTCTGCTTTTTCAGGCTACGCGCAGTGGCGACGAGCCTTTTGTGGAGGTTCTTCTACTCCAACAATTTGTCCGGCGTGAGATTGTCCGGACTGTTATCTTCGCCGGGGACGGGTTGTTTATCCAAGTTGTCCTATTCGGACGGTTGCTCGATAGCATGTTCATCGTCCACCGGTTCGCCCTGCTCTATGGCTGGGTCTGTATGGCTGCCGTCTTTGTCGAGGAGGGACTTGGTGCGGCGTTTACGCTGCCGTTTTGACTGCTTTTCGAGGGATTTATCCTTCGTAGTGTCCCGTTGTTCCTCGTCGTCACTTCCTTTAGGTGTATCCACCATGTATACATCGTGGGATGAGGTAGCTGTCCAAAGATCCTATAGGTGCTGGTTCATGGTTGTCTCCTACATCGTCGTCCATACCGTTGATGTCTTCGGAGTCGAAATCGAGCACGTCGTTTAAGCTTTCGACAGTGGCTACAAAGTGGGCGGTGGGTGGGCGTTGAATTTCTTCGTGGTCTGCATCCCAACCTTCCTGACCGAAGTCCAGCCAGGGCTCTCCAGATAAAGAGAGAGACTTTAGTGAATTCAGGATGTCGCCAAAGGGCGAGTGCTGAAAGATGTCCGCGGCAGTGAACTCCATAACCGGCGCCCAATTGGATTCGATTGGCAGGGGCGCGGAGGGTTCGGAGTCCGAAAGGGAGTCCAGCACCTTGGAGTCACGGTCTTCGCAGCGACAGGGATGGAGTTCGCTCAATCGCCAGAGATCGTAGCCCCGAGGCGGTGTCCAACCACTCGCCCTCGATCGGCGAGTCGGCTCCGAGCTAAGGGTCGGAGCGGACGCCGGTGCGGCCTCGAGGCACTCGCTCGGCGGCAGAGCTAGATCGTGCCCATCGAGACAAGCAGCAGCTGCCAGGCGTGGCTCGAATCCGTCGAAGATCAAGTCTCCGCGGATGTCGGCCGTGTAGTTCAAACTTCCAAATATGACCTGATGGCCAGGGGCGTAGCTTTCGATCTGCTCCAGATGGCCAAGTGAATTGGCCCGCAGTGTAAAGTCGCCGACTACGAAGATCTGTCCAGGGAGAAAAGTCTCACCCTGGACTGCATCGTTGTTGATGATCGAAGGAGCCATCGGGCCTAAGGATGACGACACAGAGGAACTCTCAATTAAAGCACCAATGTCGGTGTCAAAACTGGCGGATCTCGGGTAGGGGGTCCCGAACTGTGCGTCTAGGCGGATGGTAACAAGAGACAAGGGACACGATATTTTTACCCAGGTTCGGGCCCTCTCGATGGAGGTAAAACCCTACTCCTGCTTGATTAATATTGATGATATGGGTAGTACAAGAGTGGATCTACCACGAGATCAGAGGCTAAACCCTAGAAGCTAGCCTATGGTATGATTGTTGTTCGTCCCACGGACTAAAACCCTCCGGTTTATATAGACACCGGATAGGGTTAGGGTTACACAGTCGATTACAATGGTAGGAGCTCTACATATCCGTATCGCCAAGCTTGCCTTCCACGCCAAGGAAAGTCCCATCCGGACACGGGACGAAGTCTTCAACCTTGTATCTTCATAGTCAAGGAGTCCGGCCAACGGTGATAGTTCGGCTATCCGGACACCCCCTAATCCAGGACTCCCTCAGCCGTCATAGCGAGGAGGCAGGTCTGGCTTGAACTTGCCCGGCCAGACTACGCTACACAGCCTGGTGTCGCCACCGGGGCCCGTCGTGGGGGCGGAGCTTGATCTTGGTGTCCCCGCGCCGCCACGGCAAGTGGCGCATGGCCCTGCCGCGGCAGGCGATCCTAACATGGTGGTGTTGGGAGCGGTGGAGCGTTTTCTTGCGTTCGGGGAACTTCTTGGCAGCTTCCTTCTTCTCGCGCGGGTGCCCGACATGGCGGGTCGTGCCGGGGGCCACGCATCTTGGCGCTAGAGCGCCGTCTTGGTGCAGAGGTGGTGGAGGCGCTTCGTGAGCTACGTTGCCCACATCTGGCGGGGGGCGAGGCAGCGAGAGGGACGGTGCGGGGGAGCCCCTGCGGCTCTGACTAGCTCGGCGATGCGGTCCAGCCAGTCCTCGTAGAGGTCCTCGACCGGGTGGTAACGCAGGAGCTCACGTGCCATGAGTAGCGCAGCCTGCGCGTCCGTGGGAGTGCGACGAGCGTGAGACGACAAGCTGGCTGGGGTCTGTGACGGAGTGGCGGTGCGGCCATCCCGCCGCACCGAGGGGTGCAGTGAGGACGCCTGCTGCTCGTTTCCAGCCGGGCCGGTGGCGGCGTTGGCGGCAGGTGACGGAGAACAACGGGGAGGCCCGCCGACAGGAGCCGCCTGAGCGACGCGGGTGGCGAGGGTGGCCGGGCGCTCAGCGCGGGCTCAACGAGCTTCGGCCATGGATGCGGTTGAGTGGTGAAGCACGGATCGACGAGAGGAAAGCTCACATGGAGGAGGCGGCGGAGATCGACAAGCACCGGTCGGAGTAGTACTCTTTTTTTATTTAATTAAGAGCGCCAATCTTTAGTTTTGTCGGATCACGGGTTCCGGCAAAACCCTTGAGGTTCGAACACTGGGGTGTGTACAGAGATCTCTCCTCCCCCAAGCTCACACGCTCCACGATGTCACAGCCTAGCTCGACGTACCCAAAGAACAAAGGGACACAAGATTTATACTGGTTCGGGCCACCGATGTGTTGTAATACCCTACTCCAGTGTGGTGTGGTGGATTGCCTCTTGGGCTGAGGATGAACAGTTACAAGGGAAGAACAACCTCCTGAGGAGAGGTGTTCTTGTGCTATGGTGGTGGCTAGTCCTGTTTATAGAGGCCTTTGTCCTCTTCCCAAATATTGTGCGGGAAGGGATCCCACAACGGCCAAGTTTGAAGGGGAACAACTAGTACAAGCTATCCTGACAAAAGTAGTCTTCCCCTACCAAAGGCTTTGGTTATGACGCCGTCTTGGGCTACACGGTGACCTCCATCCTGTCGTCCTGCTGGTCTTGGTCTTGTTGCACCGATACGGAAACCTTTGCCTGATGCCTCGAGACTCCTCGCCTGCGCTTGCTCCTTTAGCAGCAAAGAGGAAATGAGGACACTGCATGCACGAGCGCCCGCCTAGCGCTCGCCTGGCCATGGTCGTCATGGCTTGCATCACAGGAACCTCGCGAGGTGCCCCTTGCCTTGATCTCCCTGCTCCTCGCGAGCCAGCCTGGTGAGGCCGCCCCTGAGGAGCCCTTGTGTCGTCCGCCTCGCGAGGTTTGGCCCATCGTGAGGGTCTTGAGTGTTTGCTAGTGAAGATGGGCCGGACAGGGCCGCTGGTGGAGCCACGCCGTGGGCCGCAGGCAGGCAAGTCTGGGGACCCCCATTCCCAGAACGCCGACAAGTTTGTTAGAGTAATGTTTAGGTCAGCTAGCTCTATTTAATTGCTGAACTTTCTCGATTAAAAAGTGTGGGTGTGCTGTAGTGTACTTTGTGTACCCAAATTATGCAATGACGTGGATGACCACTATAACGAGGGAAATTAGGACCAAAATTTGCATGTTCGAACTCATCACACATGGGGTAAGCTATATGAATCCTTTGTGATCTTCACATATCGTACACAATGCTGAATAAGGGACCGTGCCTGATGACATTTTGCGCACAAGTTTTTTCGCTGCACCGATCCAAAATTTTCGGCTTCTGCGGAAACATTTACCTCCCCGCCCCCCTACCAAAAATCACATTTCCCCTGTTTCCGCCTTCCTTTCTGTCGGAGTAATGGGCCACGGGTAGGCTGACCCGAGGCCCAAAACCTTTCAAGACATCGGGGCTGACTGCGCCCATCAAGACAACAAGATGAAGAGCCGCCTTCTGGAAACCGACTTAGCCGGCCTCCCATAAGAGGCCGAGTCCTAGATGCAAGGCCGAGTCAAGCCGACGCCTGCCGGGCGGCTTACAGAGAAGCCGGCCCCAGGGAGTCGGCCAGCGACACCTGCAAAGCCCATGCCCTCGCCAGAGGGGACGGGACGGGGAGTGGCTATAGTATAGCCCATCCCCTCCTCCAGGTCAGGCAAGCATAGCCACAGTGCACCGTACTGGTGGAGATCTCAGCCCGGCGCGGCACTGTTGCCACGGCTTCCCTGACATCACCCCGCATGGGCGGAGTCCTGTTCCCACGACGGCCTGTCTGTACGGCCCACGGACGATGGGACCCACCAGTCAGCGAGAGCCCAGAAGACGGCGAGAGCCCTACCAGTCAAACCCGAGGGAGGTCGGCCCCTAGGAGTCGGCCGGCCCCTTCCTCGGGACCCACGCGCCATTAACCAGACGCGACAGGGAGTGGCTACAGTAATCGCCCGCCAGGCGGCGGGGTTGTAGCCATGACCTCCTGACCAAGCCTGCGTCATTAGAGACGCGGCTACAGTGATCAGCCACCGGCAAGCTCGGGAGCGGTGGTTATGGCCTGTCAGCCCATACCCCCCCGGTCGGCGGGGCCCACCAGTCGACAGGGCCCACCAGTCGGCGGGTCCCGGCAGTCGGCGGAGAAGCCGGCAACAGAAGATACTGATGGCCAGGCCCTACACCCTGCCGGATTACCAATGTACGCCTTGGGGGTAGGCCTATATAAACCCCCTAGGGCACCCATGGAAAGGGTTCTGGACCTGAGATAGTTAGACCAGATCATAGAGGAAAGGGAAGAGCTAGCCTTGCCTTCTCTTACCTCTAGTGCACAGCTCAAGGAGCACTTGTGTATTCACTTGAGCCTTAGTGATCATGCGGAGACCCCACAGAGCAGGACTAGGGGTGTTATATCCTAGGAGAGCCCCGAACCTGGGTAAAATCTGTGGCGTTCGTGTCTCACGCCTCATCACCTTAGGACACTTGCGACGTTCTACTCGCTCCCACAATGATAAGCCATCCTTTGGCATATGTCGCACCCAACCCCCGACATTTGGCGCCCACCGTGGGGCGAGGTGCACCGTTGTCTGGAGACCTGTACTGGACGGGAACTGTCATGGTTTTCTCACGGAAGATCTCCTCATGAAAGGACTTAGTCGTGGAGCCATCACTACGGGTTAGCTTGAAGGGGTTTAAAGCAGACACAAGGACGCAAGAGAGTTTATACAAGTTCGGCCCCGTCGATGAAGGTAAAAGCCTACGTCTAGTTGTGATGGAATTGCTGGGGTTTCGATGACTAGGGAGCAAACAAGCTTCGCCTAAGTCTTGAGTTGTCGTCTGTTCTCCTTGAACTGCCGCCGTGTCGCCCCCTTATATACATGGGTGGCGCCCGTCGGTTCACAGAGTCCCGACGCCAATTCATAGATGTATCCGGCTCGGTCTCTACTATTCCTAACTTACAATACAAGTTACATACTGACACCGGTTTATGGCTACAGGCCTTGAACCGACTATGGGCCTTAAGCCTTCATCTGCCTACTTGGGCTTTAACATACTCAACTACTGAAGAAGTTAAGTCCTGGCCGGTTTACACCCAGTAGTAATATCCCCAACATTAGGCCCCAGATTGATTTGAACAGGTTCATGTCAATCCTTAGCAAAAAACTTCATCTTCAGCATCTTTGTGTAGTCCGGTGAACCGCCATGATGTCATCTTCTCTCGGTCGTCAGAACCGGCGTGACGTCACCTGTCATAAAAGCTATCCACGATACCTTTTTTGTTTAATAGATCTGCCACAATTGAGGCGACAGCTCCGTTTCCAAACTCGCGGCCCCTTGATTTTCGCGCCTGACACATGTCTCCCTTGCTTTATAAATAATACCGAAGGGTCATTTATTTTTCCCCTTCGTGCCCCTCTGCTTCGTCTTCCTCGCATCGCCCAGCTTCGGAGCTCCGCCGCCGCCGTCGACTTCTGTACCAACCTTGGCCGCTGCATCACCCTGAGTACACCAGAGCATCGCGGCGATCTTCTATTTCTTCCTCGGCTCTGGTAAGTCTTCTATCTTTTTCATCATAGATCTGTTCTAGGTTTTCCATGTTCTTCAGTGTTCATCACTTGCTTCCTGTTCATATGATAAACTTTAGACGAGTCTGTGAATCTTTGTACTGCGTAGCGGTAGTTTTTATCATCCGTTTTCACTTACGCATCCCAAGACCATAGATCTCTCTGTATCCTTGCTCATTGATTCAGCATCTGCTCCCCTCTGGATCTTGAATATTTATCTCTTTTTCTGAACATGTTCCAGATCCAATACTGTGATGTAATTTTGTGAAACCTATTTTCGCACACCTACTCATCCACAATGTTGACTCTTCAATATTTTAGACCAGGCGGTTTAACTTTGTATAAAAATTGATAACTCAGGATATACCATTAGTCCCCTTGTTGAACCGCCAGGATTCCCTAGCTAAGTATTGCCACTTTGCAGAACTCCGGTTTATAACTAACTGCTTCCGGTTTAGCAATGAATGCATGAATGTATACCCTTCCAACCTACTCTTGAACCGGCATTACTGCTTTGCAGATTGCACCATGGCCAAGCAAGTGTACGAGTGCAACTGGGTCCCTTCTCGAGTGATCGAGACTCAACTGAATAACCTAGTCAACACCGCGCTTTAGGCAAAAAGATGTCGTTTCACTGGAGGGTCTCGCCCTAACGCCCTCCGTAACTCAAGATGGAGAGGTTGTTGTTTTTGCTGACCATCTAGCCCGGGGCTTCCGTCCGCCCGGTTCAAAGTTTTATCGAGATGTCTTGGCAAACTTCCAACTGCATCCACAAGATATTGGCCCCAACTCCGTAACCAACATCTGTCACTTTCAAGTACTCTGTGAGGTGTTCTTTCAAGAGGAGCCCACAGTTGAATTATTCAGGGATTGCTTCCATCTGAACCGCCGCACTGAATTTACTAACGGTCCCAATACCGAGTTAGGTGGTATGGCGATTCAAAAGAGGAAGGAGGTCACTTACCCTCACGCCAAACTGCACAGCCATCCCAAAGAGTGGAATTCAACATGGTTTTATCAAGAAAGATACCTCTCCTGATGGAGACAATCCCTTGCCGGGTTATCGTCCGGAGCGGCTAAGCAACACACATCCCTTCCCTCAGAGACTGACTGCTAAAGAGAGAAGCAAATACGCTCCTCAATTATCCAAGCTCAGGGCCTTCATGGCTAACGGGTTGACAGGAGTTGACCTTGCTCGCTGCTGGATATCTTGGAGTATATTGCCCTTAAGCCTGCGCTCCGGTTTGATGTGCAAATACACAGGAGATGTAAAAGACCCTCTACGGCATATTGAGATCCAGCTGACGGATGACGAGGTCACTGAGGCTGTGAAGAAGATGTTAAATGAACCGGAAGCTGCCTGCTCTCAAACCGGCATGCCTCCTTTTTGTACCACTAACAAACCGCCAGCCGTAAGACTCATATCTTATGCTTTCATGAAATCTCACTATGTTTAAGTACCCTTTGTTGACATTAACATCTTTCAAACAGGGCGATGATCCATTTTGGAGCAAGAAGCCTCCACAAGAGAAACTGGAGAAAACAACCCGGCCCAAGACCAGAGTTGTGAAGAAACCGGCGAATAGAAAGAGAACCACTGCATCCTCCGATCCACCAGCTGACAATGATGTGGGTAATCCGGACCTTGAGGTAGAGCTTGATTCACTTGGTTTATTTTTCACATGCCTTATTGATAATGATTATTGCCAGGATGATGCTCAAGTCAGTCACGCTGATGTTGTAGAGGTAATCGCTCTTTCTTCCGATTCAAACCCTTTACCTTCACTAAAAATCCGTCAGGCAAACCGGAAAGTTAAATTTTCTCATCCTCTTGCTTAGTTGGACCGAAACTTTCTTATGAAGACACAACAGCATGAAGCTCGCCGCACAACCCCAAGACAAATGCCGTAGTTAGCTCCACCGGTTTACCGAACAGTCCGGTTCGGAAACACCGTTCAGAGGTCTCTAACTGTTTCGTCAATGCTTATCCTAAAGCGGGTTGTTTTCGTCAACCTCTTAATCCATCTGACTCGGATTATCAGGGCACTTCTCACTCTTCTTCCGGCGAGTCGTCAGCCACCCAGCTCCCACCACTCAAAACGGTGCTTGGGTGAGCCATATTCCTGATAATGTTGTTTGATATATCACTTTCAATATTCACTACAAGAAATATGTCAACTAGTGACCTTCTCTTAGTGACCCCGGCTGAATTGGTCGTAAATCCACGGCCATTTCGCTTGGAAGGGCTCAAACCCTAAAATTGCCTTACACCAAATGGTCATAAAGCAGACAAGAGTGGTCAACGACCTTCTTTATACCTGATTACGACCAATATAAATGGTCGTGAGGTTGTGAACGTGGATGCATTGGTACTTAAGGTGTCACTCAAGGTGGGCTTGGGCCTCGGTGGAACGAGGCCACCTTATTTTTTTTTAAAAATCTGTGTGCCATTAGGCCTCGGCCCATCCAGGAAGAAATGTGGGATGCCCTCATATTACTCAAAAAGAACATATATTCGGCCCAACAAAAATGGGAAATAACAAGTTTTTCATTAGAATGGGAAAATAATGAACTCCTTCGTGAATCTTGCTATATGGTTTAGCAATTACAAAACTGAACATGTAATTCCAAAAAATGTTAATGTTAATGCGTATTTCAAAAAATGTAATCACGTGTTTAAAAAACTAAATGTGTGCATTTGAAAAGTTTCATGCATATAAAAAATGGTAATCATAAATAATATTAGATATGTATAAAAAAGTTTCATTTGTATGCAAATAATCATCAGTACGTATATATGAAAATTTTACAATATATATATATATATATATATATATATATGGAAAAGTAGATAACAAAACAAGATTTTCTAAAAATGTTAATCATGTATTTAAATTTTTCTAACCAATATCAACCATGTTTTATATGTATACAAAAATGTACAATGTGTAAAAACAAATATAGACTTCAAAACATATGTATGAAAAGATATTTTTTTATTGGGAATACATGAAAATATGTTAATCATTTATTTGAAAAAAATAAACATATATAAACAATATGTACAATGTGTCTTAAAAAATGTAGACATCAAAATATTTATTAAAAATGTTAATGATGTAACTAAAAACCGTTTAATATCTATAAAACATGTTTCTAGTGTACACAAATTTGTTCATAAAATGTGGTCTAATATTCTTGAAAAATGGAGAAATTTTTTTACATCAAATATTTGTTAGGTTCTTCACAAAAAAACTCATTGTGGGAAATCAAAAAATGGAAAATGAATATGCGGAAATTTGTCTTTTCACGAGAGGTGGATCAAAAACTTTTTACACGCAACCATTTGGTCAGTTGTGCATTAAATATGGCCTAGTATTTTAGAAATTTGATTTGGTCCAATTTTGTAACAATTATTTGATAGGTTCTTCACAAAAAAAACTCATTTTGGACGCTCGAAATGAAAAATGATTTTTTCGTCCAAAGAAAATGAAAACTTCCTTAGGCAATATTGTGTGTCATTCCAATATGCACCTTTGTGCACAATATGAGATCATCTGAACAAACTATTCCATGAAATTTGGCCATAAGATTGATCCTTTGCTTTGAAAGCCGTTGATCTCCACACATGCTAGCTCGTTTCTGAGAACATTTTTTTAATATTTGCCGTATTACAAGTTTATTATTTTTCCTGGTAACTTGGCCACATATAATGACACAATGCGAAGGTTTTCCAATTTTTGATTCTTTTTGAATTTTTCTTGCCTGTTTCAAAATACGGTCAAAACGGCTGGCATGACCGTTGCTAGCTAGTGGGTGAGTCTTGGAAAGATTTTGGTGTTTCTCTGATTAAATAGATACGTTTGTGCCTAAAAATGATTTTTGGTAAAAATAAATAGCAAACTATAAGGCAACCACAGTTCAAATTTGACCCATTTCCTACTAAATCCGCGGAAATTTGTCTTTTTCAAGAGAGGTAGATAAAAACTTTTGACACTCAACCATTTTATCAATTGTGCATTAAATATGGCCTAATATTTTAGAAAATTGATTTGGTCCAATTTTGCAACAAATCTATGGTAGATCATTCACAAATAAACTCATTTTGGGCATTCAAAAAAATGGAAAATGAATTTTTCGTCCAAAGAAAATGAAAACTCCCTTAGGAAACATTGTTTACCGTTCCAAGATGCACCCTTGTGCACAATATGAGATTATTTGAACAAACTATGCCATGAATGTGGCCATAAGATTGATCATTTACCTTGAAAGCCATGAATCTTCACACATGATAGCTCATTTCTTAGAACAATTTTTTAAAAGGTTTGCCGTATTAGAAGTTTATTATTTTCCCTGGTAACTTGGCCACATATAATGACACAATGCGAAGGTTTTCCAATTTTTTGATTTGTTTTGAATTTTTCATGCCCGTTTCAAAATGCGGTCAAAACGACGGGCATGAACGTTCCTAGATAGTGGTTGAATCTTGGAAAACTTTTGGTGTTTCTCTGATTAAATAGATATTTTTGTACCTAAAAATGATTTTTGGGAAAAATAAGTAGCAAACTATAAGGCAGCTACAATTCAAATTTGACCCATTTCGTACTAAATCGGCGAAAATTTGTCTTTTTCCGCAGTGGTGGGTCGAATCTTTTGACACCCAACCATTTGGTAAATTGTGCATTAAATATGGCCTAATATTTGAGAAAATTTATTTGGTCCAATTTTGCAACAAATATATTGTAGGTCCTTCACAAAAAACTAATTTTGGGCATTCAAAAAATGGAAAATGAATTTTTCGTCCAAAGAAAATGAAAACTCCCTTAGGCAACATTGTTTGCCATTCCAAGATGCACCCTTGTGCACAATATGAGATCATTTGACCAAATATGTCATGAATCTGGTCATAAGATTGATCATTTGGCTTCAAAGCCATGAATCTTCACACATGATAGCTCATTTCTGAGAACATTTTTAAAAGGTTTGCCGTATTACAAGTTTATTATTTTTTTATGGTAACTTGGTCACATATAATGACACAATGCGGAGGTTTCCCAATTTTTGGATTTTTTTGAATTTTTTATGCCCGTTTCAAAATGCGGTCAAAACGGCGGGAATAACAGTTCCTAGCTAGTGGTTGAATCTTGGAATTTTTTTGGTGTTTCTCTGATTAAATAGATACTTTTGTACCTAGAAATGATTTTTTGAAAAAATAAATAGCAAATTATGAGGCAACAGTAGTTCAAATTTGACCCGCTTCCTACTGAAACGGCAGAAATTTGTCTTTTTCACGAGAGATTGATAAAAACTTTTGACACCCAATAATTTGGTCAATTGTGCATTAAACATGGCCTAGTATTTTATAAAATTGATTTGGTACAATTTTACAACAAATATTTGGTAGGTCCTTCACAAAAAAACCTCTTTTCGGGCACTCGAAAAATGGAAAATGAAATTTCCGTGCAAAGAAAATGAAAACTCCCTTAGGCAACATTGTTTGGAATTCCAAGATGCACCCTTGTGCACAATATGAGATCATTTGAACAAACTATGCCATGAATGTGGCCATAAGATTGATCATTTGGCTTGAAATCCATGAATCTTCACGCATGATAGCTCATTTCTGAGAACACTTTTTTAAAATAATTGTCGTATTACCAGTTTATTTTTTTCCTGAAAACTTGGTCACACATATGATGACACAATGCGAAGGTTTTCCAATTTATTTTCATTTTTTTCATTTTTTATGCCCGTTTTAATATGCGGTCGAAACGGCGGGCTTGACCGTTCATAGCTAGTTGTTGAATCTTGGAAACCTTTTCATGTTTCTCTGATTAAATAAATAATTTTGTACCTAAAAATGATTTTTGGGAAAAATAAATAGCAAACTATGAGGCAACTGCAGATTAAATTTGACCCGCTTCCTATTGAATCGGCGGATATTTGTTTAAATGAACAAAAATAGCTAGAAGGATCGGAGATGCATACAAATTGGTGATCATCCATAAAATGTGGTCTAAACTAAGTGAAAATTTTAGTGATGCCATTTGCAAAATAATTTTGCTAGTTGCTTCACAAAACCCCCTGTTTTTAGCACTAAGAGATAATTTAAATAAATACCTCATGTTTTGAGCCAATCAGGAAGCAGCCCACGGATCACCCCCTGTAGTCGATCTGAGCCGTCCACAATCTCCCTCAGTCCCTCGATCCAGCGTCTCTTGCTCACCTATCACCTCTCGTCCCTCTCCCACCAACCCTCCCTCTCTCCCTCTCCGATCCAGATCACCGCCGCCTCCCCCCCTCTCTCTCTCTCTCCCCGATCCAGATCGGCCGCCTCTCCTCCCTTCCTTCTGCCGCTTCCCTATCTCTCTTCCCGTCACCGGCGGCGGCACCCTCCTTCCCCCACGCTGCACCCAAACCTCCCTCCCGCTCCCAGCTTTCTTCCTCCTCCTCCGCCTCTAGGGTTTCTCTCCCCGATCCCCAATCCCCTAGCGCTCCACTCCTTCCTTGCCGCCGCCACCTCCGGCGCCCGATCCTGGCAACCTCAGGCGGGAATCGAAGACCCATGTCCGGAGAGATCCGGCGCGCGCCCGAGCCCGAGCGATGAGGTGGTCCAAATCGTGCACGGGGACGCAGCGGGGGACCCGACGGTGGTCACCGTCAATTGCGCGGACAAGACCGACCTGGGCTACGACCTCTGCCGCCTCGTCGTCCTCTTCGGCCTCAACGTCCACAAGGGCGACATGAGCACCGACGGCCGCTGGTGCTACATTGTGCTCTAGGTCGCCGCCTCGCGCCGGGGCCGGGCCGTGGACTGGGGCGATCCTCAAGGAGCGGCTGGTGGAGCTTCGTCCGCACTGGGCGGAGCACTCCGCCTCGCACCGCCCTCACGCCCCACCCCTTGCAGGTTGGTTCATGTCCTACTACTTCCCTTTGCTCGCATTGCCGAGCTCCCTGCTCCTGTTTCCTTGCCACCTTGCAATGTCTTAGTTTCGGTACATCGCTGCTTGGCGAGCATGCTCTGTCTGCTCGAGGTGACTAGCAAAGCCGTAACCGCATACTAGTGTCCATGCTAGCCCAGCCCGTTAGGCAGGTGTCCATGAATTCAGATACGCCTGCTAACTGAAAATTTAGTCTAAAACAGAGGAGCAAAACCAGTACTGTTGTGATGTCGCACTAGTGCCAGATGAATTTTGGTGCCTGGTCTTTGTATGAAGCACGAGCCTCATTTCATTTCTTCAGATATATAATCAATTGTTGACTACTTAAGGCTTTGAGTGAGGGTCAGTCTCCGAGTCTGGTATAGTGGTATAGGCATTTTTTATGCAATTGTCCATCTAGAACATCATAAAGTGTAGGTCTCCTGTGATATCGGTGACGCCTTGATCACATTTGTCATTCACAGAAGATGATTTTGTCCTGTGTCATGCTTCCAGGAAAAGTTCAGGCTCATACGAGCCAACGACGATGCGACTGTTTTGGATGCTCTCTCAAAATTAGACTGCTTCGCAACTTGACGGTTGAGAAGAAAAACTATGTTCAGGTACTTCATCTCCAAGTCGAAAGTTTCCTTGACCAAAACCCACCAACAATTACCCAAAAGGCTATGAACTGAAATATAGGTTTACATGTGAAGTTGCTTATATCTGAATATTACAGCTGCATTACAGCTACAGTTTGTTCTGTAAAAATAGTTGCTAGCTCTTTCTGTGACCCATCTTTATTTCTTTGTTCTGTTTGGATGGAGCAGGATCCCTCTTTGGTCGACATGCATGAGGAGGAGGAAATTGTCTCCCCACACAAGGTTGATCCCTCTCGACTTTACTGTGAGGTTTTTTCTATCATTGCTATGTTGTAGCCTAGTTTCTGTTGTGGCCCTTAAACCAAGCTCATATCATATTTGCACCTGTATGATGTGTGTGTGCTTGATGCTCACGTACTAAGTAAGGTTGGTGGTTGTTTTGTGACTGAATCGTGTTTCAGTTTAATACCACTATGCTTTCTCTTGTCAAATTCGTCCCTGACTAGTATAGTTAGTACTATTGCAGTAGGTTGATTGATTGAGGGAAAACTCTTGCCTCTGCTTAACATATCTAAAATCTAGTCAAATTCCTCAACAACATATTTATTTTTTACAACAACAATGCATTAAAAAATCTGACCTATCTATATACACACTTTGTGGAAGAAATAGGATATATATGTGCTACATTGCTTCTATATTATATATATACATGTACGTTTAGTTATTCGACATGCTTCAACATTTTTCTGTTTGATTTGGTGCAGGAGGATGCCTGAGCTGACCAGGAGGACACCCTCTTCCACCCCGGCCACCACACAAGGTCGTCCTTCTATTTCTTTTGCTATTTGTTCATGTGCTACTTGTGTTTAAGTTCCACTGGCTCCTATTGCAAATAAGTCTATACATTAGACTAGCCCAAGTGTTGTAAGTGTTGGGTGTCCTAGATACAGAAATATACCAAGTGCAAGTGGGTGCTCGGGTTGTGCATAGTAGCAGATCTGTTTATGTGAGCTATACAATGGCCTATTTCTTCCTAATGATATGAATACTATCTCATGATCGACCAGGTCCCTGCTCTATTTCTTCTTCTTTTGCATCCTGTATGTATGTATGTGTCTGACGACGAAGTGGTTTCTTCAGAATTGATCGAGTCTGACAAAGTTGTTTTGAACATTTCTTGAAACAGGGCGAGGCCGGTGATGTTCGTGCGGTGAGGTCCCTGGGGTGGCGCCACTGTGCCCGACGCTTGCCGTGGTCGCCGCGGTGGTGCTTCGGAGGCTTCTAGACCCTCTCCTCAATGTGGTGATGGTCATACCACAGCCGTGGTGTGGCTGAGCCTCTGCTACAGTTATAACCTTCCTCTGGTGAGGTCCTCCCCGTCCTTCTTCTCTGATGTAGCTCCTGCATGGCCTTGGCCATGATTTGGGTTGGATGTGGGGCTCACGCATGGTTGCTGCTAGATCTTTGTAACCAAGCATCAACTCCTACTGGAGCTCTCTGGTGATAAATTCATGTGGTTCTAGGGTCTGTTAGTAGCTGCCCATGTGTACTTGCTTTATATATGTGCTCCTGTCATGCTCTGGTGGTATGGGGTTGCTCTGGGTTTGCTAAGATGGTTAGGAGCAGTGCTTAATCTGTTGTTTGCTCCTATGTGGCTCTGTTGGACTCATGCTCTGCTCCTACACTAGCAGCTTGATTGGTTCTATATACACTAGCAGCAGTAGCTCATCTACATGTAATTTGACTCCCAGGGTGCTGTTCTTGTAAATTCTTCCATGTCTTTCTCTTCTTGCTGGTGCTACTACACATGTTAGATTGTTAGCTGTACTTGTTTCCATCTCAAATTACTTATCTTCTTGAACATATGCCCCGATGCTTGGTGCATGTAGGATGTGCTCCGTGTGGATATCTATGCATTTGTTAAGATTTTTGTAGCACATGCTATGGCCTCAAAGATTGTTTATTTTATTTTCGTTCATACATGAGCACAATTTTTATTGCCGTCAAAGGGGTGAATTGATTTGATCGTTAATATGTGGTTGGATGTGATGTTTTGCAGGTTGAAGGCGCTAATGTGTTGGAGACGTGCGTGTACTTGTTGAGCGTTTTATCTGTAGAGTGCTATACTGTGATTGGTGTAATATTGTATGGTTATATTGTGATTGGTGGAATGTAATAAACTTGATTGGTACATCGGTGTCTGTTATTTGAATATATTTAAAATGTGTTCTCTGATTGGTATATCATTGAGTTACAAGTTGTGAAAAATTAAAACCTGATGTTTGGGACCTAGTGCCTAGAAGAATTTGATAATGTGCATCCAGTTGACTACAATAATCTAAAATTGAATGTAACAAAAAAAAGGAAAACCCGAAAATAAAAATATATAGAATGTGAAAAGGATGCACCTCAGAAAGCAAAAAAAGGCCAAACCAATGGCCCAAGCCCATGTAGCTAGTAAAAAACAACAGGAAAAAATACATTAAAAAGGCCGAATTGTTGGGCTTGGCCCATGTAAAATTCCGAATCGGACCGGGTTGATTCTTGTGCCACATCAGCATGCCACGCTGGATGCCTAGTGGCCTGAGGAAGTTGCTAGTGACCAAAAATTTGGTCGAAGAACCAACGACCTTTTACATATCACAGAGAAGGTCAATAATTTCAGTTTACGACCGCCAGCTTTTGACCTTCTGTTTTTGGTCACAAAAAGGTCGCGAATGAAAAACTATGACGTTTCAGCGGCCAATAGTGAGGGTCACAAGTTGACATATTTCTTGTAGTGATTCACTTGACTGATCCGTCTTTTTCCTTTCAGGGCCAAGCCTAGGCCAAGCAAGAAAGCTCGTCTGGACAAAGCTGCAGAAGAAGACGACGCTCTTGAACCGGTCAAAATACCAGATCCCGAAGAACACATCCACGATGATGTGCTGAAGGACCTACCATCGCAAGATCATGATATTCCTGCTGAAGAGGCACATGTTGATACCACAGGCCCTTTTAATCAGCCCACAAGTCTTGTCTAGACTGACAAAACAACGAGCCCAGCAAAACATACTGGTAAACCGGCGACACCAGTGCGGACCGGTGAAGCCAAAGATGATGATGTTGTTATTACTGGCGTTGGTCGTTCCGAGCCAGGCAATCATGTTGCTTTATCTAAGCACACTGCCAAAGATGAATTTGCTGCATTTGGAAAAGGCAAATGGAATGCCGATTCGGCCACTTATGCCACTCTGAACACCCAAGATCTTCATTCTGGCTACCTGAATCGGCTATATACCAGCCGTGATTATGAAGCCGGTCTGGTAAATATGATGAAGGACAAATATGAGGTAAATTCCATATGACTCTCTGCTTGTATATTTCAACATGTCAACTCCAGTAGCCCCCAAGTGACGGTTTTAAGATATCAAATTAAACCGGGACTTTCCAACGTGAACTTTAACGCAGCTGTACTTTGGGAAAGTAGCCCCCAGGGGCCGGTTCAACTTAATGTAGTTAAACCAGGATTTTATACAGTAAGAATTCCAGTGTCACTCAAGGACAGAGCAAATAGGCATTAGGCCCGAAGTTCCAAGTTGAATACTTGTATTGAGCTTGGGACTTTATATAGAAATTGTAGGATGAAAAGCAAATATGCATTAGCCCCCAAGTACCGAGGGCATAACTTGTTATGTGGTTGGTACTTCAATTCTGCACCGTAATCTCTATCCGCCGATCTGCAAGAAAATCTGGAGTCCCAGCAAGCTAAAACCTCCAATGCAAAAAATGAATTAACCATCGCTTTAAGCGTCATGGAAAAGCTTAAAGAAGGTTTCAACAAAGAACGGGCAGATTGGGCCACTGAAAAAGCCGCTTTAACTCAACGGGCAGAGAAGGCTGAGGCTGCACTCAAACCGGTGGTGGATGAACTGACCAGTGTAAAACGGCAAGTGCATGCCATGACCGTTGTTGTCTTTGGTAAGCATTATTTATTTCTAGAGTAATGAGGCCTTCTCATGTAACTGTCAGTTTTATTGACCCTTTGAATGATACAGGGACACGTATTGGTCACTTGGGATCAGATGTGCGGAAGAAATTGAAAGCCGCCTATACATTGATAGAGCAATCAGTATCTTTGATGCATAGCGGATCATCTCAGATCGCTTCTCACAACAACCCAGCGCCGACCTTGATCCAGGACACTATTAAAAGGTTGTCAATGCTTCCTGCCCGGGTTGAAGAGCTAAAGAAATCTGCTGCTGGAACGGGTGCTATAAACGCCTTAATCCGGGCAAAAGCATGGGTGCCGAATTTTGATCCTCTTGAAGCGGCCCAGGGCTTCCCAAGCTTGATGGAAGACGGGACAGAGTTCAGGGAAGAAGATCCCCGAGCTATAAACCAGGAAGCGCGCCCTCTGGCTTGTCAATTGGTTGAAGAAGCAGATTTGTCTCATTATCAAGCCCAATACGATGGTCAAAACAAACGAGTGGTTGCAGCAATTTCTGAAGCGGAGAACCATATACCTCCAATCCGTAAGCATACTTACGCTCCTGACGTTGAACCGTCGTTGCTGATCAATGATGAAGCTGTATTTCAAGCATTAATGGGAATCGACTGGACAACCGTTGATTTCAAGCCGCTGGATAGGGAAGCAGAGGTTGAAGCGGCGCAAGATGACCCGCAACCATCAGGCCAAGCTGGCGACCAAGCATGAACCGGAAGCCGGTTTACATTACTGCTCCTTTATGTTATGCAAAAAACAATTATCTTTTCTGGGCACCGTGTTGCCTTGTAATAGACTAGCTGCCACACTTGGTGTTGATATGCCTTCGTGCATACTTATTGCAACTTATGCTTCCGTTGAATCATCAATCTTAAAATGTTGTCTACAGCGAAAAAGCATAAAACGCCGTTGTGGTTGTATCACCAGGCGGGTCATAATATCTATGTATATGAAATCAAAGATAATATCTTAGATTCAAATATGGGAATATATGATACCTTCCGTCGTAGGGCATGAAGTTGGCTGTGCCAATCTTGAAACGGAGTTTTAAGAAACCCACTCTGCTGGAGGAGAAAACAGCTCCTGTGAATATAAGGTCGGTTTACCAGGTAAACCGTTCTGGGTTACGATGAACACCGGTGTTACTCCATAATAGGATGTTATCAAAAATCAAACCGGGCAAAGAGTCTCCAGATTAAGAGTGGACCGTGTTCCGTCAGTTGACAGTCGAACCGGTTTAATAATTGTTGGTTTAAAAACACAACAAGAGAAATATGCAAAAAGAGAAACGAATTTCAAGAAAAGACAAAGATAGAATTATTTGCAAAAAGAGGCTGTTGAGCCGATCAAGTGGCATTACCATGGTTGGACACGACCAAGCCCCCGATAGGCGTAGCTATGGTTCAAGTCAGTCAGGTCCCCAAATGATGCAGTTGCATTACGCCGATCAAGAGGTGTAGCGATGGTTCGGGTTCGACCAAAGCCCCCAAGTGATTATGTGGCCTTAGGCCGATCAAGAGGCGTGACTATTTCAGACGTGACCAAGTCCCAAGTGATTCTGTGGCTTTCGCCTATCAAAAGGTGTTGCATTGGTTCGGCCACGACCAAGCCCCCAAGTGATATGATATAAAGCTTGTTGAAAAAGCTAACTCAAGGGGTAAACCGGAGGCCACTTTAAGATAAAAACTCCATGTAACCACACATGATGTAAAAATAACAGAGACACCGCTTTAGCTAAGGTTCCGGTTTATTGTATTGATCATAATATATACATTGTCATAATATGTACATAAGTAGAGCCTATGGCTCATGTATAGTAAGGCCGAAGATGAGCTATGTTCCATGGCCTGTTGGTCTCCTCCTCTGATGTATGTGAGTCTTTATGCTCTCGTATATCGATCAGATAGTATGACCCGTTGTGCAGATTCTTGCTGACCACGAAAGGTCCCTCCCAAGGTGGGGATAGCTTGTGCATATCAGTTTGGTCTTGGATGAGCCGGAGCACCAAATCTCCTTCTTGAAAGGTTCTGGTTCTAACTCGGCGACTGTGATAGTGACGAAGATCCTGCTGGTAAATCGCCGAACGGGCGGTTGTGATGTCACGCTCCTCGGCCAACAAGTCCAAAGCGTCTTGCCGTGCTACCTCGTTGTCCGCTTCAACATAAGCTGCTACACGGGGTGAATCATGACGGATATCACTGGGGAGAACCGTCTCCGCTCCGTAGACCATGAAGAATGGTGTGTATCCTATCGATCTTTTGGGCGTAGTATTGATGCTCCATAATACATATGGTAACTCCTCAACCCAACAACCCGGCGTCCACTGCAAAGGAACCATAAGCCGGGGTTTGATACCTCGTAAGATCTCTTGGTTAGCCCTTTCTGCTTGGCCATTGGACTGTGGGTGAGCCACTGATGAAACGTCAAGCCGGATGTGCTCACGTTCACATAACTCCTTCATAGCACCCTTGGACAGGTTGGTACCATTATCAGTAATGATGCTGTGTGGAAAGCCAAACCGGAAAATCACCTTTTTGATGAATTGAACCGCCGTGGCTGCATCACACTTGCTAACGGGCTCCGCTTCCACCCACTTCGTAAACTTGTCAATCACCACCAAAAGGTGGGTCTTCTTGTCCTTGGACCTTTTGAAAGGCCCAACCATATCCAGCCCCCAAGTCGCAAACGGCCAACTAATTGGAATCATCCTTAATTCTTGAGCCGGCACATGAGCGCGTCTTGAGAACTTCTGACAGCCATCACATTGCCTAACCAGGTCCTCTGCATCAGCATGAGCAGTCAACCAATAGAAGCCGTGACGAAACGCTTTAGCCACCAGAGATTTTGAACCGGCGTGGTGACCACAATCCCCTTCGTGGATTTCACGCAAAATTTCACAGCCTTCCTCAGGAGACACACAGTGTTGAAATGCCCCTGACACACTGCAATGATGCAACTCACCATTGACAATAGTCATGGACTTGGATCACCGAATTATTTGCCTGGCCAGAGTCTCATCCTCTGGCAACTCGCCCCGGTTCATGTATGCAAGATAAGGAACCGTCCAATCTGGAATAACATGAAGAGCCGCCACTAATTGAACCTCCGGATCAGGAATAGCCAAATCCTCTTCACCAGGGAGCTTGACAGACGGGTTATGCAGAACATCCAAGAAGACGTTAGGCGGGACCGGTTTACGTTGAGAGCCCAACCAGCCTAAAGTGTCTGCCGCTTCATTCTTCCGTCTGTCCACATGATCCACCTGATATCCTTTGAAGTGACCTGCAACAATATCCACCTCACGACGATATGCTGCCATGAGCGGATCCTTGGAATCCCAAGTGCCAGATACTTGTTGGGCCACCAGGTCCGAGTCACTCGAAGCACTTAACTTGGCTGAGATTCATCTCCTTAGCCATCCGGAGACCATGGAGTAAAGCTCAGTACTCAGCTGCATTGTTAGTACAAGGGAACATTAAGCGGAGAACCTAACAGAACTTATCACCTCGTGGGGAAGTTAACACGACTCCAGCCCCCGAGCCCTCCAATTGCCTGGACCCATCAAAATGAATAGTCCAATAGGTGTGATCCGATTTTTCTTCAGGTGCTTGTAGTTCCGTCCAATCATTGATGAAATCTAAAAGTGCTTGAGATTTGACCGCCGTGTGAGGCACGTATTTCAGTCCGTGTGGCCCAAGCTCTATAACCCACTTGGCAATCCGGCCAGTTGCCTCCCTGTTCTGAATTATATCTCCCAAAGGAGCAGAGCTGACCACTGTGATGGGATGTCCCTGGAAGTATTTCTTAAGCTTCCGGCTTGCCATGAAAACTCCATACACCAGCTTCTGCCAATGTGGGTACCTTTGCTTGGACTCAATAAGCACCTCACTGATATAGTAAACCGGACACTGAACCGGATATTCCTTGCCCGCCTCTTTGCGCTCCACCACGATAGCTATGCTGACTGCACGAGCATCTGATATAGTAGCAATGGTTCCTTGTCAATCGGAGCGGCAAGAACAGGCGGATTCGCTAGCTGCCGCTTTAAATCCTCAAACGCTTTATCGGCCGAACTCGAACTGCAAATTGATATGTTTTCTTCAAAGATTCGATACAAAGGGATCACCTTCTCACCGAGGCGGCTGATAAACCGGCTCAACGCGGCAATCTGGCCTGCCAAGCGTTGAACTCCATTGATACACTTAGGTTTAGCCAGGGAGGTGATAGCTGTGATCTTCTCCGGATTAGCCTCAATTCCCCTGTTGGATACCAGAAAACCCAATAACTTGCCTGCCGGTACACCAAAAATACACTTGGCCGGGTTGAGCATCATCTTGTATGTCCCCAGGTTATCAAAGGTTTCCTTCAAATCGCCAACAAGAGTCTCCTTCTCCCTTGACTTAACCACAATATCATCCACATAGGCATGTACATTACGGCCGATCTGCTTATGAAGGCAATTCTGCACACATCGTTGATAAGTTGCCTGGGCACTCTTGAGCCCAAAGGGCATAGATACATAGCAGAAGGCTCCAAAGGGAGTTATGAACGTCGTCTTCTCCTGGTCCATAACTGCCATCTTGATCTGATGATAACCAGAATATGCATCCAGAAAACTCAAACGCTCACAACCCGCAGTAGCATCAATAATCTGATCGATGCGGGGAGGGCAAAGGATCTCTTTGGACAAGCCTTGTTAAGATCATGTAATCCACACACATGTGCAGTGCCGTTTTTCTTAAGGACCAAAGACCGGATTAGCCAGCCATTCAGGATGGAAAACTTCAACAATAAAACCAACCGCTAAGAGCCTGGCCACCTCCTCTCCAATAGCTTTGCGCCTTTCTTCGTTAAACCGGCGGAGAAACTGTTTCACCGGTTTTTACTTAGGATCGACATTAAGAGTGTGCTTAGCGAGTTCCCTCGGTACACCTGGCATGTCAGAAGGCTTCCATGCAAAAATGTCCCGATTCTCACGGATGAACTCGATGAGCGCGCTTTCCTATTTCGGATCCAAGTTGGTACTGATACTGAACTGCTTGGACGAATCGCCAGGTACGAAGTCAACAAGCTTAGTCTCAGCTGCCGATTTGAACTTTAGGGCCGGATCATGCTCTGTAGTTGGCTTCTTCAATGGAGTCATGTCCGCCGGATCAACATTATCCTTGTAGTACTTCAACTCTTCTGTGGCACAAACCGACTCTACATAGGCCGCAACGCCTTCTTCACACTCCAAAGCAATCTTGCGACTTCCATGAACAGTTATTGTCCCCTTTTGACCCGGCATCTTGAGCTGCTAATAAATATAACAGGGTCGTGCCATAAATTTGGCGTAAGCCGGCCTCCCAAATAGGGCATGATATGGGCTCCGGATTCTCACCACCTCAAAAGTCAATGTCTCTGACCTGGAATCATGATCGTCTCCAAAGGCCACTTCCAGAGCTATCTTGCCAACAGGATATGCTGACTTACTAGGTACCACACCATGGAATATAGTATTGGACGGTTTAAGATTCTTATCTGTTAGCCCCATACGACGGAAGGTCTCATAGTATAGGATATTAATACTGCTCCCTCCATCCATCAGCACCTTGGTGAATTTATAACCTCCCACCTGAGGTGCCACCACCAACGCTAGCTGATCCGGATTGTCAACCCGGGGGGGGGGGGGGTGATCCACTCTGCTCCATATGATTGGCTGTTCAGACCAGCGTAAATAACGAGGCACGGCCGGTTCAACAGAATTTACCGCTCGCTTGTGAAGCTTCCGGTCTCGCTTATCCAAGGTAGTGGTGAATACACGATATTGCCCGCTATTCAACTGCTTTGGATTGCTCTGATAACCCGACTGCTGCTGCTGCTGGTTGTAACCACCCTGGCTATTCTGATTATTTTGGTTGTTATGTCCACCTTGATTACCATTGAAGCCTGAACCAGAATTTCCTCCACCGTGATCCGGATCCTGAGCCACCACCTGATCCGTGATCATATCGGAAAGCATTAGAATTCCTGAACTCCTGCATAATGTAACAATCCTTCCAAAGGTGGTTGGCTGGCATCTCCTTCGTCCCCTGCTTTGGACAGGGCTGGTTTAACAGATAGGTCAGGCGGTCCGGGTTAGGACTTGGAGCTCCACCGTGATTCGACGGTTTACCCTTTTGTCGATGGCCCTTGTCTTGCGCACTAGTATTAGCCACGAAATCCATGCTGCTATCCGCTTTACGCTTGCCTCCATTTCCATGACCTGCCGTGTTTTGTTGCTGTCCTTTGGAGCTGCTGCTCTTCTTTCCCTTCCCTGTCTTGTCCTCATCAGACTCGGGATCCTTGGTACTATCAGAATCAACATACTTCACTAACGCAGTCATGAGGGTCCCCATATCGTTACAATGGCACTTCATCCGTCCCAATTTCAACTTCAGAGGCTTAAACCGGTAGTTGCTTTCCAAGGTTATAACTGCGGAATTGGCGTTGATACGGTCTGATGAGTGCAAAATTTCCGAGACTCGGCGCACCCAACGGGTTGTTGACTCTCCTTCCTCCTGGACATAGGCCGCTAAGTCCACTATCGACATGGGCTGCTTACATGTATCCTTGAAATTCTGGATAAACCGGGCTCGCAACTGGGACCATGAACTGATAGAATTGGCTGTAAGCTCTTTAACCAAATACGGGCTGTCCCTTCAAGCATCATGGTGAAATACTTCGCACACGCCGCCTCATCCACGTCAAGCATCTCCATGGCCATCTCATAACTCTCCACCCATGTTTCTGGAGACAAATCGGCAGTGTAATTTGGCACCTTGCGCGGGCCCTTGAAATCCTTGGGCAGGCGCACATTTCAGAAAGCGGGACAAGACAAGGCACTCCCAAAGAACTAGAAGTAACCCTGGCTCGACCGAGGTGGTTGGATGAACCGGCGTGGTCGACGAGCCTCATCTTTGCGCCGCTTAACTTTCGGCGTCCCTGCTTGGCGCCGGACTTCGGTACACCACTTTCTGAGCATCACCTGCCGGGTTATTGCCACGGGGCGCTTCATGGTTCCGTGCATTACTGGATACGGACGGTTCATCCATACGCTTTCTTTGTAACTCCGGCTCGGACGGGGTGGAATGAATTCGGTCACGGCTGTATGAATATGCTTCCTGTTGAATCAAGGCTGTTCGAAGAAGCTCCTTAACCCGGCGCGTCTCCACCGCCTGCGGAGAATCACTTTCAATCGGGATGGCCTCCAGTCGTGAAGCGGCGGTGACAAGATTGTCCATCGGATTGGAATAATGACCAGGAGGTGTTGGGACAGGCTGAGGCACAACATTGTTCTGTCGAGGCGGCTCCATCAGGCGAGGCCGAACCGGCGCGCCCGACCCAGGTGCCTCCGCCAGATTTATCACCGGCGAGTTACTAGTTCCTGCTCCTGGGGTGTTAAAGAGATTTCTGGCGTCGAAAACCGGAGGCAAGCGAGATCGGTGCTTCCTCTTCAGGACTTCATGCGACGCGTTCTGGTCCAGCATAAGCCTATAGGCCTGTGCATCCAAAGCGGCCCCTCTGCGACCATCCTGTCATTCTCGGCTGCTAGGTCGGCCTTGCCCTGAGTGATCTGTTCCCTCACCTTTGCAATTCTGTGTTGTGGGCGTCCTGATCCGCCGAGTTAGCCTCCGCCATAAGCACAGCCAATGCACCAAACAGATCAGATAAAACTTGAGCCGGCGGGTGCACAGGGCCTCCTGCCCCGGCCGCCACCGCCGCTGCTGACTCGGAGATCATTGCTGCTGCGGTCGAAGAGTGGATCGCCGCCTGTGTACTGGCCATGAATATTCCAACCCGGTTGGGCAGATCAGAGGGGTCCGGAATACTGTCACCGTCGGAACAGCCCCCAATCCGGTTGTCTTGTAACTGATACAATGATTCGGTTTCTCTGGTTGAGGACACGTTGCCGGAATAATCGACGGTCTCGCTACCAGATTCCAATCCATCCTCATATTCTCCTTCGTGGATGACCACCACGAAGGCACGCTTCACAGCCGGTTTAACCTGGGCAGATCTCATAGGCTGAGCCGTTTCGGTGAGGTCGGTGCGGAAGTCCGGCTCAGGGCCCGGTTCACCGATCTTTCCGTTGAAGACGTGTATGCCACCAAAAGGGACCCGGTACCCGTACTCAATCGAGCCGGCCTCTGGGCCCCACCCTGCATCGTCGATGTAGAACTTGCCGCGACGACTCTTAGTCATCCGGCCCACAGCGTAGCCCTTGAGTCCTTCGAAGTTGCCCTCCAAGAACTTGAAACCATCGTGCCATAGCCCCACGGTGGGCGCCAACTGTTGTGGTTTTGTCACGGCAGAGGTCCTCATGAAAGGACTTAGTCGTGGAGCCATCACTACAGGTTAGCTTGAAGGGGTTTAAAGCGGACACAAGGACGCAAGAGAGTTCATACTAGTTCGGCCCCTTCGATGAAGGTAAAAGCCTACGTCTAGTTGTGATGGAATTGATGGGGTTTCGATGACTAGGGAGCAAACAAGCTTCGCCTAAGTCTCGAGTTGTCGTCTGTTCTCCTTGAACCGTCGTCGGGTCGCCCCCTTATATACATAGGTGGCGCCCGTCGGTTCACAGAGTCCCGACGCCGGTTCATAAATGTATCCGGCTCGGTCTCTACTATTCCTAACTTACAATACAAGTTACATACTGACACCGGTTTACGGCTACATGCCTTGAACCGGCTATGGGCCTTAAGCCTTCATCTGCCTACTTGGGCTTTAACATACTAGACTACTGATGAAGTTAATCCGGCCTGTCCTGGCCGGTTTACACCCAGTAGTAATATCCCCAACAGGAACCCTTTTCCTCCCTGGCGAGCGCATCCAGCCCGGCATGCCAGATGGTGTCTGTGTTGATGCGCTGCATGGCGGAGGTGGCCTGCGCGGCAAGCTGCCTCGCTGATCTCCTTGGCGGAGTCCGCCAGTTCGACGAGCCCGTATCCGACGCAGGCACCGACGGCCCCGAGAGCCTCCACGCGGGCCTCCTCAATCAGCTCCACGTCACCAGCGAGCCAGCTGTGGACCTGGAGTATGTAGGCTCCACCGACCAGACGTTGGTCGATTCCGACACCGCGTCGCTCGACGCGTTCCCCACCAACGTGGTGGTCTACGACGAGCCGCTCCCTCGTGCGGAGAGCGGCGGAAGCACCATCACGGAGGTGCTGGTCATCGGGCACGGCGAGCACTCCGGTGGAGGTGCTCGCGACCCGCTCGACGTAGCGCTGCAAGACCTGTCAGCGCCCATTCCCGAAGACGCCAACGCCGAGACGTTGGAGGCATGCCGCCTCCAGCTCGTCGAAGGCGCCAAGAAGCTGGCCGACATGAGAAGCCTGTCGGAAGCCTACCAGCGCAAAATGGACCGCGCTGTGGGTGGCACGCCGGCTCCCACTGGGCCCAGCCACCTTGGCACGGTCCAGCAGCGCGGCATGGCCATCGCCAACCTGTTCGGGGCAGATCGCCCCGTCTACGCAACGCCTGCGGAAAACATCCGAGCCGCACAGGAGACAGCAGAAGAGTTGGACAAGTTCGAGGGTGAGGAGCGTCGCCAGATGGCGGAGCGCGTCCAGCGACTCCTCGACACGGCCGCCGAGCAGCACGAAGCTGGCTGCCGCACCGAGGTGCCGCACCGGCAAAACGACGATCTTCCTCATCGCCGAGATCAAGGCGCGACCTCTCAGACGCCGACTGGTGGCACCCGTGCAAGAAGAGACAAGGGGCCGGCTGCCAGCCGCAGTCGGACTCGGCTCGCCATAGAACGCGACAAAGACGACCGCCAAAGAGCAATGGAACAGCGGGATGACTGTCCGCCTCCTCCCCCTCGCAGGGAAGGGCGCGTTTCCCCGCGACCTGTTGATCACCCATCACTCCGCGACCGCCTTGGCCGCCGAGAGGGAATCAGAGAAAACGATGCTCGCCACCGGATCGACCGCCGCAACCGATCCATGGTGATAGAAGAAGAAGACGAATGTTTCGGCCCCCGCATACGAGACGAGCCCTTCCCCAAAGGGTTCACGCTCCCAGGAGAACACCCAAATACACCGGCTCCGTGAAGCCGGAGGACTGGCTGGTCGACTACTCCACAGCCGTCAGCATAGCAAACGGCAACAAGCGAGTTGTCGTGAAATACATTCCGCTCATGCTCCAAGGCACAGCCCGGACATGCTTGAACAGCCTGAAGCCCCGAAGCATCAACAGTTGGGTCGACTTCACCGACGCCTTTGTCCGCAACTTCACCAGCACGTACAAGCGGCCGCCCAAGCTGCGCCATCTCTCCTTGTGCATACAAGGCCCCAACGAGTCGACTCGCGACTACCTCACGCGCTGGGCCGAGCTCCGCAACTATTGCGAGGGCGTACACGAGGTGCAAGCCATCGAGTACTTCACCGCCGGATGCCGAGAGGGCACTCTCCTCAAGCACAAGCTTCTCTGCGACGAGCCAGAAACCCTCGACGAGCTGCTGATCATAGCAGACAAATACGCCATGGTCGACTCCTCCATGAAGGCAGAGATCCAAGTAAATGCATCTGGAAAAGTGGCCCCTAAGGCTCCTAGAACTCCGGCTGGAGATGCCAGTCGGCGTCAACAGCAGAACGACCAGAAGCTGTCACGACCGGTTTTTCAACAAAATACTTATTGAGAAACCGATCTTGTTATTCCCAGTACAGGAGAGTCCTCCTTACTGGTAGACAAATTATTGATACAGAAATCCAGAAGTACTAAATATATTACAGGGTTGAGTTGAGGTTGCTCAACAATTTTATTACAAGCTCGCCAATAATATACATAAAGGCGGATATGGCACAGGGGTGTGGTGGCATACTACTGACTTGTATTTAAACGTGGTGGTGGATATGTCACAGTGAAGTGGGTGATGTTGACTCCTACTCTTGCAGCTCATCGAGCGTCGAAGTGAGGCTCGATGATTTATTCGGGTAGCGGAAGCGGATATGGTACAAGTGATAAATTCCAGGATCGCACGGGACTGACTGGGACTCCTCTAGGCCTCGGACTCGCTATCGAACTCTTCATCCATAAGATCGCCTTCGTCAACATATGGCCAAATGAACAAGCCAGGTGAGTATATTGAATGTACTCGCAAGACAGTTCGGACATAAGATATAACAAATGTAAGCATGATGCAACATGAGTAATTTGCAATGCACACTCAAATAATAAACTTGCACGACATGAATAATAAAAGGAAGTCAGGCGGTAGTCCTCGCGAAATCCCAACAGAAATAACTGAAAACCGATCGAGTGTCTGAAACGACGCATCAAACGGTGAACGGATAAATTAACATGCCGCAGTCGGGCGTCTAAGCGACACCACATAAAGGGCTTATATTGAAAGTAAACAACATAAATGCCACAGTCGGACGTCTGAGCGACATCACATAAAGGGTTTATATAAAAAATAAACAACATAAAAGCCACAATCGGACGTCTGAGCGACATCACATAAAGGGCTTATATCGAAAGTAAACAACATAAATGCCACAGTCAGACGTCTGAGCGACATCACATAAAGGGCTTATATCAGAAGTAAACAACATAAATGCCACAGTCGGACGTCTGAGCGACATCACATAAAGGGCTCATATCAGAAGTAAACAACATAAATGCCACAGTCCGACATCTGAGCGACATCACATAAAGGGCTTATATCAGAAGTAAACAACATAAATGCCACAGTCGGACGTCTGAGCGACATCACATCAAGGGCTTATATTTCATCGTTGTATTCAAGCAGCATGGACCATTCCAAGGAAAAGATTCAGCACATAATAATAAACGGGTTAGTCCATCCACAGGAGTAATCATATAGTCATGTTTTCCACACATGGTTGTTCACCGGAGATCGTCAAGGATACTGACACTGAGATTGACAAGGACAAGTTGAACACCGACCTTGATCATAGATACGGTTACTTGGATGAGTTTGACTCTGCAGAGTTTGTACTATTAAACCACAGCCAACGGATTTCAGTAGTCGCAAGGGACTAGTTCTGTTTACGGTATTTTAGAAGAAACACATCTAACCAGTACACACCCAATTCCACATTCCGCTGCCAGGAATCACCCTAGGCAACGTTCAAGAGAAAACTCTAAGACGGGGAGGTCACAACCTCGAATAGCATGGGATCAAATTTATCTCGCGTGCTCTAAGGGGCGCCCCCCTCTCGGTCCCAACCGGAAACACCCTTGCTCCCTGACCGGATGACGGGCTTTAATCCAGGGCCATGGAACCCTCATCCCGGCCCCTCTGTTTGGTGTGCACCAGGAAAGAGGTTTGCAACTTACTAAACCGTATTCCATAAAGAAAACATGTGGTAGTACAAGGAAAAGAACGGGTGATCACATGACTTGATTCACGTTGATACTGGAGTTAAGTTGTTTGGCATAATACTGGCATGCTACAACAATACCATCTTACCACCCATCATGTCACCACATGATCATGTAAACGCACATCGAATCACACATCGAGTTTCGAGGCTCACTTGCAACGGCTTTGCATGTAATATAAGTCTTACCGAAATGCATATAATCATGCCATGAACTGACTACTCAATGCAAACATGCAAAACACTCATCATATCAAAGGTTCAAACATGCTTGCCTGGTTCGGAGTAGTCGGAGCCTAGCTTGGTGAAGTTCGCGGTCCCGTCACCTCTTCCGGTATCTACGGTACATGAAAAGATACGTACTAACATAAATACTGTGTGTGCGTAAATAGTGTTCCAAATATTTTTCAAATAAATATTCTAAAAAACTAGACAGAAAAACAAATGTGACGGAAAAAGAATCAATCAAAAATCATTTTCTGTTTAAAAGTTATAAAGGTTTTAGTCCAGGGACTTGTCTGTAATGAAACAGAAAGTTCCCAGGGCTAGCTCATAAAAACAGAAAACGGTTCGATTAAAAACCCGCCAACTCCAAAGGAAGACATATCCTGCCCGAAGGCGTTTTTAGAAAAAGTTTTGAAAAAGAATAAAAAGCTGACGGGGGGGGGGGGGGTTCCACTTGTCGGGTTTAAACTCTGAACAGAGTCACCGGCGCCCGAGAGCTGCGGTGGTCGCCGGCGGCGATCCACGACGAGTCAGGAGGAGTGGGTGGTACCTATGGGTTCCTTGGGTCCTTCCGCACCTGTGGGTGGTGGAGTAGGTCGACGGCGAGCACCACGTCGACGACAGCCTCAACTTCGGCGGGTGGTGGTTCGGGCGTTGGTGGATCTCGTCGGGGAGGGCTACACATCACGAATTGAGGCTCGGGTTAGAACACTAGGTGCACCCGAGGGCTGCTGACGTGGTTTGGGAGTCGGAGGTGGCCTCACCTGAGTGGATCAAGCCGGAGCCCGAGTTGGATCGGGGTGGCCGGAGTCGGGGAAGGAGACCTCCTCGGGGTCCTCCTGGTGGCTTGGTGGGGCTCTGGTTAGGTGGAGTGGTGGTGCGGGGTCTAGAACGCGCTCGGGACCTCCTTTTATAGATGATCTGAGGTGGTGGCCATGAACGGGAAATCTCCGGAGACGATTACGGCGGTGCAATGGTTGGTCAGGCGGTTTAGGGGGCTAGGCATCATCGTGGAGGTTTACTTGTTTGGTTTAGGCGCTAAACTTGGCCTGCCTTGGCTGCTACTCCAAGTTCCGAACGGAACGATGCACGGAGCACGTCGGCGGCAGGGAGCGCGCTCTACGCTGCTTTCAAAGCCACGGCAGCGGCGCCAAGCGCCGCAGCAAGCAGACGGCACGCGGAGGCCTCGGGTGGTTTGGGCGGTGCTGGACGGCACCGAAAGCTGGGTTGATCCCTGCTGGCCGCCTCGGTTGGCTCTGCCATCGCAGAAGCTGCCGGCGTCAGGGGGACACGTCACCACTGACGGTGGTGTCCATCCAAGGGACCTTGCGGCACTCTGGACAAGAGAGAGGTGGAGTGCGCAAGGCCCCAGAGTGGGCACTGGTGAGATCGACGCCCCGACTCTGAAGAAAACGACACTGTCAGTCGACTGAACACTGAACTCTCTGAAAATGAACAGCAACAGTGCCTGTCAGGTGCTCGATGAAATGAATTTTGCATGTGGGGAATTTATCTGGAGCTGATCTTTGGTGGGGTGGCCTCTCAATGCACCTGGGGGCTGCCTGAATTTTGGTAGAATTTTTGGAGAAGGAAAAATATAAATTTCACCAAATTTGCCAAATCTGGTCCAAACTTGCAGTGTGTGAAACTTGAAAATTTTGAACTAAGGAAGAGTGGATCTTGATGGATCTAGGTTGGGGGTGCTAGGGACTAGCCAGAGGAGTTGGTTTGAGGTCAAAACTCAAAGGAAATCAAACACTTCCTTTGTAAATCACCTAGGCCCAAAATAAAAGGCAGAATTACTTTTGGGGATAAAATAAATGAAATAAAATTCAAAAATGGGTTGAACTTGTTGGAATAGAATATTTGGCTTGGCTCAAAGTGGAGGGAGGGGATTTGGGAGAAATATTAACATGGGGCATGGTAAAACAATGGGTGGTTTCAAAACAAAAGAATAGCCCGAAAACCCATAGGGTTTCTTAAAAAAATTAGTTTTTCCAAAAATTTATTGAGGTGAGTTAAAATTAGAAGGAAGGCTTTTAAAACCAAACACCAAGGTTGAGGGAGATACAAAAATAAAATACTTGTCATAGGAGAATTTTTTTTGTGAAGGAGGGGCTTTTGGAAAGATTGTAAATGGCCTCCTTCAAATCAAATAAAAGGGTTTTGTCAAAAACCAAGTAAATTTTTTTTTGGAGTGTCACAACACCTACCCCCTTAAGAAAAATCTCGTCCCCGAGATTTCAGCTGATCCTCAAATAGGTGTGGGTGTTCTGCTCGAAGAAAATCCTCTCTTTCACATGTTGCCTGGTCTTCGGTGTGATTGCTCCACTGTACTTTGAAAAACTTAATCACCTTCTGACGGGTCCTCCTTTCAGACTCTTCTAATATCCTTATCGGGCGTTCCCTGTAGGTGAGGTCTGGCTGTACATCAATGTTCTCATGGGCTACCTGCTTTTCTGGGTTGCTCACACATTTCCTCAACTGCAAGACCTGGAACACGTCGTGGACGTCGGACAGCTCTTCGGGTAGGTCTAGCTAGTAGGCTACTATGCCTCTTCGTGATACTACACAGAAGGGTCCGATAAATCTTGGTGCTAGCTTTCCTTTAACCTTGAACCATTGTAGGCCCCTCATAGGAGATACTCGGAGGTGCACATACCCACCGGGTTCAAAACTGACTCCCGATGTTTCTGATCGTAATAACTCTTCTGTCGGCTTTGAGCTGTCTTGAGCCTGTCCCTGATTAGCCTAACTTTCTCCTCGGCTTCCTTGAGCATAATAGGGCCGAAGATACGGCTGTCTCCGGTCTCTGACCAATTTAATGGAGTACGACATCTCCGTCCATACAAGGCTTCGAAGGGTGCCATTTGCAGGCTGGCTTGGTAACTGTTGTTGTATCCAAACTCGGCATATGGCAAGCTTTCTTCCCAACCGGTCCCATAGGTGAGGACACACGCTCTCAGCATGTCCTCTAGTATTTGGTTTACGCGCTCAGTTTGTCCATCGATGCAGGGGTGGTATGCTTTGTCTTGAATGCCGATTGAGTACCCAGAGCTTGTTGTAATTGATCCCAAAATCTAGAGACAAATTGAGTGCCTCGGTCAGATATTATAGTCTTTGGGACTCCATGCAGGCAAACTATGCGAGAGAGATAGCACTGTTATGAGTGTGGTGATCCAGAATGTTCAGTCCGCCAAGAGCGGGCTGACTGAAGCCTGTACCAGCCTTCTAACACGCTTTGAGGTAAGTTTAGAATATGTAAAAATATTACCGCATAGATAGTAGCCCCTGATGCTTAGTTCGGTGTTCGGAAAGAATAGCCGGACTAAGGATCTAAAAAGATATACGCAGGAGTCTAACATAAGTATGTCAGTATGGGAATGCAGGTCTTTGCCGACCTCTCACAGACCGATCATGGAGGTCAATGCATTGAAGCAGAGCCTCGAGCGGTCCGAGAACGAGCTCGGCCTTGCCAAGAAGCAGCTCGAGGACAAGGAAGGTAAGTAATACCTTATAGAAAGGTTTCGGTTGCAAAAAATAACAGGAATAACATGGGTACTGCAGGGGCCACGAACGAGGTGGCGACACTGAAGGAAGCGGTGTCTGTGGCCGAAAACAAAGCGGCCGCGGAGCGCACCGAGCGAGAGAACGGGGAGGCGCAGCTGGCGGAGGTGCGGCAAGAGCTCCAGGCTCTCGTGAAAAAACATGAGGGTTTGGAGCGTGACTCGAAGACCCGAGAGTCCGAGCTTGCCTCGGCTCTTGAGAGTGCCAAAGCTGCTAAGGCCGAGGCCAAAAAAGCCATCCAGGAGATTGAGGCAATAAAGAAGATCACGGCGGGTAAGGCATTCTTTATGTAGAGCAAGAATGTGAAAGTGAATTACTTATTACTTACCCGGATTCGGAGCTCTCCAGGAGCATTCGCAGATCTGCCCTGTAGTGTGTCTGATGCTGCCGCGTTCTACCGCACCAAGGAGGGGAGCTCGATGGAGAAGGTGTTACGGTCTCGGTATCGAGGCCGGACATCCGGTGCCCCTAAGCGACCAGCTGAAGCAGCTGGTCGAGCTCCACAAGGTCGCCGAACAGGCCATGAAGGGCCTCATAGTTCGGCTGTGGCCATTGGAAGCCATGCCTGGGAGCTACTTCGGGTTGGTGTAGCGGCTGGTGGACGCCTGTCCATAGATTGAATTCATCAAGCGCTCCGTTTGCATTGAAGGTGCCCGTCGGGCCCTTGCCCGTGCTAAAGTGCACTGGGGCAAGCTGGATGCGGAGAAGCTTGTGACGGACGGGCCACCGAAGGGCAAGGAGCATCGCACGCCCGAAATGTACTATGAGGGCCTCCTGAAGGGTGCCCTTGAATAGCGGATGAGTGCTCCAAAGATGTAATTTTTGAATAAACTCGCATTTGTTATCATGTATGCTGAATACTTGTTCATATGCGCTAAGCAACGCTTGTTAATTTAAAATATTACCTTCTGTGCGGCCGTTTATCGAATTTGAGAGATGGCAAGTCGTTGGCTTCAGCCCCCATGCCACGAGTGCTAGGGTGTTCGGGATAAACTTGAGCGCTCTTGTTCCCATTCTTGGGTCCATCGAGGGAGGCGCTCAACGCAACGAACAAGGCAACCGGACTTATAATGCTTGAACACTCTCACTTAGCCATAGAATTCTATAGTTTTAAATTTCAGCGAAGCCCCTAGTATTCGGAAGACCGAGTTCGGGGCGCTATCCATGCCTTGGCCGGACAATTTCGGTTCCTCGCTCTAAGCGGCATAAGTCTTTAGGGACCCGGAGAAACCTCTCGAACAGCGACCGGCTCTCGCCCTATCATGACGGTCAGTATTAGCTTTTTCCACTGAGGTGCTCAACCTAGCTCAACCGGGGCACAATCGCAGTGGTTCTCCTAGTGCTACCTTAGCTGGTATAACGGAACGTAAGGTACCAAAACATAGGAGCCGGGAAAACCCAACTATTGACCCAAGACATGATTCGGAGCCGATGCATATAATGCTATAAGTTCGGGGTGCCGCACTTGTGAAAGTGTTCGGACTTATCACACCATAATTTTGGGGTACTTAAGCCCCTGGTGTATTGGCCGTACCAAATTGTACGGTTGCGCAATGTCATAAATGAACATATATATAGATATAGAAAGGAGTGCAATAATAGGCAAAAGCTATGTATTGGTTATTAAAAAGAAACTGCAAATAAAAGCAGAACGATACAAATTGTGCGGTAAGCAAGGGACGGGACTATTTAACATGTCCCCCTCCAGGGGTAAGCTGCGGGATGGTATGTAAAACAAGTATAATGCTCGTAATAGAGACCACCTGAACACTTCGACGTAGCTTTCTGCTTCCCTGGTTGTTGCATCATGAGTTCCGCGATTCTAGTGCCGGACAGGACTTCTGGAAAACGGAGTCCTGAAAGTAAGAAAAGATAAGAAAAAAAAGAATGACACAATTGGGAGCCCATAGTGCGGTTGAGCCGCATTCTGGGCGTGTCGTGGTCGTGCCCCTCCCCTTGTGCCCATGGTATCTCTAGAGCGTAGTTATGTACGCGTAGTACTGGCTTCGCGGTTTCGCGAGGGCTGGGGTTGGGGCCGGATTGCTACGCATGCTTGAATCGTGCCAGGCAGTCTTGTTGTAGGTTACTCCGGGCGCGCTTGACAGTGTCCGGACGTTTAGTGGCCGGACTCGAGAATTGCTGTGAGAGTCTGCTTTGCACCTCCGCCGCGAGGGCCGCCGTGTGCTCCTCCGTTCGGAGAGAGCGTTCGGTGTTTCCGTTGACTGTGATTACTCCTCGAGGGCCTGGCATCTTGAGCTTGAGGTATGCGTAGTGCGGCACCACATTGAACTTTGCAAATGCGGTTCTTCCGAGCAGTGCGTGATAGCCACTGCGGAACGGGACTATGTCGAAGATTAACTCTTCGGCCGGAAGTTATCCGGGATCCGAAGACCACTTCGAGTGTGACTGAGCCCGTACAATTGGCCTCTACACCGGTATGGCGCCTTTGAAGGTCGTCTTTGTAGGTTTAATCCTTGAGGGTCTATGCCCATTTTGCGCCTTGTATCCTGATAAAGCAGGTTCAGGTTGCTACCGCTGGCCCATCAGGACTCTAGTGAGGTGAAATCCGTCAATAATTGGGTCAAGAACCAATGCGGCGAAACCGCCATGACGAATGCTAGTGGGGTGGTCCCTTCGATCGAAGGTGATCGGGCAGGAAGACCATGGGTTGAACTTTGGGCGATGGCTCCATCGCATATCGTCCCTTAGTGCACGCTTCCGCTCCCTTTTGGGTATGTGGGTTGCGTATATCATGTTCACCGTCCGCACTTGTGTGGGAAAGCCCTTCATCCTCTATTGTTCGTGACGGGGCTCTTCCTCGCCATCGCCACGCAGCCCCTTGTCATTGAGTTCGGCACTTAACTTGCCTGCTTGCTTGAACACCCAACAATCCTGTTGGTGTGATTGGTTAGTTTTCGGGGTGCCATGTATCCGCACAAGCGATCGAGTATTCGGTCCAAGTTGGACCGCCCTGGTATTTCTTTTGAATGGCTTCTTCCGCTGACCGGGTTTAGAGCCTCTGAATCCAGCATTGATCGTCAGATCTTCATCATTATCGCCGTTAACGCGGCGCTTGTTTTTGTTGCGACGCGACCTGCCATTGCTGTCCTTGGTATCCGAACTACCAGGGTTTTTGGTCAAGTTGTTACTACGAGCTAGCCAGCTGTCCTCTCCCGCGCAAAAGCGGGTCATGAGTGTGGTGAGGGCTGCCATGGATTTCGGCTTTTCTTGTCCTAGGTGCCGGGCAAGCCACTCGTCGCGGATGTTATGTTTGAAGGCTGCAAGGGCCTCTACATCCGGACAGTCAACGATTTGATTTTTCTTTTTTAGGAACCGTGTCTAGAATTGTCTGGCCGATTCTTCTGGCTGCTGAATTATATGGCTAAGGTCATCGGCGTCTGGTGGTCGCACATATGTGCCCTGGAAGTTATCAAGGAATGCGGCTTCCAGGTCCTCCCAACAACCAATTGATTCTGCTGGCAAGCTGTTGAGCCAATGCCGAGCTGGTCCTTTAAGCTTGAGTGGGAGGTATTTGATGGCATGTAGATCATCACCGCGGGCCATGTGGATATGGAGGAGATAGTCCTCGATCCAGACCGCAGGATCTCTGGTACCATCGTATGATTCGATGTTTACGGGGATTTGATGATCCATTACTTCATCTGTGAAGCATAGTGGGAGTGCGGCGCCTCTGTATTGGGCTATATCACGACGTAGCTCATATGAGCTTTGTCTACTGTGTTCGGCCCGGCCGGGTTTGCTGTATCCGGCGTGACGGTAATCATCCCGAGTCGTTGGGCGCCCACGCGATCCGTAGATCGATCTTGTATGTTTTGCCTTATCCTCCAATATATCTCGCAAGTCCGGCGCGTTTTCCCGTGCCTTGGTACTTTTTGAGCGGCGTCGGTGTAACATCCCAAATTTTCAATTTGGAATGTTATACATTGAGTCATCATGCATATCATATTTTCTTGCATTTTTGTTGATCCTAGAAATTTCACGCAACTCAAGGACCCTCGGAGAGAGTTGGAGATTTCATTATTTTCATATTTGAGTTTTCTCAAATTTTGAAAATAGGATCATTTGATTTTATTTATTTTATCTTCAAATATTTCTACTATCAAAATATGAGAGAGGGAATAAAATGACTTTCCCAAAATAAAGGAGTAATGAAGGTTTAATAAAAAAATCAAATAAGATTTTTATTGTGGAGTTTTTTCGCTTTTTATTTGCCTTAGGGAAAAATCCATGTTTTCAAAAATTGCATTTTTGCCCCGTGTTAAAGTTCATTTTTTTCGACTCATTTTTAGGAGTCGGGAAAAGTTTACTTTATTAATTTTGGAGTTCAATAGATTATATTTTTATTTGTTTTTCTGCATGCTATATTTGTTAAAAACAATCCAAGACGCCGCCGGGCCAAGGCCCAACCGGCAACCCACCCCGAGCCGCCTCCCTTGGGAGACTGGCCCGCCGCCCGCCGGCTCGGGGCGTCGCCCGCCGTCGTGGCCCCTCCCCAAGGCAGCACCCCCCCTCCTTAAAACCCGCCGCCCGCCGCCCTCGACTCACCCGCCACCGCCCAGTCGCCGAGCCATCCCGCCACCAGGCCGCAGCCGCCGCCCGGCGCCGCCCGCCGCTGGCGGTGCGCCGCCGCCCGCCGCCCTCGCCTCACCCGCCAAGCCCATGAGCTCTCGCCGACCCGCGGGCCCGTCCGCCCGCCGGCGACCTCGCCGGAGGTATAGCCGCGCCGCGCCACCCTCTCCCGGTTTGGTTTTTTATTATAAAAAACCGTTCTGGTTTTCTTTTCCGTTGTTAAGTTTTAAAAAAAAAAACCCTAGATCGGTTTTTTTTTCGGTTTAGCTAATTAGTGAACGTTCACCAATCCGTTCGTTTTAACAAACGTGTTCACCGGTTAGTTTCTGTTAACGAACGTCCGTTCGTTTAAACCGTTCGTCGTTTTTCTTTTAATCGGATTTAATCCGTTATTTTCCGATCTCGATTTCAGATCCAATCTTCGTTCTAGTTTATTTTCTCGCTCGTTTATCGGAATCAGGTGATTCAAGCGCCTGGAGTTTCGTTACGAAACCGCCGTTCCGACTAATCAACTTAAACAAAGTTTTGCTACTGTAAAATTTGACCTAGTTTCAAATTGCTAGAACCGAGTTGTTTTCTTTCGACGTTTGACTTTCGTTGCTTTATTTGATTCGATTCTTTTTGCAACCAGGGTTCTTAAGTTGAACTTTCTGGTTAGATCTTTTATTCGAGATTTACCTGTGCATTAGATGAGTACTTATTGTATGCTTGTTGTTTGTATGCGATAGATCACCCGGAGTGCGCCGCTTGTTACTTCGAGTCTCTAGGTTTCGCGGATCGTCAGCAAGGCAAGTAACACTTGATAATACCTTTTCTACTACCCTGCATTAGATCGATCCTCAAACACTTGCATGATTAGGATCTAATTAAATTGTGGGATGGGAAGTAGATGAGGTAGTACCTATTACCTGTTTTACTTATGAAACCTTGGGAGTTACTTCTAAGTTTGCTTATTATGCCATGCTATCCTAGTAGGCGTGGATTGGGTGAGTGAATATCCATGACAGATGTGAGATTGTTAATTAATGGTTTATTTAAGGTGGCAACTTAAACACACATCTGGGTGGATTGAGGCACCTGGTTTCTATCAGGACTTGCCTGTATTTCTTCAGACCACCACACAGGCTCAAAGGGATCATAAGATTATTCAAACTAGAAACTTCTGTGTGCAGCCACAGGCCATTATGGGCTCTGGCATAGTTGACTAAGTTGTGCGAACTCTTACGGGTAGGCTAGCTGATGTAGGGGATGTAGGTTGGTACGGTCTACCCACATGTAAGGTGCTAGCGCTTACGAAAGACTATGTCTCGGTCATCCGCTTCGCAAAACACCATGTAGTCACGAGAAACCAAGCGGAGGCGATCGAGTCTTGTGGGGAAAAGTGCATAAACCTCTGCAGAGTGTATAAACTAATCATGATCAGCCGTGTCCCCGGTTATGGACATCTTGAGTATCTAGTACTTGAATATCATGTGCATCTCAACATGTTACTCTAATTAATATTGTTGGGTTTTTAATGAGTACTTTTAATTGGGATTGAGGATGTCAACCATTCTCAATGTTTAACAACCACCATGATAGTTAAACAAATTTATTCCTTTGCGGTAGGGAAAAACTAGCTTTATGCAAAAATTGTAACCGTGAGCTTTACCACCAGCCATATATGCATGTAGTATAGGCTTATTGCTTCATTGCTCTCTATGTGTTACATTGCAGCATATTCCATGTCTTGACCGTTTTCGGGCTGCAACGTTCATCATTGGTGGAAAAAAAGGCCTTTGGTCGCGGTTACATAGCTGCCATTAGTCGCGGTTGGGCAACCGCGACCAAATATCTTGCGACTAATGCCCCCCACCTTTAGTCGCGGCTGCTTAAGAACCGCGACTAACGGCCCGTCCACGTGGGCGCCAGGCGGCCGTCAGGCGGAGGACCTTTAGTCGCGGTTCTTTCGCCAACAGCGACTAAAGGCCGCCACAGGTTTAGGGTTTTAGCCCCCCTAAACCTGTTTTCTGTTTAATTTGTATTGTTTTATTTCTTTTGTGCTTTATTTTAGTTTTGAAGGAGTTTCATATATTCTACGGTACTACATACATGCATATGAATGTACAATTTCAAATAAATTTGAAATTAGAACCAAAAGAATTCAAGAGGAATATACAATATATATTCAATATCATCGGATGACCATATACAATTTTGAACAAGTTTCCATACATGATTTAATGCATATAAAGTTTTACGTCCTCATAATAGTGTTCTCCTTTAGGATGGAGGACTTCCCTGCTTTGAACCATCCAGCTAGTTCCTCTTGAAGTGGTCGGAAGCGAGCTTACGTACTAAGCATCATCCGGAGGTTATTCCTCTGAGCATTGGTATCACTCGGAACCCACTCGGAGGTGTATCTCGGATCATCTCTGATATAGTATCCACATAGATTGGTCTCCGGTGGCTGAATATCCCCAGCATTCTTAGGCTTTGACCTTTTGAATTCTAGCTCTTTTTGAATTCACCGACCTTTGTATCTCTGAACCGTCTCCAAACCCTACGAGGCAAAGAAAATTAAATGAACAAGAGAGTTATTAGTTACTTGATATTAGGAAATGAGCGAAATAGGCCGATCGATATAGAGCGCAAATGAATGAAAATAATTACTTGCAGCATTCTTCTCATGCCGCCCCAAAGCTTTGGATCCATTTTCAGAGAGTCGTGGGCGAGACATTACGAGGTGTTAACTTTAATTACTAGCAGAATCCGGTGGAACCTGCGGACACGATACATGCACAAGACGTCATGCATAACTCATCGATTAGCGGCCACATACCATGCATGGAGTAAACAAAAGAGAATGTGCTCAAGACGAAACACTCACCCAAAATGGTAAGGAAATAGAATATCACTTTTGAGTTCCGGCTTTGTAAGAAATCGCCACAGGTCCGCCTCCACGTCGGCGGGGTGGCGGCTCCAACACATGTCCATTAACGATGTGTGGGTCAATGAACCCAACATCATGGATGTTCCTTACTCTGCATTCCTTAATCTTCATTCTGCATGTATAATAGCGGACACAACAATATAGTTAGGACATATATATAGTGCAGGCAATATGAACGAGATGGGGTAGAAATTAATAAATCACTTACGAGCGTAGCAATGATGATAGATTTGTCGAGCTCGCCTTGATTGAAAAGCTGGAACAATTCACTCAGTTCAATTTGTACATAGTAATGTTTGAAGTGATGCTCATGTCTAACTTCCGCATAAATATATTCTTTGGCGTTTTTATTTTTTATGTAACCCTTGTACCATTTCAGCAGACCTTTCATTTGTGGAGGTAGATCCTTTTCTGCCTTGAGGCTCGACGAGAGGCCCATTCTTGACATATGTAATTACTACCTCCTTCACTTTGGCGCCTCATCAAGGCCTAACAGTTCACGAAGAGTAATACCTAAGTTGTCCGCTTGTTCTCGCTTTTCGTTCTGATCAATCCTGTCTTTGCCGCAGCTTGTATGATCTCGGGGCATCCGGATGAAGGCTTCCACTATAAGCGGGGCAATCGATTGTTTACTTTGTTCCCCAAGCTGGGCAACTTGTTTCCGCTTTTTTACTTCGGCCTTCTCCGCTCTTTGTTCTCCTTGAACATGAGTGCCTGCCTGCGAAGTTCACGTGCATAGTCGTTAGGCGATTCTTGGCGGCTTGGGACGGTGTGCTCAAAATGACTTAGCCCACTTCTTTTGCTCATCGAGAAAATCTTGGCTTGGGCTCGGGCTCTCTTTTCTTCTTGCAGTCCGCCTTCCATTTCTCCAAATCAGCAGCGGCGGCAGCGGCCGACATCCTCGGCACTACGTTCCCAAGGCCTTGTGGGGAGAGGCTTGATGATGGCTCCGGTACCTTTGTGGTCTTAGGTACATAAGGGTCCGGGTTAATAATCCAGGACTATACGCTTCTTTGCCGGAGGTGGATTGGGGCGGCGTCGATCACCCGCGGACGAGGGCTGAGGCGGCGGCTGATCACCCGCCGGGACGTTGTGGACTGAGGCGGCGTCGGTGGCGTGGCGGAGGTGTAGGTGAACCGCCACCACCACCACCACCACCACCACCGCCACCGCCACCACCACCATCGTAGGGGGTGGACTTGTTGTCCTTGGCGCCTCGCACGGAAACTTGATAAACTTCTTTTGCCATAGAATGAAATGGCGCTTGACATCTCCAAGTCTTTTCTCCCCTTGGTGTAGCAATGTCAATCTCCGGTCCTCAAACCCTTGGACTATGTCCTCCACCGTGACACGAGCATAGCCATCTTGAATGGGGTTGTTGTGGTGGAGTGCTCGGTAAACATGGTAAAGCACTGCCGATGGCTACCTTCATGGACATGTTCCCGATAGGATAATACAGATGACATTCTTTCATCTCCTTTATATAGATCCACAGGGTAGCGAGGAGGCTCCGGTGCAGTAATTTCGACCACCAGAGGCTCCGGTGCAGTAATTTTGACCACCAGAGGCTCCGGTGCAGTAATTTCGATCGTCGGTGCATCTGCACCAGCCGGTGGGGCCTCCGTGGAAGCCATGCTGCTTCTCCGCTGCTGGCTTCCGAGATCCGCTGGATGATCTTCATGCTGCACCGAGCTGCATCTCTTCGACTACTAGTACACTCATGGTTTTCTTCATCACATCCATTTCCGATGCCAACCGCGCCACAACATCGATTCCCGATCCATCTTTCTCTACGGCTTCAGAACCGTCACGGGTCATCGTTCTGGGGAACCCTATTTTCCAGGGAATGTGCCCCATGCCTCGTACACGTCCTCCGTGTTCAGGATTCCCGAGGGCTTTTGTCGGTAGCGTCGTTCTCTCTGTTGAACTTGATCTTCCCTGTTGAGCATCCTTCATTGCGTCAATAAGGGCTTGGGTGGGTTTAATTAATTTGCCCGGTAAACACACTCCCCTGTCTCCGGGTTCAGCGTTCCCCATGCCCGTACCACCAGCTTTTGGCCCTTGGGTCCCATCCTCCGCACTGGACGGATTCCTCGCGCCCTCAGCTCGTTCTCCATCTTCTCCAACCTAGGCACCCAAATGCGATACCCTCCTGGCCCCATAACATGATTGTACTCCTTCTTAGCCGCATTTTCCTTATTTTTTTCGATATTTGAATGAACTGCTCCGATTTCTTTTGCTTCACAAATTCTGGCCAATCATGTTTCAGTTTCTCATATTGTCCTTTGAAATCCGAGTCTTGTTACGCTTGACAAAGTCATGGGCTAGATTTTGTTTGAATTTCCGGAATGCGTCGGCCATCTTATGAATAGAGAACTGTTTGACTATCCTCCTACTCTAATTGTTTTACTCAATCTTGTTAACCTCCTCATCGAATTTGTTGTATTAAGGAGGTAGAAATAAATGTTACATAAGCTTCTTGAAGCAATCTTTTTTGTTCTCTTATCGACAAAAGTGAAACCATCAATTCGTGCCTTCTTTGGCTCATTCCACTCCTGAGCGGTGATCGAGGCGTTGTCTCTAACAATGGCTCGCATTGGCTGACAAACTTGGTGGCGTTCTTGCGGGGCTCCGGTGACCTGCCGGTTACCTTGTCGACAACCTCGATGGTGCATGTTTCTCCTTGTTTCATCGTCTTGGTTGCGCCCACGCTTTGACGATGTACTCGATTGTTTCGACGATCCGGCGAGGGCTAAAATAAGAAAGAAAGTCGCAGCGTTAGTACACACATATTTATTCAAATCAGTTAGTTTGTATCACCGGAGGCTCAATGTATATATATACCTCGGCGCGGAGGTGGTTGCTACTTCCATTTGAAGATCGTGCGTTTATCGGCGTTTGTTCGCATCATCTTCTTGTGGCGCCCTTCATCTTCACCGTCAAGGTTCAGATAAGAAGAGATATCATCTTCTTCTTCTCCGGTCGGCACATATAGAATATCGCCGTTTATGATGCCGAACATATGTGCTTCACCGTCCGGATCATAGTTGTCCATAATCGGGTCAGCTCTATAAATGCGCCATTATGTCGATCCTGAAAACATGTAGTAAAACAAATTAATTAAGTGAAGAAGGGGCGGTGGCGGTGGCGGTGGCGAAAGGCGGTGGCAAAAGGAGGCGAGGAAGGGGTGGGAGAGGTGTCGCGGTAGAGCGAGGCAGGCGGGCGGCAGCAGCGTCACGGAGAGGGAGGCGAGGACAACACACACGGAGAGGGAGGCGAGGACAACAGACAACCACGTCTTCACGAATGTCATTTTGTGAAGAAACTTTGCAAGCAATTAAACATTTGTCAATGTTTGGTAAAAAAAATACAATTTGTTTTTGGTTTACTTGTCACTCGAGCTCACGTAAGCTCAAGCTCAGAATACCACTTTCGAGATTTTTCTTGTTTCTTTAAGGTCTTTTTCACCTCTTATTAGTCAGGCCCGACATCTCGCCCAAAGTTAATAAGGGCCAATAAGCAGCCACAAAATTAATAAATAAATATGTGATGCAGACGGACAGGCTAACACATCTTTCCCTAATCCCTAATCCCTAATTCCCTAATTTATTAATATTTTTTTTTTTATTTTTAATTTTTTATTTTTATTTTTTATTTTTAATAAAGCAAATAGTGTTTCTGGTAAATGCATTAAATCGGCTATTTTGCATGAAAGTCCCTTCGTTTACGAGAATTCAACCCACAGTCCTACTTTAAGTGTGTTCTGATGAGATAATGTTTTATTTTTATAGAAAACCCCCGCCACCACCGCCACTTATCCATTGTCGGCCATCACTGCCACTTATCCATTGCCGGCCTCCACCGGGCACGCGCCGCCGCTTGCCGCCCGGCGTGCAGCTGGAGAAGCCAAGGAAGGGGTGATGCGTCATGGCGGGCGTCAGCGCGCGTGAGCCCAAGAATGGGTCGAGGCGTTGGAGAGCGCGGCGCATGTGAAGTAGCCGGAGGTGGCCTTGGCCGGATGCACTACCAGGTTGCGTCGAGGGCGGGCGAAGCGAGGCGGGCTGGGCGAGGGAGGCCGGTCGGCGTTGAGGGCGGGCGAGCGAGGCGGAAGTACCGAGGCCGGCCGGGCGTGTAGGCGAGGGCGACGGGCGGGCGCGCCGAGGGCGAGGGCGACGGCGGGCGGCGTCGAGGGCGCGGCAGAGACGAACAGGCGAGAATCGGAATCGGAGAAGACGAGAATCGGAGCCTTGTATTTATAGCCCCCCCCCTTTAGTCGCGGTTGGCGACGAGACCCGCGACTAAAGGTACCCTTTAGTCGCGGGTCGCCTGCCCAACCGCGACTAAAGGGTTTTTGGCGGGGTTTTATGCTCGCGCTTCTTTTAGTCGCGGTTGGCGACGGACCGCGACTAAAGGTACCCTTTAGTCATGGTCGCCTGCCCAACCGCGACTAAAGGGTTTTGGCGGTTTTTGCGTTCGCGCCCCCACCTTTAGTCGCGGTTGGTTCGCCAACCGCGACTAAAACCGCCCTTGAGGTTTAGGGTTTTAGCCCCCCAAACCTGTTTTCTGTTTAATTTGTATTGTTTTCTTTTTAATTTGTATTGTTTTCTGTTTAATTTGTATTGTTTTATTTCTTTTGTGCTTTATTTTAATTTTGAAGGAGTTTCACATATTCTACGGTACTACATACATGCATATGAATGTACAATTTCAAACAAATTTCCCGCCACTTTCTTCCCGCCTCCTGTCTTCCCGCTCCCATCTTTCCGCCATTTCTCACTACATATATGTAGCCCGGCTTGGCCAGCATTATCACATCTCTACAATCTCTCATCACTCTCTCATGGCTTCCACCGCACCCACTCTAACCTACCAGCAGGTGGAGGAGCTTTGCGCCTCGAACTACCCTTGTCCACCGGGCTACCGCGTCCCCATTTGGAGCCTAAGCGCCCGGCGGCGTGCAGTCCCTCCGTCCCTCAGTGCTGCGCGCAGGCGGCCATCACGAACCACTACTACCTCGACCTCACGCCGGGCAGCGGATGAATCCCGGCCCGGCATCCCGATAACCAGCATACTTGGGACGCCTTCTTCATCAATCGGCGTGAGAGGGCGCCGCCGGTATGAGGAGGAGGACGGTGCGCCTCACAGGAACTTCCACGAGGCGGCCGTCGGCTATGGTGGTATGGCGGACTCGCAGAGCGTCATGGACTACATCACGGCGGCGATATCCCCGCATGCGCTACCCTCGATTCGAAACCCACGGCGCCGCCCGCGACGACAGCGGCGGCAGCGATGACGGCGGCGGACGGCGGCGGCAACTTAGAAGCGGCGACTACCCGATACTACAACGGCGGCGGCTATGAAGACTACAGTATGCATATTATACGCCTAGGCAGGAGTATGACTAAATCACTCCAAATTTCATGTATCATCAGTGGTATCTCGAATCATTCGAAAATGGACACCAAACACATCATGGGTAATATAATTCACATGATCCATTCAGCAAAGTTTGGTACAATAAATTATTACACATCATTTCTTCCCTTGTGTCCCTGCTTGCTTACGATTGTGCCGTATCCATGGAGCATCCTCATCATTTAACTTAATGCTTGGGTCGGTGTTCACTTTGAAGGGCGGAATTTCAGCAAACATATTATAATCTTGACATGTGCCTCTTGTCCTCCACTCCCACGATGTTACTTATCCCAGAAAGAACAATGTGGCGCTTTGGATCATCGCATGATGTCTTGATCGTTTTCTTATCTTTCCGTTTCCTCGGTTTGCTACTCATGTCCTTCACATAGAAAACCTGGCGACATCTTTCGCTAGGACGAATGGTTCGTCAAGGTAACCAAGATTGTTGAAATCCACCATTGTCATTCCATATTGCTGGTCCACCTTTACCCCACCTCCTGTTAGCTTGAACCATTTGCACGGAACAAAGGGACCTTAAAGGAGGGTCCATAGTCAAGTTCCCATATCTCCTCTATGTAACCATAATATGTGACCTCTTGCCCATTCTCGGTTCTGCATCAAAGCGGACACCACTGTTTTGGTTGGTGCTCTTTTTATCTTAGGCGATCGTGTAAAATGTATTCCCATTTATCTCGTACCCTTGGAAAGTCGTTATAGTCGAAGATGGTGTCTTGGCCAACATGTATGACTGATCTACAACATCATTGTCATTCATTAAATGTTTTCTCAACCAAGCTGCCGAAAGTCTCCATGTGGGCCTTCCTAATCCAGGATTCAGGGCTTCCCGGGTTGTCGAGCGTAAAATATTCTTGTGTTTCTCAAAGTACGGAGCCACCAAGCTGGAATTGGTCGATCTGGTGTGGTGTGCTTGATCGAGAGAATGGCCGTCCATACATATCGTTGATTTCATTCCGATCGTGCCTTTTCCACTTAGTCTCCCCTCGTGCAGCGATCGAGGAAGACCAATCGGCTTAATGTCGGGAACAAAGTCAACACAAAACTCAATTACCTCCTCATTTCCATAGCCCTTGGCGATGCTTCCTTCATCCCTAGCACGGTTCACGAACATATTTCTTTAATACTCCCATGAACCTCTCGAAGGGAACATATTGTGTAGAAATACAGGACCGAGAGCGAAAATCTCTTCGACTAGGTGAACCAGGAGGTGCGTCATAATATTGAAGAAGGATGGCGGGAACACCAACTCGAAGCCCGACAAGACATTGGATCACATCGTTACGTAACCGTGGTAGAACTTCCGGATTGATTACCTTACGAGAGATTGCATTGAGGAATGCACATAGCTTCACAATGGCTACTCGAACATTTTCGGCGAGAGCCCCTCAAAGCAATCGGAAGCAATTGCGTCATAATCACGTGGCGGTCGTGAGACTTCAGGTTTTGGAACTTTTCTCCGCCATGTTTATTATTCCCTTTATATTGGGCGAGAATCCAGGCCGGGACCTTCATCTGCTCGGGCATTCAAAAAGATGACCTTCTCTTCTTTGGTCGGGCGTGGTAGCACGACCTTGAAACCATTCCGGATGCGGTCATCGAGGTCTTTCAAACGTTGCCGGTCCTGCCGTGCTTCCTTTGTGTCATTTGTCTTCCCATACACGCCCAAGAAGCTTAGGAGGTTCACGCAAATATTCTTCAGAACGTGCATCACGTCGATTGCAGAGCGGACATCTAGGACTTTCCAATATTCTAGCTCCCGAATATAGATTTCTTCTTCCACATGGCTGCGTGCCCGTCGGCTCCCTTCGAACTGATTGTCCGCCAGACCCTTTCCAAAGATGACTTTCAAATCCTTGACCATATCAAATACCTCGGCACCGGTCGTTCGCGAGCTTCGCCGGTGATCTGCCTTGCCCGTTGTAATGCTTGCCTTTCTTTCTTCTTGGATGAATTTTCGGAAGAAATCGACGATGCCCAAGGTACACGTTCTTCTTACAATTTGGCAAATGTACACTTTCAGTCTCATGTAAGCAGTGCGTGCATGCATTGTATCCCTTATTTGACAGTCCCGAAAGGTTACTAAGAGCAGGCCAATCGTTGATGGTTACGAAAAGCAATGCTCAGAGGTCAAATTCCTCTTGTTTGTGCTCATCCCACACACGGACACCACCCCACCTGTAAAAGTTCATCAACTAATGGCCTTAGGTACACATCGATGTCGTTGCCGGGTTGCTTCGGACCTTGGATGAGCACCGGCATCATAATGAACTTCCGCTTCATGCACAACCAAGGAGGAAGGTTGTAGATGCATAGAGTCACGGGCCAGGTGCTATGGCTGGAGCTACGCTTTCGCCAAAAGGATTCATGCCATCCGTGCTTAGAGCAAATCTTATGTTCCTTGCGTCGGCTGCAAAATCTTTGAACCATCCGTCGATCTTTCTCCATTGCGTTCCATCTGCGGTGTGTCTCAACTCCTCGTCCGACTTACGGTCCTCTTTGTGCCATCGCAACAACTTGGCATGCTCTTTGTTCTGAGCAGACGTTTCAACCGTGGTATTATAGGAGCATACCACATCACCTTGGCGGGAACCCTCTTCACAGGTTTCGGCCCTCAACATCGTCACCGGGGTCATCGCCTCGATCTTATAACGCATAATGGTGCATACCGGGCATTCATTCAAATTCTCGTATTCACAGCGGTAGAGGATGCGATCGTTGATGCATGCATGTATCTTCGTAACCTCTAAACCTAGAGGGCAGACAACCTTCTTTGCTTCAGACGTCTTGGCGGGCAACTCGTTATCCTTTGGAAACATATTCTTCAACATTTTCAGCAAGTTTTCAAATGCCGAGTCAGCTACACCTGCCTCGCCTTCCATTTCAGCAAATCCGATTGTGCAGCCCAGCTTTTTTGACCATCATCGCATCAGGGTACAGCGCCTTTACGTGATCCTCTAACATGCGATCCAAATTCTGCCTCTCCTTTTCGGTTTAGCTGGCGTCTCCGTGCATCAGCAATGGTCCGACCAAGATCATCAACAGGGATCATCACGTGCCTCTTCTTCACCTTCCCTTCACCTTGACATCCTCCATGAAAGTATCACGAAATGAGCAAGATAGCTTTCATCGATGAAATCATCCTTCTTCATCTTCTTCCATTATAACCCCTCTTTCTCCATGCTTGGTCCAACAATTATAGCTTGGCATGAAACTGCGTCAAGCAGATGCATGTGAACATCTCTTGAGGAAGAGTAACCCTTCCGATTCTTACAGATAACACATGGACCAGATAACAAAACCCCGGCTTGTTCGCATTAGCCACTACGAGGAAATCTTTCAAACCCGTAGTGAACTTCACGGAGAGTCGGTTACCGTACATCCATTGCCGATTCATCTGCATTATTATAATATAAAATATATAATTAACCATCATGCATTTGTTAAACTAACTAGCTACAAACAATATAAATTAAACAATGAACTACACACATGCATATTTTATCAATGACACATCAAAGGTTCATCAAGTTGCTAACCGCGATCGAGGAGTGTGGCTCCAACACTTCATGTCATGTTTGTTTCATGCTCTTGGGGCATTTCATCAAACACCTTATGTGCATAAGAGGAACCAAAAGCAAACCTACACCCACTTTTGAAGAGAATGGCTCCAAATGGCTAAGTGTTGGCTGCTTTGGATGGGTATATATAGGGAGGGGCTTTAGTTGCGGTTGGCACAGCAAGCTGTGACTAAAGGTGCCCAAGGCCTTTAGTCGCGGTTGTCTGGCAAACCGCGACTAAAGACCTCACGGCGCCACCGCCACCGAGCGCCTGCCCAGGCCTTTGGTCGCGGTTCACCTCCAGAACCGCGACTAAAGGTCCCATTAGTCGCGGTTCCTACAGCTTCGCGTCTTATGGGGCTGGACGGAAGCCTGTTTTTCCACCAGTGCATGTTGCAGACTTTTCAGATGACGAGTAAGGTGTTTAGGTCGTGGTTCTATACTCAGTGATGCCGATGGAGTTGATGGACTCACTTATCTTCCAAGTCTTCCGCTGTTATCGTTATTAGATGGCCTTAAGCCATATTTATTTGTAATAAGTCCTCTTTTGGACAATGATGTAATAAGTGTGTGATTGCTACTCTGTTATAAATCCTTGAAATCTTGTGTGGTGTCGACATTCTTGATCGAGGGATGGCCTTTGAGCATAGAGACTTGATCCATTCGGTCGGGTCGCCATGAGATGGTATCGAGCACACTGTTCGTAGGGACACGACCACTAAGTTAAAGCCATAGATCACTACTCTCTTTTCATTTTCTAACTCCTCATCTTTTCTACTCTTTTAGGATGAAGGACGCGAAGATCAAGTACACCCAACCGGATGAAGGCACACCTTTTGGATTTCACTTGAAGGAAGTCACCAAGTACTGAACATTGGACTACCAAGTTTCACGGGACTTTCAACGCCACTCTGCTGAAGAGGAGCGCTGGAAGATTCAAGCTCATGTACCGGGAAGGACGTTCGCCCCAATCACCAAGCCTATAGATAGTGTTTTCGGTGCACCAACCTGGAGTGCAGGAAAGAGCATGGCAGCTCATATCACCATGGGACGCATTGGAGAAGTTTATCAAGAAGACCTCAAAGACACCATCTACCAGATTTGCGGACGCCGAGATGAACAATGGGAGATAGTCAGCACCAAGAAGGATAGATCCATTGTAGCTTTTATCCAGGAGTTAGACCAGCACATTCGACGCTAGGAGAACCAGATGTGCAATGATATGATCGAATTAAAAGATGCGAAGGGAAGGATCATCGAACTTGAAGAAGAACTAAAGTCTACACGTAAGGACTACATGGACGAGATCGTAGCTTTAGCAAGACACAATAACGATCTTAAGTGCGAGATTGAAGAACTCAAGAAGAAATTGGCGCTCAAGAATGAAGACAAGTACGTCATTTGCCCGAGCGATTACATCAACATCGACGACACCGATTCGGATCCAAGTGAACCCGACTTTGAAGATGAAGCAGGAGCAGACATCATGGATTCCTCAACCGGTTCAAATTAATAGATGACCCCCACATATTAGTAGTATTCCCTCCATGTAACATTTTAGTACACGCACTTTTGCGATAGTTAGATCGTTGTAAGCCCTTTGTTTGAATTGAATGGAGTGATTTTGTGTGCATTTGCTCATATACATTTGGGTAGTGTTTCTCCTTAGACCCCATTATATTCTTAATTTCTCGTCTTTTCTAAACCCATCAGATGCCTCCGAGACGCGACCCCGGATTTGTTTTCCCGCCAGAGATCACCCAGTTGATCCAAAGAAGAACACTTTGATCCAAACATTGATGCAGAATCAAGGCAACAACAACAACAACAACAACCCACCGCCACCACCACCACCTGCGGATCACTTAACACGTTTCTTAAGGCTGAATCCGCCGGTGTTTTCCAGTAGCACCGAGCCGATAGTAGCAAATAATTGGCTCCGTAAGGTAGGAAGGGAGTTGACCACTGCAGGATGTACAGATGGAGAGAAGGTGAAGTTTGCTGCACACCAACTAGAAGGACCCGCAACAGCATGGTGGGAGAATTTTACAGCCACTTACCCTGTAGACACTGTCACATGGGATCAGTTTTAGCAAGCTTTCCGCACTGCCCATGTCTCAGCAGGAGCTATGGCCATGAAGAAGCGTGAGTTTCGCAATTTACGGCAAGGAGGAAGGACCGTTGGCAAGATGTGGATGATTTTAGTAAGTTAGCACGTTATGCCCCGGATGACGTTACTACAGATGCGACTAAGGGGAGAAGTTTACGGAAGGACTGAATGATGAGTTAAGCATGCAGTTGATGGTAGCAAGTTTCAATAACTACCAGGAGTTGGTAGACCGTGCCCTCATGATTGAAGGAAAGCAGCAGCAAATTGAGAATCGTAAGAGGAAGTATGGACAGGGGAAGTATAACCCTGGAGCTCACCAGAAGCCCCGTTATACCCCTAAACAGGGAGTTCAGTTTCAGCATACCCATGGAGGAGGTAATTCACACAACCATAATGGCACCAAGAATGGGAACGGGAATGGAGGAAGCAATGGACAGAACCGTACCAACCCGTCGACACCAACCAAGGTAGACCTGAGCCACATCACTTGCTTTAAGTGCCGCAAGACTGGGCATTACGCATAAGCGAATGTCCGAAGGCGAATGGAAATGGCAATGGAAGCTCACGGAAAGAAGCCTAACCCTTTCAACAGGGGACGGTGAACCACATTGATGTGGAGGAGGTTGAAGATCAACCCGATGCGTAATCGGTAAGTTTTTGGTTAAGTCATTTCTGCGGTTGTTCTTTTCGATCTTTGGTGCATCGCATTCATACATATCAAGGAGATTTGTGGATAAGTACAAATTACCAACCCAAGCCCTTAGGTCACCCATGCTAGTAACCTCACCTGGAGCAGAATACATGGATAGTATATGGTGTGATCGACTGCCATTAAGGATTGGACACTATGTTTTCCCTCGGACCTAATAGTTACGGAATCCCAAGGATTGGATGTGATATTAGGCATGGATTGGTTATTGAAGTATGGAGGGAACGTAGATTGCGCCAGTAAGTCAATTTTGCTTACCACCCCAGAAGGGAGGAGAATCAAGTATGTATCACGGCATGAGCCGAGGAGAGCACATGTAAATTCCTTATCGGGAGTTGTGCGGGAAGAGGTACCCGATGGTGAAGGATTTCCACGATGTATTTCTGAAGAGTTGCAGGGAATGCCACCGGATAGAGACATTGAGTTTTTATTGAGCTTTTGCAGTGCACAGGCCCAATATCAGGCGACCATACGGGATGCCCGCATGTGATTTGGCGGAAATCAAGAAGCAGATAAAGGAGCTATTGGATAAAGGTTTTATACGCCCAAGTTCTTCGCCTTGGGGATCACCCGTACTGTTAGTGGAGAAGAAGGATGGATCGTTAAGGATGGTTGTTGATTATCATGGATTGAATGCAGTAACAATCAAGAACAAGTACCCACTACCAATGATAAATGATCTGTTTGATCGTTTGCAAGGAGCTAAAGTGTTTTCCAAGATCGATTTGCGATCGGGGTACCATCAGTTGAAGATTCGAGAGCAGGACATACCTAAGACAACTTTTACCACGAGATATGGACTGTATGAGTACACCGTTATGTCATTTGGACTGACTAACGCTTTGCCTATTTCATGAACACGATGAACAAAGTGTTAATGGAGTTTTTGGATAAGTTCGCCGTGGTGTTCATAGATGATATTTTGATTTTCTCGAAGAATGAAGAGGAACATAAGGAACATTTGCGATTGGTTTTGGAGAAACTAAGGGAACATCAGTTATATGCCAAGTTCAGCAAATGTGAGTTTTGGCTAAAGGAAGTTGGATTTCTTGGACATTTTATATCCGGAAAAGGGATAGCAGTTGACCCCACAAAGGTTGAGATCGTAACCAAATGGGAAGCACCAACAACAGTTGGAGAGATCCGGAGTTTCCTTGGACTCGCAGGGTACTACCAAAGATTCATTGAGAATTTCTCAAGGATTGCAAAGCCTATGACAGAATTGTTGAAGAAAGATACCAAGTTCATATGGATTTGAGGACTGCGAGGCAAGTTTTCAGGAGTTGAAGAAAAGATTGGTTACCTCACGGTGTTAATTTTGCGAGATCGGACCAAGGATTATGAGGTGTATTGCGGCGCTTCACGCCGAGGACTTGGAGCAGTGCTTATGCAGGGAAGGAAGAGTTGTTTTGTATGCTTCCACGACAGCTTAAGCCTCAAGAGTTGAATTATGCCACACATGATTTGGAGTTAGCGATCGTTGTGCATGCATTGAAGACATGGAGACATTTTCTCATTGGAAATCATTGTGAGGTGTACACGGATCACAAGAGTTTGAAGTACATCTTCACGCTTGAAGGAATTAAATCTCAGACAGGAGGAGATGGTTGGAGCTTATTAAGGATTATGATATGAGATTGCATTATCACCCGGGAAGGCTAACGTTGTAGCAGACGCATTGAGCCGTAAGAGCCAGTCAATACCCTAATGATGGGAGGAATACCCAAGGAGTTAGCCGAGGATCTTGAGAGCTATGTTTGGAAATAGTTCCGAGAGGCTACGTAGCAACATTGGAGATTCAGTCTACGTTGATGGACAAAATCAGAGAAGCTCAAAAGGCAGATAAGGAAGTTGCCTTTATAAAGGAGAAAATGAGCGAAGGAAAAGCTAAGGGATTTCGTGAGGATGAGCACGATACCCTATGGTTTGAGGACCGTGTTTATGTGCCAAATGACCGGAGATCGGGAAAGTTGATTTTGCAAGAAGCCCATGATTCACCCTACTCAATTCACCCAGGAATACCAAGATGTATTTGGATTTGAAGGAAACGTTACGGTGGACCGGAATGAAGAAGGATATTGCGGAGTATGTAGCGATTTGCGATGTATGTCGAGAGTGAAGGCGAGCATCGAAGCAGGATTGTTACAACCATTGCCAATACCGAATGGAAGTGGGATAAACTAGGCATGGATTTCATCACAGGTTTGCCAAAGACTCGTTCGATATATGACTCGATTTGGGTTATAGTCGACCGCTTTGTGAAGGTAGCTCATTTCATTCGATCAAGACTACCTATAGCAGTGTTAAGTTGGCAAAGATATACATGACCAGAATTGTGTGTTTACACGGAGTTCCGAGGAGTATCGTGTCGAGATAGGGGAACCCAATTTACCTCAAAGTTTTGGAATCGGTTGCACGAAACATTGGGAACCAGGCTGGAAGTCGATCTGACTTTCCACCCACAGACCGATGGATAGACTGAGAGAGTCAATCAGATTTTGGACGATATGCTGAGAGCTTGTGCACTAGATTATGGATCTAGTTGGGATGATAACTTGCCGTATGCAGTGTTTTCTTATAATAACAGTTACCAAACCAGCTTGAAGATGGCACCTTTCGAGGCTTTGTACGGAAGGAGGTGCGAGACACCGTTATCATGGGGCTGGAAGGCTGTCGATTGTTTGGACCAGATTTGATTAAGGAGTCTGAACAGGAGGTTAAGTTGATTCGCGATAGGCTCAAAGTAGCCCAGTCCAGACAGAAAAGCTATGCGGATTCAAAACGCAAGGCCATAGAATATGAAGTTGGAGACAGAGTTTATCTTAGAGTATCACCGCTTCGAGGAGTTAAGTGTTTTGGAGTTAAAGGAAAATTAGCACCGCGTTTCGTTGGACCGTATAAGATTTTGCAACGCATGGGAGAAGTTTCTTATAAGCTGGAATTGCCAGAGGGACTGTCAGGAGTTCATGATGTATTCCATGTTTCTCGGTGAAGAAATGTCACGCCGAGATGGCGAGAGGTACCGTTAAGAGATACATGCCACTTGAAGCAATTCAGTTGAAGGATGATTTAACATATGAGGAGAAACCGGTCAAGATTCTCGATTATGCCAGTGAGTTACTCGCATGACAAGGTTATCAAGTTTTGCAAAGTTCGGTGGAGCCACCACACCGAGGACGAAGCCACACGGGAAAGAGAAGAAGATTTGCTCAAGGACCACCCTCACCTATTTTCTAGCCAACACGAATCTCGAGGGCGAGATTCATCTTAAGGGGGGTAGGTTTGTAACATCCCAAATTTTCAATTTGGAATGTTATACATTAAGTCATCATGCATATCATATTTTCTTGCATTTTTGTTGATCCTAGAAATTTCACGCAACTCAAGGACCCTCCGAGAGAGTTGGAGATTTCATTATTTTCATATTTGAGTTTTCTCAAATTTTGAAAATAGGATCATTTGATTTTATTTATTTTATCTTCAAATATTTCTACTATCAAAATATGAGAGAGGGAATAAAATGACTTTCCAAAAATAAAGGAGTAATGAAGGTTTAATAAAAAAATCAAATAAGATTTTTATTGTGGACTTTTTTCGCTTTTTATTTGCCTTAGGGAAAAATGCATGTTTTCAAAAATTGCATTTTGGCCCCGTGTTAAAGTTCATTTTGTTCGACTCATTTTTAGGAGTCGGGAAAAGTTTACTTTATTAATTTTGGAGTTCAATAGATTATATTTTTATTTGTTTTTCTGCACGCTATATTTGTTTAAAAAAATCATGCTACCGACCGGAGCCAAGGCCCAGACGGCTCCACCTCCCGAGCCGCCTCCCTTGGGAGACACAGCCGCCGCCGCCAGTCCGGCTCGGGGCGTCGCCCGCCGCCGTGGCCCCTCCCCAAGGCAGCACCCCCCTCCTTAAAACCCGCCGCCCGCGCCCTCGACTCACACCGCCGCCGCCCAGTCGCCGAGCCGCCCGCTGCCACCCGAGCCGCCCGGCGCCAGCGCCGCCCGCCGCCCGCTGGCCGTGCGCCGCCGCCCGCTGCCCTCGCCTCACCCGCCAAGCCCCGCTGAGCCCTCGCCGACCCCGGAGCCCGTCCGCCGCCCGGCGACCTCGCGGGAAGTATAGCGCGCGCGCCACCCTCCCGGTTCGGTTTTTTATAAAAAACCGTTCCGGTTCTTTCCGTTATTCGGTTTTTTTAAAACCCTAGATCGGTTTTATTTTTTTTCGGTTTAGCTAATTAGTGAACGTTCACCGATCCGTTCGTTTTAACGAACGTGTTCACCGGTTAGTTTCTGTTAATGAACGTCCGTTCGTTTAAACCGTTCGTCGTTTTTCTTTTAATCGGATTTAATCCATTATTTTCCGATCTCGATTTCAGATCCAATCTTCGTTCTAGTTTATTTTCTCGCTCGTTTATTGGAATCAGGTGATTCAAGCGCCTGGAGTTTCGTTACGAAACCGCCGTTCCGACTAATCCACTTAAACAAAGTTTTTCTACTGTAGAATTTGACCTAGTTTCAAATTGCTAGAACCGAGTTGTTTTCTTTCGACATTTGACTTTCGTTGCTTTATTTGATTCGATTCTTTTTGCAACCAGGGTTCTTAAGTTGAACTTTCTGGTTAGATCTTTTATTCGAGATTTACCTGCATTAGATGAGTACTTATTGTATGCTTGTTGTTTATGCGATAGATCACCGAGTGCGCCGCTTGTTACTTGAGTCTCTAGGTTTCGCGGATCGTCGGCAAAGGCAAGTAACACTTGATCATACCTTTTCTACTACCCAGTTTTATGCATTAGATCAATCCTCAAACACTTGCATGATTAGGATCTAATTAAATTGTGGGATGGGAAGTAGATGAGGTAGTACCTATTACTGTTTTACTTATGAAACCTTGGGAGTTACTTCTACGTTTTCTTATTATGCCATGCTATGCTAGTAGACGTGGATTGGGTGAGTGAATATCCATGACAGATGTTAGATTGTTAATTAATGGTTTATTTAAGGTGGCAACTTAAACACACATCTGGGTGGATTGAGGCACTGGTTTCTATCGAGGACTTACTGTATTTCTTGGACCGTCACCCAGGCTCAAAGGGATCATAAGATTATTCAAACTAGAAACTTCCGTGTCCAGCCACAAGCCATTATGGGCTCTGGCATAGTTGACTAAGTTGTGCGAACTCTTACGGGTAGGCTAGCTGATGTAGGGGATGTAGGTTGGTACGGTCTACCCATATGTAAGGTGCTAGCGCTTACGAAAGACTATGTCTCGGTCATCCGTTTCTCAAACACCATGTAGTCACGAGAAACCAAGCGGAGGCGATCGAGTCTTGTGGGGAAAAGTCATAAACCTCTGCAGAGTGTATAAACTAATCATGATTAGCCGTGTCCTCGGTTATGGACATCCTGAGTATCTAGTACTTGAATATCATGTGCATCTCAACATGTTACTCTAATTAATATTGTTGGGTTTTTAATGAGTACTTTTAATTGGGATTGAGGATGCTGTCAACCATTCTCAATGTTTAACAACCACCATGATAGTTAAACAAATTTATTCCTTTGCAGTAGGGAAAAACTAGCTTTATGCAAAAATTGTAACCGTGAGCTTTACCACCAGCCATATATGCATGTAGTATAGGCTTATTGCTTCATTGCTCTCTATGTGTTACATTGCGGCATATTCCATGTCTTGACCCGTTTTCGGGCTGCAACGTTCATGTTGCAGAATTTTGAACTGACAGTAAGGTGTTTAGGTCGTGGTTCTATACTCGGTGATGCCGATGGAGTTGATGGACTCACTTATCTTCCAAGTCTTCCGCTGTTATCGTTATTAGATGGCCTTAAGCCATATTTATTTGTAATAAGTCCTCTTTTGGACAACGATGTTATAAGTGTGTGATTGCTACTCTGGTATAAATCCTTGAAATCTTGTGTGGTGTCGACATTCTTGATCCGGGGATGGCCTTTGAGCACGGAGACTTGATCCATTCGGTCGGGTCGCTTCTGATCGAGTGCGGCTTGAGCGGAGGGCCAAGAGGCTTCTGTCGCGGCCCGCAGGGGTGGCCGGTCTGCCATGTCGTCTTGTTGGTGACTTGGGTGCTTCCTCCTCTGATTGAGGCAGCGGCCTGCGTTTGGGGTAGCTTTTGGAGGCGTTGAGTTCATACTCTTCGGCTGCAAGGACTTGATCCATCATCGACTAGCGAGGTCTTGGTCAGCTCTAAGCTATTGCTGCTTTCTCTTGAGGCTGCTTCCCGTGGCCATAAGCCTGCGTTTGAAACGCTCCTGTTCGGCGGGATCCTCAGGCACGACAAATTCGTTGTCGTCGAGGCTTGCCTCATCTTCGGAGGGAGGCGCATAATTATCGTCCTCGACCTCTCTTTCTGCCGCACTGTCATGCGGACTTGCTTCTCCCTCCTCCTATGCTGAGTCCTGCTGGAGGGGGTTGTCTTCGGCACTGTCCGGGGTGTTATTATCTCCCGTGCCGGAATCACCATTTTTGCTGTGGCGGGATTTAGAACGGCGCCACTAACGTCGGTGTTTGGGTTGTTTCTTGGAGGGGTCATCCTCCGCCGTTCCATCGCCATTCCCATCTTTAGGGATGTCCACCATGTATATGTCATATGACGAGGTGGCCTTCCACTGCCCTCTAGGCGCTGGGTCTTGGTCGTCTCCGGCATCGTCATCCATACCGTCGATGTCTTCGGAGTCGAAGTCGAGCATGTCGGTTAAATCGTCGACAGTGGCTACAAAGTGGGTGGTGGGTGGGCGTTGAATTTCTTCGTCGTCCGCATCCCAACCTTCCTATCCGTAGTCCGGCCAGGGCTCTCCGGATAAAGAGAGAGACTTTAGTGAGTTCAGGATATCGCCAAAGGGCGAGTGCTGAAAGATGTCATGACGATGAACTCCATGACCGGCGCCCAATTGGATTTGATTGGCAGGGGCGCGGAGTGTTCGGAGTCCGGAGAGGAGTCCGGCACCTTGGAGTCACGGTCTTCGCAAAGGACAGGGATTGTGTTCGGCTCAATCACCGTAGAGATTTCAGCCCCCGAGGTGGTGTCCAACCAACCGTCCTCGATCGGGGAATCCAACTCTAGATTAAGGGTCGCAGCGGATGCTAGTGCAGCCTCCAGGGCACTGTTCGGCGGCAGAGCTAGATCATACCCATCGAGACAGTGCGGCACGCTCGGCTGTGGCTCGAATCCGTCGAAGATCAAGTCTCCGCGGACATCGACCGTATATTTTAAGCTTCCAAATCTAACCTGATGGCCAGGGGCGTTGCTTTCGATCTGCTCCAGATGGCCAAGCGAATTGGCCCGCAGTGCAAAGCCGCCCGAATCTGAAGATGCATGCGGGAGAAAAGTATCACCTGGACCGCGTCGTTGTTGATGATTGAAGGAGCCATCGGGCCTATCGGTGACGACAGGAGGAACTCTCAATGAAAGCACCAATGTCGATTGTCAAAACCGGCGGATCTCGGGTAGGGGGTCCCGAACTGTGCGTCTAGGCGGATGGTAATAGAAGACAAGAGACACGATGTTTTTACCCAGGTTCGGGCCCTCTCAATGGAGGTAATACCCTACTCCTGCTTGATTAATATTGATGATATGGGTAGTACAAGAGTAGATCTACCACGAGATCAAGGAGGCTAAACCCTAGAAGCTAGCCTATGGTATGATTGTTGTTAGTCCTCTACGGACTAAAACCCTCCGGTTTATATAGACACCGGATAGGTTAGGGTTACACAGTCGGTTACAATGGTAGGAGATCTACATATCCGTATCGCCAAGCTTGCCTTCCACGCCAAGGAAAGTCCCATCCGGACACGGGACGAAGTCTTCAATCTTGTATCTTCATAGTCTTGGAGTCCGGCCAAAGATGATAGTTCGGCTACCGGACACCCCCTAGTCCAGGACTCCCTCAGCAGCCGCATCACTTTCTCTGGCTTGCTCCTTGGCTCGGGCGAGCTCCTCCCGAAGGCTCTCCATAGCAGCGGCACCATCTGCATTAAGCATACATGTTGTAAGGCATGGGCGTCAAGCTCCCTTACCAGGTGTCCGCGGAGAAGTTGCATACCTTGTGACTCGTCAAGCCGCTTATTAACAAGCGTGATGTCCGCATCCGCCACATCAAGTTGCCGCTTCAATTCGGCAAATTCATCAGCCCGGCTAGCCACCGGACGCCGCCACCTACATAGGAAGAGCACATATTATACACAGGGGTTATGATCCTCGGCGCCGTCATTTTTGACACCGCACCAAGTCTCGGGGCTACTATCTATCTGAGCGCATTTTATATGCAAAACTGTCAGAAGGTACATCATTTTGCATACCTCAAAACCCGTCAGTAAACTTACGACGGCTTCATGCAAACCGCTCTCAGCGGATGAAATCCTTTCAATCACCGTACCCATTAACATATGGTGATCTTCCGAGATAGACGCTCACCAGAGCAGATCCTTCAGCTCCTCCGACCGTACACCCGTTGGTGCCGGACTCGTCCGGTGGCCTTTTTCGAAGGCCGGACACGGAGGGCTTTGAGGGACATCTGGCTGCCTTCGGCCCGCGGATTCGGAGAAGCCCTCCGTGGCGACACCTCAGGGTCGTCCACCTTGCATAAAGGTACGGCAGGCGGAGGCGTTTCGCTCTCCATCATCTCCGGACCAAGATCCCCTAAAGACGAGCTCTGCTGTGAAGGGCTGAGATCTGAACTACAAGGTAAACTTTCGGTTACCTTCAGAAATAAAACGGGGATGTCTCTCTTTTAAAAAAACGCCCCCTTTACTTACGGCTCGCTGGAGGGCTGATCTCCTTGGGGAAATAGTGCGGCCGGGGCATCTCCCGCCGCAGGACCCTCTGGTGAAGATTTCTTCCCCCGCTTCGAGGCTTTGGTCCCCGGATCTTCAGAAGCGGTCCTCTTCTCCCCTTGGAGGGAGGGATTCTCGATCCCCCCTTTCTTGATAGGCTCCTTCACGGAGGTAGTAGTTCCCTTGTTCCCCCCTTCGCCTTCTTCAAAAGGCACAACCTCTAACATCTTGGTTATCTGAGGATCCGGCGTGGTCTCGGGGAGGGCGGACACTGATCAGTTTTGCTTTTGCTATCCACTCCTGTTTAAAGGATAGCTCTTTTAAGGGCAAGTGTATGATAAATATGCGGATAGCATGTCCGGGTACAGGACTACTTACTTGAGTATCCAGGCGATTGCAGCTCAGACCTGCGTCCTCGGTTAAGTCCGGACACATTGCTTGTGATCCGAAGAACAGTTGGTACATCTCCACGGGCGTTACGCCCATAAAATGTTGGAGAGCTCGTGGTCCCTCCGGATTAAACTACCACAGGCGGAGGGGGCGACATTTGCAGAGCAAGGTGTGACGAATCAGCATGACCTGCGCTACTACGACCAGATTGATCTCTCTCTCTCTCTCTCGGAGGTCTCGAATACGGCCCTGCAATAGAGGTACGTCCTTGGAAGGTCCCCAATCGAGCCCTTTATTGACCCATAGCGCCCGCGTGATGGAGGACCCGAGCGGAAGGCAGGTGGTGCTGCCCATTTGGTGCCCCTGGGAGCGGTGATATAAAACCACTCCTGTTGCCATAAATTGAGCTCCTCTTGAAAAGAGCCCTCGGGCCATGTAGCATCCGCATTCTTGCTTATAACAGCCCCTTCGCACTCTGCCTGATGCCCCTTGATCATCTTCAGCTCCACTTTGAAGGTCTTGAGCCACAATCCGAAGTGAGGGGTAATGCGGAGGAAGGCTTCACATACGACAATGAACAACGAGATGTGGAGGATGGACTCCGGATCCAAGTCATGGAATTCCAGCCCATAATAAAACATGAGCCCCTCACAAAGGGGTCCGTCGGAAGCCTAAACCCGAAGGAAGTGAGACACGAATACCACGCTCTCACCAGGCTCGAGTGGGAATAACCTGCCCTTGGGCAGGCAGCCTATCTTGAAATTTTGCCGTTTAGATACCTGGCGTCTCTCAGCTTTAGCACATCTTCTTCCGTGACGGAGGAAGACATCCACCGGCCGTCCAGGTCGGAGCCGGACATCGTTGAAGGTCCGAAGCACCTGAATCTGGAGCTTTGGGTGTTGGAACTCGAGGCGAGGGGCGGATTCGATTGAGATTGAAAGAAAGGAGCGGGCCTTGGTCTCGTTATAAAGAGGTTGAATACCAAGAGCCCTCCCCGTGACGGTCGGGACTTCGCCTTTGATGGAGGAGGCGTGCTAACAGGCACGATCGGGTTACTGCGCCCGTATTGATGAGGATCCCGGAATAAGGGAGCACGATCTCCGCTTTGATAAGGCGTGCCAAGGAAGCGCCTCGCTAAGCGTCTTTGAGGTGGAACAGTAAAAACGATTCATATAAAGGCCTGGCCGTGGTGTGATGTCACGTCGCGGAATACATCAGCAGATCTGTACAAAGGTTGTTCTCTCTACGGTGGTATGTGGAACTTGTTTTGCAGAGCCGGACACAATCCTTGTGTTCAAAATCTTCTATGAAGTATTCGGAGGAGGAACCCGCCTTGCAATGCCGAAGACAATATCTTGGCGCGGACTCGTCGTCATTGAAGCCTGGTTAAGGGAGCTCTGAGGAGTCTGGATTAGGGGTTCGGATAGCGAACTATCACCGTTGGCGGACTCTGGACTATGAAGATACAAGATTGAAGACTTCGTCCCGTGTCCGGATGGGACTTTCCTTGGCGTGGAAGGCAAGCTTGGCGATACGGATATGTAGATCTCCTACCATTGTAACCGACTCTGTGTAACCCTAACCCTATCCGGTGTCTACATAAACCGGAGGGTCCGTAGGACGAACAAAAATCATACCATAGGCTAGCTTCTAGGGTTTAGCCTCTCTGATCTCGTGGTAGATCCACTCTTGTACTACCCATATCATCAATATTAATCAAGCACGAGTAGGGTTTACCTCCATCGATAGGGCTCGAACCTGGGTAAAAACATCGTGTCCCTTGTCTCCTGTTACCATCCGCCTAGACGCACAGTTCGGGACCCCCTACCCGAGGTCCGCCAGTTTTGACACCGACAACGGCACCCCCGACCCTGCGGAGTTCTTGCAGCTCTATGAGTTGAGCATCGAGGCGGCTAGCGGTGATGAAAAAGTCATGGCAAACTGGTTTCCCATGGCTCTCAAGGACGGCGCATGCTCGTTGCTCCTGAACATGCCCACGGGATCAATCTCATCACGGAGTGAGAAGCGCGACTGCTTCGTCGCCAACTTCCAGGGCACCCGCGACGCCGCCGCATGGGTGACCTGCGCCAAGATCAAGCAAGAGCTGTGAGGAGAGACCACAGAAGTACATTCAACGCTTCAACTGCGCCCGCCTCAAGATCCCCAAGGTGACAGAGGAGGCCATCATCTCCGCGTTCTCCGACGGCGTCCGTGATGTCAAGATGAAAGAGGAGCTCGCTATCCACGAAGACCTGTGCACGGCTTTGGAGCTGTTCAACCTATCAACCAAGTGCGCGAGAGCTAAGGAAGGGCGTCTCTCCCTTGTCGAGCTCCCAGCGGCAGACCCAGAAGACAAGAAAGCCAAGGCCAAGGACGTGAAGCGCAAGGGAGTAACCGTGCTCGAAGCGGAGCCAGATACGAAGCGCGGCCTGGACCATCCCGAGTCGTCCAAGAGCAGCCGACCATTCCGCGCTTTCCACAACGTGCACAACCACAACACCAATGACTGTCAAGAACTCAAGGCCATTCGAGATGGACGCTTTGGTCGATGCCCCAAGCGCAATGACCGGGGCTACGACCGAGGAGGAGGACGAGGCGGAGGATGCTGGCACGACCGCGGCCGGCGCCAGGAGTGGCGCGACCAGCCTCGTGAGGACCACTGGCACGACCAACCTCGCGAGGGCGCTTGGAGGCATCAGCCTCGTGAGGACAACCCTCAGGGAAAGGCTGGCCTTCCTCCTCTACCACCGCCACCAAGAAGGAACGACGACCAGGACGAGGGGGCCGGGGGCTTCCTGGAGCCTCGCGCCATCGCATGCATCTTGGGCGGTGCACAGGCCCCAGCCTCCCAGTGCCTCTTCAAGCAGTTTGCTCGCGAGGTGAACGTGGCTCTCGCTAGGCTCGAAGCCACGCGACCACTCAGGTGGTCCATGTGCGCCATCACCTTTCAGCTCAGCAGAACATCTCAAGTGTGCGGCAATTGCCGACGCCCTCACGATGCTCTGCTCACCCGTCAACAGCAACATTCAAGTCACCAAGACCCTCATTGACGGCGGCGCAGGGCTTAACGTCCTGTCCGTCAAGACGTTTGACAGCCTCCAAGTGCCATATGATCAGCTAAAGCCTACCAATCACTTCTCAGGAGTGACTGACGGCTCCACCACCCCAATAGGACAGGTCCGCCTTCCGGTCACCTTCGGTCAGCATGACAACTACCACACCGAGCTCATCGACTTTGATGTCGCCCACATTCGTCTTCCCTACAACGCCATCCTCGGGTACTCAGCCTTAGCCAAGTTCATGGCGGTGATCAACCATGGCTACAACGTCGTCAAGATGCCAGGAAGCGGCGGGATCATCATAGTCCCCAGCGAAGAAAGAGATGTGGTGTGCTCCCTCCAGCGCGCCTACCAAGCCCAGCAATCAAAGACCACGACAACGAAGGAATCCTGTACCCTCCTGAGGCCATCCCCAAGAAGAAGAAGCAGCTGCTCCGTACAGGGCCGCAGGAGAGCGGCGTCACCAGCAGCACCACCCCAGGACCTGCGCCCTCGGATGGGACGCCTCCCTCCTGCGCACAGGAAGGTGCGCCTGGTTCCCTCCCCGGGCAATGCTCGAGGGCTCTCTTCTGGAGGGCCTCAGACCTCGCCAACGTCATGAGGGAGGCGCTCGGGCACAATGTCGAGGCGTGCTTCGCCGCACGTTCCCTCAGGAGGGCACCGGGCAAGGAGTACTCGGTGCTCAGGAGTTCATCGCCAAGACCACTCAGGATCTGCAGGATGCAAGGGCCATGCGCGGCGAGCACCGCCCACCTGGCGCGGCCCCCCATACAGGCGAGGATGGCGGGCTGTGTGTCTACATCGACATCCCTGGGCACAACCAGGCCGTGTCTCAGGAGCGTTTCTGGCCTTCGCGCGTGGGACGCTGTGAGGGCCCACCTCACAGCTGTGTTCGCATGCCATTCGGCCTGCCGAGCACGGCGGGCGCCTACTAGCGCAGCCTGCGGAGCATCCTGGCGGCTCAGGAGGCCATGCATCACGCAGTCCTGGCGGAGATAGAGACGGTCCTCAAGGAAACGCCTGGACCCCCAGAGCCTCCCGAGGCTCAGGGCCCCGGTGTCTCATGAGGAGCAACTCCATCGCCATGCATCTTCAGCTACGCCGACATCCCTACGATAACGGAACCAGGTGACATTTTCCAAGTTCATTTAGCTGGGAGCACCCCTTGGGCTGCATCATTCCCAGGCCGTGTGGGCCCGTCCATGCGGCATGTATCCTTTTGCGTCTTTAGCCTACCCTGCTGGGGCGCCCCTCGGGCTGCATCATCCCCAAGCCGCTCGGGCCCGACCCGGTGGCGCGTATCGATCTTGCATCTATTTGAACTGGCATTATTTACCCTTCCTGAGATAATTTTATGACTACCTAATTACACGTCATGGCATCCCGCGTTGTTGCCTAATCTTCTGCTCGTCCCGCGACGAGGACTCTACATGCTGGCACGGCGCCTGTGCTCGGGTCCGTCCCTGCAACGCTGATAAACCTGAGAGATCGAGCTCTGGCTCGCGGCCTGCTCCGCGCACGTCACCTCACTAGATCCTCAGTGCCTTCATCCTCTTGTGAGGCGCTTTGTGGCAGAGGCGATCAACGCTATTACGAGCAGTATCTCCCTCACCATGACTTGCAGGAAGTTCCGGAGCTTAACTGTGGGTGGCCCCGCCAGCTCTCTCCTTTTCCTCGTGCAACTCGCTTGCGCTTTAAAGGGGGGGGGCTCCTGAGCATCGCGTCTCAGGAGCTCTTACTGACTCTCCAGCCCTCACCCCCTGGCCCTGACCACGGCAGCGCGACCTGGCATACCAGCGGTGGCCGAGTCCTGCTCGAGGGTCGGGACCCGAGGAGGCAGAGCACCTAGAGTAGCATGGAGCGGGGAGGCAGCTGGCGCGGGCCTAACCCGGTATTTCCAACACCACTGACGCGCAGATTAGGCGCGACATGAAGAATCGAACCAACATCACCGAGATAACACATGCATTCGAGCCAAGCCCAGCGCTATTACACATGATGTTTAGCTTTCGTCGCCTTGTTTCGGCAGCGCTGCCCTCCTTTTCAGCCTCAGGAAGCTGCTTGCACGCCAAGGGGGACCTCTCGAGCATCGCGTCTCGGGAGCTCTCACCAGACCTCGGGCCGCTCACCTCCTGGCCTTGACCACGGCATCGCGACCTGGCATACCAGCGACGGTTGAAGCCTGCCTGAGGACTGGGACCCGACGGCTAGAGTGCTAAGCTACCGCGAGAATGAAAAGGAAGGGGATCGAGGCCAAGGCAAGGCGCGCCGCTGCAAACCTCGCCACCTTCACTAACGCGCTTCCACTTGGGCAACCTCGCCTCCCTTTCGGCCCTTGGGTAGCTGCTTGCAAGCTAAAGGGGACCCCCCGAGCATCGCGCCTCAGGAGCTCTCACCGGACCTCGGGCCGCTCACCTCTTGGCCTAGACCACGTGTAGGACCTTGAAGTATGTCTAGAGGGGGGTGATTAGACTACTTGACCAATTAAAAACTTAACCTTTTCCCAATTTTAGACTTTGGCAGATTTTATCTATCTTTGAGCAAGTCAAGCAATCTACACACAATTCAAGCAAGCATGCAAAGAGTATATAGGCAGCGGAAATTAAAGCATGCACCTTGCAAGAATGTAAAGGGAAGGGTTTGGAGAATTCAAGCGCAATTGGAGACACGGATGTTTTTAAATCGTGGTTCCGATAGGTGGTGCTATCGTACATCCACGTTGATGGAGACTTCAACCCACGAAGGAGTAGCAGTTGCCTTGAGTCCACGGAGGGCTCCACCCACGAAGGGTCCACGAAGAAGAAACCTTGTCTATCCCACCATGGCCGTCGCTCACGAAGGACTTGCCTCACTAGCGGTAGATCTTCACGAAGTAGGCGATCTCCTTGTCTTTAAAAACTCCTTGGTTCAACTCCACAATCTTGTCGGAGGCTCCCGAGTGACACCTAGCCAATCTAGGAGACACCACTCTCCAAGAAGTAACAAATGGTGTGTTGATGATGAACTCCTTGCTCTTGTGCTTCAAATGATAGTCTCTCCAACACTCAACTCTCTCTCACAGGATTTGGATTTGGTGGAAAGAATATTCGAGTGGAAAGCAACTTGGGGAAGGCTAGAGATCAAGATTCATATGGTAGGAATGGAATATCTTGGCCTCAACACATGAGTAGGTGGTTATCTCTCAGGCTGGTAAGTTGGAAGTGTAGGTTTGTTACGATGGCTCTCTACACGAATGAAGAGGAGGTGGAGGGGTATATATAGCCTCCACATAAAATCTAACCATTACACACAATTTACCAAAGTCGGTGGGACCGAATCAGCAAACTCGGTTGGACTGATTTAGTAAACCTAGTGACCGTTAGGGTTTTCGGTGGGACTGACATGCAACTCGGTAGGACCGATATGATTAGGGTTAGGGCATAACGTAATCTCGGTGAGACCGATTACACAAACTCGGTGAGACCAATTTTGGTAATTAGCTAACCAGAGAGTTGGTCAGGTAAACTCGGTGGGACCGATTCGCTCTTTCGTTGGGACCAAAAATTTACGAAAGGGAAACAGAGAGTTTACATTGCAATCTCGGTGGGACCGATCGCTCACTTCGGTTAGACCAAAACGTTACGAAGGGAAACACAGAGATTACAATCCCATATTGGTGAGACCGAGATCCCTATCGGTGAGACCGATTTGCCTAGGGTTTGTGGCAGTGGCTATGACATTTGAACTCGGTGGCGCCGGATAAAAAAAATCGGTAGTGCCGAGTTTGACTTTAGGTTTAGGTCATATGTGGGTGTGAGAAAGTAGTGGAGGGTTTTGGAGCATATCACTAAGCACATGAAGCAAGAGGCTCATTAAGCAACACCTCATCCCTCCTTGATAGTATTGGCTTTTCCTATAGACTCAATGTGATCTTGGATCACTAAAATGTAAATGTAGAGTCTTGAGCTTTTGAGCTTGAGCCAATCCTTTGTCCTTAATATTTTGAGGATCCACTTTCATCATCCATGCCATGCCATTCATTGAGCTTTCCTGAAATATTTGTCTTGGAATAGCATTAGCTCAATGAGCTATATGTTGTTATGAATTACAAAAACCACCTAGGGATAGTTGCACTTTCAATCTCCCCCTTTTTGGTAATTGATGACAACATATAGATCAAAGCTTCGACAAATGATAATAAGATTGAAAAACATCGTCGCTTTGAGAAGTATGTGATAAGCAAGAGCTCCCCCTAACTTTGTGCATATTTCAAGATTTGCTTTGGACTGCAAATGCACAAGGAATTAGGCTCATGGGTTACTCTTCCATGTCACATACATCTTGGTGGAGCGCTCAAAATAATAAAGATTGAATACATGCACTCATCACCAAGCAAAGTTAATGATCATATAAGGATAAGTAAGATAATAACATATAACAAGCATAAGTGTAGCTTATGATCAAACACATGATCATCAATGTCTCACGGGTAATTGCATAGTATCTCAAGCAATCAAAAGCAAACAAAGTTCAACCAAGAAGACAAGAGAGAACAAAAGCAGCAAAACTATCTCTCGAAGCCTATGATCTATACATTTTTCTCCCCCTTTGGCAACAAGTTACCAAAAAGTTCCTAGAAAATGCATAGGACTATATCGTCTCTCAGGCTTGGTCTTCTGCTGGTGGCGTAGAGATGGCTCCTTGGACGAAGACTTCAGTAGATGTGGAAGGAGCTGAAGGAGTTAGTCTTTGGAGCTGGTTCTTACTGGAGCTGTAGCTGGAGCTGATGAAGTAACTCGTGTGTGCAGTGCGGCTCCATGACTGATCTCTCGAGCTCGAGGCACTCTGGCAAATGCATCGATTGTTGTCCTGCCCTTCCTCTCCTGCATGTCATCCTGTAGCTGCTCCACAAATTTACAGAATCTCGATTACTTTGACATCAAGATCATAGAATTTTTGTTCCATGATTCTTTCCTGTGCTCTCCTGGTTTTGAGTTAGGGTGGCCAACCCCTTCTCAATCCTTGAGTTGATGCTATCAAGTAACAAAGCTGCTCCTGCTTGTTCTTGAGAGAAAGTACTCAGATGCCTCTCGCTTGAGTTGGCATCTTGGCAGCCTTCTCTTTCCTTGCCTTCTCCTTCTTCTCTTGAGCTTGTGCGATGATGGTTCATTCTCGGTCATGACAGCTTGATTGTCCTCAAATTCAGGATAGAGAACCAAGTGTTCCTTATCCAACAGATACTTCCCTGTGCCCATCTTTGAGTTAATCAACTCCTGAATCTGTGGGGCATATCCACAACTCCTCTTTTGGTGTGCTGATGTCCTCTTGATAGTTTCAACTATGAGGCTCATGACCTTGAATTTCTGGGGCACATCAAAAATGTGAAGCAAATTAATTGCATGCCCTCTGATCATGTTGTGGTCACCTGATTTGGGCAATAGAGTGTGCCTTAGGATCCAGTTGATCGTAGGCAGCCACAGCGAAGGAAATGACCTGATCCAAACTTGAAAGTCTCAAGTGCATCATCTGTGATCTCCTTGTACCTCTGTGACATTGAGTTATGATCCATTTTCTTCTTGGCATAAATGTCCAAGTCATTTTCATTCTCCTTGGGGGCATTGATCAGACTTGCCCATTCCTCCATGGTTGATTGGTATCTTGTTCCTTCAGACATCCAAACTATCCTGCCATCTGGATAGAAATGTGTTGTGGAGTAGAATTGCATAATGAGCTCGTCATTCCAGTTTGTGAGCTTTTGCCCAACAAAATCTGCAACTCCACACGCACTGAAGCTTTCATGCACTCCAGGATAGTGTTCTGCATTCTCCTAAATGTAGGTCCAGTCGACCCACCTCATATCACAAACTATGGGCTTCTTATCCAATAAGATGGTCTCATAGAAGTCCTGCTGCTCCTTGGTGTGGAACCTGTAATCTACAGCAGTCCTTCTCCTGGTGGCATATGGATCTGACTCTCTCCATAGCCTCAACCATAGATCTCTCCTGATCTTCATGTTCTCAGCCATAGGATGACCATCATTGTGGTCTGGAATCTTGGGTTTGAGCTTCCTTAAGACATGCCCTTCTTCATCTTCCTCAAAGACAACATCGGGCATTGGGGCCTTGTTCTTCTCATTTCTTTGGTATACTCCTGGTATTCATCTTTGGTGCACTCTTGAGCTTGGGGTAGCTTTGGGCTTTGAAGTTGCAGCCCCTGACTTTATGGCATCACCCATCAGCTTTTGTGCCTTGGGTGCTGGTTCAGTAACCTCTTCTTCTTCCTCTTCCTCCATCATAGAAGGCTTCCCAATCACTCTGGCCATGGTCTTCTTGACCCTTTCCGTCCTTTTCTTTCCATCAGCAGTAGCAGGCTCTTTGGGTTGGGATTCCAAAGAAGCTAGAGTGGAGACTCTGGCTTTGGACATTGGTTGTCTACCTGCAGGCCTTTTGATCTTCATGCCTGGCTTTACTGCAGTTGAGCTGTACTCCTTCTTGAGCACTTTCTTCTTTGAACTTGCCTCATCCTCAACTGCCACATAATCCTCATCCTCAGACTCTGAGGTCTTCTTCTTCCTTGTCCTTGTGGCATCCTTGGGCAGATTGCTAGGAGTGCTTCTACTCCCCTCATCTGAGCTGCTAGAGGGACTAGTGCCCTCACTCATATGAATCTGCTCTTCTGACTTGTTCTGGATGTCACTTTGGTCTGACATGCTGCACACATAATCGATGACCCCGTGAATAGTTATAGATGAGGTAGAGTGGATGAGCATCACAAAATGCAGAGATTTTTGCAAAAGAATGATTCAAAAACTTAGTTTTAGTTTTCCACGTAAAGCATTTCGGATCTACCGATTTTCAAACTCGGTGATACCGAAGTAGTTTTGGAACCTAAACTAGTGAACTCGGTCAGACCGAGTCACAGTTCGGTGGCACCGAGACTGCTAGGGTTTCAAAAAGTTCTAAAATCGGTCACACTTATTTGTAATTCTCGGTCAGACCGAGACTTACTAGTGCAATAGTGTTAGCCAAATCGGTGGGACCGAGTTTTTCAACTCGGTGGGTCCGAGATGGTTTCGGCGGAAACCTAACCCTAAATTTTCGAATCACACCTATTCTAAGGATCGTTTTGACTGGATAGAAGTGTTTCAATCGTGGCAAGATGCATTACGAACACAATGTTCTTAGAATCAGACGAGGATAGCACAGTGAACGAGTTCATACCCTAGTTCGGTGGTGAACTCGCTACGGCGGCAACGGCGGAGAAGAATTCCGTTGATGGCGGCGGAGACCAGCGGCTGAGGCGGATGGCGTCTAGGTCGACGATCCGTAGACCTATTAGGCAGAGCGAGCTATGCGCGGGCGAGGAGTTTCGGAGAAAGTTTTCCAAAATTTTCCCGTGTGAATATATAGCCCAACACTGTCGGTGTGACCGAGTGGAACAACTCGGTGGCACCGAGATGCATAACTGTTATGATTCTGACAGCAACTCGGTGTGACCGAAAGTTCGAATCGGTTGCACCGAGATGAAAACCTAGATCGACTTAGTGATCTCGGTATGACCGAAAGGAATGAATCGGTCAGACCAAAAATCACAAAGAAGTTTTGGAAGTTTAGGTCTATGACGAATTGGGGACTCCAAGTGCTCCTCACACAGAGTGGTTCGAATCTGACTTGATCAAATTTGGTGATGTAGCATGAATAGAGTTTGAGCCGAGAAAAGCATAGATAGCTAGAGAAGCTTCTTAGGCATTCTTGTCCATCCACTTGGCCAAAGAAAAAGAAGCCAATCAATCAAAACAACAAGTGGATGTCCTCGAATGAGTAAAATATGCATCCAACATGCTCACACAATAAAATGACAAATGAAATATGTGACAAAGCATGCACAACCAATTCTAGCATCTATCAAACAATTGGCGATGACTAGGTCATCTATATATGAGTATATTGACTTAGGAGTCAAATGAGAACATTTGATCATAGGTCATACTCATCGTTTAAGCTCAAGTGGGGTTACCACTTTTACATAAAGCATTTATATGTTCGCATCATTAGAGTTGCTTTGACTCAATTCTTAGAGTTAAGCTCCCCCTAGATGTGAGATCCCCTCTTAGAGGGATAAACTAACCTTGGGTTTGTCGATGATGACTTCATGTAGGTGTTCAAGATGTGGATGCTCAATGTTGATGTAGATCTCTTGGAGCAATCCTTTAAAGTGAGTTGCACTTTCAATACCTACATGGGTTAGTCCCACAAGGAACAAACAAGAGTATCCACAAACATAGAGTGATGCACACACAAAATGATGTCCATGAAAACATTAGGTTACCTTGTCCCTTGATTTACCAACATGAGGGTTTGTGACTCCTTGAACTAGTGCAAGATATGGAAGGTGGTTGCACTTGTCCTTGCCATAATGATTTGAGTGAAAAATGTTGGCGGAGTCACCCTCAAGAACTATCTAGTTCTTCTTCTTTGGGATCCACATCATCTTGATGGGAATCCTTGGTGTAGTAGTTGTGCTTGATGAAGTAGAACTTGACATAGTCTTGGGAACCCACTTGACCAAGGCCTTAGGTGCTTCTTCAAATGCATCAATCTCCTCTTGAAGCTTGTCCTTGCCTTTGTTCTTGTGGTCTTGTGGTGGAAGATCATCTTGTGCTTGTGTTCCCTTGAAGGAAGTAGGATCATACTTCTCTTGTTGAGGAACAAACTTCGTCTTGGGGTATTGATCTTCTTCCCACTCAACTCCATTGGCATTGAACTTTCGCTCAAAACCAACACCTTGATTCTTCCGGTGCCTTCCTTGCTTATGCATAATTTCCTCAAATTGCTTACTCCCGGCAAGGCTCTTGTATACAAATTTCTCTATAATTCCCTTCAATAAGCTGTTTTCTTGCTCAAGTGTAACTTGGCTAAGAGAATCATTAGTGGAATCAAGAGAACTACTAGAAGCAACAATATTAGGTTTAGCATTGTTATTGTTACTACTAGAAGAAGAATCTTTCTTGTTCTTGTTACTAGACTTGACTTGAGGCATGTAAGTAGATAAGAGTAAACGCTTGGCAATATAAGAAGAACTTTTCTGACGGAGATCATCATTGATCGCTTTTAGGAACTCATACTCTTGCTCAAGATTGAGCTTTTCAAAGCGTAACTTCTCATGAGCCCTTAAAAGTTCTCGATGATCTTCGAAGATAGTTTCATGAGCTAACTTAAGAGTGTTTAGTTCTTTAGTTAGACGCTCAATCTTCTCCTTATCATTGTCATTCATTTCATCTTGATTAGCATGATTAGTTGACGTTTCATCATAGTATTCATCACTAGAGTTGTCAATAAGTAAATCATCATCACCTAACAAGTCATCTTCATCACTATTAAAATCAACATACTCGGGGTGTGTTACCTTAGGACCTTTGGCCATGAAGCATCTTCCAATTCCTTCATTTGGTGATTCAAATATGTCGTAGGAGTTGGTTGACACAAGTGCTAGACCGGAAACACCTTCGTCTTGAGTGTATTCGGAGTCGGAGTGATAGCTTCTTTCGGAGTGATTGTCGGAGTCGGAGCTGGATACCCATTCACCAACATGAGCTTGATGTCTTCGTTTTATGTAGCTCTTTGAGGACTTGTCCTTCCTTTCCGAATCCTTGCTTCTCCGTGAGGGTCTTCGTTCATAACGATCATCTCTACTCCTTCTCTCTCTTGGTGGTGATTCTTCTTTTCGACTTCTTCTCTTAGGAGAATCTTCTCTTCTTTTGTAGGGTGCCGTACACTCATTGGAATAGTGTCCGAGTCTCCCACACTTGTAGCAATTGCGCTCTCGACTAGAAGATCTTTTGTCATTGTAGGACCTTGACTTAGAGCTTCTTTCTTTGCTTCTACTCTTGTTGAATTTGTTGAAGTTCTTCACCATTAAGCTCAATTCTTCATTGCACGTTTGTTTCTCACTTGATGATGTGGGGGCTTCACATGAGGCTTTGTAAGCACCACTTGACTTGTTGTGAAGTTCCTCCTTATCCTTGAGTGACATCTCATGAGCAACAATTCTTCCAATGACTTCCATTGGCTTGAGATCTTTGTAATATGGCATCATTTGGATCAATGTGCACACGGTATCATATTTTCCATCCAATGCTCTTAGGATCTTCTTGATGATGAATTTGTCGGTCATCTCTTCACTTCCTAAGCCAGCAATCTCATTTGTGATAAGAGCAAGCCTAGAGTACATTTCAATGACACCTTCACCATCCTTCATTTTGAACTTGTCAAGCTGACTTTGGAGCACATCCAACTTGGATTCCTTGACGGAGTCGGTACCTTCATGCATATCAATCAAAGTATCCCAAATTTCCTTTGCATTCTCAAGACGGCTGATTTTGTTGAATTCTTCGGGGCACAAGCCATTGAAGAGGATATCACAAGCTTGAGCGTTGTATTGCAGCATGTTCAACTCATCTACGCTAGCTTCACGGTTCGGTTCTCTCCCATCAAAGAATTCACCTTGAAAACCAATACACGCAATAGCCCAAACGGCGGGGTTATGTCCGAGAATATGCATTTTCATCTTATGCTTCCAACTAGTAAAATTAGTGCCATCAAAGTAAGGACCTCTACGGTGATAATTTCCCTCGCTAGACGCCATACTCTCCTAGGTTGTGAAACCAAGGCTATGACCACCAAAAGCTATGGTAATCAAAGCAAATGGAGACCGTAGCTCTGATACCACTTGTAGGACCTTGAAGTATGTCTAGAGTGGGGGATTAGACTACTTGACCAATTAAAAACTTAACCTTTTCCCAATTTTAGACTTTGGCAGATTTTAGCTATCTTTGAGCAAGTCAAGCAATCTACACACAATTCAAGCAAGCATGCAAAGAGTATATAGGCAGCGGAAATTAAAGCATGCAACTTGCAAGAATGTAAAGGGAAGGGTTTGGAGAATTCAAACGCAATTGGAGACACGGATGTTTTTGTCATGGTTCCAATAGGTGGTGCTATTGTACATCCACGTTGATGGAGACTTCAACCCACGAAGGGTAAAGGTTGCGCGAGTCCACGGAGGGCTCCACCCATGAAGGGTCCACAAAGAATCAACCTTGTCTATCCCACCATGGCCGTCGCCCACGAAGGACTTGCCTCACTAGCGGTAGATCTTCATGAAGTAGGCGATCTCCTTGCCCTTACAAACTCCTTGGTTCAACTCCACAATCTTGTCGGAGGCTCCCAAGTGATACCTAGCCAATCTAGGAGACACCACTCTCCAAGAGGTAACAAATGGTGTGTTGATGATGAACTCCTTGCTCTTGTGCTTCAAATGATAGTCTCCCCAACACTCAACTCTCTCTCACAGGATTTGGATTTGGTGGAAAGAAGATTTGAGTGGAAAGCAACTTGGGTAAGGCTAGAGATCAAGATTCATATGGTAGGAATGGAATATCTTGGCCTCAACACATGAGTAGGTGGTTCTCTCTCGAGGCTGGTAAGTTGGTAGTGTTGGTTTGTTCTGATGGCTCTCTCCACGAATGAAGAGGAGGTGGAGGGGTATATATAGCCTCCACATAAAATCTAACCGTTACACACAATTTACCAAACTCGGTGGGACCGAATCATCAAACTCGGTCGGACCGATTTACTAAACCTAGTGACCATTAGGGTTTTCGGTGGGACTGACATGCAACTCGGTAGGACCGATATGATTAGGGTTAGGGCATAACGTAATATCGGTGAGACCGATTACACAAACTCGGTGAGACCTATTTTGGTAATTAGCTAACCAGAGAGTTGGTCAGGTAAACTCGGTGGGACCAATTCACTCTTTCGGTGAGACCGAAAAGTTACGAAAGGGAAACAGAGAGTTTACATTGCAATCTCGGTGGGACTGATCGCTCACTTCGGTTAGACCGAAAAGTTACGAAGGGAAACAGAGAGATTACAATCCCATCTTGGTGAGACCGAGATCCCTATCTGTGAGACCGATTTTCCTAGGGTTTGTGGCAGTGGCTATGACATTTGAACTCGGTGGCGCCGGATAAAAAGAATCGGTAGGGCCGAGTTTGACTTTAGGTTTAGGTCATATGTGTGTGTGAGAAAATAGTGGAGCGTTTTGGAGCATATCACTAAGCACATGAAGCAAGAGGCTCATTAAGCAACACCTCATCCCTCCTTGATAGTATTGGCTTTTCCTATAGACTCAATGTGATCTTGGATCACTAAAATGTAAAATGTAGAGTCTTGAGCTTTGAGCTTGAGCCAATCCTTTGTCCTTAATATATTGAGGGATCCACTTTCATCATCCATGCCATGCCATTCATTGAGCTTTCCTGAAATATTTGTCTTGGAATAGCATTAGCTCAATGAGCTATATGTTGTTATGAGTTACCAAAACCACCTAGGGATCGTTGCACTTTCACCACGGCATCGCGACCTGGCATACCAGCGATGGCTACAGCCTGCCTGGGGACTGGGACTTGTCAGCATAGAGCACCAGGCTAACGCAAGGGACGCAAAGGGTCGACTAGCTGAAGCGGAATACGCGACCATAACACTGGACAAAAGACTATATTACATTGGGCCAAAAGCACTACAAATTCTTTACACACACCCACAGGGTTCGTCTCGATTCCTCGCAGGGAACAAAACAAAGAAGAAGCCCTGGCTACGATCGCCGACGCCATCATCAACAGTGGGCCACGGGAGCCTGGCTCAGACCTCATCCAGATCAGCGACAGCGGCAGCCGGACGCCGCGGCCCTGCTCCGAGCGCGGCAAGAGCTCAGGGGCACATAACTATCATCGCTCGCCTCCGGGGTCTCGTAGGGCTCAAGAGAGTCGCTGGACTCCCAAGTGTCACCGCTACAGCTGGGAGAGCTAATGGCAGGACCAAGAGCAGGATAAGCGCTGGCTGCTTCACCAACCCGGCGGCCCCCTCCTGGACAGCACTCCAGACGGCGACCTTCCTCGTCGAAGACCTTGAAGAGCATCGTGGAGGCGCCGTCATACTGAAAATGCATGGCGAGGGCACCTTTCGCACGACAGACTTGAGCAACCTCGCCCCAGCCACGAGTCATGAAGATCTTGCCTGGGGAGACGGCTTCAACCTCCGCTCGAGTTGCCGGGGCGTCGCAGTCGGCATGCTGGAGCCAAAGCTCGAGGGGGCCCCTCGGCGGCATCTTGGCGGAGAAAGACTGCGGAAAGCGAATCCAAGAGCGTGGAGGCATCGCCGCCCACATCACGGGTTCGCGCGAGGAGTCCGCGGCTTGGGCTCCGGGGGCAACGGCGTGCGTCACCTTGGCGCGGCGACCACGGCCGCGGTGTGGGCAGCGCCACTCACCGCCTCTCCCTCCGGAGCCCTCGGCTCGGGCATCCAGAGGCAGAGGATATCCGAGAGGTGGCCGCTCGCACCAAGGCCTCGACACCTCCGGTCTCACGGCTACATCACGGTGGTGGACCAAACTCTTTGTCAGATTTCGGGTTTCGGCAGACCCTCTAGGTTCGAACACTGGGGTGCGCGCGGAGATCTCGCCCTCTACCTACCTGCACCTCACCGTCGCGCTAGGATCTAAAACTATGAAAGGAACAACACAAGAGACCTGGGGGTTTATACTTGGTTCGGGCCACCATTGTGGTGTAACACCCTACTCCAAAGTGTGTGGTGTGGTGGATTGCCTCTTGGGATGATGATGAACAATACAAGGAAGAACAGCCTCGCGAGGGTCTGTTCTTGGCTGGTGCGATGAACTGCTAGGGGGAGTTCAGTCGCTCTCTCTCTGCTGATTCAAGATGCCTCTACCTTGTGGGTGGCTAGTCCTATTTATAGGCAAAGGCCCTGGGCCTCTTCCCAAATATTGAGCGGGAAGGGCACCAACAATTGGCCATTTTGAAGGGGAACATCCAGTACACTTATCCTAACTAAAGTTGGTCCTCGCCTGTCAAAGGCTCTGGTGGTGATGCCGGCTTGGGCTCCACGATGACTTCCTTCCTGCCGCTATGCTGACGGTCTTAGTCTTGTTGCAATCAAAGCGGATGCCTTTGCTTGATACTCTTGCTGCGCTTGCCCCTTTGCACCAAAGAGGAAAGGAGGACACTCACAGACCGGCGCTCACTTGGCGCCCTTGGTAAATCATGGCTTGTGTCATGGGCACCTCGTGAGGTACCCCGCCTTGATCTCTCCGCCTCCTCGCGAGCCAGCCTGATGAGGTCGTGCCTGAGGAAGCTGCCTGTCGTCCGTCCCGCGAGGCTTGGCCCCTCACGAGGGTCTTGAGCTTGTGCTGATGAAGATGGGCCGTGCTGGGCCACCCCTTGAGCCACGCCACAGGCCGCAGGCAGGCAAGTCTGGGGACCCCCATTCCCAGAACGCCGACAATAGCCCCCGGGCCCAAGGCGCGCCTGGACTTGGCTGAGCAGAGAAGCGAAGGGGCAAGTGCGAAGCGCCACGGGCCCTAACAGCCTGCGGCCTTGGGCGCCGCGTGGCGGTTGATTGGACGTGGGCGGCTCCGCTCCCCCACGACGCCTCGGCAACTGCACGAATTGACAAGTCCCTGCATGCAAAGCGGGTCATGATTACCTGCGACCGTGGAGGCCGGCGGTTGACCTTCCCCGATAATAAGTACGGGACGGCGCCTGCCCTTCCAGTCCATCCCCTCTTGCTTCTCCTTCTTCTTCATGGCTCCGCCAAAGAGGTTCTCGGCCGCGGAGAAAGGAAAGGCCCGCCAGGTGGAGCCTGACTCTCCCCCGCCCAAGCGCGGTCGAGGCCGTCCTCGCAAACACCCTGTGGCTCCCATGGTGGCTCCTCGCGGCCGTGGAGGTGATCTCCCGCGGTGGCCAGGCGTCGAGCCGTTCTGGGGGGCGGCCTTCGGCCAGCGCTTCCACTCGGCAGAGGTGCTGCCGGAGTTCGTTGTGTGGTCGGCCGAGCCGACCAGCACCCGGCTCCAGCTTCCTTGCTTCCTCCTAGGTGAGCTTCCGGCCGGTGCCCCGGGCGGCTTCTGGCTTCAGGTGGATGGTTGCTGCAGCCGGGCCTCCTAGGCTTCGCGGGAGGTCTCCGCAGCCGGGAGCGTGGCCCTGACCTGCGGCTGGCAAACGTTTGCCTGCACGCGTGGTCTGAGCCGGCGGTGCACCCTGCACTTTAATTTCGACAGCGATGCCACCCTCTACGTGAGGGTGTTCGGGGAAGACGGTCGCTGCTCTGGGTGCTGCCCTGAGAACGACGACCGCGGCCGTGGGCCTATCCCCAGCGACGATGAAGACGGCAGCGCGCGCGTGGTCGGTAGTGCTCGGGGTTCATCGAGATTCGACGACTCTTCTTCGGGCAGCCGCTCCTCCAGCGGTGGCCGCGATCAGCCTCCGCGCCGCCGCGCCCGCCTGGAGGGAGGTAGCGGGTCTGCCCGCTGTCGCGCCTCGGTGAAGCGCGAGATGTAGTCCGCCTGAGCTCCGGAGGTAGTTCGAGTCTCCCCCGCGAGTTGGTGTCGAGCGAGTCGCGCCTGTTTTGTTCTTTTTTCCTTTTCCTGCGCAAAGAGACAGTAGTGTAGGGCCCCGCAGGGGCATGCTTGGACTATTGCTGTTAATTATCGTACTGTTTCCGATATTTCGGTATTATGCCTTTGTGCCACACACCTGCGCATAGAAATTACTTAGCTCGGGGGGGCCTGTCGCGGCCTTTGCTTCCCGAGGCCGAGGCCTCGTCGAACGCTTCATGTCCTCCGAAGGTTAGTCTGGAGAGGTAGCTCCCGGCCTGAGCTGTGGAGGCGACCGACCCAGGTCCTGTGTTCGTGTCGCGGTGCCCGTGGCGCACAGACTGGAGGGGTGCTCCTGTAGTGGACGCGGGTAAGGAAGCCGCACACGATAAGGGCAGAAAACACTCGCGAGGGTGCCCGCGCTAGTCCCTCGCGAGACTTGCGCGAGAGAAATCGAGGCAGGTGAGCGAAAAGGCAAGGAGTCTCAAGCCAAAGATGGCAACAACTTCAATAAAACTTCAAATGGGAATGAACAAGCCAACTGCAGAAAGCAAATGAGAAAAGCCGCGTCCGGCACCTAATCTAGTCTTCGACGTCTTCTCACCAGCGCGGAGCTAAGTGCTGCCACTGGGCGTGGGAGGGAGCCCCAGGGCCTGAGGCCGGTGCTCCTGAGACTCCGGGGCGTGTACAGCCCCAACTCATTATTAAGTGAGAGTGTCACGGGCGGTGAGCTTCACAGGCATTGGCCTTCTTCACAGGCTCCGGGCCTTTCTCAGAAAGATGAACTTCACAGGCGCTTGCCTTCTTCACAGGCACTGGGCCTTTTCCAAAACGCAACAGCTTCACAGGCGCTTGCCTTCTTCACAGGCTCTAGGCCTTTTCCAAAACGCAACAGCTTCACAGGCATTCACCTTCTTCACAGGCTCTGGGCCTTTTTTATGGGTAAAACCTCCGGACGTGCTGGATGTTCCACGCGTTCTGGACGGGCACCCCCTCCTGAGTCTCCAAGCACGCGGAGCCGGGCCTGGAAACATGAACAACCTTGAACGGGCCCTCCCACATGGGAGAGAGCTTATGCATCACCTCCCTGGAGAGAACCCGCCTGAGCACGAGGTCCCCTACCTCGAGAGTCCTGGGGCGGATGTTGCGGCAGTGGTATCGCCGCAACGCTTGTTGGTATCTTGCCGCTCGGAGCGCGGCTTCCCGACGATGCTCCTACCCCAGCACGAGGTCCGTCCCCCGCATGGCGTCCTTCTGCGCCTCGTCGAATGTCAGGACCCGTGCAGAACGACGTCTGACCTCGTGAGGGAGGACCGCTTCAGCTCCATAGACCAGGAAGAACGGGGTCTCGCTAGTTGGCTTGGTCGCGGTCGTGCGGATGGACCACAACACGGACTGAAGCTCGTCGTACCAACCTCGGCCACAGGCCTCCGGCTTCTTCTTGAATGTCCTGGTCTTGAGGCCTCTCAAGACCTCCGCGTTGGCCCGCTTCGGCTCGACCGTTGCTCCGTGGGTGCGCCATCAAGCGTAGCATATCAAGGCCCCAAGGTTAGCACAAGATGTTTTGAAGAGGTTCTTGGTGAACTGTGAACCGTTGTCGGTGATCATGCGGTTCGGCACCCGAACCGCTCACGATGCCCTTTGATGAACTTGACCGCAGAACCTACGGGGATGGTGCGGACGGCTTCCACTTCAGCCCACTTGGTGAACTTGTCCACGGCGACATAGAGGTAGCGATAGCCCCCTGGAGCCCGAGGAAATGGGCCCAGGATATCCAGCCCCCAGACTGCGAATGTCCACAAGAGGGGTATAGTTTGCAAACCTCCCACCGGCTGATGGATCTGCTTGGCATGGAATTGGCAGGCCTCGCAAGCCTTCACCAGTTCGACGGCATCATTGAGCGCAGTGGGCCAATAGAACCCGCTGTGGAACGCCTTGCCAACAAGGGTCCGTGATGATGAATGATGCCCACAGTCTCCATCGTGTATATCTGTCAGCAGTTCCTTCCCTTGCTCCCTAGAGATGCAGCGCAGGGACACATCATTGGGTCGCTTCCGGTAGAGCTCTCCTTCCCTAATGCAGTATGCTGTTGCTTGCCGCGCCACACGCTCCGCTTCCTCCTCCTTCTCCGGCAAGATCCCTTGCGTCAAGTAGCTCCGGAGCTCTATGATCCAGCACCCCTCCTGAGGCTCCAGCGTCAAGAGCAGGCGCGCTCCTGAGGCCGGGCCACAGACCGAGGTTCCCGAGGATGGTGGCTGGGGGAGCTCCTCCCGAGGCTGCACCACGCTTGACAGTGACGGCATGGCCGAGGGCTTGAAGAGCCGCTCCTCGAAGACGCCAGGCTCCTGAGGTAGCCGCCTGGATGCTCGTTTGGCGATGTCGTTGGCCTCCTGATTGGTGCCACGGGGCACATGCTGCAGGTCCAACCCCCAGAACTGCTTCTCCATCCTGCGGACCTCCGCGAGGTAGGCTTCCATGTGCTCATCCCTCGACTCGTATACCTTGTTGGATAAGTTGACGAGGAGTTGTGAATCACCCTTGATGGTAAGGCGCTTCACTCCTAGGGCAGCTGCGGCCTTTAGGCCTGCTATTAGGCCTTCATATTCTGCTATGTTGTTGGAGACCTTTACTCCGTGTTGGAAACAGAGCTGCACGGCGTAGTAGAGCTTGTCTTGAGTAGGAGATATAAGCACCACACTAGCCCATGCGCCGTGCCTGGAGAACGCCCCGTCGAAGTACATGACCCAACCGTCCGGCGCCTTGCTTCCCGAGGAGAGGGATCGATCCTCATCAGCCCCTGGTATGTCGATGCAGACGCGCAGCCCACCATCCTCGCCTGGATGGGGAGCTACGGCGGGTAAGCGGCGGCTGCCACTCATGACTCTTGACCCCTGCAGCGCCTGAATGATCTGGCTGACGAACTCCTGAGGGTTTGGCCCTCCTTGCCTTGCTCCTTCCTGAGGGAAACGTGCTTTGAAGCACGCCTCCAAGTGGTGCCCAAGCGCCTCCCTCGTGACCTTAGCAAGGTCGGTGGCCCTCCAGGAGAGAGCCCCCAAGCCTTGCTTGAGGAGGGCGCCGAGCGCGCCTTCCTATGCGATAGAAGGAGGTGCCCCCTGAACAGGCGCGGACCCTGAGGGGCCTGCTTCCTGAGGGGTCGGGCCTGGCGGTGTCTTCTTCTTCTTGGGAGCGGTCTCAAGGAGCCTCATGCTCCTGCGATCTGGGTCTTCAAGTGATGCGGCTTGAAAAGCTCGCTCCAGGGAGTACACCGCGTCTCTTTCTTCACAAGGCACTGTGATGACTCCGCCGCTTCCTGGCATCTTGAGGACGTCGTAGCCGTGATGGGTCACGGCCATGAACTTGGCCAGAGCTGGGTACCCGAGGATGGCATTGTATGGCAGGCGAATGTGGGTGACATCAAAGTCGATGAGCTCGGTGCGGTAGTTGTCGCGCTACCGAAGGTGACAGGGAGGCGGACTTGCCCAATCGGAACCGTGGAGCCATCGGTGACTCCGGAGAAAGGCTTGGTTGGCTGAAGTTGATTGTAAGGCACTTGGAGATTGTTGAATGTCTCTACGGACATGACGTTGAGCCCTGCTCTGGCGTTGATGAGGGTCCTGGTGACTTGCACGTTGCTGATGATTGTGGAACAAAGCATCGGGAGGACTCCGGCTGTGGCCACACACTTGAGCTGATCCGCTGAGCTGAACGTGATGCCGCATGCTGACCACCTGAGAGGGCGTGTGGCTTCGAGCTTGGGGAGGACTGCATTCACTTCGTGGGCGAACTGCTTGAAGATGCGTTGGGAGGCTGGGGCTTGAGCTCCTCCCAGGATGCAAGCGATCGCGCGCGGCTCCTGGAAGCCCAAAGCCCCCTCGTCTTGATGATGGTCCTCGTTTCTCCTTGGCTGCGGCGGCAGAGGAGGGAGGCCTGCGTTTCCTTGCAGACGATCCTCGCGAGGCTGATCCCTCCAGTCTCCCTCGCGAGGCTGATCCTGCCAGCGATCCTCGCGAGGTCGGTCGTGCCACCCTTGGCGAGGGCCACGGTCTTCCCAACGTCCTGCGTTCCTTCCTCCTCCTCGGTCGTAGCCTCGATCGTTGCGGTCGGGGTGTCGGCCGATCCTCCCTTCCCGCACGGCTCGGAGCTCTTGACATTCGTTCGTGTTGTGGGTGTGGAGGTCGTGGTACACACAGTACCGGCTGCCCATGGAAGACTCAGGCTGATCTCTACCCCGCTTGGTGTCTGGTTCCGCCGCGAGCACGGCAGCCCCCTTGCGCTTCACGTCCTTGGCCTTGGATTTCTTCTCTTCTGGGTCTACGGCTGGCAGCTCGAGGAGGGAAAGGCGCCCTTCCTCGCCCTGGCGCACTTGGTCACCAAGTTGAACAGCTCCAAGGAAGTGCACAGATATTCATGCATCGCCAGCTCCTCCTTCATCTTGATGTCACGCACGCCGTCAGAGAAGGCTGAGATGATGGCCTCCTCGGTCACCTTGGGAATCTTGAGGCGTGCGTTGTTGAAGTGTTGGATGTACTCCTGCAGGGTCTCCCCTGGTTGTTGCTTGATGCGGCGCATGTCGCTCACGGTAGGAGGTCGGTCGCGAGTACCTTGGAAGTTGGCGATGAAGCGGGTGCGCATCTCGTCCCAGGAGGAGATCATGCTAGGAGCAAGGTGCGGGCTCCGTCCTTGAGTGCCATGGGAAACCAGTTCGCCATGACCTTCTCGTCCCTGTTGGCGGCTTCGATGCCCAGCTCGTAGAGCTGAAGGAACTCCGCAGGGTCGGCCGTGTCGTCGTAGCGAGGAGGCAGTTCTGGCTTGAACTTGCGGGGCCACACGACGCTGCGCAGCTCGATGGTGAAGGCGCGGCAGCCTGCTGTGGCCACGGGAGGCCTATGGTGACGAAGAGCCTGGTCTTGCGGGTCCCCATGCGCTGCAGCTGGGAGCAGCACGGGGTCTTGGCGAGCCGGAGCAGGAGCGTGGTCGTGACGAGCTAGTGAAGGGAGCACTCGGGCAGCTTCTTGGGGGCGAGGGACCTCTTGGCAGCTCTGCTCTTGCTGCGCTGGCGCCGGACGGAGTGGGTTCCGCCCAGGGGCCACGCGCCTTGGGGCAGTGGCGCCTTCTTGAGGGGAGGCGGCCGAGGCGCCCAGGAGCTTCATCACCGCACAAGAGGCGGGGCGCGTGCAGCGAGAAGGACGGCGGGGGGAGCCTTTCGCGGCGCGGACGAGCTCGGCGACGCGGTCGAGCCACTCTTCGAGACGCTGCCGACTGGCGGTAGCGCAGGAGCTCGCTTGCCGCGATGAGCGCAGCTCGAGCCTCCATGGGCGCGCGGAGTGCGCGGGACGAAGAACCAGCTGGGGCGAGTGAGGGAGTAGCATCAAGGGCTGTATCGCCACGGACGGATCTTTGAGACGATGCTTGCTGCTTGTTCTCGCCGGGCCGTGGCGGCGTTGACGGACGGCAGCGATGGGGAACGGCGGGGGCGACCGCCGACGGGGGCCGTCTGGGCGACGCGGGAAGTGAGAGCGGCTCGGCGCTCGGCGCGGGCCCGACGAGCGTCTTACATGGATGCGATGGTCGGCGAAGAACAGGGCGGCGAAAGACGAATTCCGCGCACCCCTACCTGGCGCGCCAAATGTCGGATTTCGGGTTCCGCAGACCCTCTAGGTTCGAACACCGGGTGCGACGGAGATCTTGCCCTCTACCTACTCGCACCTCACCGCCGCTTAGGATCTAAACTATGAAAGGAACAACACAAGAGACACAAGGTTTATACTGGTTCGGGCCACCATTGTGGTGTAACACCCTACTCTAGTGTGTGGTGTGGTGGATTGCCTCTTGGGCTGATGATGAACAATACAAGGAAGAACAGCCTCGCGAGGGTCTGTTCTTGGCTGGTGCGATGAACTGCTAACGGGAGTTCAGTCGCTCTCTCTCTACTGATTCAAGATGCCTCTACCCTGTGGGTGTCTAGTCCTATTTATAGGCAAAGGCCCTGGGCCTCTTCCCAAATATTGAGCGGGAAGGGCGCCAACAATTGGCCATTTTGAAGGGGAACATCTAGTACACTTATCCTGACTAAAGTTGGTCCTCGCCCGTCAAAGGCTCGTGGTGACGCCGGGCTTGGGCTCCACGATGACTTCCTTCCTGCCGCTATGCATTTGTCTTGGTCTTTGCACCGAACGGATGCCTTTGCTTGATACTCTTGCTGCGCTTGCCCCTTTGCACCAAAGAGGAAAGGAGGACACTGCGTGGGCTGGCGCCCTTTGGCGCCCTTGGTCGTCATGGCTTGCGTCATGGGCACCTCGTGAGGTACCCCGCCTTGATCTCTCCGCCTCCTCATGAGCCAGCCTGACGAGGCCGTGCCTGAGGAAGCTCCCTGTCGTTCGTCCCGCGAGGCTTGGCCCCTCGCGAGGGTCTTAAGCTTGTGCTGATGAAGATGGGCCGGGCTGGGCCACCACTTGAGCCACGTCGCAGGCCGCAGGCAGGCAAGTCTGGGGACCCCCGTTCTCAGGACGCCGACACTCTTCTTCGGCGGAAGAGGACCGGGCTCGTCGCGGGGGGTTTTCCCTTCTCCGCGACCGAGAACCTCCGTATCGGCGCCATGAGTGTTGCTACTAGCAGTGAAGCAAGGAGAAGAAACGAGCGGAGCAGGAAGAGATTAGCAACGGGGGCTCCGCCCTCTCCACATTTATAGCCTAGAGGAGGCCAACCATCAACCTCCACGATTGCAGGTAATGATAACCCTTTTTGCATGCAGCAGGGACTTGTCAAGTCGGGAAGTTGCCGAGGCAGCGTGGGGATGTGGAGACGCCCACGTCCAGTCAATCACCATGCGTCAGTCAAGGCCGCAGGCTGTTGGGGCCCACGGCGCTTCGCACTGGCCCCTTGGCTTCACCCCGAACCCAAGTCCGAGCGCGCCTTGGGCCCGGCGGCTATTGTCGGTGTTCTGGGAACGGGGGTCCCCAGACTTGCCTGCCTGCGGCCCATGGCGTGGCTCCAGAAGAGGCCCTGTACAGCCCATCTGCACCAGCAAACACTAAAGACCCTCGCGAGGCAGACGACACAAGGCCTCCTCTAAGGGCGGCCTCACCAGGCTGGCTGCCAGGAGCGTAGAGATCAAGGCTAGGGGCACCTCGCGAGGTTCCTGTGACGCAAGCCGTGACAACCATGGCCAGGCGGGCGCCAGGCGGGCGCCAGGCGGGCGCCCGCGCACGGAGTTTCCTCGTTTCCTCTTTGGTGCTAAAGGGGAAAGCGCAGGCGAGGAGTCCCGAGGCATCAGGAAAACATTTCCATATTGGTGCAACAAGACGAAGACCAGCAGGACGGCAGGATGGAGGTCACTGTGGAGCCCAAGAAGGTGTCATCACCGGAGCCTTTGGCAGGCGAAGACTACTTTTGTCAGGATAGTTTGTACTAGTCATTCCCCTTCAAACTTGGCCGTTATGGGATCCCTTCCCGCTCAATATTTGGGAAGAGGACCAAGGCCTCTATAAATAGGACTAGCCACCACCATAGGAGGCAACTGATTTGGATCGGACCCATTCCATCCTCACACCCACAAGCTCGCCAAGCACAAGAACACCTCTCCTCAGGAGGCTGTTCTTCCCTTGTAACTGTTCATCCTCAGCCCAAGAGGCAATCCACCACACCACACTGGAGTAGAGTATTACACCACATCGGTGGCCCGAACCAGTATAAATCTTGTGTCCCTTTGTTCTTTGGGTCCATCGAGCTAGGCCGTGACATCATGGAGCGTGCGAGCTTGGGGGAGGAGAGATCTCTGTGCACACCCAAGTGTTCGAACCTTAAGGGTTTTGCCGGAACACGTGATCCGACAAAACTAAAGATTGGCGCTCTTAATTAAACAAAACAAAGAGTACTACTCAGACCGGTGCTTGTCGATCTCCGCCGCCTCATCCATGTCCAATTCACGCTCGACGATGTCCTAGGAAAGGGGCTCCATGGCATCAATTGCACCATACTCGGCAAGCATCTCGCCATCGGTGTCCGCCATCTCTTTGGAAAAGTCCGCCATGAGCTGGGCGTGGGCGGCCGCGATCTCGGCTTGGACGGGCTCCGTCATGGCAAGGTATGCCGCGGAGGAACAGACGACTGCTCGAGCGCTCTCAGCGATTGCCAACTCTTCGGCCATGGGTTGCCGACCGTTGTCGGAGAAGGTTCGTTCGATTTGTGCGGTGACAGTCAGGAGCTGGGCGTGGGAGGCCTCGACATGGTCGTGGGCGGCCTCCATCAGGGCTAACGCCGCCGCTACAAAATGGACAACGGCTATGCCGCTCTCGCCAGTTGCTATCCCCGGGGCAGATGTTGCTGCCGCCACCTGAGAAGCAACATTGGCCGTTTGGGCTGCCTTGGCCGCCCGATCGCAGATTGCGGCCGCGCTCACGCAGCTTGTTAGCACGCGTATGGTGGCTGTGGCCGTGCTCTTGCCGGAGTGGGCGCCGAAGTTGCCCTCACGACGCGGGTCCATGTCCCCATCTTTCACCGATGACAATTGAACAGTGAAATGATATTTGGGGAGCAAACTAGTGTGCTTGACACGCCGGCTATGGACTGTTAGCTGACGCACCTTCTCACGTAACCCTTATGCGTACTATACTCTGACGGTGCTCCAAGATATTTTGTACTGCATCTGGTGAGAATAAACTGTGTGTGATCTACTTGATTTTTCGTCTTGATTTGAATTACATAATGGGGTCACAGAGGCAAAGGAGGGTGTTTGAATTGCTATAACTTTTATCTGTAGTGAACATGCAACTATAGGTGTGTGATCGAAAAATTGGAATTATTCAGGGTTTGTTTGGACATTTTTATTCATTAACTTGGTTTTCTAGGCATTTCAGTTGCACAATACAAAATTAAACTACATGCACATGCTCCAGTGCACCAAAATGGGTTGTAAAATCATATATGTGTCCATGGGTTGATGCTTATGTAACATGCAAGAAATGGGGATGAATTTTAAACACCACAGCACCGTGGCTCTCCCGCAAATATTGAGATACATGGTTTTAAAATTCTAGTAAATTGAAAACACGTCTGAAGTTTATGAAACTTTGACATGATATCATTGAACGGCATCAACATGCCGTGGTAAAAATATTGTCCCATTTGGGCAGGTTTGGGTATAAGCTTCTCACAAATCAGAGATTCTCACAACAAGCCTGATGGTTTTGGTAGGGTACGTGCCACCTTTGTGGACAAAACAATGCCGTTGCCTCTTCTAGCTTTAAAAAAAATCTAGTGTCAACATAGAACAACAGGAGTGTTGTGTCAATTTTTGGGATTTTTCGGGGTTTTCTTGGACATTTTTATACATTAACTGAGTTTTCTATGCATTTATATGCATAATTCAAAATTTAACTACATGCACATGATCTAGTGCATATAAATGGGTTCAAAAATCAAATGTGTGTCCTTGGTTGCATGCTTAGGCCCCATGCAAGAAATGGGAATGAATGTCAAACACCTTACCACCGTCACTCGGCCACTAACATTGAGATACATGGTTTTTAAATCCTAGTAAATCGAAAACGCATTTGAAATTTATGAAACTTGACATGCTATCATGGAGCGAAATCAACATGTCGTGGTAAAAATTACAATATTGTCCCATTTGGGGAAGGTTGGGGTATAAGCTTCTCACAACAAGCCTCATGGTTACGGTAGGGAACGATTCACCTTTCTGGACGAAATGATACCCGTTGCCTCTTCTTGATTTCATTTTTTCTAGTGTCAACATAGAACAACAGGAGTGTTGTGCTAAATTTTGGAAACTTTTGGGGTTCGTTTGGACATTTTATACGTTAACTGAGTTCTCTATGCATTTATGTGCATAATTCAAGTTTGAACTACAGGGACTTGCTCCAGTGCATATAAATTGGTTGAAAAATAAATCTATGTCCTTGTTGCATGCTTTGGTCTCATGCAAGACATGGGAATGAATGTCAAACACCTTGCCACCGTCGCTCGGCCGCAAACATTGAGATACATGGTTTTTAGATTCTAGTAAATCCAAAACTCGTCTGAAATTCATGAAACTTGGCATGCTATCATGGAACGACATCAACATGTTTGGGGTAGGTTTTGGTATAAGCTTCTCACATACCAGATCTTCTAACAACAAGCCTCATGGTTCCGGTAGGGAATGTGCCTCCTTGGTGGATGAAACGATATTCGTTGCCTCTTCCTGTTTTCAAATTTTTCCTAGTGGCAACATAGAGCAACAGGAGTGTCGTGTTAAAATTTGCAATTTCGGGGTTCGTTTGGACATTTTTATACATTAACTGAGTTTTCTAGGCATTTTATGTGCATAATTCAAATTTGAACTACATGCACATGCTCGAGTGCAAAAAATAGGTTGACATATCAAATGTGTGTCCTTGGGTGCATGCTTATGTCCCATGCAAGAAATAGGATGAATTTCAAACACCAGGGCACTGTTGATTGCCAGCAAAACATTGAGATACTTTGTGTTTAAATTCTAGTAAATCCAAAACTCGTCTGAAATTCATGAAACCTGGCATGCTATCATGGAATGACACCCGATATGTTGTGGTATTTTTCGTGTCCATTTTGAGAGAAGGCCCACTCAAATAATAGCCAACAAAGGCATTTTGAAACAAATAGCTGCCACTTTAACATCTCAAACGTTTCTATAATTTAAATCATGTATGTTCTATTAACAATTCACGTGACGCCACGCGTCACACTTTTAATGGCAAGAAGGTGCCATGCGGACAGCTGCTTGACTGAACGGGAGGCGTGGGAGCGTAGTCCACTGCGTTTTTCTCTCTGAATGTACAGACTTATCAAACAATTTTATTTAAAAAAACGGCAATGGCCTTTAAATATAAAACACTCATTGCAAACGTTCTAGATAGAACACCCGTATGCAAACAGACAGCTTCCCCAGGAAGCCAAGGGAAAATGTGCCGAGCAGGATTTGTGCAGCTCTTGATCGCAAACGTTTTAGATAAAACACCCATATGGAAATCGACAGCTTCCCTAGTAAGCCAAGGGAAAATGTGCCGAGCAGGATCTGGGCAGCTCTTCATCGCGAACGTTTTAGATAGAACACCCGTATGCAATGTGAGAGCTATGGTCTTCCTCAGTAAGCCAGGGGAAAATTCGCCGCACGGGATTTGTGCATCTCTTCAATGCAAACAGTCCAGATTGAAAACGGCATGCAAAATGATACTTCGGTGCTAAGCCAAGAGAAAATCTGGCTCGTAGGATTTGTACATCCCTTCAACGCAAATGGTTTTTTCGGATGACCTGTGTGCAACCAAGTACAGACAACTTGGTAAGATTTGCATCTGTCATATTGGATATATTGCCATTTTTCAGACTGGAAAGATTGACATTTGTTGATCTAGTAACATTGCCCTTTGTAAACCTTGTAACATTGCCATTTGTTAACATATGTAGCTAAAAATCACTAGCACTATCTAATTTTTTCAACTAAAATTTAGTAATTAAGCATAGATTTCATTCATAGATTAAGAAGTCGTTCTTTATACAAACAGTTCAACTCGACAGCTGAACAGATCAAACTTTTCCCCAATTGTTGCCAACCACGTACTAAAATAGCTAGTTCAACTATATATAGTAGCTAATTTTAAGTACGTTGTACGGTTCAACCACATCTATAGTCAGATGAACTGAACAAAATAGCCCCTAAATAATACTACTACGGATGGGCTTTGTACTACTTTTGGCAGCCTCTCCTCTGTCAAGCACGCTTAGTAAGATGCAGAGGAGGAGGAGCCTATCGACGAGATGGACAACCGCAATAGGGTGCCTGCCACTGCTGCACCCTCAGCAACGCTCACCTCGAATACTCTCTGCCGCTCTAGACGACCCCTCTCGAAGTGGCGGGTGATACATCTCCAACGTATCTATAATTTTTGATTGTTCCATGCTATCCTATTATTTGTTTTGGATGTTTTATATGCATTAATATGATATTTTATATGATTTTTGGGACTAACCTATTAACCTACAGCCAAGTGCCTGTGTCTATTTTTTCCTTGTTTTAGAGTTTCGCAGAAAAGGAATATCAAACGGTGTCCAAGCGGAATAAAACTTTCACGATGATTTTTGTTGGACCAGAAGACACCCAAGAGACTAGGAGTGGAAGTCAGAAGAGCCACGAGGCGACCACAAGGGTGGAGGGCGCACCCAGGGGGTAGGGCGCGCTCCCAACCTTGTGGGCCGTCGGTGACCTCCTGACCTAGATATTCCTCCTATATATTCTCAAATACCCCAAAAACTTCCAAGGGAGCCACGAAACCACTTTTCCACTGCTGCAACCTTCTGTACAAATGATATTCCATCTAGGGGCTTTTCCGGCATCCTGCCGGAGAGCGATTCGATCACGGAGGGCTTCTACATCAACACCATTGCCTCTCCGATGAAGCGTGAGTAGTTTACCACAGTCCTACGGGTCCATAGCTAGTAGCTAGATGGCTTCTTCTCTCTCTTTGATTCTCAATACTAAGTTCTCCTTGATGTTCTTGGAGATCTATTCAATGTAATAGTCTTTTGCGGTGTTTTCCGAGATTCGATGAATTTTGGATTTATGATCAGCTTATCTATGAATATTATTTGAATCTTCTCTCAATTCTTATATGCATGATTTGATATTTTTGCAAGTCTCTTCGAACTATCGATTTGGTTTGGCCAACTAGATTGGTTTTTCTTGCAATGGGAGAAATGCTTAGCTTTGGGTTCAATCTTCCGGTGCTTGATCCTAGTGACAGAAAGGGAATCGACACGGATAGTATTGTTGCCATCAAGGATAAAAAGATGGGGTTTTCATCATAATGCTTGAGTTAATTCCTCTACATCATGTCATCTTGCCTAATGTGTTACTCTCTTCTTATGAACTTAATACTCTAGATGCATGCAGGATAGCGGTCGATGTGTGGAGTAATAGTAGTAGATGCAGAATCATTTCGGTCTACTTAACACGGACGTGATGCCTATATTCATGATCATTGCCTTAGATATCATCATAACTTTGCACTTTTCTATCAGTTGCTCAGTAATTTGTTCACCCACCGTAATAATTTCTATCTTGAGAGAAGCCTCTAGTGAAACCTATGGCCCCCGGGTCTATTTTCCATCATATAAGTTTCCAATCTATAATTCTAGTTTCCTATTTACTTTCTGTGCAATCTTTTACTTTCCGTTCCATAAACCAAAAATACCAAAAATATTACTTTACCATTTATCCATCTATATGAGATCTCACTTGGCAAATAACCGTGAAGGGATTGACAACCCCTTTATCGCGTTGGGTGCAAGTTGGTGTTTGTTTGTGCAGGTATTTCGTGGCTTGTTGCGTTGTCTCCTACTAGATTGATACCTTGGTTCTCAAAAGCTGAGGGAAATACTTACTCTACTTTTCTGCATCACCCTTTCCTCTTGAAGGGAAAAACCAACGCAAGCTCGAGAGGTAGCAGCGGGACTCCTCGTAGATCTCCTGATTCCTCCCCTCTGCGGTGGTGTGTGTTGCGGCCATAGCAGCGGTAAGGCTCTTTGTGTGCTCGACGAGGCGCTCCTCCTCCTCCTGCAGGAACTCGATGTAGCGCGCAAGGTCGCTGACGCATGTGCGGGCCTCCACCTCCGACTCCCGCCTTCGGGTGGCAGTGGCGGAGCGGGTGATGACCCTGGCAGTCGACAGTGGGTTGGCGGCCATGGCGGCCGATGATGGGGTGGCGGCCACGACCACCACCTCCCGCCTTCGGGCCGCGGTGGCGGACCGGCTGATGGCCACGGTGGCAGACAGTGGGGTGGCGGCCAAGATACCCACCTCCCGCCTTTGGGCGGCGGCGACGGAGCGGGCGATAGCCCTGGCTTTCGACGGTGGTGTGGCGACCATGGCGACAGACAATGCGGTCGCGACAACGGTGGCCGGCAACACAACGGACGACGGGCAGCGGCGGCGGAGCATGTCGTGGGTGTTCCGTGCACACCCAACAGAGACGCCACGCGCACTACACTACGCTGGGGACTGCGCCGCCGCCGCTGTGTAGCCTCCCAGCTAGAGTTGTCCTCTAATGACAGCAGAGTGGCTGAGCGACGACTACAGACCGGTGCCATTGGCGGTTGTGGGAGAAGCACATGAGATAAGCGACAAGGAGGGAGGGGAAAATGCGACGCAGGACTCGCCGGCCATGAGGGTTTATATATCAGGCCGTTAAGCATTGGGATTTTGGGGGATTTCACCAAGTCGGGCGGGAAGCTTGCGCGGGAGCCTGCGTAGTTGCGCGGGAATGGACTTGCCGACGATTCTTTGGTGCCGCTTCGAGCCACCGTTTGGCCAAAAGAACGCCCCCGCGCGCTGCGTAAGCTTGCGCTCAAAGCCGTCTGCGGCAGTGGGGTGACAAGGCGTGTGAGAGGAGGACGAAAGGACACACACATATATGGTTAATAGAAAAACGTTTGCGGTTTAATTACGTACTACCCTCGTCCTAGTTTATAAGTCATCTTTGTATTTTTGTGCCAAATTTTGACTAGAGATTTAACTAATAAAATACGAATGCATCTCGCCAAAGATTATATCGTTGGATTCGTATTTGAACATAGTTTCCAATTATATAATTTTTATAACATGCATTAACATTTTGTTAGTTAAAGTTAAGGTCAAAATATGGCACATAATATAAAGGGGACTAATAGACCAAGATGGAGGAAGTAGCACACGACCGCTCTCTATGCAGCGTGGAAACTGCCGGCCGGCTTGTAGACGACCATTCCATGCGTGTTCAACTGCTCTATCTGTGTGGTTGCTCACGGTTGAGGCGGCCGCGACACGCTCTGCTCGCGTCCCGCCGTGCCCGCTCTGATCTCGCATCCCTCCGGGCGCTGTACCCTCGTAGCTCCACACGCGCTGCCAGTGTTTGGGGCCGGCGCACGACCACGTACATTCGTGCTGCCATTATGCATGCGATTGCGCCGGTCGCGGTGCCAAGATGCAGTTACCCGCTGCAAAAAACTGCCATGTGGACGCGCCGAGAATTCAGGCCGCGCGGCCCCCATTTATTCCTGCAGCCATTTACCTTCATCTCTCGCGCCACACGACACAATAAGCACACCCACGACGACACATATAGAGAGGACATCCAGCGGTTCCAATGGCACTCCCCGTGGCTCCAATGGTGCTCCCAGCGGCTGACGACGACAACGGGGGGCAGTTCACCACGCATAATGTAGTGGACACCCACGTGAGGGGGAAGGCCCTCTCGGTGGTGTACACGAACGAGCCAATCTCGGTGGAGAGCTCCATCCCAACTATGGAGCAGTTGCTTGCTGAGGACAAGTACCAAGTGGTCGGCTTCGACCTCGAGTTCACCAGCGGTCGTGCCGGGCACGATCAGAAGGTTGTTGTCGCCCAGTTGTGTGTGCGACATGACGTCTTTGTCTACCACTACCACCTGGCCACAAGGCTTTGCGAGCGTTTCTCCAGGTTTATCAACAACTCCAACTACAGTTTCACTACGGTGGACACCACCAACGATCTAAAAGCGCTCAAGGTTTCGGGCTTGACCTACCGGAATCTTGTCAATATCCGTGACCACTACAAGGTCTGGGACAGCGACGACAACAAACAGAACTCCCTGGTTGACCTCGCCTCGGCCATCATCGACCCCTACTACATGAATATGAAGGATGAGATCAAGAAGGACAATAACGCCTAGCACAGTGTCTGGCATCAGAGACTGGATGAAGAACACCTCAAGTACGCTTACACAAGCTACGAGATGGAAAGGCGGATCGTTGACATGAGGAAGTGTCTTCTTCCTGGCCCAAATGAGGGATCGATTGAGCCACGGAGAAGTTGCGGGAGCGTCACAAGAAGTTGATGACTAGACTATCGTTTCTCCTAGTTTAGAATGCGTGCAATTGTTTATTGAGGTGTGTGCAAATGATCTATATAGTCACTTATGTAATTGGATGTTTATTTCAGTTATATATATATATATATATATATATATATATATATATATATATATATATATATGTTATTCTTCGGTAGATAGAGCAAATCACACGACTTATTAGCAGCAATCGTCTGTGTTATTATTGGTCTTCATACACATTTCTGATTACGGACCTGTTTGCCACGTATCACACACATCTTGTTCAGTTGAACTGTTTCTGTTGTCTTGGCTCATCGCCAATAGTTCATTCGAGTGAACTGTATGCCCTCCATCACACACAACTTGATCTGGCAGACCATTTCTATTGTGTTGCCTAATCACACACAGTTCATCCTAGTGAACTGTATGCTCTATATTGCACACACCCTCATCTGGCTGCCTGTTTCTGTTGTTCTGCCTCGTCGCAAATAGTTTTGCTGGATTAATTGTTTGCCACGCATCGCACATGCAACTCTAATATGAATCATGTTTGATGTCAACGCCATCGCAAACGTTTTTTATCTTTTTTGACGGTTTTATTACATCACAGTTTGTGATTAATGCATCGCACACAGTTTTGTCGAAGGGTCGCCGATTGGACTGTCGCATTTGGACCAACCTGCAGTAGTGATTGTTTATTTATACCACTGAAAACTTGTTCGTTTATATTCAAAGGAGGAACTTCCGTTTTCGTATTCTCGTCAAAAGTGTCATCATTGCGAAATAAATATCTCAACAAGTAATCACTATTGTATAAAATCTCATCTATTACTGGTTTTTCACGATTCATACCATAAAAATAAAATATCTCTCTAGCTTCTCACACTATGTAATCAAATTCATTCATAAGGACAAGCGTAGCTCTCTCCTTAGCTCTAGATTTTTTTATAACAGGCAACTCATAAAACAATCTTAGCAAAGTAGGATCACTCGTATGCGTCGGTCCTATACAAACAGTTTTTAACCCCTTTCAGCGACGGCATTTGGAACTGTCGCCTAGTGAGTGTGGGCGATAGGGGGGTCCTCCCCACACGACTAAGAAACCGTCGGGGATATGCCCTCCTGGCGCACACACTCGGCAAAATGAGGTCGTGTGCGACCGACGAGCGCTCAAATATGGAAATACGTACAGTAGAGCTAAAAAATACAATTATACAGCAAAATTGTTTCCGGTAGCAAGTACATCCCACACAGTCAGTCCCCGGTAAACGTTTCTGTTCATATGTACATCCCACACAGTCGCTCCAAGAAAAATGTTTCCGTTCACAGGTACATCACCCACATTTTTTCCCGTTGAATCATTTGCGTTATTGAATGTATCACACACGGTCCGTAGAAGAAACTATGTGGCAAAGGCTGCCCATCACACACAGTTTTTATGTGGTAAACGTTTGCGCAAGGTGGCCTAACGCAAACAGTTTTCAAGAGAAAGTCATGTGTGATTGTTCATTGATCCAACACGGTTTATTCCTAGAAACTGTGTGCGTTGCCTGAGGTCATCGCCCACGGTATTTTTTCAACAACCGTTTGCAATAGCAAAACCAAATTAGCAGGCTAATTCGCCATTAGCAGGCTAATTGCCCTATTATTAATAATCCATTTATTAATCTAATTGACATTCATATTAAGCACATAATTTATTTCAGTTCCATATTAAGGAAGCAGAATTTCATAATTGAAATACATCAGAGTACAACATGATATACCTTCAGCACTCAGCTACCCCATTAACAACTACACCAGCACCAACTTTCACATGCAACATGTAGAACCTTTCAAAATTAGCATCATAGACGGTATATAGACAGATGCATCTCATCTGGAAAACTGCTGAAGCGGAAGGCGAATATTGAGCTTTCATTCATGTTGAAGGCCTTTGCAACTTTAGGCCAGTGCCTCTCGATGATTGACCGTCCGTCCTTCGTCCTCTTCAGGAACACTTCAATATTGAACCGTGGGTGTTGTATGAAAACCTTCCTCGCCTCCTGACCATAGAGGTGGGTTGAAAGGTAATCATTAGTGAACTTCTTTAGAAAGTCCTGAAAACAAGGATGTGCATAAATATCTTCTCTATATTGGAAATGGGGCAAAGGAATAAAAAAGGCAAGGTATAATATTTAGTACCATCTTGTAGTGAACTGATGTCTTCTTCATTGTGCAGACAAAGATCTTGTTGTTTTTTGTCGCTAATTTCTTTATCCTCACAATCTTTATGAGTTTCTTGATTTGATTGATATTCATGGAAAACTCATTTCCCCATATGCAAAAAGGGTCAAACAGTGGGTCAAAACCTTTGATAGCAGGACCCTACATGTGCACGACAAAATTGTTAAAAACAAAAATATTAGAATGGTTCCTGCAATTGCACAATAATGTGCGATTAGACAACGGACCATGCCCGTGCTAACCTCGATTGTAAACATCAGTGCTTCCCATTGTTTCCCTGCAACACATATAAGGTAGTTAGTCATCAGGTTAAGTAAGGGTTCGCATCCTATCAGTAAGTATGATGATGAAAAATAAGCACATTGCAGATTCATCAGATTAATACAAGCCACATGGAAAACCCATTTATCCAAACCAAGCATGATTAAGAACTAGGAAATATAGCACATGTATATGTTTCTCATGTATTAAGTGCAGCCAAATTCGATTTATTCCTCACATGCAGAACAACACAAAATTCTACCCACGACAATTGGACATCGCAGTGTAAAATTGAACCAAGCAGTTAGCTAAACACCACAACAAATGAACCAAACATTAACTGAGCACCACATTGCACAATATAACATACTCCTAATAGAAGATCAGACAGTTAACCAAACCAAGCATGCTTAACAACTTGGGAATATAGCAATTGTATTTGTTACGCATGTATTTAGTACAACCAAATTCGATTTATTCCTCACATGGTATACAATAACAGAATGCTACCAGAACAATTGAACATCGCATTGCAGAATGGAACCAAGTAGTTAACTAAACACCACAACAAATGAACCAAGCGTTAACTGAGCACCACATTGCACAATATAACATACTCGTAATAGAAGATCAGACAGTTAATCAAACCAAGCATGCTTAACAACTTGGAAATATTGCACCCTGAAGAATTGAACATCACATTTGCAGAATTGAACCAAGCAGTTAACTGAACACCACATTGCAGGACATATAGAACATATAGACTATAGCAGAAGATTGCATGGTAAAAGTAGATAGGACAATTCACTAGAATTTGTTAAGGAAAGGCAGTAGCTAGCAAACTGAACATGGGTCCTTATAGTGAGCTAATAAGACAAGCTACTCCTCATTGTCGGAGATATCGATGACGTTTGGCTCCTTGGACATGGAAGAGGCGAGGCCTCCACATCGTGGGTGCCCTCGTTGTAGTGGTGAGTTGCCTGAGCCGCTCCAGGCACCAACCTGCTGGCTCTCGAGATGAGGTAAGCACGTGCACATTGAGAAAACACCTCGTAGTCTTTGTCGAAGGCACCGACGATGGCCTCGAGAAAATGCCACGAACTGTCGTTTAAAGCAGCCAACCGCGTCACGGCGTCGATGCGCGAGGCGTCAATGGTGGCCTCGACGATGAGGTGCTCCTCCAAGATCTGGGGGTCGGCACAAATGGCAGCCATCGCCACCTCATCCGCGCGTGCGTCCGCGATTTGCTTCTCCGCTGCCAAATGCTCCTTGAGATCCTGGCTATATTGCGTGCACCATGGCTTAGGCCGGCGCTTATTTCATGGAGGGGTCGGTGATTTGGGTGGAAGGTGTCGCGCTCGTGCCGGCGGTCGGGGCATGTGGGATGTGGAAGGAGGAGGAGGATGGGGGTCGGGTGTGGATTACCTGCCTGGATAGGCGAGGCCGAGCAGCGTGAAGGAGGGTCGCCGGCGAGGAGGCAGCGCTGCAAGCAAGGAGTGAAGGTTTCAACTTGGAAAGGAAGGCGGAAACAGGGGAAATGTGGCTTTTTGTAAGGGGGAGGGGGCGGGGAGGTAGATATTTCTGCGGAAGCCAAAAATTTGGAATCGCTTCAGCGAAAAAACTAGCGCGCAAAGTTTCATCAGAGACGGTCCCTTATTCAGAACTGTGTACGATTTGTGAACATCACAAACGATTCAGATAGCTTAACCCGTGTGTGTTGAGTTTGAACGTCAAAACATTTGGTTCGAATTTCCCTGGTTACTGTGGTCATCCACGTCATTGCATAATTTGGGTACACAAAGGAGACTAACTTCTTAATCGAGCAAGTTCAGCAATTAAACAGAGCTAGCTGACCTAAACATTACTCTAATAAATTAAAGACTGGCACTCTTAATTAAACAAAACAAAGAGTACTACTATGGCTGGTGCTCGTCGATCTCCGCCGCCGCCTCCATGTCCAACTCGCGCCCGACGGTCTCCTAGGGAAGGGGATCCATGGCATCAATTGCACCATACTCGGCAAGCATCTCGCCATGCGTGTCCGCCAAATCTTTGGCATAGGCCGCCATGAGCTGGGCGTGGGCGGCCGCAATCTGGGCTCTGGCGGGCTCCGTCGTGGCAAGCTATGCCGCGCAGGAACGGACGGCTGCTCGAACTCTCTCGGCGATTGCCAGCTCTTCGGCCATTTATTGCCGACCGTTGTCGGAGAAGCTTTGTTTGATTTGTGCGGTGACCGCCATAAGCTATGCGTTGACGGCCTCGACATGGTAGTGGGCAGCCTCCGTCAGGGCTAAGGCCGCCGCTGCGAAATGGATAGCTGTTGTGCCACTCTCGCCAGTTGCTATCCCGAGGCGAATCTTGCCGCCGCCGCTGAAAGAATAGCCGGCCGTTTAGGCTGCCTTGGCCACCCGGACGCAGACTATGGTCGTCCTCACGAAGCTTGTTAGCACGCGCCTAGTGGCTGTGGCCTGGCTCTCGCCGGAGTGGGCCGCCGAAGTTGCCCTCACGACCTGGGTCCACATCCCCATCTTTCACCGGCGATGAATGAACAGTGACATGAGATTTGGGGAGTGACCTAGTGTGCTTGACATGCCGGCTGTGGACTGTAGCCGACCCACCTTCTCGCATAAGCCATAGGCGTACTATACACCGATGGTGCTCCAAGATATTTTGTGCTGCATCTCACACGGTTGGTGATAATAAACTGTGTGTGATCTACTTGATTTATCGTCTTGATTTGAATTAAGTAATGGGGTCACAGCTACAAAGGATGGTGTTTGAATTGTTAGAACCTTTATCTATAGTGAGCATGCAACTATAGGTGTGTCCTCAAAAAAATTGGAATTATTCAGGGTTTGTTTGGACGTTTTAATACATTAACTTGGTGTTCCATGCATTTTATGCGCATAATTCTAATTTGAACTACATGCACATGCTCCTTTTAATAGAGTACCGGACCAAAGCATTAACACTTAGTGAATACACGAACTCCTCAAACTACGGTCATCACCGGGAGAGGTTCCAATTATTGTCACTTTGGGGTTACCGGATCATAACACATAGTAGGTGACTAATGACTTGCAAGATAGGATCAAGAACTAACATATATTCATGAAAACATAATAGGTTCAGATCTGAAATCATGGCACTCAGGCCCTAGTGACAAGCATTAAGCATAGCAAAGTCATAGCAACATCAATCTCGAACATAGTGGATACTAGGGATCAAACCCTAACAAAACTAACTCGATTACATGATAAATCTCATCCAACCCATCACCGTCCAGCAAGCCTACGATGGAATTACTCACGCACAGCAGTGAGCATCATGAAATTGGTGATGGAGGATGGTGGATGATGACGACGGCGATGGATTCCCCTCTCCGGAGCCTCGAACGGACTCCAGATCAGCCCTCCCGAGAGAGATTAGGGCTTGGCGGCGGCTCCGTATCGTAAAACGCGATGAATCCTTCTCTCTGATTTTTTTCTCCCCGAACGTGAATATATAGAGTTGGAGTTGAGGTCGGTGGATCACCGAGGCGCCGCGAGGCGCGCCCCCCACCCTCGTGGACAGGGCGTGGGCCCCCTGGTCTTAATTCTTTCACCAGTATTTTTCATAAATTCCAAAAATATTCTCCGTGAAGTTTCAGGTCATTCCGAGAACTTTTATTTCTGCACAAAAATAACACCATGGCAATTCTGCTGAAAACAGCGTCAATCCGGGTTAGTTACATTCAAATCATGCAAGTTAGAGTCCAAAACAAGGGCAAAAGTGTTTGGAAAATTAGATACGACGGAGACATATCAACTCCCCCAAGCTTAATCCTTTGCTTGTCCTCAAGCAATTCCGTTGACAAACTGAAAGTGATAAAAAACTTCTACGAGTTTGCTCTTGTTGTTGTAAATATGTAAAGCCAGCGTTCAAGTTTTCAGCACTGATTATGAACTAATCATATTCACAATAACACTTAGGTCTCATGTTTACTCATATCAATGGCATAATCAACTAGCGAGCAATAATAATAAATCTCGGATGACAACACTTTCTCAAAACAATCATAATATGATATAACAAGATGGTATCTCGCTAGCCCTTTCTGAGACCGCAAAACATAAATGCAGAGCACCTCCAAAGATCAAGGACTTACTAAACATTGTATTCATGGTAAAAGAGATCCAGTCATAGTCATACTCAATATAAACTAATAGTAATGCATGCAAATGACAGTGGTGCTCTCCAACTGGTGCTTTTTAATAAGAAGAGGATGACTCAACATAAAACTAAATAGATAGGCCCTTCGCAGAGGGAAGCAGGGATTTGTAAAGGTGCTAGAGCTCGAGTTTTGAAATAGAGATAAATAATATTTTGAACGGCATACTTTCATTGTCAACATAACAACTGAGAGATCTCGATATCTTCCATGCTACACACATTATAGGTGGTTCCCAAGCAAAATGGTAAAGTTTATACTCCCCACCACCAACAAGCATCAATCCATGGCTTACCCGAAACAACGGGTGCCTCCAACTAACAACTGTCCTGGGGGAGTTTTGTTTGCAATTAATTTGATTTGGCTTGAGCATAGGACTGGGCATCCCGGTGACCATCCATTTTCTCGTGAGTGAGGAGCGGAGTCCACTCCTCTTGAGAATAACCCGCCTAGCATGGAAGATACAGACAACCCTAGTTGATACATGAGCTATTCAAGCATACAAAACAGAATTTCATTTGATGGTTTAGAGTTTGGCACATACAAATTTACTTGGAACGGCAGGTAGATACCGCATATAGGAAGGTATGTTGGACTCATATGGAATAACTTTGGGGTTTATGGAAGTGGATGCACAAGCAGTATTCCCGCTTAGTACAAGTGAAGGCTAGAAAAAGACTGGGAAGCGACCAACTAGAGAGCGACAACAGTCATGAACATGTGAGGGAGTCCCGGATTATGGGGTGTCCGGATAGCCGAACTCTTACCGTTGGCCGGACTCCTGGACTATGAAGATACAAGATTGAAGACTTCGTCCCGTGTCTGGATGGGACTTTCCTTGGCGTGGAAGGCAAGCTTGGCGATACGGATATGTAGATCTCCTACCATTGTAACCGGCTCTGTGTAACCCTAACCTATCCGGTGTCTATACAAACCGGATGGTTCTAGTCCGTAGGATGAACAACAATCATACCATAGGCTAGCTTCTAGGGTTTATCCTCCTTGATCTCATGGTAGATCTACTCTTGTACTACCCATATCATCAATATTAATCAAGCAGGAGTAGGGTATTACCTCCATCGAGAGGGCCCAAACCTGGGTAAAAACATCGTGCCCCTTGTCTCCTGTTACCATCCACCTAGACGCACAGTTCGGGACCCCCTACCCGAGATCCGCCGGTTTTGACACCGACAACATGCATTAAAATTAATAAACATTGAGTGCAAGCATGAGTAGGATATAATCCACCATGAACATAAATATCGTGGAGGATATGTTGATTTTGTTTCAACTACATGTGTGAACATGTGCCAAGTCAAGCAACTCGAATCGTTCAAAGGAGGATACCAACCTATCATACCACATCACAACCATTTTAATAGCATGTTGGCACACAAGGTAAACCATTATAAACTCCTAGCTAATTAAGCATGGCATAAGCAACTATAATCTCTAATTTTCATTGCAAACATGTTTCATTCATAATAGGCCGAATCAGGAACGATGAACTAATCATATTTACAAAAACAAGAGAGGTCGAGTTCATAACAGCTTCTCTCATCTCAATTAGTCCATCATATATCGTCATTATTGCCTTTCACTTGCACGACCAAACGGTGTGGACAATAATAATAGTGCACGTGCAATTGGACTAAGCTAGAATCTGCAGGCATTTTAATACACAGGAGAAGACAAGGTAATACGGGCTCTTTGTTAAATCAACAATAATCCATATAAGATCCACTTCAACATTTTAATTATGGTCTTCTCATCTCGACCCCCAAGGAAAAGAAAAGAAACAAAAATATTTAGATGGGAAAGCTCCCAACAAGCAAAAGAAGAACGAGAAATCTTTTTGGGTTTTCTTTTAATTATTACTACTACAGGCATGGAAAGTAAACTAACTAAAAGCTACAACTATTTTTTTTTCTTAAGGTTTTTCAAACACACAAGAAGAAGACTAAAAACGGAAATTAAACTAGCATGGATAGTACAATGAAAAAGTATGAGCACTGACAACTAGAATGAGTGTGTGAACATGAATGTAATGTCGGTGAGAAATACGTACTCCCCCAAGCTTAGGCTTTTGGCCTAAGTTGGTCTATGCCCATGGATGGCCTGGCGGATATCCAAAGTTGTAACTGCGGTCGTACTGAGATGCAGCAGCTACTGCCTCAAGAGTTGCAGCTTGGAGGCGAGCCGCCTCCGTCCTCCTCTCATACTCATTCGCCTCCTCTCGGGTTATAACATATCTCCCTTTTTCCTGAAAGTCAAAGAAAGCGGATATCCTGGACAGTGCAACGTCTGTCAAAGATTAGTCGGTATTGGAGGAACTGTTCATTCCTCTCAACAAACTGATGACGAACAATAGAATTATAATCTAAATAAGCAGGAGGCAATTCCATATCATTTTCATGTATGGGTATCTCAAGATAATTAGCTACACGGGTTGCATAAATTCCACCAAACAAATCTCCACTAATACTGTTACGATGCAACCTTCATGCAACAATAGCCCCCAAGTTGTATTGTTTATCTCCTAATACTGTTATGATGCCTCGCCCTTGCCGTTAATGCATCTACCTATAAAAAGAGCAAAATAATGTATAGCAGGAAAATGAATGCTCCCTATGGTAGCTTGTGTTATTTCTCTAGATTTACCCACAGTGATACTAGCAAGAAAATCTTTACTCAGATTTGCGAGGTTCACTAGCACTACCCCATTGTGGAAGTTTACAAGCAGTATTAAAATCTTCTAAGTCCATGGTATAAGATTTATCATAGAGATCAAATAGGACAGTGTGAGAATTGCGCGAGGATGTAAATTTAAAATTTCTCACAAAGGAATCAGTTAGGTGGTAATATTGGGGGCACTTATCTAACATGAAGCCCACGAGTTCAGCAGTACCCACATATGCGTCAAATTCCTCCTTAATTCCTGCTTGGACCATGAGATTTTCTGACGGCCATTCACAAGGCCGCACTTGAGCTTCTCTTGGTAGTTCATAGTCTGGCTCACGTATTGCGGTCCTGGGTCCTTGCTTCCTTGAAGAACCACCTTGGTACATTTTCCTAAACATATTTCTTCCTCTGAAATTTTTTTAAAATTTTTAGTGACTTAAAATAAAAGTGAACCAAACTCAACAAAATTGATAGCAACTACTCCCACATGTGCCTAGAGACTATATCATGCATTAGAACTACTTGGGAATAAATAAATTTGAAATGCAAGCTCAAGAACAGGGTCACCAAGCACCAAAAATTTGCAATAAATAAAGCACTAGAACAAAAACTAATTGGACCATTGGAGGAGTCACGTACCGAAGAACAATCCCCAAAGCAGTTTTGTGAATGGAGCTTTGAGCAAGGAGATCGAAAATCGCAGCAAGACGAGCTAGAAAACGAGTTTGAGCTATGTGGTGATTTTTTTTCTGGAGGAAGGAGTGTGTGGGTGATGGAATAAGTGGAGGGGGGCCACGTGGGGCCCACGAGGCAGGGGGCGCACCCAGGGTGGTGGGCGCGCCCTGGACCCTCGTGGCCAGGTGGCTACTCCCCCTGATGTGTTCTCGGTGCCAGATATTCTTAAATATTCTAGAAAAAATCATATTCCTTTTATTTTCGGGGTATTTTTTATTGCAAGGATAATTCAGAAAACAGACAGAAAATACTATTTTGCTTTATTAAATCTAAATAACAGAAATTAAAAGGAGGGTACAGAACGTTGTGCTTTCTAACTTCATCCATCTCATGCTCATCAAAAGTAATACACTAACAAGGTTGATACGGTCTTGTTAACAAACTCATTCCAAATCTCATGAAACCGGATAATTTTTTAATAGCACTAAGTTACCTCAATGGGGATATGCACGTCCCCAATAATAAGGATATCATATTTCTTCTTGATAGTAGGAAGAGGAAATTCAAAACCTCCCATAATAATCGATGGAATTTTTCTAATAGAATTGATACTTGGACTTGAGGTTGTTTCCTTGGAAAGTGTACCATATGCTCATTACCATTAACATGAAAAGTGACATTGCCTTTGTTGCAATCAATAATAGCCCCTGCAGTATTCAAAAAGGGTCTACCAAGGATAATCGACATACTATCATCCTCGGGAATATCAAGAATAACAAAGTCCGTTAAGATAGTAACGTTTGCAACCACAACAGGCACATCCTCACAAATACCGACAGGTATAACAGTTGATTTATCAGCCATTTGCAAAGATATTTCAGTAGGTGTTAACTTATTCAAATCAAGTCAAGATATAAAAAGAGAGGCATAACACTAACACCGGCTCCAAGATCACATAAAGCATTTTTGACATAGTTTCTTTTAATAGAGCATGGTATAGTTGGTACTCCTGGATCTCCTAGTTTCTTAGGTATTCCAACCTTAAAAGTATAATTAGCAAGCATGGTGGAAATTTCAGCTTCCGGTATCTTCCTTTTATTTGTACCAATATCTTTCATGTACTTAGCATAAGGATTCATTTTAAGCATATCAGTCAAACGCATGCGCAAAAAGATAGGTCTAATCATTTCAGCAGAGCGCTCAAAATCCTCATCATCCTTTTTCTTGGATGGTTTAGGAGGAAAAGGCATGGGTTTCTGAACCCATGGTTCTCTTTCTTTACTGTGCTTCCTAGCAATGAAATCTCTCTTATCATAACGTTGATTCTTTGATTGTGGGTTATCAAGATCAACAGCAGGTTCAATTTCTACATCATTTTTATTGCTAGGTTGAGCATCAACATGAAAATCATCATTAATATTGTCACTAGGTTCATGTTCATTACCAGATTGTGTTACAGCATCAGAAATAGAAATATCATTGAGATTCTCAGGTGTGTCAACAACAGGTTCACTAGAAGCATGCAAAGTCCTATCATTTTTCTTTTTCTTCTTTTTAGAAGGACTAGGTGCATCAACATTAGTTCTCTGAGAATATTTCTCAATTATCTTAGGGTGGCCCTCAGGATACAAAGGTTCCTGAGTCATTTTACCCCCTCTAGTCTTAACTCGAACAGCATTATCATTTTTCTTGTTATTTAATTCATTGAGCAAATCATTTTGAGCTTTAAGCACTTGTTCCACTTGATTGGTAACCATAGAAGCATGTTTACTATAATTTTAAGTTCACCTTTAACTCTAGACATATAATCACTCAAGTGTTCAATCATATAAGCATTAAGTTTCAATTGTCTACCAACATAAGAATTTAAGTGTTCTTGTTTAACAATAAAATTATCAAGCTCATCTAAGCATTGGCTAGCAGACTTATAACGAGGAATATCAGCTTATCAAATCTATAGAGAGAATTTACCTTTACTACCTGTGTCGGGTTATCAAGACCATGTGTTTCTTCAATAGGTGGTAAATTCTTAACGTCTTCAGCTTTAATACCCTTTTCTTTCATAGATTTCTTTGCCTCTTGCATATCTTCAGGACTGAGAAATAGAATACCCCTTTTCTTCGGAGTTGCCTTAGGAGTTGGTTCAGGAAGTGTCCAATTATTTTCATTAGTCAACATATTATTCAATAGCAATTCAGCTTGATCAACTGTTCTTTCCCTGAAAACACAACCAGCACAACTCTATCCAGGTGGTCTCTGGAAGCATCAGTTAGTCCATTATAAAAGATATCAAGTATTTCATTTTTCTTGAGAGGATGATCATGCAAAGCATTAAGCAATTGGAGAAGCCTCCCCGAAGATTGTGGGAGACTCTCTTCTTCAATTTGCACAAAATTATATATTTCCCTTAAAGCAGCTTGTTTCTTATGAGCGGGGAAATATTTAGCAGAGAACTAATAAATCATATCCTGGGGACTACGCGCACAACCAGGATCAAGAGAATTAAACCATGCTTTAGCATCACCCTTTAATGAGAACGGAAATAATTTAAGGATATAGTAGTAACGAGATTTCTCATCATTAGTGAATAGGGTGGCTATATCATTTAATTTAGTAAGATGTGCCACAACAGTTTCAGATTCATAGCCATAGAAAGGATCAGATTCAACCAAAGTCATTATCTCAGGATCGACAGAGAAATCATAATCCTTATCAAAAATACAGATAGGTGAAGTAGCAAAAGCCGGGTCATATTTCATTCTAGCATTCAAAGATTTTTCTTTCAGCTTAGCTAATAATTTCTTAAGATCATATCTATCATTCCCAGCAAGAAAATCTATAGCACTTTCTTCATCCATAACATAACCCTCAGGAACATTAGGAAATTCATATCTAGGGGGAGAATCTTCATCATCACTTTCATCAATATTATCAGTTTCAATAATTTCATTATCTCTAGCCCTAGCAAGTTGTTCATCAAGAAATTCACATAATAGCACAGTAGTATCAAGCATAGAAGTAGTTTCATCATAAGCATCATGCATAGCAGAAGTGGCATCATCAATAACATGCGACATATCAGAATTAATAGCAAAAGCAAGTTTTGGTGTCGCAAGTTTACTCAAAACAGAAGGAGAGTCAAGTGCAGAGCTAGATGGCAGTTCCTTACCTCCCCTCGTAGTTGAGGGATAAATCTTGGTTTTTTCATCTTTCAAGTTCCTCATAGTGATCAACAGATATAAATCCCAAGTGACTCAAAGAATAGAGTTATGCTCCTCGGCAACGGCGCCAGAAAATAGTCTTGATAACCCACAAGTATAGGGGATCGCAACAGTTTTCGAGGGTAGAGTATTCAACCCAAATTTACTGATTCGACACAAGGGGAGCTGAGGGAGTCCAGGATTAGGGGGTGTCCGGATAGCCGAACTATCACCATTGGCCGGACTCCTGGACTATGAAGATACAAGATTGAAGACTTCGTCCCGTGTCCGGATGGGACATTCCTTGGCGTGGAAGGCAAGCTTGGAGATACGGATATGTAGATCTCCTACCATTGTAACCGACTCTGTGTAACCCTAACCCTATCCAGTGTCTATATAAACCGGAGGGTTTTAGTCCGTAGGACGAACAACAATCATACCATAGGCTAGCTTCTAGGGTTTAGCCTCTTTGATCTCGTGGTAGATCTACTCTTGTACTACCATATCATCAATATTAATCAAGCAGGAGTAGGGTTTTACCTCTATCGAGAGGGCCCGGACCTGGGTAAAAACATCGTGTCCCTTGTCTCCTGTTACCATCCGCCTAGACACACAGTTCGGGACCCCCTACCCGAGATCCGCCGGTTTTGACACCGACAGGAGCCAAAGAATATTCTCAAGTATTAGCAGTTGAGTTGTCAATTCAACCACACGTGGAAGACGTAATATCTGCGGCAAAGTATTTAGTAGCAAAGTAGTATCGAAGTAACGTTAACGGTGGCAAAAGTAACAGTAGCAATTTTGTAGTAATTGTAACAGTGGCAGCGGAAAAGTAACTAAGCAAAGATCAATATGTGAAAAGCTCGTAGGCATTGGATCAGTGATGGATAATTATGTCGGATGCGATTCATCATGCAACAGTTATAACATAAGGTGACAGAGAACTAGCTCCGACTCATCAATGTAACGTAGGCATGTATTCGGAATATAGTCATACGTGCTTATGGAAAAGAACTTGCATGAAATCTTTTGTCCTACCCTCCCGTGGCAGTGGGGTCCTATTGGGAACTAAGGGATATTAAGTCCTCCTTTTAATAGAGTACCGGACCAAAGCATTAACACTTAGTAAATACATGAACTCCTCAAACTACGGTCATCACCGGGGGTGGTTCCGATTATTGTCACTTCGGGGTTACCGGATCATAACACATAGTAGGTGACTAATGACTTGCAAGATAGCAACAAGAACTCACATATATTCATGAAAACATAATAGGTTCAGATCTGAAATCATGGCACTCGGGCCCTAGTGACAAGCATTAAGCATAGCAAAGTCATAGCAACATCAATCTCAGAACATAGTGGATACTAGGGATCAAACCCTAACAAAACTAACTCGATTACATGATAAATATCATCCAACCCATCACCGTCCAGCAAGCCTACGACGGAATACTCACGCACGGCAGTGAGCATCATGAAATTGGTGATGGAGGATGGTTGATGATGATGACGACGACGGATTCCCCTCTCCGGAGCCCCGAACAGACTCCAGATCAGCCCTCCCGAGAGAGATTAGGGCTTGGCGGCGGCTCCGTATCGTAAAACGTGATGAATCCTTCTCTCTGATTTTTTTCTCCCTGAACATGAATATATAGTGTTGGAGTTGAGGTCGATGGAGCACCATGGGGCCCACGAGGCAGGGGGCGCGCCCAGGGGGTAGGTGCACCCCCACCCTCGTGGACAGGATGTGGGCCCCCTGGTCTTGATTCGTTCGCCAGTATTTTTTATAAATTCCAAAAATATTCTCCGTGAAGTTTTAGGTCATTCCGAGAACTTTTATTTCTGCAAAAAAATAACACCATGGCAATTCTGCTAAAAACAGTGTCAGTCAGGGTTAGTTCCATTCAAATCATGGAAGATAGAGTCCAAAACAAGGGCAAAAGTGTTTGGAAAAGTAGATATGATGGAGACGTATCAGTAGGGAACGTGCCACCTTTGGGGACGAAACGATATCCGTTGCCTCTTATTGCTTTCAAAAAATTTCGAGTGTCAACATAGAGCAACAGGAGTGTTGTGTTCAATTTTGGAATTTTTCGGGGATCATTTGGACATTTTTATACATCAACTGGGTTTTCCAGGCATTTTATGCGCATAATTCAAATTTGAACTACATGCACATTCTTCAATGCATATAAACTGGTGAAAAATCATATATGTGTCCTTGGTTGCATGCTTATGTCCCATGCAAGAAATGGGATTGAATTTCAAACACCTTGCCACCGTCATTCGACCGCAAACATTGAGATACATGTCTTTTAATTTCTAGTAAATTCGAAACTCGTCTGAAATTCATGAAACTTGGCATGCTATCATGGAGCGGCATCAACATGCCGTGGTAAAAAATTTGTCCCATTTGGGGCAGGTTTGGGTATAAGCTTCTCACAAACCAGAGCTTCTCACAACAAGCATGATGGTTTCGGTAGGGAACGTCCATTGCCTCTTATTGCTTCCAAAAACTTTTTTCTGTCAACATAGAACAACAGGAGTGTTGTGTCAATTTTTGTGATTTTTCGGGGTTTGTTTGGACATTTTTATGCATTAACTGAGTTTTCAATGCATTTATGTGCATAATTCAAATTTGAACTACGTGCACATGCTCCAGTGCATATAAATTAGTTGAAAAATCAAATCTGTGTCCTTGGGTGCATGCTTAGGTCCCATGCAAGAAATGGGAATGAATTTCAAACACTGGGTCACCGTTGATTGCCAGCAAAACATTGAGATCCCTAGTTTTTTAATTCTAGTAAATCCAAAAATCGTCTGAAATTCATGAAATTTGGCATGCTATGATGGAGCGGCATCATCATGTGGTGGTAAAAAATTTGTCCCATTTGGGTCAGGTTTGGGTATATGCTTCTCACAAACCAGAGCTTCTCACAACAAGCATGATGGTTTCGGTAGGGAATGTCCCACCTTTGGGGACGAAACGATATCCATTGCCTCTTATTGCTTCCAAAAAATTTCTCGTGTCAACATAGAACAATAGGAGTTTTGCGTGAATTTTTGTGATTTTTCGGGGTTTGTTTGGACATTTTTATGCATTAACTGAGTTATCGATGCATTTAAGTGCATAATTAATATTTTAACTAGATGCACATGCTCTAGTGCATATAAATTGGTTGAAAAATCAAATCTGTGTCCTTGGGTGCATGCTTAGGTCCCATGCAAGAAATGGGAATGAATTTCAAACACTGGGGCACCGTTGATTGCCGGTAAAACATTGAGATGCCTGGTTTTTAAATTCTAGTAAATCCAAAACTCGTCTGAAATTCATGAAACATGGCATGCTATGACGGAGCGGCATCAACATGCCGTGGTAAATTTTTTCCCATTTGGGGCAGGTGTGGGTATATGCTTCTCACAAACCAGAGCTTCTCACAAAAAGCATGATGGTTTCGGTAGGGAACGTCCCACCTTTGTGGACGAAACAATATCCATTGCCTCTTATTGCTTTCAAATTTTTTTCTCGTGTCTACATAGAACGACAGGAGTGTTGTGTCAATTTTTGTGATTTTCCAGGGTTCGTTTGGACATTTTTATGCATTAACTGAGTTTTCAATGCATTTACGTGCATAATTCAAGTTTCAACTACATGCACATGCTCCAGTGCATATAAATTGGTTGAAAAATCAAAGATGTGTCCTTGGGTGCATGCTTAGGTCCCATGCAAGAAGTGGGAATGAATTTCAAACACCGGGGCACCGTTGATTGCAGGCAAAACATTGAGATACATGGCTGTTAATTTCTAGTAAATCCAAAATTCGTCCGAAATTCATGAAACTTGGCATGCTATCACGGAGCAGCATCAACATGCCGTGGTAAAAATTTTGTCCCATTGGGGGCAGGTTTGGGTATATGCTTCTCACAAACAAGAGCTTCTCACAAGAAGCATGATGGTTTCGGTAGGGAATGTCCCACCTTTGGGGACGAAACGATGTCCATTGCCTCTTATTGCTTCCAAAAAATTTCTCGTGTCAACATAGAACAACAGGAGTGTTGTGTCAATTTTTGTGATTTTTCGGGGTTCGTTTGGACATTTTTATGCATTAACTGAGTTTTCAATGCATTTATGTGCATAATTCAAATTTGAACTACATGCACATGCTCCAGTGCATATAAATTGGTTGAAAAATCAAATCTGTGTCCTTGGGTGCATGCTTAGGTCCCATGCAAGAAATTGGAATGAATTTCAAACACCGCGGCACCATTGGTTGCCGGCAAAATATTGAGATGCCTGGTTTTTAAATTCTAGTAAATCCAAAACTCGTCTGAAATTCATGAAACTTGGCATGCTATCATGGAGCAGCATCAACATGCCGTGGTCAAAAATTTATCACATTTGGGGCAGGTTTGAGTATATGCTTCTCACAAACCAGAGCTTCTCACAACAAGCATGATGGTTTCGGTAGGGAACGTCCCACCTTTGGGGACGAAATGATATCCATGGCCTCTTATTGCTTTCAATTTTTTTCTCATGTCAACATAGAGCAACAGGAGTGTTGTGTCAACTTTTGTGATTTTTCAAGGTTCGTTTGGACATGTTTATGCATTAACTGAGTTTTCAATGCATTTATGTGCATAATTCATATTTGAACTACATGCACATGCTCCAGTGCATATAAATCGGTTGAAAAAACAAATATGTGTCCTTATGTGCATGCTTAGGTCCCATGCAAGAAATGGGAATGAATTTCAAACACCAGCGCACTGTTGATTGCCTTCAAAACATTGAGATGCCTGGTTTTTAAATTCTAGAAAATCCAAAACTCGACTGGTGTGCAGTTTCACCGAGAAGCGTGTGAGATATTCAATGCAGGATTTGTGCATCTCTTCAACGCAAACGGTTAAGTGAACCAGTAAAGCGGCAGAAAATAAACCAAAAAATATACGTGCTGCCACACGCCCCGTGTGCGTCTTGACGGCGTGTGAGTTGTGGGACGCATGCGAGCAGTCCGCCGTGCAGGCATACTAGGAGGCGTACGTGCAGGTGTGTGTATTGACGGGGAGGCATGCGAGTAGCTATGTGAAATGATGGTAGGAATGGCAGACGTCCGCCGCGCAGGCTCACCGAGAGGCGAGACAACTTTTGACCGCAGCCTGCCTCGCTCCCACTGGTCCGTATTAATTGCGCGCCCGAGCCGCCGGCCATAATAGGCGGCCGCACCCCCCGGTCCCAAGTGGTCACCGACGTCTGGACTCCGGAGTGTATGACAATGCCTCCGAAGCGCGCCAATGGAGGGAGTGGCAACGCTAGGCCTGGTGAAGCACCCGTACAACGCGTGAAGTTGGCCACAGAGGTTTCCGTCTTCACCGACGAGGTCTCGCGCGGGCAGCAGCACGACCTCGAATTCGTCGGCACCGTCGTGCCCCCCCCCCCCCTAGCCGGAGCCGGAGGTTAACAGCAACTCCGACAACAACTGCGACTCCGATGAAAAACCGGTTAGTCATCTATATACCCATTTGTGTGGCAAACATATCAAGTGTTTTCTATCGTTAATCCCCCCACCCCGCCCCTCTATAATTTTTCTGGAGTACAAATCCTATGGTTATGTTCTCTCAGTCCATGAAATCAGAGTAATTAAGATCCGTTAGATGCACGTAGTGTATTAATTGTTTGAATGTTATTCGTTCAGAGTTGGCGATTAATTGTTTGTTCTGTACAAATGATTTTTGCTAATAATCCGACTAGGGTTAGCTTGCGTGCTAATAATTCATGGCCAGATCTTGAGAATTGATTTTGAATGTTCTACATATATGTTTGTGCCTTTTTTCTTCCTGATCTAGAGAATTGATTTCGAATGTCCTACATGTTATGCCATTTTTTTCTTTCAGATTGGTATGTACACAGATGAGGCTCCGACTAGCGCCGCCGTCGGATGTAGTTCTTGGACCCGACTGTGCGGCCAGAAGCGCCCCCTAGACCTGAGGAACCAGTAGAATCTCCGGCGGACCGCATCAACGATCTCCCGGACGGAATCCTTGGGGATATCATCTCCCTTCTCCCCACCAAGGATGGCTGCCGCACACAAGTCCTCGCATCTCGGTGGCGCACTCTGTGGTGCACCGCGCCTCTTAATCTCGACTATCGTCAGCTATCTATCAATGATGATTTTGAACTCCCCGGAGCCATCATCTCCTCCCACGAGGGCTCCGTTCAACGCATCTGCATCCTGGCATGCTACCTGCTGGACATACCTTACACGGTGGCCGCCTAGCTGACATCCCGTCAATTCGATAAACTCTAGCAGCTTGAGTTCTACCATTACCGCGATAGGTTACCACCAAGATCTGCATTTGTGCCCTCACCACCGATGCTCATCTCATGGTTTTCCTCCTCACTCCACACCACCACCTTTACCCGGTGCCATCTAGCAGACTATCTGGTACAAATGCTTCGACTGCCAGTGCTGAAAAAACTTGCGCTTGTGTTGGTTGATCTATCGGTGGCCTCACTTCACAGCATCATCCAATCTAGCTGCCCTGCACTGCAGCGTTTGGTGCTTGTTTTGGACTAGGAATCCATATCCCTTGTCTCAAAATAAAGTCGTCTCACCTTGTAAGCATTGGAATTCATTTTGAAGGATAGGAGCTCATCATCGAAGACGCCCTTCACTTCAAACCTTCACAAATAACTATGGTCTTTGTGCCTAAACTGGAGACCTTGGGTGCAATTAGCGATCCGTTTAAATGGTTCAAGATGGTGTTTGCATCCACACCTATTGAGGTACTGTATATTATTCACGTACACTTTTTTAATTTGCATTTTCATTTGTGCGCATAAGTTAAGTATCATCTTGGAGTACACTTTCAGTGCTAATGTTATGTTCTATGCTCAATGAAGCGCTTGTCCATCCTATCAATGGTGGTGGATTCTATCAAGACCTTATATATCACTATGTAGTATTTTGATCTCAACATCATTATTGCCTTGCTGCAATGCTTTCCATGTCTGGAGAATTTGTATATGAAGTTGATGATTTCACACACATTGAAAGCCCATATACAATGTACTATAATTAATCATTCAGCTATCACTCTTTCAACATAATCTTTTTTAGACATTAACTGTTTTCAATCTTCATCTCTATTTAGGCACTAACACATGGAGAAAAAGGTATAAGCAATCGATGGTTCAAGAAGCACCGGGATTTTCTCAGATCTCACCACATTCGTTTGAAGACAGTAACACGGGAAGGATATGCATCCAACAATGCAAACACTAGCTTTGTCACATTCTTCATGTTGAATGCGAGGTCACTATTGTCCGTGAGGATTAAGTTTTTCAACAAGAAATTTCTTACGGCTGCAGATGTTGAACAACATAAAAAGAAGTTTCATGTGGACCTAAGGGCTTCTGATCGTGCTCGGCTTCTATTGCAACAGCTTGTCATCATGGACAAGTAGAATTTCTGGCCGGGGATCTTGATTTTATGGATCAGACCGATCCATTTGATTGTGATTGTCGAAAACATTGGTTGAGTTACATGTCATTGTCCTGTTCAATCTGGATTTTGTCTAAACTTGATGAGCAATTAATCCTCGTGCTTTTGTACTGTTTGTTAGCTGGAGTTAGATATTGTTGCCCTTTTCAACTCGGCTTTGACCCATATTTTCTTTCATACTGGGCCAATGGCTTGCCATTTATTTAATTAAAGCATAAATATTATAAGCATTCACAACATAGGCAAAGAACATCACTCTCACGGGATCCTTGAGATCTTTGTTCATTACAGAACCGCAAATTTTTAGTGCCCACCAGCACCCACAAACTTATTTTTAGCTTGCACACCAAGGGTTGTAATTCTTAATAAGAAAAGCTGCATAGTAGTCACATATTTGGATTTATCATTTGGGACCCACTAGGAAAAAGCCTATCCCGGGCGGTGCCGACTCGACAGTAAACATTGAGAAACCTGGTTTTAAAATTACTGTAAATCCAAAACTAGCCTCAAAATCATGAAACTTGGCATGGTGTTATGTCATAGCACCAACATGTTGTGGTAAAAAATTAGTCCAATTTGGGGCATGTTTTGGTACAATCTTCTTACAAACCGGAGCTTCTCTCAAAAAGGCTCATGGTTCTGAGAGGGACCTTGTCACCTATGTGTGCAAAACAACATACAATGTCTCTTCCCGCCTTGATTTATTTTACAGAGGCAACATGCAACTATATATACTAGCGTCGTCCTAAAAATATGAAATTAATCAAGGTTCTTTTTGCCTTTTTATACATCATTTTAGTTTCATAGGCATTTTGGAACGTACTTTCGTGTGTGGAAAGGGCATGTATGTAGTAGCCACATATGTAATTCGATGTTCAATCTGTTTATGGAATCAAGTCCTTATACATGTTATTCTTCTGTAGACAGAGCAAATCACACGGCTTATTAGCAGCAATCGTCTATGTTATTATTGGTCCGCGCACACATTTCTGATTACGGACCTGTTTGCCGCATATCACACACATCTTGTTCAATTGAACCGTTTGGATTGTGTTTCCTGATCACACACAGTTCATCCTAGTGACCCGTATGTTGTATATCGCACACACCTTCATCTGGCTGCCCGTTTATTTTGTTCCTCATCATCGCAAACAGTTAATTGAACTGAACCATATGCCCTGCATCGCACAGCAACTAAAATCTGAACCGTGTTTGATGGATCCTCCGTCGCAAATGTTTTGCACCTTTTTTAATGGTTTTTTACACCACTGTTTGCGATTATTGCATCCAACAAAGTTTCGTCGAAGGGTCTCTAATCATAGTGTCTCGTTAGCAGCATCCTGCAGTAGTGGATGGGTACAGATAAATCTTCTTTCAAGTTTAAGAACAAGCATGGAAATAGCTTGGCATAATTTTTGGTTCTTTTAAGTATAGGAGCATCATCACAAGCAAAAGTTCCAGTGCAATTGAAGAATTCTTGGATAACACTTTTTCCTATAATATTCCCATGTCCCATCAGAAAAGATTTAGCATCAAGATCGGTAGTAATTTCAATTTTAGCAGTTTTACCATCCTCACTCTTTTCCATGCCAAAATCACCGATGAAAGCAAGTACAAAGAAGCGAACAGAAAAAAGGCAAACGGAAAATATTTTTGTATTTTTGCGAAAACTTTTTAAAAGCGGAGGAGATGAAAACGAGCGGCAAATGGCAAATAATGTAAATTCAAGGATATGTAAGTTTATGTATAGGTCCTTGATAGATGTTGATGATGTATGCCCAGCAACGGCGCCAGAATTCTAACTGCGACTTGTGAATTGCGTTGGGATTTCCCCAAAGAGGAGAGGATGATGTAGTACAGTAGAGAAGTATTTCCGTCAGTTAAGAACCAAGGTTACCAATCCAGTAGGAGAACCATGCAACAGCTCGTTAGTAGCACCTGCACACAAATAGCAAATCCTTGCAACCCAAGGCGAACAAGGGGTTGCCAATCCCTTAATGATCGGTGCAAGATAAAATTGTGTAGTAATTGATAGATAGGTTGAACAAAAATTTAAAAATTAAGTAAAATCGCAGCAAGGTATTTTTAGGGTTTTGAGTATATGATAAAAGTAGACCTGGGGGCCATAGTTTTCACTAAAGGCTTCTCTCTTGGAAATAGCATACGGTGGGTAAACAAATTACTGTTGGGCAATTGATAGAAAAGCGAATAATCATGACGTTATCCAAGGCAATGATCATGTATATAGGCATCATGTCCGATACAAGTATACCGACTCCTGCCTGCATCTACTACTATTACTCCACACATCGACCGCTATCCAGCATGCATCTAGAGTATTAAGTTCATAAAGAACGGAGTAACACCTTAAGCAAGATGACTTGATGTAGACAAAGTAAACTCACGCATGAATAAACCCCATCTTTTTATCCTTAATGGCAACGGTACAAACACGTGTCATGTCCCCTTCTGTCACTGGGACTGAGCACCACAAGATTGAACCCATCACAAAGCACCTCTTCCATTGCAAGAAAAATCAATCTAGTTGGCCAAACCAAATAAATAGATCGTAGAGAAATGCAAAGCTATAATAATCATGCATAAAAGATTTCAGAGAAGTCTAAAATAATATTCATGGATAATCTGATCATAAACTCACAATTCATCGGATCCCAACAAACACACCATAAAAAGTGATTACATCGAATTTAACTCCAAGAACATCAAGGAGAACATTGTATTGATGATCAGAGAGAGAGAGAGAGAGAGAGAGAGAGGGAGATCTAGCTACTAACTATGGACCCGTAGGTCTATGGTAAACTATTCACACATCATCTTAAGGGTAGCAACACTACAAAAAAGACAAATTCGTGACATTTTGGGCCGAACGAATTTTTTTTCTGTCATACATATGACACTTCTATGATGATAATTGTGACAAAACCCGGTATCATCATAGATGTGGTGGGCTCCTACTTCTATGAAAAAAACATGACAGAAAATGGGCTTTTCTTCCTGGGCGGGCCGGAGACGCAGCTGCATGACATTCTTTGGGCCGTCCATGACGGAAAAAACCGTGGTAGAAGCGAGGGGGAGGAAAATTTCGGGGAGTTGCCGGTTATGGTGGGAGGTCGGGGGCCGAGTGATGCGCTTTTCTCTCGTACACGTACGCGCGTGTGTGCGAGGCGTTGGCTCTAACTGAACCCGAGCGATTGCACTTTGCGATCTACGGCGTTCTTGAACCCGGCGATTGATCGATGGCTGTTAATCGAACCCGATCGGCGATTCCTTTGCTCTGCTGCTAAGCTGAAGCTGATCATTGGATGAGCAAAGTGAGCTGCGGGCGGGGGGGTTGGATGAACTGTGAGCGGTGCCGTTGCCTCTGGATGAACAGGACCCGTGGTGTGGAGGGCTGGATGAGCGATGAAGCGGTGGAGGGGTGGCCGTGGAGGGTGGTTGAACAGGACCCGTGGTGTGGAGGGCTGGATGAGCGATGAGACGATGGAGGGGTGCCCGTGGAGGGGTGGTTGAGCGATGGCCGGTGGAGTAAGCGCGCGGTGGAGGCTGGATGAACAGGAGCCCGTGGAGGCTGGAGGAGGTCGACGGTGGAGATGAACAGTATCCCGTGGAGTCCGTTTTGTGGTACGCCACACCCTCCCGATGAAACGGGACCCCGTTTGACCGTAGGAGGTCCGTTTAAATCCGTTTTTGCGATGCGGCACACCCATCCCGATCAACAGGACCCCGTTTGACCGTGGGAGGTCCGTTTAAATCCGCTTTGTGGTACGCCACACCCTCCCGATCAACAGGACCCCGTTTGACCGTAGGGAGGTCTGTTTCCTCCGTTTTGCGACGCCACACCCTCCCGATCAACAGGACCCGTTCCAACGTAGGGAGGTCCGTTTCTCTCACAGCGATACGCCAGGCCTCGTTTCCATCGCCTGTTCCGTCCAGCCCTCCCGATGAACACGACCACGCATTCCGTTCCGACCCAGCCGGTTGCCTCCCGATGAACACGACGCATTCTGTTGCCTCCCGATGAACACGACGACGACGTTGTTTCTCCGTTCTGACCCAGCCATGTACACGAGCCCTGGCCGTACATACACATACATGGCCGTATTTTCTTTCTTGCACCCTGGCTGCTGTACGTACGTGTACATGCTACGTGTGCGCCTCTACTACGACACGTACGCGCCTCTACTACGACACGTGCGCGCCTCTACATCGACTAGTATATATGTACGTACATGTTCGTGACCAGAATGACAACGCTACGTACGCTTCGACCAGGTGGGTCCCGACTGTCAGGCACTTCCTTGCGTGCGAAGATGTAGCTGGTGGGTCCCAGCAGTCAGGGGGGCGAATCGTTTTTTTTTCAGATGCACTTCCTTGCGTGCGAAGATGTAGCTGGTGGGTCCCAACAGTCAGTGGGCGAATCGTTTATTTTTTTGCCCAGACGCACTTACTTGCGTACGAAGATGTAGCTGGTGGGTCCCAGCAGTCAGGGGGGCGAATCATTTTTTTTTGCGAAATACGGTGGCCCGTCCGGTGGGTCCCCGCTGTCAGGTGAAGGAATAATTATTTTGCACGTAATAAGGAGGCACTTCCTTGCTGCGGCCGTGGACCAAGTATCGACCTCTCCACGTCTGATCCACGTCGATGGAAGCCATTCCTTGACCATATTGACCACGCCGCGCCGAGAGCACCGAGGCGATGGACGACGGCGAGGCCTAGGAAGGGGACGGCGGAGCGGGGAACACGCGGCATTGGATGCCCACGCGTGAAAGTCTGAGGGTTCACTGGTTCGCTGCGGTGTGAGGCTGCCATCGCCGCAGAATAATAGGGGGTGTGGGCGAGTAGAGGGATGGCCTGGCCAGCGGTGGGAGTATTAGGGGGCGGTGAGGCCTCCGCCGCATCGCAGCCGGCCATGGGAGGCAGGAGCATGAGGCACGAGCCGCGCTGGTTTGGGCGGCTGGAGCAAGAAGACCAGAGGTTGAAGAAGCACTACGGCCGTTGGATGGACATCGTACGGTCACTGGAGCTAGAATCATGCATATTGACCAAGTTGACAAAGCCCTCCGTCCCAATCAACTTTGTAGGCCCACAAGTCAGCCTGCCACTATGTTGGGTCCCAGCTAACAGGCGGAGTATTCATTTTTTTGTGCGTAATAAGGAGGCACTTCCTTGCGTGCGAAGATATAGCTGGTGGGTCCGAGCTGTCAGCGGTGGTAACATTTTTTTTCGCGAAATACAGAGGCCCTTTCGGTGGGTCCCTGATGTCAGGTGGAGGAATCATTATTTTGCGCGTAATAAGGAGGCATTTCCTTGCATGCGGCCGTGGACCTAGCTGTCGGCCTCTCCACGTACAGTCCACTTCAGATGCATGTCGATCGTTGACCACGTTGACCAGGCCGCGCCGAGAGCACCAGGGCGGTGGACGATGGCGAGGCCTAGGAAGGGAACGACACGGAGGCAGGGAAGACTCGACAGTTGTTTCCCACGCGGAGGGGAGTACGATCTGAGGGTTTCTTGGTTCGTCGTCTGCCGTCGCCGGAGAATAACCGCAGGTGTGGGTGAGTAAAGGGATGCTAGGCCAGCGATGGGAGTACGGTGGGGTGGTGAGGCCTGCCCGGCAGCAGAGCCGGCGTGAGGAGGAGGAAGCGAGCAGTCCCTTGACGCTTGTTTGAGCGGCTGGAGCAGGAAGAGCAGAGATTGAAGAAGCACGACAGCCGTTGGATGGCCATCCAACAGTCACTGCTTGTGCGTCAACCTTTTTTTTAGGAAAGCCTCAAATCTGTGGAAAACAGCATACAGCCCATCTGCCATTATTTCTAATAATTTACAGCCCATTTGCTAATTCTTAACGTTTTTTTTTGGAGCCCATATTTTTTTGTTAGCATTACAGCCCATATTGTGGCCACGGTTAAAAAATTATACGAAATTTTGCATATTTCGGTGCAGTCCGAACTGTTTTTAATCCCGAAATTTTGACTCACATTCAAACTGATTTTAAAAATAAATGTATATCAATATAAAATCCAACAAATTCTCCACGCATAAAAATTAATGTAATTTAAAATCTCGAAATGAAAAAAGATATTTGAAACTAATTGCCGGTTTGATGTGTTTTAAAAATGTACAACCCATTTCCCATTACTGATGGGCCATTTTCTCGGCCAGCCGAATGAAAGCTCTCCTCGTCTCGAAAGATTTACAGCCCAACAGGCCTGACAAAGCGACTTACTTGGCAAATCACAAAAAACTGGGTTGTGGCCGTGGACCTAGCTGTCAGCCTCTCCATGTACAATACTCTTCCGATGGAAGTCGTTCCTTGACCACGTTGACCACGCCGCACGGAGTGCACCACGGCGGTGGACGACGGCGACGCCTAGGAAGGGGACGACGCGGAGCCGGGGAAGACGCGGCAGTGGAAGCCCGCGCGGAGACGAGTGCGAGGGTTCATTGGTTCGGCTGCGGTGTGAGGCTGCCGTCGCCACAGGGCCTGGCCAGTGGTGGGAATAGTAGGGGGCGGTGAGGCGTCCATGACGGCACAGCCGGCCACGGGAGGCAGGAGCATGAGGCACGACCGGCGTTGGTTTGGGCGGCTGGAGCAAGAAGACCAGAGGTTGAAGAAGCACTACGGCCGTTGGATGGACATCGTACGGTCACTAGAGTTAGAATCGTTCATATTGACTAAGTTGACAAAGCCCTTCGTCCCCGTCAACTTAGTAGTCCCACAAGTTAGCCTCCCACCAAGGTGGGTCCCAGCTAGGAGGGGAGTATTCATTTTTTGTGCGTAATAAGGAGGCACTTCCGGTGGGTCCGAGCTGACAGGGGGGGGGGACATTTTTTCGCGAAATACGGTGGCCCGTCAGGTGGATCCCTGCTGTCAGTTGGAGGAACAATTATTTTCCGTGTAATAAGGAGGCACTTACTTGCTGCGGCCGTGGACCCAGCTGAGACTCTCCACGTACAGTATACTTCCGATGGAAGTCGTTCCTTGACCACGTTGACCTCGCCGCGTTCTGTTGCATCCATGCGTCCATGGGTGTGGTGCATCCCCACTGTCAGCCTCTCACATACAGTCATCTTCTGATGACTCCCGGTTGTTGACCATGTTGACCACACCGTGTCGAGCGCACCCAGACTGGAACGACCCAGAGATGGGGAAGACGGGGTAGTGGAGTCGCAGATGGAGAGGAGTTGGAAACTTCACTGGTTCGGGTGCGCGTCAGCACAGCCGCGATGCCGCCCCCGGGAGACAGGAGCAAGAACAGAGGTTGAAGAAGGAGCACGGCTGTTGGATTAACATCCAACGGTCCAGCTGCTAGAATCATTTGTTGATTAAGTTGACAAAGTCGTGCGTACATGTCCGCTTAGTAGGCCCACAAGTCAGTCACCAAATCTAACGTGTCTCAGCTTTCAACGGGATGAATAATTTTTTTCGCAAAACAAGGAGGCACTTCCTTCTGTGCGAAGATACAGCCGGTGGGTCCCAGCTGTCAGGTGGAGGAAACATATTTTTCAGCTTAATAAGAAGGAACTTTCCTTGCGTGCGACCATGGACCTTGTGGGTCCCAGCAGTCAGGCTCTCCACGTACAGTCCTCTTCCGATGACTCTCGTTTGTTGACCACGTCGCACCGAACACAGCGAGGCGATGGACAACGGCGAGGCCTCGGACGAGAATGACTCGGAGATGGGAAAACGCGGCAGTGGAGTCGCAGATTGAGAGGAGGAGAAGGGTTATAACTGGTTCTGTTGCGGTGTGGGGCTGTAGTCTGTGGAGAATAACAGGAGGTGTCGAGGGGTGGAGGGATAGCTTGGCCGACGGTGGGGTAGCGCTTCGCAGTGATGCGTGCTAAGTAGAGCCGCTAGCCACCGGAGGCCGGACCAGGCTGTCCCGGCAACGCTGGAGGAAAAAAGACGAGAGATTGAAGGTGTATGCCGGCTGTTGGATATAAATCCAATGGCTGTTGATGACACAATCATTTGTTGACCAAGTTGACAACGCCCTGCGTAGGCTTCGACCTATTGGCCCACATGTCAGCCTGCAAAAATGTGGCATATATTTAACCCATGTTTTCTAGAATGTACAGTCCATTTTCTGGGCTAGTTGAACAAATAATTTCGCGTCAATCAGGCCCATTTATATTTTCTAAGAAATCCCAGCCCATTTTCACTTCCTTGAAATACACGTATTAGGTGGGCTCGTTATATATATAATGTTATGTTAGAAGGAGCAATTAATATCAAAGAATAAACCGGAGAGGCACATTATATATATATATATATATATAATTAAGAAATTAGCGAGTTATTGCTCAAAATAAAAATGAGCGTTATTATTAAATTGGTCCTTAAAATCTTCGCAAGCTTTTATGCATAATCACCAGGATTTTCCTTGCTTGTGAGTCAAAAACAACCAGGCTTTTCCCTTAAGCGTTTACTTTTATAAGTTAATAACACGTGGGATGTTTTTATAATGTATATATAAGTCTCTATAAGATATACGATAATAGTAATAATATAAATATATACAATGTGGTTAGAAGGGAAAACATAAATTGGACACAACATTACTTTTATAAGAGACCTGTGTTTTATACCCCACAGTAGGCATACTAACAAGTTCACACACAAATACAACAGAAAAGGTAAAAATTCATATCAAACTCAGGTTCACAGGACACGTTCATATTAATAGCCAACATTCACTATCAACAACTCAAAAGATTCATATATACACAAGTTCAGCATATCTATGCATCCAAATGATTGATAGATCACACGACAATATTCATCCATAATTCACAAAAAGATTCAGATATACACATGTTCAGTATGTTTATGCATCCAAATGATTGAGATCACAACCAATATGATCCATGGATGAACTTCAATTACCAAGGGTACAGACTGGTAAATGATGTTCAATCGGAGGTACTTCTTGCTAAAATTAGTTCTTGTACGAGTAAACTTTCGAGTACATAAGAGGCAGCACAGACAATCTGAACTTTGCTTGTAGGTTTATCCTCAAATAGTGGCCTCGTGCGAGAGAGGTTTGAGCAACTTGGCCACTACTTTCATCCAATTAGTTCTTGGCTCATCTTGGTCACATATCTCGCCAAAATTCTACATTGCGGAGGCGAGAAAGGAGGCGATTGAGAAAATGAACCACCCAAATATTTTGTGCAGTTCAACTGAAATGGAGCATCCTTGGCGTGCAGACTGATTAAGTGCCAGATGAATATACGTGTCAACCAACTTCTCTGGAATCTTTAGACTCCATGCCATATAGTTCGCTACCATATGTGCCGATAACCAAAAGGCACAAGTTGGGACCAAAGACTGGACTGCGTTTTTCTGGGCTGTGCACCAAGCAATATTTTTGGCGTTCACTCTCCTAATACTTGGAGTTTGACAATTGGTTGACGCCGGTTGATACTCGAATGAATATAGGCACTTCTTGTCAACATCAATGCTTGTCTGAGTGAACTTTGGAGTACATAACAACAGCATAAGTACCTGTCCCTCTGATCATTTTGTGTAGTTCTACTGAAATCACCCGATGTAATGATTTGCCTGCGAGTTCAGGCTCCAAATTACTCCTTTATGAAATCGGCAAACAGTAGCACAATACCAAATTACCAATACATCTGACAGGCACAATAATCAGGATAAACACCAGTACCAACATGTGTGAGGTAGCATATCAATTACTATTTCCTTTGACTGTAAGCCGAGATAAGCCAAGCGATCGACAAAGAAAGGAAGAAAGCAAGCGGAGATTAGCGACTGACAGGAAAGGACGGAAGCTGTCGAGGCAATGAAGGAGCCAAAGTTTTTGTGCAGTTCCACCAAAATTGAGCATCCCTGTTGACACATATATTGAGAGAGTGAGATTACTGTAATAGTGGGACTAGTTGATGAAACATACACTAACAAATAAAAGCACCCTCATTATCTTAATGGGTAAAGTTAGCAACATAGTAGTCTTGCTTAAAGAGAGGTATTAGTTTATTTAATCGGTGCCAATTAGCTCAACTCAACACTCAAAGCATTGCCATTTATCATAGGTTGCAAAACTTAAAAGTGCAAAGATAAAGGAGTTTCTCATAGCGGTAACACGATACAAATAGAGATGACGACAAACTAATATGGATGAAGGCCTTAGGCCCGTACCAACTGAGAAAAAAAAGCTTATTCATGTAGTCCCATAAGAGATGATAAAGCACTCACCGGAATCACACAATAGTATATATTTTTGTGCACCTCAAATGTATGGTTGAAATCACTCTTGTTTACCGGTCTTTGAGATTATATCGAAAGATTATCAAGAACTTCCAGCAGAGTTAAAGCACTGGCTGGGATACAGTTCATTGTATTGTCTTGTGTAGTTCCACTAAAATGTATGATCGGCACAACATGATCACTGTTTGCACAACTAGGAACAAGGTGAAACCTTCATTAGCTTAGTAAGAAAGGATAGGAAGACATTAGCATATTACTCAAACAGTAGCATCAAATTCATGATGGACAATACGCAAACCATTGCCTCATTGAACCAATGGCAATAAATTGACATGCAAAACAATAGCACTATTATGTCATGACACTAATAATATTCCCTCCTGCTCCACCACATGATTCACCTCCATAGACAAACATTCACACGTACATGATTCAGCATAGGGTCCTACTAAAGATTTGTTTAACTCCAACAGGAAAATTAGGCAGTAATAAATTAGTGGTACTTAAGTACTCCTAATTAATTAAGTGATACAGCAGAAGTGGAAAGGCTCCCTGGAGGATCGTCTCACATGTAAGGTAGTCATTGCCGGAGCCCTTGAATAGCCTCGTTGAGGCCTCCGGCTTCAACAAGATCGCCTTTGGCACTATTTATTCTTCTTCTTCTTCCTCTTCATGCTCTGTTTCTCTTTCTCCTCACCAGTTGGTGAAACCAAGTACATGATTGGCCTTCTAATTCAGAATTGGTTTTGTCAGTGAGGGAGTACAAGTGTACTAGTAAAAGACAGCATTATTTTCTCATGGTAGTCGGAAAATAGAGATGAACACATGCATTAAATACCATTCTTACCTAAAGGAAGGTTGGCGCCAATATGAATGATGAGGATTGGAACACAGATCTCCCTTTGTGCAGTTCCACCAAAATGAACCAACTGTTCCATTCTGACATTCCAGTTAAACAACACAAAAGTCACTTCTTTTAAGAAGAGTTTTTTGCAGTGCACCAAAAGGTCACAACATCAACCAGGTGAATTGGATATCCTTGTTTGCACAAAAAGGCACAAAGGAAACAGTGAGAGTCTCAAACAATTACAGGCAAAAACATTTGGCTAAACTTGTCAGAGTCTCAAACAATTGCTGAGCAAAAAACAGTGGCATGGCTTCATTTTTACCAGGGACATTATATTAAGAACAGCTAAGGCTGCGTTCGGTTCACAGGTTTGGTGCAGGATTTTCGTAGGAACACAATTCCTACGGTATTCTTTCCCTTCCAACCGTTCGGAACACGGGAAAGGTGAATAGTGTTTCATAGGAAAGCTGGTCTGGTAGTACGGATTCCATCGGATTAGAAACATCCACGCGCTGCTCATTTTTTGGGCGGAAGCCCGAGGCAGGCGCTCGCTGCCATGCGTTAGACAGGTTGTTGTGATGTGTTTGCCGGAATAAAAAATCAACCTATGTGTGGAACGTGAGGTGAGGACAAGAGTAGTCACTGTGTAGCTGAATAAACAAATAGCATCTCATACTGCCAAGCATGCTACTCTAAAATAAACAAATCTGTACATTTCGTAGTCCATCCGAACACATTCTCTTGAGAGTTTCCTCTGGTTCGCTGTTCCATAGTTTTATACCTACATTCGTTTCCTATTCCTCTATTTCATCAAGACCTATGTTTTCTGCCCCTTTATTCCGACCGGAGCCTAAATATTTGGTATAAGGGCATGGGACAAGGTGCACCAGCAAGACAAAGACCATGTACGTAAACAGGGGGCATAAAGTGGTGATTCATAGTTTGTTGCCCCGAGAAACAAACATCCAAGAAACATATCTGGGTTGGTCCCATTTTGTTCACTCTAGCCACCTACTCCTATGTGTGGATAGCAAATCTAGTCTGGTCATACCACTTTGTACAGCGTTACCCTATATTTCCCTTTTCGACCAAGAGACCGGTTAGATGACCAGTCTGTACTACTTTCACCCCTTTCCTTCCTGTTTGTACCAAGTCCGATGTACATACTAAATTCCCCACCCCCACTTTATTTCTTGTTTGAACCAAATACTCCCTCCGTCCGGAATTACTTGTCATCAAAATGGATGTGTCTAGAACTAAAATACATCTAGATACATCCATTTCAATGACAAGTAGTGTTGGACGGAGGGAGTACACGATTCGACTCCATGAAGTAGCTTTACCTCTAACAATAGAAGAAAAAAATAGGTGACGTTGGACCATCCGATCGAGAGGGGATGAGAGGTAGAAAATGATGCACATGCAGCGACATAGCGAGCTGGGGAAGTAGAGCTAAGGCGGTTTCGAACGAAGATATACCTGAATGTCGTCGGGATGTGGATAGGTGGGCGGCGGGAGGCCGGATCCGCCCAATGTGCAACAGCACGAAGGGATCGGAGGACCTCGCCGGGCGCCGGCCAGATATAAGCTGTGCGGTGGCGGTGGGTCTCCTCCTCGCTGTCGACGACGGCCTAAATGCTGCCCCTCCTCCCCTTCACCGGCGGAGGGGGATACGTCCGGATCTGTAACCAGCGGTGAGGATAGAAAGCCCGTGTTTTTTGAAGGGAGAAAGACAGTGTTACTACCCCTATCTTGTTTAAATCTCGAGAGGATGAGAGTGTGTGAATAGAGCAACCCTAGCAAGCAAGCGCGGAGGCTCCGGCCTATATATAAGTAGTGGGGTAGTTTTCCTTTTTCACTGCATCAAAACAATTGTTTAAAATTGTGTACTACTACATGCCAGGTCGCGGTTTTTTTAGTTGTTGATTGTTTTTTGAGATAGCTACCCGCTTGTTCCAAGTGGTGTTACGGTGTGCCAGGTCGCACTTTGTATCATTCAAGTCTGGTACTACAAGTCCCTCCATTAAATGAACAACCACCCCCTCGTAAAAATTGTGAACAAGCCCGCGGCTAAAATTAGCGGAAACGTGGGTTGCTCCAACATGCATTATTATTTATATTTTCTACTCCCTCCGTTCCTAAATATAAGTCTTTTTTATTAGCCACACCTAAGACAAGAATCTTTTTTATTAGCAGTGAACCCCACATGTCATAGACACAGAAAATATGGCAAGATTCCCTTAGGCAAGCCAAAGTGTGTCTAACAATTTGAGCAACTCAAGTTAGGCAAGTGTGGCAAGTGTGGGAAAAATAATGTGGCAACATAAGACAAACATAGTCACAATCCAAACAGCCCCGTAATTTTTTGTGACATGCATGAAAATTTGGTTAGTTAAATTTATAGTCAAAATTTGGCAAGGTGCATCAAATCAACACATGCAAGTATCAAAAGGAAAGTCACGGCATGCATGCATTGTACTCCCTCCGTTTCCAAATATAAGTCTTTTTAGAGATTGCAACAAGTGACTACATACGAAGCAGAATACGTCTACTCCTACATACGAAGTAGCCCATTTGAAATGTGTAAAAAGACTTTTATCGAGTCCAGTGCTTTGATGTGTCGCGTCAACTCGTACAGGACCGAGAAATTTGATTACTACGACACCCTCTCCCTCGCGGACTGAGCTCGGTGTTTATCTGCACCTGCCTTTGGCTGCATGACAGGAGGGCCAACCACCTGTTGGGCCCACCTGTCATAGACGCAAAGGCAGGAGCAGTAAGTAGAAGCTTTCGCTTCACGCTATCCCTCCCGCACGAGGTGGACGAACATGCAGCAGTGGATTCGATATTGTAGAAGTAGGAGTAACATCATTGTTCGTCTTCTCAAAGAGGCAAAGAGCCAAGCGCAAACCGAACGTGGCAGTTGCGAACGCTCACGTGGTGCGGTTCCTTGGAGTACTAGCCAGGCTCTTGCATGAGACAAAATTGCTATTGTTTAACAATTAAACACCATTATCCATTGGTTGATACTCATTCTGCATAGGTCCACGCGCTTAGCACCGTTCCCTCCTGGGTCACCAATGTTTGTTTGCTAATTAATAGCATTCCATACAATGAACTAGCCATTGCAAGTCATTAAAAGCATGCACACCTCTCATCTCTTATTGGTTGATATGTCAAGAAACAAGAAACAAGGTAGAAGTTAATGCACCGCGCCTAACTGTTTTGGGACTATTTGGTTTTCGTAAGATGACTTACACACCTAGACGGAGGGAGTAGTATAGACATGTAAACCGGAAAGGAGTATTTGCCTTTCTAGAGATTTCAACAAGTGACTAGACTACACCGTGTGTAGTACCCCCTCCCTTCCGGTTTATAGGTCTCAATCTCAAATCTCATGAACCAAGGCATTTTGCGATTGGAGGAATGTATCTCGTGTTGGAAATATGCCCTAGAGGCAATAATAAATTAGTTATTATTATATTTCCTTGTTCATGATAATCGTTTATTATCCATGCTATAATTGTATTGATAGGAAACTCATATACATGTGTGGGTACATAGACAAAACCATGTCCCTAGTAAGCCTCTAGTTGACTAGCTCGTTGATCAATAGATGGTTACAGCTTCACGACCATGGACATTGGATGTCGTTGATAACGGGATCACATCATTAGCAGAATGATGTGATGGACAAGACCCAATCCTAAGCCTAGCACAAAGATCGTAGTTAGGTATGCTAATGATTTTCTAATGTCAAGTATCATTTCCTAAGACCAAGAGATTCTGCAACTCCCGCATACCGTCGGAATGCTTTGGGTGTACCAAACATCACAACGTAACTGGGTGGCTATAAAGGTGCACTACAGGTATCTCCGAAAGTGTCTGTTGGGTTGGCACGAATCGAGACTGGGATTTGTCACTCCGTGTAAACGGAGAGGTATCTCTAGGCCCACTCGGTAGGACATCATCATAATGTGCACAATGTGACCAAGAGGTTGATCACGGGATGATGTGTTACGGAACGAGTAAAGAGACTTGCCGGTAACGAGATTGAACAAGGTATCGGGATACCGATGATCGAATCTCGGGCAAGTACAATGCCGCTAGACAAAGGGAATTGTATACGGGATCGATTGAGTCCTTGACATCGTGGTTCATCCGATGAGATCATCGTGGAACATGTGGGAGCCAACATGGGTATCCAGATCCCGCTGTTGGTTATTAATGGGAGAACGTCTCGGTCATGTGCATGTCACCCGAACCCGTAGGGTCTACACACTTAAGGTTCGGTGGACGCTTAGGGTTGTATGAATATGAGTATGCAGCAAACCAAATGTTGTTCTGAGTCCTGATGAGATCCCGGATGTCACGAGGAGTTCGAAATGGTCCGGAGGTAAAGATTTATATATGGGAAGTCTTATTTTGGTCGCCGGAAAAGTTTCGCACTTTATCGGTATTGTACCGGAGTGCGAAAGGGGTCCGGGGTCCACCGGGTGTCCACCTGCCCGGGGGCCACATGGGCCGTGGGGAGTGCGCCTTGGCCTATATGGGCCAAGGGCACCAGCCCCAAGAGGCCCATGCGCCAAGGAGACTTGGGGAGGAGAGTCCTAAAGGGGAAGGCACCTCAGGGTGCCTTGGGGAGGATGGACTCCTCCCCCTCTTGACCGCACCCTTCCTTGGAGGAAGGGGCAAGGCTGCCCTCCCCTCTCTTGCACCTATATAAAGGGAGGGGAGGGAGGGGGCAGCCACACCCTGAAGCCCTTGGCGCCTCCCCTCTCTGCTACGCCTCCTCCTCCTCCCGTAGTTGCTTAGCGAAGCCCTGCCGGAGTTTTGCTGCATCCACCACCACGCCGTCGTGCTGCTGGATCATTCTAACATCCCAAAATTCTAAATTTTGGAATGTTATAAACAAATAGATAGATTTGATTGACTGCTTGATTGATTGACTGAAAGTGAGTGAATTCGAAACTTTTTGAAAGTTAGATGAGAGGGAATAAAAGGACTTTCCCAAACTTTCATTTTGCTTTTATGATCTTGAGAATTCAAATTCTTTTCATCACAAAACCCTGGAGAGAAGATGACATGACTTCTTCCATTTATTTAAATGACAAGGGTGTTGAAAATATTTGAATTTCATTTGAAAAAATATTTCCAATTCTGAAACTTTATGCAACTCAATGATTTTCACGAGCGAAGATAAAATGACTTCTTCAAATTATACGAAATATGAGTTGGGAGTTTTCAAAGAATTAAAAATTCAAAGTTCTTTTGAATTTATTTTTCAATTTGGAGTTATTGGAGTTTTATTCAAATTATTTTTCTCCAAAAGTAAAATATATGGAAAATAGGGTAACATGATTCCCTACATCAGAAAATTGGAGAGAAATTAATTTGAAGTCATTTTGGTATTTTAAAAATGATTTTGTTGGAATTTATTGGACTAGAAGCACTCTTTGCTTTATTTAAATTTGTGTGTATTTTATTTAATGCTAGAATAAAGTTCATCATATAGGAAATCTTTTTCTGAAAATTTTGATATATTATATGCCTATATAATATATTTATTTATTTGGTTTTATCATTTTTCTTTAAATGCGGAAAAAAATTTAAAAAAAAGGGCATGGCGCCTTGGGCCAAAGGCCCAAGCCGCCATAGCCACCGCCGCCAAAGGCCGAGGCCACGACGCACCACGCACCTAGGGGAGCCGAGAGCCCCAAGTTTCCTATTCTTTTACGATTACTAGTAGAATTTGACCCCGTTTTGTTATTCCGTTTTTTATTCTTAGGATTCCTAATCCTAATCTATTTCTTGTCCCCTACCCCAAGCAAAACCCCTCCCCTCCCCAATATAAATACCCAAGCACCCCCCTCCAACACATCAAATCAACTCTCCTCTCCTCTCCTCCGCAGCAGCAGCAGCAGCACCATAGACGCCGTCGCCGCCATAGCCGCGCCGCCGCCTCACCGCGCCGCCGCCCCACACCGCCGCCCTACGCCGCCGGAGCCCCTCGCCTCTTCGAGGTACTAGCCTCGCCGCCACGCTTTTCTAGATCGGTTTTCTAGATCGGTTTCCGTTCCGTTTTCTAGATCGGTTTCCGTTCCGCTTTCTAGATCGGTTTTTCGTTTGGTTTCCTTTCTGAAACCCTAGATCGGTTTTCCCGCGGTTTTCTTTCGGTTTTGTTTAGCGAGCATTCGCTTGATAGATTTTTCTTTTTATTTTTAATTTCCGTCATGGACCTATCCGTAGTCCCTAATCTTCAAACGATCATAACTTTTTACTCGTAAGTCGGAATCCAACGAAACCAACGCCCACTTCTTCGTTATGATCTCCTGTATCCAGTAATACAACTCAAAACGTGTTTTTGAAAGTTTTAAAATTTGAATTCAAACAGATTTGTATTTGAACTTCGTTTGATCATAACTTGAGTTTCGTAACTCCGATTTAGTTGATTCTTTTTGCAAATCGAAGCTCTTGACCTAAAATTTCTGATAAGGCCAAATACACATAGTTTTGGTACTGTTAGAAATTGTTTTATGCTGCAAGAGTGATTAGATTTGGTTTTGACGTTTTCGAATTGTTTCTTGATCCTTCCGATCTTTTGAGTGATTGCTTATGTGTGGTTACTATTGCTTGATTACGATAGATTGATCGGAGTGTGACGAGTAGATCTATCAAGAGTTTTGAGTGCGAATCATCTTCATCAACTTTGCAGGCAAGTAACACCTTGATCATACTCTTCTCATACCCAATTTTATGCATTAGATCTATTCCTCAAACACTTGCATGATTAGGATCTAATTAAATTGTGGGATGGGAAGTAGATTAAGGTAGTACCTATTACCTGTTTTACTTATGAAACCTTGGGAGTTACTTCTACGTTTGCTTATTTATGCCATGCTATGCCGATGAGACGTGGATTGGGTGAGTGAATATCCATGACAGATGTGAGATTGTTAATTAATGGTTTATCTAAGGTGGCAACTTAAACACACATCTGGGTGGATTGAGGCACCTGGTTTCTATCAGGACTTGCCTGTATTTCTTCGGACCGCCACCCAGACTCAAAGGGATCATAAGATTATTCAAACTAGAAACTTCCGTGTGCAGCCACAAGCCATTATGGGCTCTGGCATAGCTGAGTAAGTTGTGCGAACTCTTACGGGTAGGCTAGCTGATGTAGGGGATGTAGGTTGGTACGGTCTACCCACATGTAAGGTGCTAGCGCTTCTGAAAGACTATGTCTCGGTCATCCGTTTCTCAAACACCACAGAGTGCGAGAAACCAAACGGAGGCGATCGAGTCTTGTGGGGAAAAGTCATAAACCTCTGCAGAGTGTACAAACTAATCATGGTTAGCCGTGTCCCCGGTCATGGACAATTTTGAGTATCTAGTACCAGGATATCCTGTTGATCTCATCACGTTACTTAATATAATTTGTTTGGGTTTAATGAGTACTTTTAATTGGGATTGAGGATGCTGTCAACCATTCTCAATGTTTAACAACCACCATGATAGTTAAATAAATTTATTCCTTTGCAGTAGGGAAAAATTGGCTTTTTCGCAAAACCTTATAACCATAGAGCTTTCCACCAGCCATATATGCATGTAGTATAGCCTATTCCTTCATTACTCTCACGTGTTACATTGCCAAGATATTCCATGTCTTGACCCGTTTCGGGCTGCAACTTTTCATGTTGCAGACTTCTCGCATTGACAGTAAGTGATACGTTAGGGTTACGATTTCCTATACTCAACCTTGCCGTTGGTGTTGATGGGAATCCACAACCTTGTTAAGCTTCCGCTATATTTTGGATTGAGGTAATAGTATTTACGTTACTTTATACATGTGATTTACCTCTGTTATAAATCCTTCGAGTACTATGTGTGTCGACATACCGATCCGAGGATGACACGAAACCTGAAGACTTGATCCATTCGGTCGGGTCGCTACAAGATGGTATCAGAGCACATGTTGACTGTAGGACGTGACCCTAGAAACTGACAAGCCCATTGGAAAGATTTTTTTCTCTACAACTTCTTTTTCAAAAAGATCTTTTACCTCTCTTCTCTTCTGAGCTTATTCAAATATTCCCTTTTAGAGAGACCATACCCCTTTTCCCTTTTGACCACTCAAGATTTGGTGATGAGACCACTCCAAGGAGACAAGATATCGGACAACTAAGACCATTTGGAATGAAGAGGATTTTACCGTGTAAATGGAAACTACAACTGTTGAAGACTCCGAAGACTTGGAGAATTTGAAGGCTTTGAAGAAATTCCCAGATTTTATGACCTAGGAAGGTTACGCTTATGGAATTGAGAGATTATGGAAGTAATCAATACCCGAGATTAAGGTGTATTGGAGTAAGACCAGGATCTGGAGTATTACATCAAGGAGTTAAGATGGACCTACAAGAAGCAGTATTTGATAAGGAAGCAGTTCGTGAAGAACTCAGGACCCAGAAGCTGAAAGTAGCCAAGCTGGAGGAGCAAAACCTTGAGACATCAAAGATTCGTCAGGACTGAAGGACAGTAGGATCATGGTTCCTGTCAAGGAAGTTGAAACCAGAAGTTTGGAATGCAACTCCAGGAATATTAAAGGACGTCACGAGAGACTCTGCGTCAATAGAGATGATCTTGCAAAAGAACTTGAGAAGGACAAGCATGATCAGAAGAAGCCATCGGAGACATGAACAAGACTTGAAGAGTTTGATGACTTTGAGATTTATTGACCTTTAGAAGACCAAAACCCTGTTTATACATGCGTTAGATGCGACGATTGTGAGCTGTCATTTGTTTGATGTTTTTCCGACAGCCACAATAAAAATCTGTTTTTCAAAAACCTTTGTTTATATTGTGTGCATCCCTCTCGATCTCTCTTATCCCACCCCAAACCCATGGACCCAATAGAGGATGAATGGAGATGAGCTTGTATTTTTCTGGACCGATGAGTCAATTAAAGACAGACCGATGGATTCAGAACATGGAGGATCATATGAAGAATAACCCTACAGCCAGAAAGGATATGACCCAGCATGCTCTTCAGTGCTTTGAAAGAGGTGCTGCTATTTGGTGGAGGAGATACCAAACCATCAATGGATTGCAAAGAGTAACCACCTGGAAGGAAATTTAAGTTGACTTTGTCAAAGTCTAGGTTTGTGTCCCAGAAATTGGAGCCTTATGGAAAGGATATGAAGAAACCTTGTGCATACAAGCTTTGTGGAGAAATAGGACACAACCATAAAGAAAACAAGGACGAATACCCTCATAAGCAGAGGATTATCAAAGGAGTTAGCCGAGGATTTTCAGGGAACTTCGATTGGAGATTGTTCCCAAAGGTTTTGTTGCGACAATGGAAGTTCAGTTTACATTGTTGGAAAAGATCCGTGAAGCTCAGAAGGATGACAAGGAGATTGCTGAGGTAAAAGAGAGGATGAGCAAAGGAAAGGCCAAAGGTTTTCATAAGGATGAATACGACACCTTATGGTTTGAGGATAGTGTATATATGTCCAATAATGCAAAGATCAGGAAGTTAATACTTCAGGAGGCTCATGACTCACCATACTTGATTCGCCCTGGAAACACCAAGATGTATTTGGATTTGAAGGAGTGTTTCGGTGGACCGGTATGAAGAAGGATATTGCGGAGTATGTAGTCGTAAGTGATGTATGCGGAGAAAGTAAAAGCAGAGCATCGAAGCGGCAGGATTATTGCAGCCTATGCCGATACCCGAATGGAAGTAGGATAAGCTGGCATGGATTTCATTTCCGGATTTCCCATAACCCGATTGGGATATGATTCTATCTGGGTAGTAGTTGATTAGCTTGACCAAAGTGGCTCGCTTTATTCGGTGAAAAACCACCTATACAAGTGTGAAGTTGGCCAAGATATATTTGACAAGGATCGTATGTCTGCATGGAGTTCCGAGGACCATCGTAGAGGAACACAGTTTACCTCAAAGTTTTGGAATCAGCTGCACCAGACTTTGGGTACTAGGCTAGAGTTCAGTACAGCCTTTCATCCGCAGACAGATGGATATATCGAGAGAGTCAATCAGATTCTGGAGGACATGTTGAGAACGTGTGCGCTAGATTATGGATCTAGTAGTGATGATAATCTACCTTACGCGGAGTTCTCATACAACAACAGATTACCAAGCCGGTTTGAAGATGGCCCTTTTGAAGCTTTGTATGGGAGAAGGATCCGGACACCGTTGATATGGGATGAAGTTTGAGACCGTCGGTTGTTTGGACCAAATGTGATCAAGGAGTCAAGAGAATGTTAAGTTGATTCGAGATAGTGAAGGTAGCTCGGTCACCAGCAGAATAGTTATGCATACTCAAAACGCAAGGAGGTAGTCTATGAAATCGGAGATGAGCATATCTTTGTGTGCCAGCTCTGTGAGGAGTTAAGAGTTTTTGAGTTAAGGGAAAGTTAGCCACGAGATTTGTAGGACCATACCGAGTTTTGTAGCGTATGGGAGAATAGGCTAACAAGTTGAAGTCACCCGAAGGACTATCAGGAGTTCATGATGTGTTTCACGTTTTCCGATTGAAGAAGTGCCATGCGAGAGATGGCCAATATTTCCTTGTAAGGACGCTTAACCTGGAAAGGATAATGAGGTTCCACAAAGTGGAGTATGGATTTCATAAGTATAAGTTTTATCACGGTATGTGGGACATCCCACGAGGATGAAGAGATGAAGTGTTATTGGATATAAAGGAGGTATGATGTTGGAAATATGGATCAATGGAAATTCCATGATGAGTCTTAGTAATCACGTCTTAGTTTGGTGCAAATATAAGGAAAAGAGACAGTACAATTGGATGGATTTAAGTATGCCAGGGAGTTGGATGTTGGGATAACGATCAGTTGCCCCGAGGATGTGTTCAAGGATTGCAAGTGATGAGATGGGCCATAACCCATAGGCCCCAGGACCTGCCAAGAAGCAAGCACACTCTTGCTGAAGGAAAAACCCTGGAAGAGTTATGATTTTATCAGCAAGCGATTCTATAGGAGTTTACATAAAACCTGAGAGTTGTTAAGGAGCGATAGATGTTTGTTTGGCTTGCGTAATCAATGGATTTTTCCGAACTTGGTTCGTCGACAAGAGAAATTCTGCAATGCTTGTGAGGATGACCGAGTGTTAGAATGCGAGATTCACTAAACCATGTACAAGGTAATGATTTGGGTGCGGGATGGATTGATCACCATACCAACTTACTCTTATTATTCGCTTTGCTATATGGAATGGTAAATCTGAGTGACTTACCTATAGTAGAGAGACGACGATCAAAACCTTGTTTGAACCTTAGAATGGTATAAGCACTTTTTTTCCCTTGTACACGGCAGTTGTTGCCAACCGTAGGTTATTGGGTGAGGATCAACCAGACCCATTTCCTGCAGGACAAACCATAAATTATTGACCACCATGAGAATATCGATAGTTGTTAGAATTGGCGCCAGACCCGTCAGCTATGAAGACCCAGTTTCGGGATAACCTTACCAAGATGAAAGGACAAAGGAATTGAGGAAAAGGTTATGCCACTACCAGAAGAGCACAGAGAAGGGATTATCCTTAATATCTGAGAAGACCGACAATCGGCGATAAGGATGGAGTATATGAGTTTTGATGGAACCGTAACCATGCTTCTAAGGGTGGTAGCACCCGAGACCCCGGAGACGATCGATGGATTTTGAGAAGACCCCCAAACCATAACATATTTCTTTCTAGCCTCTCCGAATCTCGAGGACGAGATTCATTTTAAGGGTGGTAGTTTGTAACATCCCAAAATTCTAAATTTTGGAATGTTATAAACAAATAGATAGATTTGATTGATTGCTTGATTGATTGGTGAAAGTGAGTGAATTGAAACTTTTGAAAGTTAGATGAGAGGGAATAAAAGGACTTTCCCAAACTTTCATTTTGCTTTTATGATCTTCGAATTCAAATTCTTTTCATCACAAAACCACGGAGAGAAGATGACATGACTTCTTCCATTTATTTAAATGACAAGGGTGTTGAAAATATTTGAATTTCATTTGAAAAAATATTTCCAATTCTGAAACTTTATGCAACTCAATGATTTTCACGAGCGAAGATAAAATGACTTCTTCAAATTATACGAAATATGAGTTGGGAGTTTTCAAAGAATTAAAAATTCAAAGTTCTTTTGAATTTATTTTCAATTTGGAGTTATTGAGTGTTATTCAAATTATTTTTCTCCAAAAGTAAAATATATGGAAAATAGGGTAACATGATTCGCTACATCAGAAAATTGGAGAGAAATTAATTTGAAGTCATTTTGGTATTTTAAAAATGATTTTTGTTGGAATTTATTGGACTAGAAGCACTCTTTGCTTTATTTAAATTTGTGTGTATTTTATTTAATGCTAGAATAAAGTTCATCATATAGGAAATCTTTTTCTGAAAATTTTGATATATTATATGCCTATATAATATATTTATTTATTTGGTTTTATCATTTTTCTTTCGTCTGGAAAAAAAAATTTAAAAAAAAAGGAGCCTTTGGGCCAAAGGCCCAAGCCATATAGCCACCGGCCGCCAAAGGCCGAGGCCACGACTCACCACGCACCTAGGGGAGCCAGGAGCCCCAAGTTTCCTATTCTTTACGATTCCTAGTAGAATTTGACCCGTTTTGTTATTCCGTTTTTATTCCTAGGATTCCTAATCCTAATCTATTTCTTGTCCCCTACCCCAAGCAAAACCCTCCCTCCCCAATATAAATACCCAAGCACCCCCTCAACACATCAAATCAACTCTCCTCTCCTCTCCTCCATGGCAGCAGCACCATAGACGCCGCCATAGCCGCCGCCCGCGCCCGCCGCCGCCCCACACCGCCGCCCTCGCCGCCGCCGAGCCCCTCGCCTCTTGAGGTACTAGCCCCAGCGCCACGTTTTCTAGATCGGTTTTCTAGATCGGTTTCCGTTCCGTTTTCTAGATCGGTTTCCGTTCCGTTTTCTAGATCGGTTTTTCGTTTCGGTTTCCTTTGTGAAACCCTAGATCGGTTTTCCCGCCGGTTTTTCTTTCCGGTTTTGTTTAGCGAGCATTCGCTCGATAGATTTTTCTTTTTATTTTTAATTTCCGTCATGGACCTATCCGTAGTCCCTAATCTTCAAACGATCATAACTTTTTACTCGTAAGTCGGAATCCAACGAAACCAACGCCCACTTCTTCGTTATGATCTCCTGTATCCAGTAATACAACTCAAAACGTGTTTTTTTAAAATTTGAATTCAAACAGATTTGTATTTGAACTTCGTTTGATCATAACTTGAGTTTCGTCACTCCGATTTAGTTGATTCTTTTTGCAAATCGAAGCTCTTGACCTAAACTTTCTGATAAGGCCAAATACACATAGTTTTGGTACTGTTAGAAATTGTTTTATGCTGCAAGAGTTATTAGATTTGGTTTTGACGTTTTCCGAATTGTTTCTTCGATCCTTCCGATCTTTTGAGTGATTGCTTATGTGTGGTTACTATTGCTTGATTACGATAGATTGATCGGAGTGACGAGTAGATCTATCAAGAGTTTTGAGTGCGAATCATCTTCATCAACTTTGCGGGCAAGTAACACCTTGATCATACTCTTCTCATACCCAATTTTATGCATTAGATCTATTCCTCAAACACTTGCATGATTAGGATCTAATTAAATTGTGGGATGGGAAGTAGATTAAGGTAGTACCTATTACCTGTTTTACTTATGAAACCTTGGGAGTTACTTCTCGTTTGCTTATTATGCCATGCTATGCCGATGAGACGTGGATTGGGTGAGTGAATATCCATGACAGATGTGAGATTGTTAATTAATGGTTTATCTAAGGTGGCAACTTAAACACACATCTGGGTGGATTGAGGCACCTGGTTTCTATCAGGACTTGCCTGTATTTCTTCGGACCGCCACCCAGACTCAAAGGGATCATAAGATTATTCAAACTAGAAACTTCCGTGTGCAGCCACAAGCCATTATGGGCTCTGGCATAGCTGAGTAAGTTGTGCGAACTCTACGGGTAGGCTAGCTGATGTAGGGGATGTAGGTTGGTACGGTCTACCCACATGTAAGGTGCTAAGCGCACGAAAGACTATGTCTCGGTCATCCGTTTCTCAAACACCTCAGAAAAGCGAGAAACCAAACGGAGGCGATCGAGTCTTGTGGGGAAAAGTGCGCAAACCTCTGCAGAGTGTACAAACTAATCATGGTTAGCCGTGTCCCCGGTCATGGACAATTTTGAGTATCTAGTACCTGGATATCCTGTTGATCTCATCACGTTACTTAATATAATTTGTTTGGGTTTAATGAGTACTTTTAATTGGGATTGAGGATGCTTGTCAACCATTCTCAATGTTTAACAACCACCATGATAGTTAAATAAATTTATTCCTTTGCAGTAGGGAAAAATTGGCTTTTTCGCAAAACCTTATAACCATAGAGCTTTCCACCAGCCATATATGCATGTAGTATAGCCTATTCCTTCATTACTCTCTATGTGTTACATTGCCAGCATATTCCATGTGCTGACCCGTTTTCGGGCTGCAACTTTTCATGTTGCAGACTTCTCAGACGACGAGTAAGTGATACGTTAGGGTTACGATTTCCTATACTCAACCTTGCCGTTGGTGATGATGGGAATCCACAACCTTGTTGCTTCCGCTATATTTTGGATTGAGGTAATAGTATTTACGTTACTTTATACATGTGATTTACCTCTGTTATAAATCCTTCGAGTACTGTGTGTGTCAGCATACCGATCCAGGGATGACACGAAAGCACAGAGACTTGATCCATTCGGGTCGGGTCGCTACAATCATCATCAACCTCTCCTTCACCTTGCTGGATCAAGAAGGATGAGATGTCATCTGCTCCGTACGTGTGTTGAACGTGGAGGTGCTGTCCATTCGGCACTAGGTCATCGGTGATCTGAATCACGGCGAGTACGACTCCATCATCCCCGTTCCATTGAACGCTTCCACACGCGATGTACAAGTGGTATGTAGATGCAATCACTCTCCAATGACTCGTTGCTTAGATGAACTCATAGATGGATCTTGGTGAAACCGTAGGAAAAATTTTAATTTTGTGCAACGTTCCCCAACATCTCGTACTTTACAAAACTACCCTAATTAAACTCATGCATTAATTACGTTGTTCTCTCATTTTCCTCTCCGCCTTGGTCGTGGTGCACAATATTGAGCACTCCTATATGACTAGCCGCTCTATCTACATGCGGGACATTTCAAAGCATCCGGGCCCACGTGCCATCCACCAAATCACAGCGAGGTGCTACAGTCGAGACTAACCTATCACCCAGGTGTGGCCGTCATGACCTGTAATATCACAAAACCCACACCTTTACCATCAATGGTAAGGTGGCCTCCAAGTTGGACTGGACGAAGCAACCATCATTTCATTGGAACGCTCGTTCAAGCCCTTTCTTCCCTTTCTTGAAGAAAACCTCACTCTGTGCTACTCACTTTTGCCATTTTTCTTACATGCCGACGAAGGAAAGGTGGGCAAATCAGTTATGCTGCTATATTTTCATTCCAATAATCTTCTTTTTGCGAAGCACCGACCGATTCTCACATCCTATTCTTTTCCCGTTTTCATTGCGATTGTGGTTTCCTTTCGATTGCTTTTTGTTTGTCAGTTCATTGATGGATCATGGAGCACTAGGCAAAGAGTTGCCGGTGGACAACCCACTGGAGACAGCGATCTCCAGGAAGCAAGCACCGACCAACGAGTTGACCATGTTGGTGGGCCAAACCATGGAGACGAAGAACTCCAAGAAACAAGCACTGGCCAAAGAGTTGAGGATGTTGGCGGATGAACTCCTCAAAGAAAGTTGGAAGAATAGCAAGGGCCCCACCGTGCCTACCCCAGGAACTCTGATTGCCACCTATGTGAAGCTCAGGACCGAGACTGAGGAGATAGTCGCCGTTGAGAAGCAGTATTCCCCTGGCAAGGTGATGGCCCCCATCGAGGACGAGGAGATGGCCCCCCGGAGGGATGAGATCCCCCGGTGAGCTGCACAAGGTAAAAAATAATGGCTTATTACCATAGTTGTGGTTTTTGATTATTTGCAATGTGCTTGCTAATATGTTAGGGTCGTGCAGGTGCCGGTGGTTGTCCTTGATGATTCCGATGCCGCTGTCCATCCTGTGGACATCGCCCCAGAGATCGATTCCGATGTCGCGGTCAGTCCTGTGGACATCGCCCCAGAAATCGATTCCCATGCCATTGTCCGTGCTATGGTCATTGCCCGAGAGATCGATGACAAGAAATAGTTGGTCGCGCTAATCCTTCAGGGTAGTTTGCATTGCCCAGTGTTTAATTACCAGAACGATGCGTGTTACCAAACCATCTTAGGGCTAGTGCACTGTCTTGTGTGGGCGGATCTTGCTACTTTTGTTTGATAGTGAATCATGCGATGAATCATGCGAACCCTCTCCGAGTTATGGAAACAAATGTGTCCTCACCAGCTTTTGATGTAATATATGGCGTGCTTATATGTAAGTTTGAACTATTTATCATATCAGCAGGGCTTGTTTGATGATTCTTGGTGTTAGTAGGCTGGCTACTGTGCGAGCTATAGTACATGCAAAACACTCACCGAAGAGAAACGTTGGGGCTGATGAGCTTGTGGTATGCTTATACTTATCCCTCGTCGATCGACCAATAGCCCTAGCTCCTAAAATTGTAGGCTTAGCGATCGATCAGACAATAGTCGACATACATTCATGCCTCATTTGGTTCATAGGGTAGGAAAATCGTAGCATAAGTACAGAGAGCATGCAACACAAAATCATAGCAGTGTAGAGACATACTCCCTCCGTTCCAAAATAGATGACCTAGGCGGGCTAGTTTGGCCTAGTGGGTTTTAGTGATATGACGTGGTACAGTGTCGTCCAGTCTTCGCGTGTGGTAGCAGTATTGCGGGTACAGTAAGTTTTCTTGAAGAAGCCGAATTCAACGAAGTCATGATGGTTCCTTCGTCCGAACAACTTACAGTGGGAAAGGTTGGGCCTGCGATACGACCGGGGTAGACCAGGATAATTTTGTGCATGGCAGGTGGACCAGGATGGTCGACGTCCCACATGTCGGCGAATGAAAGTATTCTTTCCGATATGGAGGATGAGCAACGAGTATTCATTGTTTATTTTTGATGAAAGCTATTGTCTCCACTGTTACTCCTTGACTTTGCCAATGCTTCTCTCTCCTCCACATAAGCGGGGACTACTTGCTATGCATGCAGCGGGCAGCTGGCATCTTGAGGGGCCAGGGCGGTGAGAGGGGGCTCCGGAAGCGGTCCGGACTCCAGCATGGCCCACCTCACATTATCACCATATATTTCTTGGAGTCCGTGCGCGGCGGGCGGGTGATCTCTTCTCCCTCCCCCGTTTCTCTCTTTTCAGCCGACGCCCACCGAGCGATTAGATTTCGGCTATCGATGGTTTATTCAATTACAATCCCACATGTCAGTGAAATTGCAAGACAACGTGTGTCCCCTCTGGTGAGCGGCGTGCGAGCCGGACTGTCGGGGTTGCTGGCAGCGTCTGAGTCGTAAGTGTGCCGCCTTTTCCTTTAGAACTTGCGAAGCGTAACATTTTCGCGCGATTGATCGATAGAAATCCAGAATAAAATGACGAGGGCGGTGCTTTCCCGCTCGTTAGGCGGGCTAGTTCAAGTGATATGACGTGCTACAGTGCCGTCCACTTGCTCCATTTTTATGTAAGCAAGAGTTTACACTCTTACACGGGAGGAGTGCGAAACACCGCAGATCTAATTTTGATCGAGGGATAACTGTTCACTGCCAAATAATGGAGGATTGTTAGCGATTATAGCATGATAGTTAGGGCAACTCCAGTGCTGGCCCACAAATTTACACCGGCATCTATCCGAGGACACTGATGGATGCCATCCGATGCTGCCCGCATACCTTTCGACAACTATATGAACTAACCGGACGAAATTCATGCAAACAAAGCAAGTTTCAAATTAACCGGATGAAATTCATTACATTTCGAAAACTTTTCCTACAAACTGGACGAAATTCATTACATATTTTGCACAAACCGTAATAAACCTACTGTAAACCTAATCTAAATGATCGCCGGCGCCCGACCACCATGTCCGGCCAGGAACCCGAGAAAGCCGGCCATTGCCTTTGCCTCCTCCTCATCCGCCTCGATAACCTCCTCCTCCAGAGCACAAGGTTCTGAAGATTTCCGCCTCCATATCACCGTCAAGCGGCTAATCGGCCGCCGATGTTTACCCCACCAAGCTTGGCGTCGACTGAGTTGAGTAGCGGTGGCCTTCCCGGGACCAGAGCGGCGGCGACCTACCGTGTACTACTCTTCCTTGTTGCCGGCTACGCCTGCGGCACGCCCGGCTTAATGGTCGATGGCGGGCAGAGGGCGGCGGGGTGCCGGCGATCTCCTTGATTGCTCCTGCGACGACGTCGAAGAGAGCTTTGGAAGCGCGCCGAGCGGAACGCCGATGTCCTCGTTTGCTCCTGCGACAGTACGTCCAAGAGAGCTTCGGAGCGCCAGGAGGCCATGGTTGAAGTGGTGCCGACAGAAGGAAGGGACCAGAGGAGAATAAGTGTGGGTCTTTGGCTATGGCTGGGAGCTGGGGCTCAAGTTAATATAGCGGGCGAATGGCAATGAGCCGCGGCAGACGGATGGACAACTGGCGCCGGAGTAGGTTCGTCGGGCGTGAATGCGGACGCTACTTCAGTGACTTAACTGCAGATGCGTTTGGGTTACTAACATGTGGGCCTAACGAGCATCTGGCCCGCATGTCAGTGACACACCAGTTGCACCTGCAGTTAAGTCCGGTGAATGCGGCATTGACATTCTGGAGAGACGGTGACCTTTTCAGGCGGGAAGCGAGCGCTAGCGATGGAAGGGGTTTCGGTGTGCAGTGGCACTAAGATCGGTCGCTCACGATAGTACATACTCCGTACCACACTACCATAGTACCCTCTCTAGCTTAGGTTGTTTTATAGATTGTCATTGTGATGGACGATATACATGAGCAAGGCGGTCCGAGTATGACTGTTGGTGTTGAGCCAGGTGAATACATGCTCGGCGTTCGCGTAGGCCTCCATCAAACGTCTAAATAGTAATGTCAGGAACCGTCGGGGCGCGCAGGTGATGGGCTCGCCGTTTGCGTTGCTGCATGAGCAGGACTTTGATTTAGAGGGCGACGTGCATGCATTAGCATGCTTTGACAGCGTGAGCGTGAGTGTCTGACGCGAAGTATTTCATTTTCATTTGGCTGACGAGGGTGCGTTGCAGCGATGAGTCTGTGGTTTGATTCCCCACATACGCATAATTTTGGTTTTTACAGTATTTCTTTCTCCATTCATAGGTAGGCCCGCGTAGATAGATAAAGAACACGAGCTGATGAGGCGCATGCGGACTGTTTGACTGGTCAACCATACAAATACGGAGCTATACGCTGAGCCAGTGACCGTATAATCACCATATCTCGTATACAATGATCAAAGTGAGCTATCAAGACAAGTTCGATGACCGCCAATGCATTTTACTCGGTAATAAATGACCAGGATTGAAGGGGAATCCTAATTTGTTTCATCTTCTGTCCTTGAGCTCTTGACAAACCAATGCACTATACGGTTGTCCGTCCACTCCACCCCAGAGCTCTCACCAAGCGTCGTTCATGCCACCGCGCCGCACACTAACCGGTAAGGCAGCGATGGCATCCCGCCGCGCCGAGTTCCTCGCCGCCCACGACCGCACACAAAATGGTAGGGAAGCGATGGCATCCCGCCGTGCCGAGTTCATCGCTGCTCGCGACCTCACAACTATGTGGGAGGAATTTGAAGATGCCAAGGCCGAATGGGCGGTAGAGCAAGAGGCGGGCAAAGCCGCACAGAGGGAGCGGAAAAGTCAGAAAGCACTCAAGAAAAGAGAGGCCCGCCGCCGCAAGAAAGAAAAGGACGCACGCGCTGCTGTGGAGAGGTCGGCGGAGATCCAAGCACGATGGGGTGTTGCCAACAAAGCCGGGAAGGAGAACGACGGGGTCTGCCAGCATGTGAGAAGTAGTAGTACTAGTAGTTAGTGTGTGTGTGTGCGTATGCGAAATGCGAGCATGTACCAGTACTACTAGTTACTACTTTAGTTTTTAGAGCAAATTACCAGTACGTTAGCCTAGACTACATGGAAAAATTCCTATCCTAAGCATCAAATGGCATCTCTTTCTCTATAGGAATTTAGATGCATGTCATCTCATTTCCGATGATTTTCATATTCCTACCCTATGAACGAAAGGAGGCCTCTGTTGGAGTAAATAATGTAGCTAGCGATCTTCTTTGGTACAGTAGTTTTCTTCAAGAAGCGGAATTCAACGAAGTCATGATGGTTCCTTCGTCCGAGCAACTTCGAAGTGGGAAGTGGGCCTGTGATTTGACGGCTCATTAGTCATTGTTACTGCGGCGCGACGACCTGGGTGACTCTCCCTTGGAGTTCTGCGTGCATGGCAAGTGGACCAGGATGGTCGACGTCCCACATGTTAGCGAACGGAAGTATTCTTTCCAATATCGAGGAGCAAGGAAACCGCATGGTATAGTATCACTGCTGATTGGTTATAAAAAATAGTATCACCGCCGATTTATAATTATTTTTATTTCGATGAATGCTAGCGTTTCAACTCTTCTGACGATTTAAGGGTGCCAAACACGGCACGCGTTTGGATGTCCCTGCGTCAGCGAAAGGAGTGGGACATGAACAGCGTGGTAGAGCCCAGCGTAAAAAAAACAGCATGGTAGAGCGTCTCCACTTCTTCCACTTCTGGGTCGGAGACCACACGTAGTAGTACTTAGTGGTATGAATGATACAAAGTGCGACCTGGAGAGAAAGACACGTCTAGTTGGAAGGTCTCGGGGCATACATGTAAACAAATATAAAAGTTAATATGTGCCTCCAACTAATATAGTAGTAGTAGAGTACTTAGGCACGTACTCCATAACATCACCATGCATTGAACGTACAACATTTAGTGGTAGTACGTAGTAAGAGACAAATGCGGCCCAAGAGTTCCCTTCTCGACCTACTTTTGGGTGTTTGGTAGCTTGTATGGAGGGTGCTTGAGTCCATACTAGTTTAGCGCAAATACACTAGCAGCATGCATGAAGAGAGCATGCATGAAGAGGGGTGTTGAGTTGAGCATGCATGAAGAGGGAACAACTATGCTGAGACGAGAACGCAACCAAACACACCCTATATGCCACGCATGTTCATACCATTTGTGCCTTTCTACTTCACTTCCTACGCTACATTACTCAAGTTCGTACGTACACTCCTGGGTACATGTCCGTCTCGTAGTTCCAGTCCCACGTGTTCTTCATATAGATGGAACGATCCTTGCATAACACGTGCACCTTGATGCTAGATGTCTCCGTGTTGGCAAAAGGATGAACAAAGCTCACGTAAAAAAATAGAGTGGAAGAACATAGATTCCGGACGACCGAGAAGGAGCAAGGAACCTCGTGGTGGAGCGTCCGCACTCATAATATTTATATTATTCAGCGATATAAAATTAACCAATCATCTCCACAGTGGACTGGAAGAGTACGAAACACGGTAGCCCAGTGTAGTTACTTCATACTAGTACATGGCTAACCCACACTATCACCATATTTCTTGGCTTCCGTGCGACACCTATCTCTAGTAATCCAAAGACTGTATCGCTTCTCCCTCCTCGTCTCTATCAAAGTGCGGCGGGCTGGCGTTTCTGCCGTCTATTGAGGTCGGTTAACTATCACATGTTAGCGACATTCCAAGAGCATTCTATAAAAAGTTCCTTTCACGTTCCGTTTTCAAAAAGAAAAAAATCCTTTCACGTACGAATTTTCCTATATGCTTTGAGCAACTTGCATGTCCTATACTGCTCCTGTTTGATACTCTAACTTAGCTAGAGGTTAGACTAACTCATGACTAACCCTGAACTAACTGTAGCCAAAGAGGTGTTTGGGTGACAGGGTTAGATTGAAAATAAATGCACTTCATGGAGAGAGAAAAGTGATTTTTCAGTGGTCCCAACGAGAACTATCTCCAGATAGCACCTCTTGGGTGGGATAGTTTTTTTTGGTGGGTTCGGTGCAACTTGCTCCAATTTAAACCCTCATGCTTGGATACTTTAGGGCTATTTGAGCCCCAACTAGCTCAAACTAACTCTAACCCATGGATCCAAACAGGGCCTATGGCCAGTCTCGACGCGGAGCAGTCGCGTGCACCGGGTAGCGACGCTCTCTCGGCCGTCGCGCCACTTCAAAGCCGGCGCAAGTGAGAGGTCGCCTCTGCTCTGGACGGGCATTAATGCTGCACTGATGCCCCAAGGCGACGCTGACCATTTCACGCGGGAAGCGCGCGCTGGCCAGGGAGTATAGGTTTCGAACCGTTTCAGGTGTAGTGCTGGTAGTTTGCAAAACTACTCAATTATTGCACTCAGTTTCCTAGGAAATCGTGGTAAAAAAAACGTTACTCCATAGCCCGCTTCCCTTCTCCTTCCTCTTCCACCGCCCGCGCATGTCCGCGGGAAGCAACCGGTCAACCCTTATATAGGAGTGCTAGCACAAAAAGATGCATGCATGACGACTAAAATTTCCATATTAAAGCGCCGCTCCGGCGGGCGTATGGCGTATGTTGTTACCTTCGGCCGGCCCATGGCTACCTGGCGATGGCGACCAGAGAAGAGGCGGCGGGAGGGGAATGAATGCAGCTACTGTTTGGGTTCGCCTGCCCTCTTAAATAAATGTGCAGCATCACGTGTACCCACGGGTGCACAAATTGTAACATACTCGTGTCTGCTTAAGTGGGCGTCACGTAACTGGTGTGTGTGTGAGAGAGAGATTCTGAGAGACAGAGTGCGTGTGTGCGACTCTACTCTTCGGACATCTACTCAACCTTTTGCATCGGGATATAGGTATAATGGTATTTACTTTAGCTAGTGATTTACGTGGCCATGTTAACGTGGTTGTGTCAAAATATGTCACTTCCTGCTCGTGATTTGTGTTATATAATTACAAGCAAGATTCTTGTGCATTGCACGGAACATCAATATGCATTTTTTTTACAAAACACCTGTTGTGATTGACCCATGCAGGAGTAATCCCATGTGTAAAAACTAATGATATCTCGATAATTTTATCAGAAAACTGGTATCTCGAGAATGTCATCGAAAAAATGAAAGATGAGAGATAAGGCGAGGAGGAGTGGAGCGTGGTGGTGACTGGTGGTCGGAATGGGCGGAGGCATGGGGATGGATGGCGCCGGCAGGCGGCAGTGTCCACCATGCATGCTATATTGTTCCATAGACTTATTCCTTTTTTAATTGCTGAGCAATGAGGTTGCGGGAGATAATGATGTGGAGAGAGCTGCGGGTATCTTTTGTAAAATTATCATAGTTTGCTTTCTATCCGTCAGATATAGATCATATGGTCTGTATTACAAGATGGCAGGCACACCATCATCGCCAACTCGTTTTTTATAAGGGTACAGATGATAAGTTTGCTGACTACTAAAGTAAAGTGGAATTTTTCCATGTTATGCAAGTAAATAAAGGTGATTGTTTATCATACGGGTGAGGTTGGATGAAGGGTGGTAGGAACAAATGCTCCGCCTAGAGCATGTGTGTGTGAGATGGAGTCTTAGTGTGTGTGTGGGGTGTGTGTGTGTGAGAGAGAGAGAGAGAGTGGAGAGAGAGAGAGAGTGGAGAGAGAGAGATGGAGTCTTAGTTTGTGTGTGTGTGTGTGTGAGAGAGAGAGAGAGAGATGGAGTCTAAGTGTGTGTGCGGGGGGGTGCGTCCGTGTGTGTGTGTGTGTGTGTTTGTGTGTGTGTGTGAGAGAGAGAGAGAGATGGAGTCTTAGTGTGTGTGTGGGGGGTGGTGTGCATGCGTGCGTGCGTGTGTGTGTGTGTGCGTGTGTGTGTGTGTGTTGCGGGGTCCTCTGTGGCGGATGTAATTTAAGTGTGCATGGCTTCATCATAGAGAGGTGATGTGTATGGCAGAGGCCACCAACGATGGGGGTGCGAGAGACAAAATCCCCCAAGAGAGGGAAGAGAAGGTGCGTCTTGGCGTGAGAGGAGTCGACATCGAGAGAACGTGTTTGTTCGAGACACCGAGGAAGACTACTATATATGGATGGTGCATGTGGCGGAATTAAACAAAGGGATGGTGTTATTGGTTTGGGGATATAGGGGAAGAGTGAGAGGCGGCGGGGGTAGCTAGAAGGAGATTGTTAAGTGTGAGTGTGTGTTTTACCCATCCAGGCGGAAGTTATGTGCATGAAAGAGGAGAACGATTCGACGTGACGTTAGGATTGAGGGTAATTAACTACGTATGGAAACATAGAGACCTTGAACTTGCATGTGTGAGAGGTATACATGTATACGTGGGATGTGTGTGTGTGCGCGCGCGCATGATCGAGATAAAAGAAAGAAGACATAAGTCATAGGATCAACGACATGGGAGAGACGGATCGGTATGACAATATGCATGCATGTGAGAATGCAGGGAAGAAGTCCCGACAATTGAGCATGTGTTTTTGTATTTAAGAGATAGTGGCGTGGGCTGGAGCATGCATCTATGGCGAGCAGAGGGGGTGAGGCGCAACGATTGTGCAAAAGAGATCAACCTATAAATGCATATTTATGGAGAGACATATATAGTGTGGGTGATAGGAAGCAAGACTCTGTGCGAGAAAGAAATGTTGACGGAGAAACTACAGATAGATACTGAGATGGAGATGCTAGCTAGAGGGACATCCGTTAGTTTGGGTGTTGGAGATGACCGTCGGGTGGTTCAAAGGGTGAAGTTATATATGTGTGTGAGAGGGCACTTGACTGCATGTAGAGAGAAACATATGTAGTGTGCGTGATAGGAATCAAGAGTGAGGGAGAGAAACAAGGTTGATGGAGAAACAGATAAATAGAAAGTAAAGATGCTAGCTAGTGTGCGTTAGATATAGGAGTCGAGTGGATCAGAAGGCTGGGTTATGTGTGTGTGTGTGATAGAGATAGAGAGAGGGTGCATATGAGTCACATACAAACAGATATCAGAGAGAAATGAGATCCAGAGAGACGGAGTTTTGTGTCATGAGAGAAAGATATTTCACAACGAGAGTGATAGCTAGAGAGACATATGAGGGGACGCAAGATATCTCTAGGGAGAGAGGGTGTGTGTGAGCGACATACAAGAGAACAATGGAGAAATATGAGACCCTGGGAGACAGAGTTTGTGTTTGTGTGTGAGAAAGAGATATTTAAGAGGAAGAGTCGTAGGTTCTCATATCCTAGGAGCGAAAGACATCTCTGTATGAGGGGTGTGTGAGTGGCACACATGGGAATAGTAGAGAGAAATGAGACCCCGGAAAACAAAGTTTTGTGTTTGTGTCAGAGAAAGAGATTCCACATGAAGAATCATAGTTAGAGACACATAGCAGGGAGCGAGATATACTTTGAGAGAGATAGAGTGATGAAGGTCGAAGGAGAGAGTACCGTTAGTGTGTTACGAGAGATGCCTAAGAGACGATGAACGCGTATAGGTCCAGAGAGATAGTCCTATATAAGCATGAGTGATAGCTAGCTATATGAGACGGATATCTGGATTAAGGGGATTCAAATATTTAAACTGGAGATCACGACATCGATAATATCATAACGCAAATTGGTGTATCAAACATGCATATTCATTTGAATTTGGGCACATGTGTAATGTTATATAGTTTATCAATATTGGTGATCCATAGATTCTTCAATTACAAACAATGCATGGTTTATATGCAATTAATGTCTAAACGGGATTACACTATATGTTGCGTGTGTGAAACACATTACACATGTTTGAGAAGTTAAAAAAACCCGCATGAAACACATATTAATTGGAGACATTTAGCGAGGAATGCATACATTGGATTTCAACATAAAGTGGTTTCAAATATTTGAAAATCCAAATTGATGGATACAACCTTATGAATCTGAGATCATGCCATTTGTAAACCATATTTATGTATAAATGGTGTTGTGCTTTTGAAAGTATATATAAAAAAATGATGTATATAGAATGTAATTCCAATTGAAAATGGATACCGCCCAAAAAAAATAGAATACAAACGGGATTCGAATTGAGTTGGCACGGTAAACGTGCACTCTAAAAAATTTGAACGAAGCGAGGAAAGTCGCAGTAACCGCCCGAAACCAAAATCTGCGAGATGGAAATCACTACTGCCTATCCCTGCCACGCAAAGCATATCTGCTGGATTTCTTTAGGTTTCGATAGTGGTAGGTTTGTAATTTCACCCAAACGTGACGTAACTGCCTCTCACCCGGATTCATACACGGTGGGCGCCAAAACACAGTGTGTCCTCGGCGGAAATCGACTCCCTCCCCGATTCATATTCATACACGGTGGGCGCCAAGAACAAACTCTTGTCGGCAAATATTCGGTGTATGCGAGATTACCGTCCTATCCCCAACCGACTAATGTTCTTTGTGATGTAGTAGAAATTTGAAGCAGGGCTAAGTTTGTAAATTTCATCGCATTTGAGACAAGTGCGCCCTGAATACATGGTTCCCCCCTTCCTCTCTACCTCCCTTTTCCCCATTCGTACTATGTGGGCGCCAAAACACCCTCTCCACCCCACCCTCCTCCGTCCGCCGCCGTCCGCCACCCCATCCACCGCCGTCCTCCTCCACCATGCTGGAGCTGATACCCCAACGCCGCCGTTCATTACAAGAGATTGACATCTCTCATCCACGCCTTCAGACCGGGATCCTTGCATCCCGTCCTCTCGCTTCATCCCCGTCGTCGTCCACCTTGCCGGCGCCGCTCTCGACCATCTCGTCCACCGCGCCCGCCGCCACCGTCTACCCTCCTAGATCTGCTTCCACGCTGCCGGCGACCATCGCTATCGCAGCACCATCAATTCTCAGCAGATGCGTACCACGACGCACCTTTTGGCGGTACTCTTTCTTATCTGCTCAACTTCTTTATCGCAGCAGGAAAATAGATAAATCCTTTGCTTTACTCGATTTCTTGTCTTGGTTGCGAAGTTGCCTTTGTCCGGTTTGCACCTTGAGATCCGCCATGGCACGCTCAACACTATACTCCCAATGCTTATGGTTTTCCCCTTTTATATTCCACACTAGTTAAATCACAGTAGACTAAATTTCAAAATTGGGTCAGTCGATTTTTCAGAGCTCGCCAGTGCGATCGAAGGGGCTCGGGTGGTTGTGGGGCCTCGCCGAACAAAGAAAACTCGACGTGGGTGGGGGTTCGGGCGCAGGTGGGGGTGGGGTGGCGGAGGAACACAGGCGATGGGGGCCGGTGGTCCGGCCGGTGGCCCGTGCGGTGTTCTGTATGGGAAGAATCAAAGATGAGGAAGAAGAAGGGTTAAGAGATGTAGGATCTTCATCCAACTACCTGAAATGGTTGAGAGGCAGCTGGGAGTTGCATTCTTAATGCGCTCTGGTTCATCATGTGTGGGCACTGTGCAACCAACATTTTATTATCCAAAATCTGCTTGCTCTTCTTTACCATGTTCGATAGAGCTGGCATGTACGTGATCGATAGGCTTCCAATTACTAGCGGCAATACAACACCGTATTTTCAAGCTAGTTCCACTTTCCCGATTTATATATCGTGGTTATGGTGTACCCTTGTTATGTACACTATGATCTGCCTAGTTGCTGTGTGCTCTTGTTATCATGGTTTGGCAATAAACTCTCTATACAGTATATTATGAACCTATCATCTGCCAGCTATCCTTACTTCTGGAGCCTATTTTTTTGTGTACTTGTGCCAGATTATATAAATGCATGCACCATATTACAGCACACATGAGCTCTCTCATCAGAATCCAGTGATAGCACATAAGTGTTCTGAGGCGCCCTATATTAGAATATCATCTGCATTGCAAAGATAATCTCACAACTATTTATGTTTTCATGGTTCTCAGATATTATACGCAATTACAGTGAATATCAGAATCCACGCATCAGAAGAATATTTTGGAACACTGCAATGACTTACAAAATTCGCACCAAGGCATTGAGTGCCATTACGAAGCAATGAAACTCGTGACGCTCCCCACTGTTGATTCTTGTTCAGAATATCATCCTAATGACTATTCTAACCTCGAGGAGTCAAAGGCAGATGGCCTGTCCTGTTCACCCATCAAGGTGCCTGTTATAATTTGGCAAGGTTTTATTGATTGCGCGTATCTTGAATATGTTGTCTTGCATTTCTTCTACTTTGTTGCACCGCCATCTGCTTAGTTTACTCATCGTATAACTCGAGATGCCATGCCCAGCCATTATCAATACATATTCCATCTATCTTCATACCATGTTTTTCCACTCAAATGTTGTTCTTGTGCATCAGACATCAAAAAGGAAGAGGGTGATTGCCGAACCGGAAGGAGCACCAGCAAAGTCCTTGAAAAATGTGGTGGTGCGGCGCTTTTCAGACAACGCCCACTTATATTGGTTGTACAACCCGGTGACACAAAACATAGGACCGACTCCAGACTGTACCCATACTTCACTGGCCACACCACTAGCCCCACCACACAGGACCTGCACTCCAAAGAAAAGGTTTACCGATTTCATTTGCCATAGCACCACTGCACTACGTAAAAAAAATCCCACTCAAGCAAAAAGTACAGCAAGTCCATCGGCCGAAGACCTATCCCAAGCTGCAGAGGCGGCCAATTCAGAGATTGGAACCCCATTCCATTCAGTCCTAGTTTAAAAGACAATGCTTTCAATGTTGTTAGGGACTACGTGCATATATTCCCATCATGGGAAGATTATAGTGAAAACAAACACCATTTTCACATCTTCCTGTCCAACTTACGTGTTAGTGCTATTATTCATGGTTATTATTTTCCTGTTTTCTGCTGATCGAACACATCAATGATTTACATTACATTGTTGTAACTAGGCAAGGGTCAATCTAGATAGTCATGACGAGCAAAGCTTGCTTGTGCTTTTCAAGGAAGCATTGCAGTGATATCGGTGTTACCCGAGGAAATCACACTTTGATGGCAAGTCTATAAGCGAATTTCCGGTGAAGTCTCCTATGCTAAATTTAGAAGACATTGGATGGAAAAACCTTGTTATGCTTATTTGGTCTCGTTCAGGGATCAGTCTTGTCTATGAAATCACATGACAATTTGAACTTCTACTTTTACGCATGTGCCTTATGGATCTTTTTGTAGGAAATCTGCTCAAGAAGAATTCTGGTTTGAAAAGAACGACAAGATATCGCAAATATGCTGCCCGTTGCTTTGCTCTTGTTAGTACTGTTGTCTGTATCAACATGCTTGCATACATACCTGGTTCATTATGTGACAGCAGTATGCATGATAGCTTGCTTATCAATTATTCGCTCCAAATTATCTGATCTGTATGAATGGTTACATTAGTGTAGAATATATCCAATGCCAATGAATTTTTTTAGCTCTGCATTGTTCTTTAAGTACATGCTGTCCTTTATCAGTGTACTTATATTGATAGGTAGTTGTTCATGTACCATCACTCTGCAGCTTATTTTCCTTTGCCCTCCATTTTCTACACATCAGATCTATATTTACTCCTACCATAATGTTGGTCTTGAAGAAGTTTAGGCATGCATTGCTCTTGGCTGTGCCTTTTGCCTATATCGCTACACATACATTTATAGCTACTTGGTTATGTAGCATCACTCTTCATCTTATCTTAAATATTCTCCATTTTTCGTATATTATCACATCTATATTTACTCTTAACAAAATGTAGAATAAAGGCAATGCTTATGAAGAAGATTTTGTGCTAAACTTCTTGAATTGCCCCCCCCCCCCTCCCCATCAGCATGGACAAGGGCTTTATAGAGCTTGTCTTCACCAGTAATGTAAGTTTGTCCTTCTCAAGCCTTCAAACTTTGTTGTGTATATTTTGTTAGGCATGACTACAACAGTTGTTTCTTTTTTGTGTTTGCATCAAATTGCATGTTTAAAGTTTATTATATAGTTCATAAACAAAAGTTTGTCCTTCTCAATTTAAGTTTTCAGTTGTACAACCAAGTTCCTTCTTCATACCATGTAAATTAAACTATATAGAGCAAGTGATCTTCTTTTGCACGTGCATGTATGCTTCGTTTCTTCATCCGTAATCCGTGGTGTGGTGAACCTACCCACTACAAAGACAATGTCATATTCTGCAATGTCTTAACTATGAACAATGTCATATCATTCTACTATTATTTAAACCGTCTCTTTATTTTCCAATTTGAAATGGGATAAATTAATGACACACTAACCATTGATACTTATGAGTTCTTGATCTGTAATCCGGTGGTGTCGTGAAGCTACCAACTCCTTCACAATGTCATTTCCTGCCATATCTTGACTGAACAATACCATATTGTGTTAATGCAATTTTAAACTGTGTCACTTTATTCGTCAAGAAGAAATGTGATGAATTGTCAAGACTGATACTTTTATGTGCAAAACACATCATCATGCGCTTGTTTATCTTTCAGAGTGAGGAAGATATAAGTGTTGAACAAGCTACGATCTCATCATCTTGCTTTCCGCTTATGCTTGCAGCTCCCAATGAGGCTAACCTTTCTTGAACTCTATTAAAGTGTTGTCGGTTTTGTATATTATTTTGTCGGCGTGTTTATTTACCTTTGGTGGCGATCTTTTTATGCCCCTGTATGTAATCTGTTGTCCGCTTGTGCTTTATTATCATAGTGGCGAACTTTGATGCCCAGTGGATGTAATATGCCGTAATTTCTTTATTGTATAGTCTAGGTTTTTTCTTATTCATGATGCTGCATTTATTTTACTGTATATATATCATGTCTTCGAAGTAAACCGGCCAAACCGTAAAATTACGGTACATAATCGGGCCGTCATGCAATCACGATGTATGATCCGCATCATGGGCCCCGTCAAACTGGCCCACTAGTAGATTCGGGCCTTTAATAGGCCGAGTAACCCCCGGCCCTCTTTTCGCAAGAAAACTCAATGGGCTTTTAGGAGGCTGAGAAGTAGGTTGGGCCTGAAACGTGCCGAATAGCTCACGGGCCGGCGGCAGCCCGAAATGGACCCCGGCCCATGATTGTGCGAATCAATTCACGGGCTTTTAACAGGCCAAAGTTGTCTCGGTCCTTGTTTGGCCCAATCAGATATCGGCTGCGAGCAGACCGGATGCAAACCGGGCCATAGTTAGGCCCAACTATATGACGGGCTTTTAACATGCCGAAATTAATATAGGGCCAAAATGTTAAATGGGCACTTAACAGGCCGAAACTAATATCAGGCCTAATTACTAAATGGGCCTTTAGAAAGTGGGCCCAAAAGCATAGCGTCCAGTTAACGGGCCGAATCTGATATGGGCCATAATTGAGCCCAAAGCCTCTTTAAGGGCCGGACCTGATCTGGGTCGTGATTTGGCCCAGAAAGTGGGAGGCTTTTAACGGGCCGGATCTTATATGGGCCATTATTAGGCCCGGAACGTGGCAGGCCATTAATGGACCGGATCAAATATGGGTCGGCATTTGGCCCAAAACATGGCAGCCAGTTAATGGACCGGCCCATTATGATCCCCATTGGTCGGGGCTGTTAACGGGTTATCGGATCCAAAACCCGACCCGATAGCTTAACGGCGTTCCGTTACGGTGGATGCCGCGTGTCGGTCACCCTTGACGAAAGCACTTCTGTGACGCCCGATTTATCGTCATGGAAGTGGACACTTCCGTGATGATAATTATGGTAATGTCATGGAACACTTCTACGACAGCACAGGTATGACTATCTTGATTCTGTCATAAAATCGTCATGGATGTACATGCATGACAAAAAACGCGACCTACTGTGACAAGCACGTATCATCACGGAAGTGTATTTTTTTGTAGTGCAAGGTTGATGTAGAGCCCCTCCGTGATTGATTCCCCCTCCGGTAGAGTGCTGGAAAAGGCCTTCAGATGGGATCTCGCGAGAACAGGAACTTGCAGCAGTGGAAAAAGTATTTCGGGTGGCTCTCTGTTGGTTTCCCTATTTTAGAGAATTTATAGAGGCGGAGTTAGGTCAAACGGAGCCATGTGGGCCCCACCAGCCACCAGGGTGCACCTGCCTCCCTGGACGCGCCCTGGAGCCTCGTGGACCACTGCTCCATCTTCTCGTCCCCTCCTGAAGGTTCCAGGGTCTCTTATGTATGGAAAAAAATCTTTAAAAAGTTTCGTGGCATTTGGACTTCGTTTGGCACTAATATTCTAAAAAACGAAAAACAAGCAAAAAATAGCAACTAGCACTGGGCACTAAGTTAATAGGTTAGTCCCCAAAAATGATGTATAATTTCTTGCAAATTCATATAAAACATCCAAGATTGATACTATAATAGCATGGAACAATCAAAAATTATAGATACATTGGAGACGTATCAGACGATGATGGAGTTGGATGAGATTTATCATGTAACTGAGTCAATTTGTTAGGGCTTGATCCCTAGTATCCACTATGTTCTGAGATTGATGTTGCTATGACTTTGCTATGCTTAATGCTTGTCACTAGGGCTCGAGTGCCATGATATTAGATCTGAACCCTCTATGTTTTCCTATCTTCTAGTTGTATGCACATGTTATTGTTCTGATCCATAGACGCCAAGGTGACAATAATTGGGATACTCTCTGGGGATGACTGTAATTCGAGGAGTTAATGTATTCACCATGTGTTAAGTTAGTACTATTGTTGTTGTTGTTGTTGTTGTTGTTGTTGTTACAATCATAACAAAACTGCTACTGTTACTAATGCTATTGTTACCGCTCCTATCAAACTATCATATTACTGTGCTACTAAATCCTTTGATACATTTTCTAGGTGTGGTTGAATTTATAACTCAACTGCTAAGGATCATAAATATTTTTGGCTCCCATTGTGTCAAATCAACAAATTTTGGTGAAATACTACCCTCGAAGACTGTCACAATCCCCTAAACTTGTGGGTTATCAGGGTCATACGCCGCTGATGTCTACTACACAACTGGTTCTTGTGACTCGTGTTAGGCCCCCAAGCATAGAGTTTTGTAGGACAATAGCAAATTTCCCTCAAGTGGATGACTGTAGCGACCCGACCTCAAACGGTCAAGTCTCTATGATTCAGTGTCATCCCTGGATCGGTAATGCTGACACACACAGTACTCGAAGGATTTATAACAGAGTAGCAATCACACACTTCTTACATCGAATGTCTCAAAAGAGAACTTATTACAATAAATATGGCTTCAGGCCATGTAATACGATAATAGCGGAAGGCTTGGAAGATAAAGTGAGTCCATCAACTCCAACGGCATAGCTGAGCTGCACGGCAACGACCTAGCGAAACTTACTCCTCGTCTGAAAAGTCTGCAACATGATATGTTGCAGCCCGAAAACGGGCCAGCACATGGAATATGCTGGCAATATAACACAGTAGAGCAATGAACAGATAATGCTATCACTACATGCATATATGGCTGGTGGAGGCTCTATGGTTATATGATTTTGCGAAAAGCCAATTTTTTCCTACAACAAAGGAATAAATTTTATTTGAACTATCATGGTAGTTGAAACTTCATTGAGAAGGTTCCTCCAACTCAATCCCAATTAAAGTAATTCATAAGGAACTCTTTGATGTACATGCTGTTTTAAGTTTTAATAAATTGTTGTGGGGTGCAAACCCTACAGTCTTCAAGGTAAAAAAACAACTTAAATTAGAGTGATGAGATACAATAGGATAATCCAAGTACTAGATACTCAAGATGTCCGTAACCGGGGACACGGCTAACCATGATTAGATTGTACACTCTGTAGAGGTTTTCGCACTTTTCCCCACAAGACTCGATCTCCTCCGTTGGATTTCTCGCACTACATGGTGTTTGAGGAACGGATGACCGAGACACAGTCTTTCGGAAGCATTAACTCTTTACTCTGGGTGGACAGTTACACCTACTTTCCCTCTACATCTGCTAGCCCACCACTGAAAGAGGTCACACAACTTACTCAAACTATGCCAGAGCCCATAATGGCTTGTGGCTGCACACGGAAGTTTCTAGCATGAAAAATCTTAAGATCCCTTTGAGGCTGGGTGGCGGGCCGTAGGAAAATCACACGGGTACTCCGGGATATCCTAGGACAACACTGGATTCTCCAGGTGCCCAAACAAGTAATCCACCCAGATGTGTATTAAAGTTGCCACCTTAAGTTGAACCATTAATTAACAATATCACATCTGTCATGGATACCCTCGAACCCAATCCACGTCTACGAGCATAGCATGGCATTATAAGCATAACTTAGAAGTAACTCCCAAGGGTTTGATACAGGACAATAGGTTCCTACCTCATCAACTACTTCCCAAAACCCACAAGTTAATCACATCCTAATCATGCAGTGTTTTAGGATTGGAACTAATGCATAAAAATGGGTAAGAAAAGAGTATGATCAATGTGTTACTTGCCCTGCTGACGATCCGCAAAACATAGGGACTCGTAGTAGCACGCTTCGCACTCCGGAAATTCTATCGCAAACAAACAATAGCATACATAAGCAATCAATCACAGAGGCACGGGTAAAACTCAAATAAGAAGAACTAACCAGAAAATTCAACTTAAGAACTCCGGTTTGCAAAAAGAATCAAATCAAACAGAGCAACGAAACTCAAACTGCAAAAAAAAAAGATCTGATTAATCTGGACTAAAGTCAAATTTTACAGTACTAAAATCTTGTTCAAGTTGGTTAAACAGAAAGAGGGTTTTGAGACGAAGATCTAGCCGCTTGAATTGCCTGATTCCGATAAACAAGTGAAAAGATAAACTAAAACGAAAATCGGATCAGAAATCGCGATCGAAAATAATCGCGAAAAATCCGAGAAAAAGAAAAACTGACGAATAGGCTAACGAACGAACGTTCGCTGTCTGTGACTAACTGGCGAAAAGCACTCGTTAAAACGAACATACGGACGAACGTCCGCTAAATAAACTAAACCGAGAAAACCGGCGAACCAAAAGAAAACCGAACTAGGGTTTTTAAAAGAAATGAACGGCGAGATTTGAGAACTCAGTAGCAGCTCGCGGCTTCCGGCGGGATGGCGGGCGACGGGTGGCGCAGTGGTCTGTGTGGCGAGGCACACGGGAGGCTCGGCGAGGTGGCTGTGGCGCTTCTGTGGCGAGGTGGCGGTGGCTGCTTCTTCTTGAGGCTGATGGCGGGGTCGGGTGGCGAGTGGGGGCGGGGTGGCGGCTTATAAGGAGGGAGGGCGCGGCTTATGGAGGGGACGGAAGGAGTCCCGAGGCGGCGGCGGCCCCGTGTCCCGGCCGGAATCGAGCACTGTGGCGGAGGCATGGCGGTGTGGCTGGCTTGGCCGGGCCTTGGCCCGATCGAGTATGAAGTTTTTAACATATTCATGAAAATAAAATCCTAGAAAAATAAATAAAAATCTAAAAATACCAAAACAAATTTTCACCATCTAAATAAAATCCTAGAACAGGGTGAACATTTTCTTGGTCTAAAATGCAAATTTTGAAAAATGCATATTTTTTCTAATTCAAATAAAATTGCAATAAAATCCGAATAAAATCAGTTATTTGATTTTAATATTTTTCCTCCAATATTTCATTTATTTTGGATAAGTCATATTATCTCCTCTCATATATTTTTCTATGAAATATTTTCGGAGAGAAAAATAAATAAACCAAAGTGATCCTTGTTTCGATATTTGATAAAAGTCAAATATGAAAAACGTGATATCCCCAACTCTCTTCGAGGGTCCTTGAGTTGCTTAGAATTTCGAGGATCTCGAAACGAAATGCAACAAAATATGATATGCATGAATGACCTATGTATAACATTCCAAATTGGAAATTTGGGATGTTACAAACCTACCCCCCTTAAGATGAATGTCGCCCTCGAGATTCGGGTTGGCTAGAAAAGAGATGTGGGTGGTCTTTGCGAAGATCATCCTCTCGTTCCCAGGTGGCTTCATCCTCGGTATGGTGGCTCCACTGAATTTTGCAAAACTTGATAACCTTGCTGCGAGTGACTCGGCTGGCAAACTCAAGAATTTTGACTGGTTTCTCTTCATAGGTCAAATCACTGTCCAACTGAATTGCCTCCAGGGGTACTGTATCTCTCAGCGGTATATCGGCCATCTCAGCATGACACTTCTTCAACTGGGAAACCTGGAACACATCATGAACTCCTGACAGTCCTTCTGGTAACTCCAACTTGTAGGCAACCTCTCCCATGCATTCCAAAACATGGTATGGTCCCACAAATCTCGGGGCTAACTCACCCTTAACTTCAAAACGTTTAACTCCTCTCAAGGGTGACACTCGTAGATATGTTCTGTCTCCGATTTCATAGACTACCTCCTTGCATTTTGAATCTGCATAACTCTTCTTCCTTGACTGAGCTATCTTCAGTCTATCTCAGATCAGCTTAACCTTCTCTTCGGACTCCTTAATCAAATCTGGCCCAAACAACTGACGGTCTCCAACTTCATCCCACAGCAACGGTGTTCTGCACCTTCTTCCATACAGGGCTTCGAACGGTGCCATCTTTAAACTAGCATGGTAGCTGTTGTTGTATGAGAACTCGGCGTAGGGCAAGTTGTCATCCCAACTAGATCCATAATCTAGAGCACAAGCTCTCAACATGTCCTCCAGAATCTGATTGACTCTCTCGGTCTGTCCATCTGTCTGCGGATGAAAAGTTGTACTGAACTCCAGTCTGGTACCCAAGGTCTGGTGCAACTGATGCCAAAATTTTGAAGTAAAATGTGTTCCTCTATCTAATACGATTGTCCTCGGAACTCCATGCAGACATACGATCCTGGTCATGTATATCTTGGCCAACTTCACACTTGTATACGTGGTTTTCACTGGGATAAAGTGAGCTACTTTGGTCAAGCGGTCAACTACTACCCAGATAGAATCATATCCTGATCGAGTCCTGGGCAATCCGGTGATGAAATCCATGCCAAGCTTATCCCACTTCCATTCGGGTATCGGCATAGGCTGTAGCAATCCTGCTGGCTTCTGATGTTCTGCCTTCACTCTCTGGCATACATCACATACGGGTACATACTCGGCAATATCCTTCTTCATACCAGTCCACTAGAAAGGCTCCCTCAAATCCGAATACATCTTGGTGTTTCCAGGATGTATCCAGTATGGCGAGTCATGAGCTTCCTGTAGTATCAACTTCCTGATCTCTGCATTATTGGGCACATATATACAGTCCTCAAACCACAAGGTGTCGTGCTCATCCTCACGAAACCCTTTGGCTTTCCCTTCACTCATCTTCTCCTTTATCTCAGCGATCTCTTTGTCATCCTTATGAGCTACTCGAATCTTTTCCAATAGTGTTGATTGAACCTCCAATGTTGCCACAGAACCTTTAGGAACTATCTCCAGTCGAAGTTCCCTAAGATCTTCGGCTAACTCCTTTGGCATCCCTCCGCTTACGAGGGTGTTAACATAACTCTTACGTCTCAAAGCGTCTGCTACGACATTGGCCTTTCTTGGATGATAATGCAGCTTCAAATCATAATCCTTTATGAGCTCCAACCATCTCCTCTGCCTGAGGTTAAGCTCCTTCTGTGTGAAGATGTACTTCAAACTCTTGTGATCCGTGTATACGGCAACGGTTTCCAATGAGAAAATGTCTCCAGGTCTTGAGCGCATGCACTACGGCTGCTAACTCCAAATCATGCATGGCATAATTTAACTCATGCGGTTTCAGTTGTCGTGAGGCTTACGAAACAACTCTTCCGTCTTGCATCAGTACTCCTCCAAGTCCTAAGCATGAAGCATCGTGATACACTTGGAAGTCCTTGCGTATATCCCGCAAAATCAGCACTAGGGCTGTAGTCAAACGTTTCTTCAACTCCTGGAAACTTGCTTCACATTCGTCAGTCCAATGGAACTTAGTGTCCTTCCACAATGTCGTCATAGGCTTTGCAATCTTAGAGAAATTCTCAAATAATCTCCGATAATATCCCGCGAGTCCAAGAAAACTGCGGATCTCTCCAACTGAGGTGGGTGCCAACCATTCAGTGACTGACTGAACCTTGGTAGGGTCCACTGCTATACCTTCTCCTGATATAACATGTGTATTGAAGTTGCCACCTTAAGTTGAACCATTAATTAACAATCTCACATCTGTCATGGATACCCTCGAACCCAATCCATGTCTACGAGCATAGCATGTCATTATAAGCATAACTTAGAAGTAACTCCCAAGGGTTTGATACAGGACAATAGGTTCCTACCCCATCAACTACTTCCCAAAACCCACAAGTTAATCACATCCTAATCATGCAGTGTTTGAGGATTGGAACTAATGCATAAAACTAGGTAAGAAAAGAGTATGATCAATGTGTTACTTGCCTTGCTGATGATCCGCAAAACCTAGGGACTCGTAGTAGCACGCTTCGCACTCTGGAAATTCTATCGCAAACAAACAATAGCATACATAAGCAATCAATCACAGAGGCACGGGTAAAACTCAAATAATAAGAACTAACCAGAAAGTTCAACTTAAGAACTCCGGTTTGCAAAAAGAATCAAATCAAACGGAGCAACGAAACTCAAACTGCGAAAGAAACAAGATCCAATTACTAATCTGGACTAAAGTCAAATTTTACAGTACCAAAATCTTTTTCAAGTTGGTTAAACAGAAAGAGGGTTTCGAGACGAAGATCTAGGCGCTTGAATCGCCTGATTCCGACAAAACGAGCGAAAAGATAAACTAAAACGAAAATCGGATCAGAAATTGCAATAAAAAATAATCGCAAAAAATCCGAGAAAAAGAAAAACTGACGAACAGGCTAACGAACGAACGTTCGCTGTCTGTGACTAACTGGCGAAAAGCGTTTGTTAAAACTAACGTACGGACGAACGTCCGCTAAATAAACTAAACCGAGAAAACAGGCGAACCGAAAATAAACCGAACTAGGGATTTTAAAAAAACAACGGTTTTTACCTAAACCGGAAAAAAAACGAATGACGAGATTTGCAAACTCCAGCGGCTCGGCTTGAGGCGACAAGGCGTGGCCGACGGCGGTGGCGCGAGTGGTGCAGCTGCGAGGCGTCTTGGTATGGGCGGCTCGGCAAGGTGGCGGTGCTAGGCAGCTCGGCGGCTCTGCTTCTTGTGTGGCTCTTGGTGGCGGGGTGGGGTGGCGAAGTGGGGGCGGGGTGGCGGCTTATAAGGAGGGAGGCGGCGGCTTGCGGAGGCGGAAGGAGTCCCGAGGCGGCGACGGCGGCCCGTGTCCCGGCCGGACTCGGCACGCAGCGATGGAGGCGGTGGCGGCAGCTGGCCGGCCTGGCTCGGTAGGCTGACCCGATCAAGCATGAAGTTTTTTGTAAACATATTCTGCAGAAATAAAATCCTAGAAAAATAAATAAAAATCTAAAAATACCAAAACAAATTTTTACCGTCTAAATAAAATCCTAGAACAGGGTGAACATTTTCTTGGTCTAAAATGCAAATTTTGAAAAATGCATGTTTTTTTTAATTCAAATAGAATTGCAATAAAATCCGAATAAAATCAATTATTTTATTTTAATATTTTTCCTCCAATATTTCATTTATTTTGGAGAAGTCATATTATCTCCTCTCATATATTTTTCTATGAAATATTTTTGGAGAGAAAAATAAATAAACCAAAGTGATCCTTGTTTCGATATTTGCTAAAAGTCAAATATGAAAAACGTGGTATCCCCAACTCTCTCCGAGGGTCCTTGAGTTGCTTAGAATTTCGAGGATCGCGAGACGAAATGCAACAAAATATGATATGCATGAATGACCTATGTATAACATTCCAAATTTGAAATTTGGGATGTTACAATGACCTAAGGTTTATCAATCCGTGGGAGGCGTAGAATGAAGATGGTCTCTCTCGAACAAACCTGCAACCAAATACAAGAAATCTATTGTGTCCCCAACACACCCAATACAATGGAAAATCATATAGGTGCACTAGTTCGAGGAAGAGATGGTGACACAAGTGTAGTATGGATAGTAGATATGGGTTTTTGTAATCTGAAAATATAAAAACAGCAAGGTAGCAAGTGATAAAACAGAGCACAAACGGTATTGCAATGCTTAGAAATAAGGCCTAGGGTTCATACTTTCACTAGTGCAATCTCTCAACAGTGCTAACATAATTGAATCATATAACAATCCCTCAAATGCGGCAAAGAATCACTCCAAAGTTCTTATCTAGCGGGGAACATAAGATCAAATTGTTGTAGGGTACGAAACCACCTCAAAGTTCTCCTTTTTGATCAATCTATTGAGCTATTCCTATAAGTGTCACAAACAGCCTAGAGTTCATACTAAAATAACACCATATGATACACATCAACCAACTTGAATGTCACCTAGATACTCCAATGTCACCACAAGTATCCGTGAGTTGATTATTCGATATGCATCAAACAACTTCAGATTCATAAAATTCAATCCAACACAAAGAACCTCAAAGAGTGCCCCAAGATTTCTACCGGAGAAAGTAGGACGAAAACATGTATCAACCCCTATGCATAGATTACCCCAATGTCACCTCGGGAATCCGCGAGTTGCATGCAAAAACATACGTCAAGTGAGTCAATATAATACCCCATTGTCACCACGGGTATTCGTATGTGTCGGTGTCAAAACCGGCGGATCTCGGGTAGGGGGTCCCGAACTGTGCGTCTAGGCGGATGGTAACAGGAGACAAGGGACACGATGTTTTAACCTAGGTTCAGGCCCTCTCGATGGAGGTAAAACCCTACTCCTGATTGATTAATATTGATGATATGGGTAGTACAAGAGTAGATCTACCACGAGATCGGAGAAGCTAAACCCTAGAAGCTAGCCTATGGTATGATTGTTGTTCGTCCTACGGACTAAAACCCTCCGGTTTATATAGACACCTAAAAGTGCTAGGGTTACACAGAGTCGGTTACAATGGGAGGAGATCTACATATCCGTATCGCCAAGCTTGCCTTCCACGCCAAGGAAAGTCCCATCCGGACACGGGACGAAGTCTTCAATCTTGTATCTTCATAGTCCAGGAATCCGGCCAAAGGTTATAGTCCGGCTATCCGGACACCCCCTAATCCAGGACTCCTCAAGAGCCCCGAACCAGGCTTCAATGACGATGAGTCTGGCGCGCAGATTGTCTTCGGCATTGCAAGGCGGGTTCTTCTCCAAATTCTATGTACCTATTGAATAGTGTCTGGTTTCTCGTGAATATTGCGCTCCTTGGCTTCCACGCCCAATAATGGCCGTCTTCCCCGTGTCAAACGAATGCAAAAAGCCAGGGTGTTTTTACATTTACCCCCCTAGCTGCGCAAATGAGCTGCCTATAAAAGAGATGAGGATTTAGATCCGAATCACACCATCTTCCCTTCGCAAGCATTCATCAGAGCACATCCGACAGAGAGCCATTCCATCTTGGCCAGTCGACACAGCTCCTCCTCTTGCCCTCCCAGCCCTCAGCCTGGAGGTTGGGAGAGATGTTCCGTCCCGCACAGCGAGCTAGTGACGCTCCAAACCAAGGGATTCCTTCCCCCAGTCTTCATGGTCCCGGTTCGAGCCGGACTTGCCACCTATAATGGCGGAGAGCAAGCGGAGAGCCCCGATCCCTCCAAAGGAGAGCGGGTATGCCTTGTCCGTTATCTGATAAGAGGGCTCGGATTTCCAATTCATCAGTTTCTCCGGGGGCTCCTGGAGTTCTACGGCCTCCAGTTGCACAACCTTACGCCTGCCTCCGTATTGCACATTGTGGGCTTCGTAGCCCTTTGCGAGCTGTTTTTGGGCATCGAGGCTCATTTCGCGCTGTGGAAGAAGCTGTTCTGCCTTGTGCCCCGTTCTCAGGAGGGGTCGATATATCAAGTGGGCGGAGCCAAACTATGGCGCATTGCCGGGACCGGATATCTATCCGGAACCCCATGGAAGGCGTCCGAAGACTGGCCTTTAGAATGGTTTTATATAGAAGACGTCCCCCTGTTCGGATCGGCCTCCCCGAGTTCAATAATGCTCCTTTGAAGAAGCGCCTAAGCTGGCGTCCACGGAGTCCTCAGAGGGAAAATGACAAGGACGTCCTTTATCTGATGAGCCGGATAAGGTTGTTAGCTCATTCCGGACTGACCATGATCGGGGTCATGGCCACATGCATTATGCGGGGGGTGCAGCCGCTTTAGTATAGAGGCCACCCCATGAGGGATTTCAACGGGGAGGATGATGCCACCCGCTGCGGCCGTAAGGGGCCGGGATCGGTTGCCTCTCTGACGAAGATCTTGTCCGCATTGTACAAGGGAGAAGAGGAGGAGTTCCTCCGTGTCAATCCACAGGGCGGCTTTTCTATGTACAATCCTCCAAGCTGGGTAAGCCGACACTTCTTTTTGCCCATCCGTTCCATATTCCCATAGTTAAGTACCTTATCTTATGATTTTGACGCAGGAATTGCGCTGGGCCGTAAAGGATATAAACATCCCTCCTCCACAACCCGAGGATCCGGAATGGTCCCTCGATCCGGCCTCCCAAGAGGATCCAGACATATCCGTGGAGCTGATCGATGGGGTATTTCACCAACTGAGCATCAACAATGCCTTGGTGGCTATTACAGCCGATTATCCTAGACTGCTCCCCGCCTCACAAGTAATCGAGACCGAAGTCCCAATACTTTGAAGATGATCCATCCGTGCTTATTTTTGATCACCGTATACCAATGATGTTTCACAGGGGAGGATCCCGAGGTGGAATGCCGAACCTGCGGCGACTAGCCAACAGGAGACCGCGAGGGCGAGTAGGCTAAAGAGACACGCATGATCCGGTCGAGGCACCGGGCGCAGCAAGAAGGCGTGCTGCCTTATTCCAAGTATTATTCTTACAATGCATACTAACGCCCGTGCTCTCCTTTTTTAGGAAAAGAGGGCTCGCGGACTATATCGAAGAGATTGCCAATCGAGCCTCCACCAGCCAGGCTCCAAAGCCAGTCGAAGCGAGGCGAACACGAGGCGTCGTCGGACGCTCCTCCGACAGAGGATGCGACAGACCGTATCCGCCACCAATTCTGAGGTGGAGAGTGCCATGAATCACAAAGGCGCCGGACAGTTCTTCATGACGCTTGTTTTCTCCCAAGAGGCATTGGATGCCTTCAATTCGGAGATGCGTACCTCCGTGCCGCTCAAAATGGTCTAGCGAGCCACGGAGCAGTATGTGAAAGACATACGGTGTGAAAATTTGATGGTTATATATGTCAAGAGCCGAGACTTGAAACAGTTAGAATAACTGATTTAAGGATCATTTGTTATGCAGGATCTTACAAAAAAGAATACCCAACTATCCCAGGAGCTGGAAGAGTGCAAAGCCCAACTTGAGATCACACTAGCCGCGGCAGGGGAGGCCAAGGAGACCCCCTCTGGTAATATACGCTTCGAAAGATAAGTATGTTGTGAAGTGCGGCGTGTGTGCAAATCTGACAATATCATTGCAGATGGCGCCGGAGTATATCCGGACAAGCAACAACTCTTGCGCGGTTAAAGGCGGCGAGAGCGTGCTTACGAGGGTGAGGCAGGAGAAAAATAATCTCCAAGATGCCAACACCCAGCCGGGCGAGGAACTAAAGGATGTTCGTGCCCGGTAGCCGGACTCCGTGAAGGAGAATCGACGGCTTCGACCACGGCATTTTTAGTAAGTGCTTGAACAAAATTTGAAAAAGAGTTTGGCGAGGAAGTCGACTAACGAGTTATGTCTGTAGGTATGCTCACAGTGTCGCCCCGCAGAGGAAATGCCAGTTCTACGGTTGACCTTCTTCCCGAGCTCTTACAACTGCACGAACGAGTTCGGCAGGTGATGAAAGGCGTCGCCCAGGCCTTGTGGCCATCTGTCTCCATGCCCGAAGGCCTTGGAGAGCTGGCAGAGAGGCTTAAGGGAGTGCGGCGCCGCTTACGATTATGGAAGATATCGGCCTGCCGTCAAGGTGCCAGGGAGGCTTGGGCCTTGGTGAAGACGCGGTACACGAAGGCTGACCCGAACCACATGGCCGAGGTCGGACCTGTGGGGGCCGATGGGAAGGAGATCCCTGTGAGCTTATGTACGGCCAAGTAGAGTTGGTCATAAATATTCCCAACAGGACTGTAAACTAGACAGCCTGTTGGATGGTATTGAAGAGGAATATGCTCAGTCAAATTGACTATGTAATTTAAGATGACATGTAAAATGCCTTCTAGCCAGATTGTAGATCGTTTGTCATTGCGGACCTTTTCGCTTCAACCTCGGGACCCGATAGTCCGAAGTGTGTCTGAATACCCTCTCGGTTATGTAAGAACCAGGGCATGCATGGAGACCAGGCGTAGGGGTAATTAGTGCTTGAACAGACAAGTGCCCAACTAGTTATGTTATATTACATGGTTAGTAAGAAACATCTTCCATTGAGAATAGTTCCGTTAGTGGTTCCTTTCCCTGGGAGGCATGCCCTAAAGTGCACGTCCGGACTGCGAAAAAATCAGAAAAGCATCTGGGGGCAGATAAATAAACAAGTGAGAAATCATCTTTAGTTCACCGACCGAATATTCCCTTAAGAATGCTAGCTTTCGGCTTCACCCAGTCTGAGGTACACATCCGGCTGACCAGCGATAATAATCGCAGAGGTGCTCCCTTTACCGCCTAGCCAAACAATCGGGAACGTAGGGGTAAGCACAGGAGCCAGGAAACCCAGCTTGGCCAAAACTTAAGTCATATCGATGCATATAATGGTGAATAAAAGGTACATGCGGAAGTGTGACACATGTGTTGGGCGTGAAGCCCGCATAAGTAAGCTTCTGTTAAGGAAGCCCCAGGTATAACGAGCACGGATAGCGCGTCAATTGTGTGCGAACAAGGCGCGAACGAGCCCTTAAAGGCTATAAGCGAAAGGGAGGGAGAAGGAGAGAAATATAAGACAGCTAATGTGTAAAAAAATAGATAGAGGAAGGAGACGAACACAGAGTCCGGCGCTATGCATAGAATCTTCGGAGACGGGCTGCGTTCCATGGGTTCGGCTCGAGTCGGTTATCCGATGCATCTCGCAGACGGTACGCTCCACCAGTCGGGACTTGGTCAATAATAAAGGGACCTTCCCACTTGGGCTTGAGTTTGTCCTTTTCTTGTCCGGTAGGCGTAGAACTAACTCGCCAACATTGTAAGTTTTGGCCCGTACTTCTCTGCTTTGATATCTTCGAGCCTGCTGTTGATAGAATGCGGAACGGGCTTTTGCCACGTCACGCTCCTCCTCCAAGGCATCCAAACTGTCCTGCCGATCGAGTTCAGCTTCTGTTTCTTCATACATGCGCACACGAGGTGAGTCATGAATTATTTCACAGGGCAGAACTGCCTCTGCGCCGTATACCATGAAGAATGGTGTGAATCCGGTGGTGCGATTCAGCGTGGTCCGCAGCCCCCAGAGTACGGATTCGAGCTCCTCTACCCAGTGCGTGTTAGATTCCTTGAGGGACCGCACTAATCTGGGTTTAATGCCGCTCATAATTAGACCATTTGCTCGCTCGACTTGACCGTTAGTTTGTGGGTGATAGACTGAAGCATAGTCGAGCTTGATGCCCATGTTTTTGCACCAGAGTTTGACCACGTCGGCTGTAAAGTTCGTGCCGTTATCGGTGATGATCTGTGGGGACGCCAGAACGGTGTCGACCCACGATATGAAGTCTATCACCGGTCCGGATTCAGCCGTCTTAATGTGCTTGGCCTCTATCCATTTGGTGAATTTATCCATCATGACCAGTGAGGTATTTTTGCTTGTGGGTTCCTCCTTTAAGGGGTCCAACCATGTCAAGCCCTGCACATGAAGGGCCAGGTGATGGGTATAGTTTGGAGGGCGGTGGGTGGCATGTGGCTTTGGTTAGCATATAGCTGGCATCCGACACATCGTTGGACTAAGTCCTGGGCATCTGCCCGGGAAGTCGGCCAATAAAATCCTGTACGGAAGGCCTTGCTTACAAGGGCCCGAGCTGCGGCATGGTGCCCGCCGAGTCCGGCATGAATTTCAGCCAGGAGATTCCGCCCTTCCTCTTAGGAGATACACCTTTGAAGGACTCCCTCATGGACTTTATAGGCTTTATATCGCCGCACTATGCAGCGTGCCTTGTTTTGGTCCTCGGGAAGTTCCTGCCTGATTAGGTAGGCTAGGAATGGTTCTGTCCACGGGGCAATGACTGCCATTATTATGTGGGCTGAAGATGTTACTTCGTTGGCAGAGCCTCCAGTTGTGTCAGAATGTTCGGTGTCGGGCAAAGGCGGTTGGGTCCAGGCTGTTATTTCCGGACTCCCCTTCCCATAATACGGATGGCTTGAACAGCCTCTCTAAGAAGATATTGGGGGGACGGCATCGCGCTTTGCGCCAATGCGTGCCAAGACGTCTGCTGCCTGATTGTTTCCCGACCTATATGGTGAAATTCGAGCCCTTCGAACCGAGCTGACATTTTTAGGACGGCGTTGCGATAAGCTTCCATTTCGGATCCTTGGCATCAAAGTCTCATTTATTTGGGATATCGCGAGGTTCGAATCCCCGCGCACCTCTAGGCGTTGAATGCCCATGGAGACTGCCATCCGGAGACCATGTAGAAGGGCCTCGTATTTGGCTGCGTTGTTGGAGTCCGTATACATTATCTGGAGTACGTATTGAACTGTATCTCCTGTTGGGGACGTCAGAACGACGCCAGCCCCCAGACCGGCCAACATTTTGGAGTCGTCGAAGTGCATGATCCAGTTGGAATATGTGCCGTACTCTTTAGGGAGTTCGGCTTCAGTCCATTCGGCGACGAAGTCGGCCAAAACTTGCGACTTAATAGCTCGTCGTGGCTTATAGGTTATGTTGAACGGGAGGAGCTCAATGGCCCTTTTGGCAATCCGGCCCGTCGCGTCGCGGTTCTTTATAATGTCGTTAAGAGGTACTTCGGAGGCTACTGTTATCGAACACTCTTGAAAGTAGTGTCGCAGCTTCTGGGATGCCATAAACACCGCGTACGCTATCTTTTGATAATGCGGATACCGTGACTTGCATGGAGTGAGGACGGTGGACACGTAGTAAACTGGTTTTTGAAGGGGGAACTTGTGTCCGTCCGTTTCTCGTTCGACAACGAGCACCGCGCTTACAACTTGATGAGTTGCCGCGATGTATAATAGCATTGGTTCGCCCATGTTAGGCACGGCCAGGACCGGGTTTGTTGCCAATATGGCTTTTATTTCTTCTAGTCCGGCCATGGCGGCATCCGTCCACTCGAAGTGTTGATGCGCGGAGGAGGCGATAAAGGGTAATGTCTTTTCTCCCAAGCGGGAGATAAAGCGGCTTAGAGCCGCCACGCATCGATCAATTTTGTATTTGTTTGAGGTCCTTTGGGATATCCAGTTGTGACAGAGCTTGGATCTTGGCTGGGTTTGCTTCAATTCCTCTACCAGATACAATGAAGCCTAAGAGCTTTCCGGCTGGTACGCCGAAAATGCATTTTCCGGGTTAAGCTTAATGTCATATGTTCGGAGGTTATCGAATGTGAGCCTCAAGTCGTCTACTAGAGTTTCGACATGCTTGGTTTTGACGACCACATCATCTATGTATGCCTCCACTGTTTTGCCGATCTGGTTTGCCAGACATGTCTGAATCATGCGCTGATATGTTGCACCGGCGTTTATGAGCCCGAAGGGCATTGTGTTGAAGCAGAATGGGCCGTATGGGGTGATGAATGCCGTTGCGGATTGAACGGGTTCAGCCATCTAAATTAGATGGTAGCCAGAGTATGCGTCGAGGAAACACAATGAATCGTGTCCTGCGGTAGCGTCGATAATTTGATCATTGCGGGGGAGGGGGAAAGGATCCTTTGGGCAAGCCTTGTTGAGGTCCTTGAAATTGACGCATAGGCGCCAGGATTTTTCCTTCTTTGGTACCATCACCAGGTTTGCTAGCCAGTCCGGATGTTTTATATCTCTCGATGAATCCGTCCTCCAATAGTTTGGCTAGCTCCTCTCCCATGGCTTGTCTCTTAGGTTCGGAGAAACGCCAAGAGCTCGCTTAATCGGCTTGAATCCTTTTAGGATGTTTAGGCTGTGCTCGGCCAGCCGGCGTGGGATTCTGGCATGTCCGAAGGGTGCCAGGCAAAAATGTCCCAATTTTCGCGTAGGAATTCTCGTAATGCGGCGTCTACATCAGGGTTTAATTGCGCCCCGATGGAGGCCGTTTTTGTAGGGTCCGTTGGATGGACATGGAATTTGACTATTTCGCCTGCCGGTTTAAAGGAGGTGGACTTGGATCTTTTATCGAGTATCACGTTGTCCCTGTTCACCGTGGAGCGTAGCGCAGTCAGTTCCTCGGCCGCTAGGGCTTCGGATAGTGCCTCAAGGGCCAGTGCGGCTGTTTTATTTTCGGCGCGGAGTTCTATGTCCGGGTCACTAGCAAGAGTGATGATTCTGTTGGGCCCGGGCATTTTGAGCTTCATGTACCCGTAATGGGGTATAGCTTGAAAAATTGTGAATGCCTCTCGCCCTAATAGAGCGTGGTATCCGCTGCTGAACGGGGCCACTTGGAACGTGACCTCCTCGGACCTGTAATTATCCGGCATGCCTAACACCACATCCAGTGTGATTTTTCCTGTACAGCACACTTCTCGACTGGGGATTATTCCTCTAAAGGTTGTGCTGCTTCGCTCAATGCGGCTCCAGTCTATTTCCATTTCTCGAAAGGTTTCCTCGTAAATGAGGTTCAGTCCGCTGCCACCCTCCATGAGTACCTTGGTAAGGCGAAAGCCGTCCACTATTGGACTGAGGACCAATGCGGCTGGTGCTCGGGCTGTTCGGAATTTAGGTTCATCACTGGCATTGAAGGTAATAGCCGTGTCACTCCATGGGTTTATCGTTGCTACTTGGTAGACTTCGGCAAGGCTGCGGAGTATTTGTTTCTGCATATTATCTGATGCGAAAGTCTCGAAGACTGTTAATACCGTCTTTGGTATCCTCGGCTGGTGCTCTGTGGATTCTGGGGTTAGAAGCTCTTCGCCACTTTTGGCCACCTGCCGGAGTATCCAACATGCTCTAAGGCTATGAGTTGGTGTGGCGCCCTCTGTACTATGAATTTTACAGGGTCCATTGAGCCATCCCTCCAGTACGGTTCCATGCCCTATAGAGGGATTTTGCTTTTGGTGTTTAGCCGGGTGATTTGTCGATAATGCACCCTTTTATTTCGGACTGGGTTTGTATTCAGGGTCGGATTGTCCCAAAATCTTACTTTGGTTTTCCAGGCGCTTTCCATTGCACAGTACTTTCGTACTATGGACGCCAAGTCAGCAAAGCGTGTAATTTCACGGCGACCTATGGCGTTGAGGATTCCCTTGTCCGTGCAATTATTGCATAAGAATGAAATTGCGTCTTCCACGCGGCGGTCCTTTATCCTGTTCATAACCAGGAGGAATCTGGCCCAGTAATGATGTACTGTTTCCTCGGGCTCTTGCCTAATTTTGGATAGATCGCATATGTTCGGGTGGGTGGGTGGAATTAAATCCGAAACCTCACCCAATCTGAGACTCAAGGGCCAAGGAGTTTTTGAACTCGGAAGTTTGGATTCTTGGATGTTGTCCAATGAATCTAGCTCGTTGCCTAACTCTAAGTTCAGGTCTTGAGTGGCGTCCTCCCCTCCGCGGGTATCCGGCTTGGAGGGATCGGGAATCCGTACATAGCTAGTCCTTAAGATAGATGAAGGGTCGCCGCATTGTTCCTCCACCACAAAGAACGTGATGGGTGACACGGGAGAGTTAATCTCTCTCGAGATCGGGTTTAGGCCCAATCTGATCATAGTCATAAGCGACTCCCAGGGCGGCGATGCGATCCAGGAGCTCATTTAAGGAAGAGAGCTCCGTCGGATCTAACTGCTCGGCGAGTTCCGAGTTGACGTGAAGATTGCTTTCGATGACCCGAGAAGTCATTGTCGGCGCGGCGGCCGAACAGGCGGTCATAAGAAAACCACCTAGCCGGAGAGTTTGGCCGAGAGCCAAAGCTCCTTTAGCAACAGTACCGTCTTTAAAGACGGGATGAGGCATACTTCCTGATGGCGGCGGCACAGAGGAACTCTGAATGAAAGCACCAATGTCGGTGTCAAAACCGGCGGATCTCGGGTAGGGGGTCACGAACTTTGAGTCTAGGCGGATGGTAATAGGAGACAAGGGACACGATGTTTTTACCCAGGTTCGGGCCCTCTCGATGGAGGTAAAACCCTACTCCTGCTTGATTAATATTGATGATATGGGTAGTACAAGAGTAGATCTACCACGAGATCAAAGAGGCTAAACCCTAGAAGCTAGCCTATGGTATGATTGTTGTTCGTCCCCACGGACTAAAACCCTCCGGTTTATATAGACACCGGAAAGGGCTAGGGTTACACAGAGTCGGTTACAATGGGAGGAGATCTACATATCCATATCGCCAAGCTTGCCTTCCACGCCAAGGAAAGTCCCATCCGACACGGGACGAAGTCTTCATTCTTGTATCTTCATAGTCCAGGAGTCCGGCCAAAGGTTATAGTCCGGCCATCCGGACACCCCCTAATCCAGGACTCCCTCAATATGCAACTGACACATCAAGTGTTCTCAAGTCCATAAAAGTATTCAATCCAATAATAGTGAAACCTCAAAGGTAAAACTAAATTCATCACAACAAGATAGAGAGGGAGAAACACCATATGATCCAACTATATTAACAAAGCTTGTGGTACATCAAGATTGTGCCAAATAAAGAACACGTGAGAGAGAGAGAGATCAAACACATGGCTACTGGTGCATACCCTCAGCCCCAAGGGTGAACTACTCCCTCCTCGTCATGGTGGCCGCCGGGATGATGAATATGGCCCCGAGTGATAATTTCCCCCTTCGGCAGGGTGCCGAAATAGGGTCCTGATTGTGTGGATACAGAGGCTTGAAGCGAAGGAACTTCTCATCTAGGGTATTTTCTGGGGGTTTGCGTATTTATAGGAATTTTTGGCGTCGGTCTCACATCAAGTGGGCCCAAGAGGGAGCGACAAGCTCGCTGGGCCCTCCCGGGGGGTAGGGCGCGCCTTGTGAGCTTGTCGCTTCCTCGTGAGGCTAGTGGTCCTCCCACGAAGCTTCATGGGTCTCTTTTGGTCCACAAAAAAATCATCGTAAATTATTAGCCCATTCCGAGAACTTTTATTTCTGCACAAAAAACGACACCACAGTAGTTCTACTGAAAACAGTGTCAGTCCGGGTTAGTTCTAATAAAATCATACAAAAACCATATAAAATTATTGTAAACATGGCATGAATACTTCATAAATTATAGATACATTGGAGACGTATCAACATCCCGAGGCTTAATTTCTTCTCGTCCTCGAGTAGGTAAATGATAAAAACAGAATATTTCATGTGGAGTGCTGCCTAACATATTCCACATGAAAAAGAAAAATAAAAAATCTTTTCTTTAGCATTAAACATAATTTTTGTAAATGATAAAAACATATTTTTTTCAGAATTTTTCATGTGGAATGCTTTGCATTGGATCCCTAGCCCATTATGCTCAATCATTGATCCATTCAAGAAACACACTCAAATTAGCTATATACAATGCACAAGTATGACAACAGTGTTCCCTAGTTGGTGCTTTATAGGAGAAGATGGAGACTCAATAAAAATAAAAATTGCATAAAAGTAAATAGACAGGCCCTTCATAGAGGGAAGCAGAGATTTGTAGAGGTACCAGAGCTCATAGTTTAAATTGAGAGATAAAATTGTTTTGAGAGGCATGCCTTTCCTGTCAACGAAAACAACCGAGAATTCCCAATATTTTCCATACTAGATAAATCATAGGCGGTTCCCAAACAGAAAATAAAGTTTGTTCCTTTTTCCACCATTCTTTCACAGTCCATGGCTAGCCGTATCCACGGATGCCTTCCATACCAATATTTCCAAGGAATTTATTATTGGCAACATATAATATTTTTTTCATTTTGGACTGGGCATCCCTATTACCCACCACACTCTCGTACAATGACAAGTGAATAAACACTCATCTTGAGAATAACATATCTAGCATGGAAAATATTGGCCACCACCTGCCGCTTCATGAGCGATACGGGCACACAAAAAGGAAGTTCATTTTGAAAATTAGAGTTGGATCATACAAATTTACTTGGAACGGCATTGAAAAGCCTCATATAGGTAGGTATGGTGGACTCATTTGGCACAACTTTGGGTTTAAGGAGTTGGATGCACAAGCAGTATCCCCGCTTAGTACAAGTGAAGGCTAGCAAATAGATTGAGAAGCGACCAACCAAGAAACGAATACAATCATAAACGAGCATTAAACATAACTAACACTGAATAATGCACCACAAGTAGGATATAACTTCATTGCATAACTATTGACTTTCGTGCTTGCATAGGGAATCACAAACATTAGCACCAATATTCTTACTAAAGCATAATTACTCACCAACCTCACATATTACTATCTCCATATCTTGAAACTATTACAAGGAAACAAGTTTATAATATCCAATGATCTTCATGAATGTTTTTATTATAACCCCCTTGGATATCTATCACTTTGGGACTAATTTCATATATTACCATTGCTACTTTCAAGCTCTCAAACAAATTTAAGTAAAGAAAAAAAAGCAAAATATTTCTTCAAAATTTTCAACTCTCAAAATAATCTAAGTGAAACATGAGAGCATATTTCTTCAAAATTTACTAACTCTCAAAACAATATAAGTGAAGCATGAGAGCATTTCTTCAAAAATTAAACCACCACCATGCTAAAAAAAGATATAAGTGAAGTAGTAGAGCAATTCCATAGCTCAAAAAAATAAGTGAAGCACATAGAGCAATTCTAACAAATCATAGCATCATTATGGCTCGCTCAAATAGGTGTGTCCAGCAAGGATGATTGTGACAAACTAAAAATAAAAACAAGCAAAGACTCATATAATAAAAGACGCTCCAAGCAAAACTCATAATATGTGACGAATAAAAATATAGCTAAAAGTAAAATTACCGATGGTCGTTAGAAGAAAGAGGGGATGCCTTCTAGGGCATCCCCAAGCTTAGTTGCTTGGTACTCCTTGAATATTACCTTAGGGTGCCATGGGCATCCCCAAGCTTAGGATCTTTTCTCTCCTTATTCCTTCATCCATCGTGATCTCACCCAAAACTTGAAAACTTCAATCACACAAAACTTAATGATCACGAATGAAATGGTGACGAACTTCAATATGCTTAGTTCAAGAATGTTGCACGGGATTGTGTGTAATCTTAATAGCATTGTGACTATCACAAAGCAATGGAACATGTCTCACATGTGTCCCATAATCTTTAAGAGTCCGAGTCATCCAAAGTAATTGCGCACAACATGATCCCTGCTGCAACGTATTCCGCTTCGGCGGTTTATAATGATACCGAGTTTTGTTTCTTGGAAGATCAAGAGACAAGGGATCTGCCAACAAATTGACATGTACCTGAAGTGGACTTCCTATCAACCTTGTCACCGGCATAATCTGATTCGGAATAGCCAACAAAATCACAAGATGACCTCTTAGGGTACCAAATGCCAAACTTTGGTGTATGAATCAAATATCTCACTATCGTTTTCACAGCCTTAAGATGACATTCTTTAGGAGCAGCTTGATATCGTGCACACATGCACACACTTAGCATAATATCAGGACGGGGGGCAGAAAGATACAATAATGAACCAATAATAGATCGGTAAACTTTTTGGTCAACCGAGTTGCCATCCTTTGTCAAGTCAAGATGTCCGCTAGTAGGCATGGGTGTTTTCATACCTTTGCTTTCTTGCATGTTGAACTTCTTGAAAAGATCCTTGGCATACTTTGTTTGTGAAACAAAGGTACATTCCTTTGTTTGCTTGATTTGCAAACCAAGGAAAAATTTGAGTTACTCATCATAGACATCTCAAAATATTCCGACATTAACCTTCCAAACTTTTCACTAAAATGAAGGTTAGTAGAACCAAATATGATATCGTCAGCATAGAGTTGGCACACAAACAATTCTCCATTAACCCTTTTAGTAAAAAGAGTAGAATCAAGTTTCCCAATCTCAAAACCCTTTTCAACAGGAAACTTAGTCAAGCATTTATACTAAGCTCTAGGGGCTTGTTTAAGACCATAAAGAGCTTTCTGAAGTTTGTAGACATGATTAGGTATCTTGGGATTAACAAAGCCGGGAGGTTGCTTAACATAAACTTTGTCCTCAATCTCACCATTTAGAAATGGGTTTTTTATTTCGGTGCCCCTTGTTCCTTAGCTCTACTCATTCATCCCCACTCTGTTAACTTTTGCTCACTTTCCCCACTCCCTTGCCAAAAATCCTCAGAACAGGTTACAACGAACGTTGCCCTCGGGTCAATGCCTTTGACCGTTAACTCTGACGAGTGGGGCCGCGTAGGGCCGAGTACACCTTTGACTGTTACCTGTATAGTTGTTTCGTATGCTGACCGTACATGTATTCGTATACGTGGGCGCATGCAACAGACCGCGGTCGTGGGGTAGCGAGTGTCCATGGGACATGCCTGAAAAGTCCCATCGTATAAAGAGGGCAACCACCTCCATTGCCCCCTACCATTTTCCCCCAAATCCCCTCCATGCTGCATCATCTTCCTCTCCCCCACCAGCGTCGTCTCACTCTCCTCCACTGCCTCGACCGCACCGTCTCGCTCTCCCCCACCGCATCATCTTCGTCACTTCATCACCTTCACCCGGAGATGGCCGAAGCCCGTGGCGACGCCGGTGCAACGGCTGGAGATGTGGTCGAGCTACAGGGCGCGCTGACCGCGGATGTCGGCGGCGTCCACGGCGGTGCGGGGAAACTCGCAATCACTGCGGATGTAGAGAAGGAGGTGGCGGGCTCTGCCCTAGCGCTGCCGAAGGTGACGGCGTCGAGCGATGCAGTCAATCCCGATACCCCCATGTGCAGGAGGTATTTGAACTTGCTTTGCTTTGGGATATTAGCTTGTAGAGTTAGTTGGATTGGTTAGATTGTGGATTCATACCGTAGTTCAGATGGTTAGAGTAGTTGGTTTGACGGGTGGGTCGGGGTTTTCTATATTGGGGAGATTGGGGGTTTTGTACTAGGGTTTGTTGGATAAATTCGTTGCAAAAATGCTAGACAGATTTGTTTATTAGATGTGCTTCAATGCTACACATATGTATACTTGTTAGATTTGTTTTTAATGCTCACAGATTGGGGTTTTTAATTCTACAGACATGTATGCTTATTAGATTGGGAGATTGGGTCCCTATTAGATTTGTTTTTGAATGCTACTCAGATTGGGGTTTTGAATGTCATATGCCCAAATGGAATCCATTGATTAAGAAGTTATTTGATTCATTAGTATATAAATTTGTCCACAATATGTAGTTATATTAGCTCTGTTCTTCAATGTGTGTGCATGACCAATGATCAATGTGTTATTTGAATGTCACATTGGGGTTTTTGATCAATGTGTGTACAAATCTAATTCATTGATATACTAGTGATGGATGTGGTTTTTGAATGCATAGAGCTAAGGGGCACGGAAATATAAAAAAACCCACTTCTAAAACATTTCTGATATTGGGAGTATATTAGCGCTATGATCAATGTGTAATGTGTGCATATCTAAATTTTCAATTGGCTACTAGTGATGGATGTAATTGTATATTCAGGAGGATGATGGTTGGGGGGGAAGAGGAAGCTGGATGACTACGACCCGTACGAGGGGGCGTTTAGTGACAATTCTGAATATGTGGTAAGCATATCCCTTGTTCATTTAGTTCCTTTGACATGGTGTATATGAATCTATAATGTATTAATGCAATTCATTCATGTGTGCAGTATGATTCTGGAGATGATGTATACAAGGGCAACGTCACGTCCTTCACAGCCAAGGAGGTGGAGAAGATCAAGGCCAAGGGAGTTGCTTCCTTCTACAACCGCAAGTTCAAGAAGTGGCACTGCCTCTACTGCACAACCAAGCCAAAGCCCAAGGATGGCCGCTTCGATCACCTTCTGTCTCATGCAGAGGATGTAGCAATCTGCGGGAGGACTACATGATCAAGGGGCAGAATGCTACGCTCGCGAAGGCCCTGACTCCGGTGTGAAGTGATGTGATGATGTGATGGTGTGATGCTGTGAACTGAATTTTAATCTTTTGGGTACTTAGGGTCCGGTTACTTATGGTAAGCTTAATGTGGTTGTTTATGGTGTGAACTTAATCTATGGTGATGCTAGTAACGTATTATTCTATCTATATTTGGTTGTCCTTACATTTGCCCGTGGTGTATGGTTAGTTCTGTTTAGATGTTGTGAACTATGAGTTTAGGTGCTGCAATGATCAAACATGTTGTTTCAGTGTTGCTTCACTCACATGTTGTTTCAGTGTTTCTTCACTGATCACACATGTTGTTTCAGTGTTGCTTCACTGATCACAGATGTTATTGGTCTCATGTTTATTAATCAAATTTAATGCATGCTTTTTCCCACCAGCAAATTATCTATGTATGTTTGTGTAAATTCAAGAAAATGCAAAAAAAAACCTTGGCAAACTATCTATGTTTGTGTAAGAGATCATGTGTGCAAAATTTGAGGTGATTTAGAGGAGGTCAAAGAAATTTGAATTTGAGAAATGTGCTCCAAATGAGCTCCCAGGCTAGGGTAAACAACCTATTTGTAATCAAGTTTTTTTGGACCAACTCTAAATGAGCCAAATGTTTTTTATTAACACCTATTCAATCTATATAGTGTAGATTCGAAGTCTCACTTTTTTTTAATTAATCTTCATCTTTTTACATTCTCTTTTGAAAAATATGCTGTAATATAAAAACTATTAGAAAAACACGTTTAAAATATGAAAATGGAAAACTAAGTTCAGATCCTTCTTATTCACTTTCAAATAAAGCTTTGGTGATTTTTTTGATTTTTTTAAATTTTTCAAAAACAGAAGGTAACCCTACCTCATCTCCTTGAACTCTATGAAATCTTGTAGGTGATAGCTCATATGTGTGAAGGTTTTCTCATGAAAATGACCATAGACCAAGTTTATGATTTTTGGTTGGTAACATGTCACATAAGACAACATTGTGCGCAGGTTTCATATTTTTTTTATTTTTTTAAATTAATGGTGCTCATTTGACCTCGATCGTGCCAGCTAAGGTTTTTTCATGAAAATGACCATAGACCAAGTTTAGTATTTTTCCACTTTGTCTTATAAAATGACGAATGCCGAAGGTTTCATATATTTTTGATTTTTTCTAAAATAGTTATGCTCACTCAAAGCTTTCGTAACCCCGTTGACCAGCTCAAAACCCCTCTAAATCCCGCGGGGTTTCGCCTAAATCTAGCTCCGAATGTCGGCTGTCCGATCATACCCTGGCGCCAAGCAACAGCCATCAGATGTGATCTTCTAGAAGGAATTCGGTGGGCAGGCTGCGTGCAGGCTCCGGGTCGTTGGATCACAAGGACGGCTCTGCATCATTGGATTGTGGCGTGATCAGCGAGAGGTGATCCTATTGGTTGTGCTCGGCTGCTCGCCCACCACTGACTCCGTGAAAAAAAATGTTATTGGGCTCAAAAGGAAACCAAGATCTGGTTGGGCCGTCGAATTGCGTCGTTTTTTTGTGAACGTGTTGGCTCTGTTTTTTGTGAACGTGTTGGCTTTGTTTTTTTGCATCGTTTGAAATTACACAACATTTGACATTGCGTAGAAAATTTAGTTCTTTTGTTCTACACAAATGCAAAATGACCAAATTTATAAGGGCTAAATTTATTTTTATCAAGCAAAATGGCTACAAACTATTAAAAATGGATCATTTTGCATTTGTATAATGGCCACAATCCCTCTATCTTTTTTTATCATGCAAAATGACAAAAAATTTAAGGGCCAAATTTATTTTTATCATGCAAAATGGCCACAAGCCCTTAAAAATTGTCTCTTTTTGTTCATATAATATATATATATGACCACGGATTCCCACGCGTGCAATTAGCTTCTTTTTCTCAAACCACCGTTTCCCACGCATGTACACTCCCGATGTTGTGGTGGGTTTGACAAACGGGCTACTAACTTCACATTTGACCTCGTTATTGCCACGGCCAAATAACACGTAGCACTACGGCTATTTAAGCCACACTCTGCCTCTGCCATCGCCCACCCTCTGCCTCTGCCATCCCTCATCCATCTGCCCTTCTTGCTCTTTGACCCTTCTCCTTCTTCTTCACACCCCTCAGCCATGCATTACACCGGACCAACCTAATGCTTCCCACCCACCATGCCGGAGAGGCTCTACCCTACCGGTGTGTACGTTGATCGCACACTACGTGTGTGGGCGATATCAAGGCTGAGGACCGCAAGGAACTTCACCGAGTTCTTCCTCGCGTCCGGCTACCACCACCTCGCGAGGGGATCTCCAATGATGTTCCGCGTCGAGGAGGTCATCCAAAACCGGGTGGTGGTTACTCTCCTTGCCCACTTCACCAACACATTTGACGCCTTCTACCTCCTTGGCCGGGTGTTTTGGTGTGGCTCCGAGTTCATCGCTTTCACCACCCACAATAGGTTCACGAAGTACACCAACATCTTCCCCACTGCGACGCGCATGCACACTCTTCCGTACCCCATCGACAACGCCCCGTAGGAGCAGTGAAAAGGGCGCCCGGAGGAGGAGCGAGGTGGAGAAGGCGGCGGCTAGGGTTCTAAACCCTCTATGTTTTTTTTAGTCCATGTTATGTTAAGTTGTAACTGAACTATGTTGGAGTTGCTATGGGCTTGTTGGCTTAACTTTTCTATATATTATATTATTAAGTTCTTCCTAGTTTGAACTATGTGATCGTGCTATGGGCTTGTTGGCCCTATCTACATATTGGGACTACATATTTGTTGATTGTTTTCTTAGGGAGCTCGGCTTGTTAGTAGGGTTCCCTTGTTAGTAACCACCTAGTGCATGCAAGCAAGCTTTGTTAGTAGGGATGAATGAGTAGAGCTAAGCAAGGGAGTGGCTCTTTTTTTACACAAGCCACAAATATGTAGCCACCTAGATAGAAGATAGGAACTAGCAGCAATGACCGTCGCTGCATCCCTGGCGGCTGGCGTGCAAGAAAGCTACTCGGTCAGTGCATCATGGCGGACGCATCAGCACATGCAGGCTCGGTCGGCGCATCGTGGGATCGTGGCATCGGCGCATGTAGGCTTTGCTGGGTGCATGCATAACAGGCTTCTGTCCTGGCGGCGCGCGTGATACGTCTCCAACGTATCTATAATTTTTTATTGTTCCATGCTATTATATTATCTGTTTTGGATGTTTAATGGGCTTTAATATGCTCTTTTATATTATTTTTGGGACTAACCTATTAACTGGAGGCCCAGTGCCAGTTTTTGTTTTTTGCCTATTTTAGAGTTTTGCAGAAAAGGAATACCAAACGGAGTCCAAACAGAATGAAACCATCGCGAGGATCTTTCTTGGACCGAAAGCAATCCAGAAGACTTGGAGTCGAAGTCTGGAACTCCACGAGGAAGCCACAAGGCAGGAGGGCACGCCCCCACCCTCGTGGGCCCCTCATAGCTCCACCGACGTACTTCTTTCGCCTATATATACTTTTATACCCTAGAAACATCAGGGAGAGCAACGAAACCACTTTTCCACCGCCGCAACCTTCTGTACCCGTGAGATCCCATCTTGGGGCCTTTTCTGGCGATCTGCCGGAGGGGGAATCAATCACGGAGGGCTTCTACATCAACACCATTACCTCTCCGATGAAGCGTGAGTAGTTTACCACAGACCTTCGGGTCCATAGTTATTAGCTAGATGGCTTCTTCTCTCTCTTTGATTCTCAATACAAAGTTCTCCTCGATGTTCTTGGAGATCTATTTGATGTAATACTCTTTTGCGGTGTGTTTGTCGAGATCCGATAAATTGTGGATTTATGAACAAGATTATCTATGAATATTATTTGGTTCTTCTCAGAATTCTTATATCCATGATTTGATATCTTCGCAAGCCTCTTCGAATTATCGATTTAGTTTGGCCTACTAGATTGATCTTTCTTGCAATGGGAGAAGTGCTTAGCTTTGGGTTCAATCTTGCGGTGTCCTTTCCCAGTGACAGTAGGAATAGCAAGGCATGTATTGTATTGTTGCCATAGAGGATAAAAAGATGGGGTTTATATCATATTGCTTGAGTTTATCCCTCTACATCATGTCATCCTGCTTAATGCGTTACTCCATTCTTATGAACTTAATACTCTAAATGCATGCTGGATAGCGGTCGATGTGTGGAGTAATAGTAGTAGATGCAGAATCATTTCAGTCTACTTGACACGGACGTGACGCCTATATTCATGATCATTACCTTAGATATCTTCATAACTATGTGATTTTCTATCAATTGCTCGGCAGTAATTTGTTCACCCACCGTAATACATGCTATCTTGAGAGAAGCCACTAGTGAAACCTATGGCCCCCGGGTCTCTTTCCTATCATATTACATCTCTTTTATTTACATCGCATCTTGTTTACTATTTTGCAATTTTTACTTTCCAATCTATACAACAAAAAACCAAAAATATTTACTTTACTATCTCTATTAGATCTCACTTTTGCGAGTGACCGTGAAGGGATTGACAACCCCTTTATCGCGTTGGTTGCAAGGTTCTTGATTGTTTGTGCACGTACTAGGTGACTTGTGCGTTATCTCCTACTGGATTGATATCTTGGTTCTCAAAAACTAAGGGAAATACTTATGCTACTTTGCTGCATCACCCTTTCCTCTTCAAGGGAAAACCAACGCATGCTCAAGAGGTAGCAGCGCGCAGATGTTTAATGCAAGGGACGGCCAAACGAAACCACAGCACAACGGTCGAACAGCGACACCACCCAATGCGGCCCCACTTGTCAGGTCGAATGGACTGTTGGGTAATGCAGTAATTTCAAAAAAATTCTACGATCACGCAAGATCTATCTAGGAGATGCATAGCAACGAGAGGGGAGAGTGTGTCCACGTACCCTCCTAGACCGAAAGCGAAAGCGTTTTATCAACGCGGTTGATGTAGTCGTAGGTCTTCACGATCCGACCTGTCCTAGCACCGAACGTACGGCACCTCCGTGTTCAGCACACATTCAGCTCGACGACGCCCCTCGTACTCTTGATCCAGTTGAGGCCGAAGGAGAGTTTCATCAGCACGACAGCGTGGCGACGGTGATGATGAAGTTACCGGCACAGGGCTTTGCCTAAGCACTACGACAATATGACTGAGGTGTTAACTGAGGAGGGGGGCGCCGCACACGGCTAGGAAAATTGATGTGTGTTCTAGGGGTGCCCTTCGCACGTATATAAAGGAGGGAGAGGGAGGGAGGCAGCCTAGGGCGCCCCAAGTAGGAGGAATCCTACTTGGGCCCCTAGTCCAATTCGGCCCCCCTTACCATATTTGGACAAGGGGGAAAGGAAGGAGGGGGAGGGGAAGGAAGTAGGAGTCCTACTTCATACTTTCCTTTTCCTCCTCTCCTTTCCCTTTCTCCCCACGTGGCTGGCCCTATAGGGGGCGCACCAGCCCCTTGTGGGCTGGTGTGTTTCCTTACTTTGCCCATAAAGCCCATATCTTTGCTGGGGGTTGCCCGAAACCCCTTCCGGTGATCCGGTATCACCCGGAACACTTCCGGTGTCCGAATATAGCCTTCCAATATATGAATCTTTACCTGTCGACCATTTCGTGACTCCTCGTCATGTCCGTGATATCATCCGGGACTCCGAACAAACTTCAGTCATCAAATCACATAACTCATAATACAAATCGTCATCGAACGTTAAGCGTGCGGACCCTGCGGGTTCGAGAACTATGTAGACATGACCGAGACACATCTTCGGTCAATAACCAATAGCGGAACCTGGATGCTCATATTGGCTCCTACATATTCTAGGAAGATCTTTATTGGTCAAACCACATAACAACATACGTTGTTCCCTTTGTCATCGGTATGTTACTTTCCCGAGATTCGATCACCGGTATCACCATACCTAGTGCAATCTCGTTACCGGCAAGTCTATTTACTCGTTCCGTAATGCATCATCCCGCAACTAACTCATTAGTCACATTGCTTGCAAGGCTTATAGTTGTGACACCTGGATAATCAAGCTACAGTAACCTCTGCTAACGATGCCACATCACCTCGGTTATTGTTGCTAATCTCATGTTGGATCAAAACCGATTCAAATTCAAAATTTAATTAAAAGAAAACAACAAAATTTTCAAACATTAAAACTAAAATGTTCGAGTTGTGCCAAATAATGGAAAGGTAATTGTGGTGAAGAAACCCCACTTTTATAAAATGTTTAAAGGCTCTAAAATGATTAAAACAGCAGGTAAAACAATAAAGTAAATACCTTTTATAGTTAATATAATATTAACCTAATTTAATTGGGCACTAAAAACTTTCTATGGCACTGGTCTAACTTGAAATGCTAATCTAGGTGCTAAAGATGTGTTTTACAAAACCAAAGTAACTAGATCCTAAAATATAAAAAGAAAAGGAAAAGTAAAACAAAAAACATAGCAAAAATTTAAAGAATGAAGGAAGACCCCCTTCCCTAGGCCGTTCGGCTCAACAGGGCTACCAGGCCCCCCTGGCCGGCCCACCCCGCCTCCCTTATTCCCCACTCCCCTCGAGACCTAGCGCACACCCCCCATAACCCCCACCTCGCCCCCGAGTGGATCTGGATCGGGGGGCAACCGACGCCCCCGACCCCCCCCCCCCCCGATGCAGTCACGCACCATGGCCTCACCGCCCTCGTCGCTGGCGGCCCGGACGTCGCTCGTTGCCCGCCCCGCCGCGCCTCCATCCTCCTCCGCGGCGTCACCTCGCCGGCGCCACCCCACCGCCTCTACTTCGCCAACGCCGCTTCGCCACCGGACAGCCCATGTCTCCCCCGCCTCTAATTCGCCCGGCGTCGTCGGACGTCCTCCCCGTCCTCCTCCACAACGGCTCCATCAAGCCTCGTCGCTCCCCTTCTCACGACGAACGTGAGCACATCCCCATGCTCCCTCTCTACTCCCCCCTGTGGTCACCGCACTCACGCGCGCACTCTGCCACGCCGGGCCTCGCACACGCACGCGTGCGTGCCCTGGCTCGCTGCTGCTCGTGGACCTCGCCCGCTAGCCATCGCCGTCCGCCCGCGCCATCGCCCTGTTTGTGCCACGGCCGCGCCGTAGCTTGCGCTTGCCTGCACCGCACCTTGTGTGCCTCTCCCCCTACTCGTTGCTGCTCCGGCGCGGCTCTGCCCGCGCCACCGCCCGGTCCGGCCCCGACCGCGCACCCGCGTCCGACCACCCAGCCACGGCGACCTCCCCGCCTTGCGCCCCACCTCGTCATCTCGTCGTGCCACCACTTCCCGCGGCTACTCTTGCCCTGCTGACGGCCTTGTCGCCGCTCGACGCCGGAAGCGGCGCCGTAATACCGACCTCCTCTGCTCGGCGCCATGCCGGGTCCGCCCGCACCTGGGCGTGCGCCCGCTCGGGCTGCGCCCCGCGCCCGAACCCACTAAGGCCCCTAGGGCCAATGACATGTGGGGCCTATCCCCAAAACGTTTTCACAAAAAAGAAAATAAATTAATAAATAATAATTAAAATATTAATTAATTAACTTAACTAATCCTGATTAGATTAACCTAATCACTTAGTTTAATTAATTAATCTATTAGGTTAGTTAACAGTCAATGACAGCTGGGACCCACACGTCAGTTCGACCCAGTCAACGCCCTGTTGACTGCTGATGTCATGCTGACGTCAAGATAACATCAGCATACACTATTTTGGATAATGTTGAACTAAAATAATTAAATAAATTCTAAAAATGACTAAATCTTTTAAAATTAATATAAAATACAGGATAGCTCGGATGGAAATACTTTGTACATGAAAGTTGCTCAGAACGACGAGACGAATCCGGATACGCAGTCCGTTCATCCGCCACACACCCCTAGCATAGTGAACATGCAACTTTCTCCCTCCGATTCGTTTGTCCGAAAATGCGAAACACCAGGAATACTTTCCCGGATGTTTTCCCCCTTCGTCGGTACCACCTATCCTTGCGTTAGATCACCCCTGGCACCGCGTATTGCCTTGTTATATTTTGTGATGCTTTGTTTGCTCTGTATTTACTGTTTCTTCCCCCCTCTTCTTCTCCGGTAGACTCCGAGACCGGCGTTGATGCAATTGAGTACGACTACGTCACCGACGACCCCTCCTTCTTGGCTGAGCTTCCAGGCAAGCCCCCCCCCTGATCACCAGATATCGCATATTCCTTCTCTCTACTTCTTGCATTAGAGTAGTGTAGCATGTTACTGCTTTCGGTTAATCCTATTCTGCTGCATAGCCTGTCATTGTTGCTACTGATTGTTACCCTTACCTGCAATCCTAAATGCTTAGTTTAGGATGCTAGTATTCCATTAGTGGCCCTACACTCTTGTCCGTCTGCCATGCTATACTACTGGGCCGTGATCACTTCGGGAGGTGATCATGGGCATATGCTATGTACTTTATACTGTTACATTACGTATGATATTGTTCGCAGATGGGGGCTGAAGGGGCAGGTGGCTCCATCCCGGTAGAGGTGGGCCTGGGTTCCTGACGGCCCCCGACTGTTACTTTGTGGCGGTGCGACAGGGCAGGTTGAGACCACCTAGGAGAGAGGTGGGCCTGGCCCTGGTCGGCGTCTGATGACCCACAAGTATTGGGGATCTATCGTAGTCCTTTCAATAAGTAAGAGTGTCAAACCCAACGAGGAGCAGAAGGAAATGATAAGCGGTTTTCAGCAAGGTATTGTCTGCAAGTACTGAAATAAGTGGTAACATATAGTTTTGTGATAGGATAATTTGTAACGAGCAATATGTAACAAAAGTAAATAAAGTGCGGCAAGGTGGCCCAATCCTTTTGTAGCAAAGGACAAGCATGTACAAACTCTTATATAAGGAAAAGCGCTCCTCGGGACACATGGGAATATCGTCAAGCTAGTTTTCATCACGTTCATATGATTCGCGTTCGGTACTTTGATAATTTGATATGTGGGTGGACCGGTGCTTGGGTGCTGTTCTTATTTAAACAAGCATCCCACTTATGATTAACCTCTATTGGAAATATCTGCAACTACAACAAAAGTATTAAGGTAAATCTAACCATAGCATGAAACATATGGATCCAAATCAGCCCCTTACGAAGCAACGCATAAACTAGGGTTTAAGCACATCACTCTAGCAACCCATCATCTACTTATTACTTCCCAATGCCCTCCTCTAGGCCCAAATAATGGTGAAGTGTTATGTAGTCGACGTTCACATAACACCACTAGAGGCTAGACAACATACATCTCATCAAAATATCGAGCGAATACCAAATTCACATGACTACTAATAGCAAGACTTCTCCCATGTCCTCGGGAACAAACGTAACTACTCACTAAGCATATTCATGTTCATAATCGGAGGGTAATAATATGCATATAGGATCTGAACATATGATCTTCCACCAAATAAACCAACTAGCATCAACTACAAGTAGTAATCAACACTACTAGCAACCTACTAGTACCAATCCCGGACTTGGAGACAATAATTGGATACAAGAGATGAACTAGGGTTTTGAGAGGAGATGGTGCTGGTGAAGATGTTGATGGAGATTGCCCTCTCCCGATGAGAGGACCGTTGGTGATGAGCATGGCGATGATTTCCCCCTCCCGAAGGGAAGTGTCCCCGGCAGAACAGCCCTGCAGAAGCCCTAGATTGGTTCCACCAAGGTTCCGCCTCGTGGTGGCGGAGTTTTGTCCCGAAAGGTTGCTTATGGATTTTTCCTCGACGAAATACCTCATATAGCAGAAGATGGCCATCGGAGAGCCAACGACGGGTCCATGAGGTAGGGGGCACGCCCTGGGGGGGTAGGGCGCGCCCCCCACCCTCGTGGACTGGTGGGCCCCCCTCTGATGAACTTCTTCCGCTCAATATTTTTTATTATTTCCAAAAATAACTTTTGTGGAGTTTCAGGACTTTTGGAGTTGTGCAGAATAGGTCTCTAGTATTTGCTCCTTTTCCAGCTTAGAATTCCAGCTACCGGCATTCTCCCTCCTTATGTAAACCTTGTAAAATAAGAGAGAATAGGCATAAGTATTGTGACATAACGTGTAATAACAGCCCATAATGCAATAAATATCGATATAAAAGCATGATGCAAAATGGACGTATCAACTCCCCCAAGCTTAGACCTCGCTTGTCCTCAAGCGAAAGCCGATAACAATAAATATGTCCCCATGTTTAGAGGTAAAGGTGTCGATAAAAATAAAATAGGGACATGAAGGCATCATGATTATTCTCATAACAGCAACATATATACATATTGTCATATGATTTCTTATGCTCAAGTAATAATCTATTCACAATGCAAAAGTACGATTCATAAACTTTATTGAGAACCAACAAACTATAATCTCAGTCATTGAAGCAATTGCAATTTATCATAACATCAGAAAGAGTCTATGTTAGAGCTTAATAGCAAGTCCACATACTCAACTATCATTTAATCTTTCATAATTGCTAGCACTCACGCGATACTTGTGGTTACGGAGTTTTAATGGGACACGAGAGAAAGATAGGGGCTTATAGTTTAGCCTCCCAACCTTTTACCTCAAGGGTAATGTCAACAATAATAACTCATGCTCCCCTACATCCAATTAGATATATCTATCAGGATCTTTCCAACACACTGTGCTTGCCAAAGGATAAAATGTAAAAAGGAAAGGTGAAGATCACCATGACTCTTGCATAAAGTAGAAGATAATAGTAAAAGATAGGCCCTTCGCAGAGGGAAGCAGAGGTTGCCATGCGCTTTTATGGTTGGATGCACAAAATCTTAATGCGAAAGAACGTCACTTTATATTGCCCCTTGTGATATGAACCTTTATTATGCAGTCCGTCGCTTTTATTTCTTCCACATCACAAGATCGTATAAAGCTTATTTCTCCCACACCAATCAATCATACATATTTAGAGAGCAATTTTTATTGCTTGCACCGATGACAATTTACTTGAAGGATCTTACTCAATCCATAGGTAGATATGGTGGACTCTCATGGCAAAACTGGTTTAAGGGTTTTTGGAAGCACAAGTAGTATCTCTACTTGGTGCTGAGAATTTGGCTAGCATGAGGGGGAAAGGCAAGATCAACATGTTGGATGATCCATGACAACATACTTTATCTCAGATATAAGAAAACATAACCCACTACGTTGTCTTCCTTGTCCAACGTCAACCCTTTAGCATGTCATATTTTAATGAGTGCTCCAAATCATAAAAGATGTGAACGATAGTATATTTATATGTAAAACCTCTCTTTCCTTATTACTTCCTATTAATTGCAACGATGACCAAAGCTATGTTTGTCAACTCCCAACAACTTTCAATCATCATACTCTTCCTATGTGAAGTCATTACTCTCAATAAGATCAATATGAACTGTTTTTTTCTTTTTTTTTCTTTTTCTCTTTTCTTTTATTCACTCAAGATCATGGCAAAATAATCAAGCCCCTGACTCAACACTAATCTTTATTAAATAACTCACGGACTCGATTACATAGAAAGATCATAAAGCAAAACTCAAAACTAGATCATGCCATAAACTTTATTCTACTAGATCAAGATACTACTAATAGGATCGAACTAACAAAAACAGTAAAGATAGGAGTGTGATTGTGATACGATACCGGGGCACCTCCCCCAAGCTTGGCAGTTGCCAAGGGGAGTGCCCATACCCATGTGATTATGTCTCCTTCTTTGTTGTTGGTGAAATATTCTTGGCGATGATGCCCTTCAGGATACGATTCTCCTCCTCAAGGTTATTGACTTGTTGCTTGAGGTCCATTATTTCCTTACGAAGCTTTTCTGTAACAGCTAAGGCTCCTTGCACCCGAGGGTGTTGCATAGCTGCGCGAGAACAAGTGACACTCCTCTTCATATTTTCATAAGAAAGAAACCTAACGTTGGAAGGGATAACCGAGTTTGGAGTAGCTGAGCTCTGTAGTTCCCCCATCATGAACCCAACTCGGAAGCGAGAAGTGACTTCTTGATCCTCCATGGCATCTACTCTCATCAAGTCAGCCTCCATCTCTTCCTCCGTTGCTGGGCCAAAGTGGTCAGCGTCGCTGTTTACCCTTGGCTCCAATGCCGGATGAGACACCCGGCTCTCCCCGACTGACTCTTGAGAAGACATCTTGCTCTAATCTGCAGCAGCAACAGCTCGAAACAAAAATAGAGGATATTTGCGTGATACGGGAGTCAAAACCTTCGGGAGGATATATAATGAATTTTTACCGACCAAAATATGTATCGTGCAAGAAAACGGAGTCCGGAAGGCACACGAGGTGCCCACGAGGTAGGGGGCGCGCCCTCCACCCTCGTGGGGCCCTCGTGTCCTTCCCGAACTGCTACTTATTTTTATATTTTTCTAAATATTCCAAAACGGAGAAATATTGCCTTAAAAACTGTTTTGGAGTCGGTTTACTTACCGTACCACATACCTATTCCTTTTGAGTCTCAAGCGTTCCGGAAAGTGTCTCTTATGTATTCCTCAGGGTTCTTGTTTCAATAACATTGGTTTCAACATTTATAGGATTACACGAGATATAGTGTTTGATTCTTTGACCGTTTACCACCTTCGGATTTGTGCCTTCGAAATTGTTGATTTTTATGGCACCGGAACGATAGACCTCCTTGATGACGTAGGGGCCTTCCCATTTAGAGAGAAGTTTTCCTGCAAAAAATCTTAAACGAGAATTGTATAGCAATACATAATCACCTACATTAAACTCACGCTTTTGTATCCTTTTGTCATGCCATCTTTTAACTTTCTCTTTAAACAACTTGGCATTTTCATAAGCTTGGGTTCTCCATTCATCAAGTGAGCTTATATCAAATAACCTCTTCTCTCTGGCAATATTGAAATCATAGTTGAGTTCTTTAATAGCCCAGTATGCCTTATGTTCTAGTTCGAGAGGTAAGTGACATGCTTTTCCATAAACCATTTTATACGGAGACATACCCATAGGATTTTTATATGCAGTTCTATAGGCCCATAATGCATCATCAAGTTTCTTGGACCAATTCTTTCTAGACCTATTGACAATCTTTTGCAAAATTAATTTGAGCTCTGTATTACTCAATTCTACTTGACCACTAGACTGCGGGTGATAAGGAGATGCAATTCTATGATTAACATCATACTTAGCAAGCATTTTTCGGAAAGCACCATGAATGAAATGTGAACCACCATCAGTCATTAAATATCTAGGGACTCAAAACCTCGGAAAAAATAACTTCTTTGAGCATCTTAATAGAAGTGTTATGATCAGCACTACTAGTTGGAATAGCTTCTACCCACTTAGTAACGTAATCAACATCAACTAAAATATGCGTATAACCATTAGAGGCAGGAAAAGGTCCCATATAATCAAAGCCCCAAACATCAAATGGTTCAATAACAAGTGAATAATTCATAGGCATTTCTTGACGTCTACTAATATTACCAATTCTTTGACATTCATCACAAGATAAGACAAACTTACGGGCATCCTTGAAGAGAGTAGGCCAATAAAAACCGGATTGCAATACCTTATGTGCAGTTCTATCTCCCGCGTGGTGTCCTCCATAAGCTTCGGAGTGGCACTTGCGTAGGTTATGTTCCTATTCATGCTCAGGTACACAATGTCTAATAACACCATCTACTCCTTCTTTATAAAGATGTGGGTCATCCCAAAAGTAATGCCTCAAATCATAGAAGAACTTTTTCTTTTGTTGGTATGTGAAACTAGGTGGTATGAATTTAGCAACAATGTAATTAGCATAATCAGCATACCATGGAGTACTACGAGAAGTATTTATGACATTTAGTTGTTCATCAGGAAAGCTATCATCAATAGGTAATGGGTCATCAAGAACATTTTCTAACCTAGACAAGTTGTCTGCAACGGGGTTCTCAGCCCCTTTTCTATCAACAATATGCAAATCAAATTCTTGTAGCAAGAGAACCCATCTAATGAGTCTAGGTTTAGCATCTTTCTTTTCCACAAGATATTTAATAGCAGCATGATCAGTGTGAATAGTTACTTTAGAATCAACAATATATGGTCTGAACTTATCACAAGCAAATACAACTGCTAAGAGTTCCTTTTCAGTAGTAGCATAATTTCTTTGAGCATTGTCCAGAGTCTTACTAGCATAATGGATAACATTTAATTTCTTATCAACTCTTTTCCCTAGAACAGCACCTACATCATAATCACTAGAATCACACATAATTTCAAAGGGTAAATTCCAATCAGGTGGCTGAACAATAGGTGAAGAGATCAATGCTTTCTTAAGTATTTCAAATGCTTCTACACAATCATCATCAAAGACGAATGGTATATCTTTTTGTAATAAATTAGTCAGAGGCCGAGAAATTTTTGAGAAGTCCTTAATGAACCTCCTATAAAAACCGACATGACCAAGGAAACTTCTTATACCTTTGATGTCCTTGCGACATGGCATCTTTTCAATAGCATCAACCTTGGCTTTATCAACTTCAATACCTCTTTCCGAAACTTTATGCCCCAAGACAATGCCTTCATTAACCATAAAGTGGCATTTTTTCCAATACAATACAAGATTAGTTTCTTCACATCTCTGCAAAACTCGATCAAGGTTGCTCAAGCAATCATCAAAACAAGATCCATAGACGGAAAAGTCGTCCATGAAAATCTCACAAATCTTTTCACAAAAGTCAGAAAATATAGCCATCATGCATCTTTGAAAGGTAGCAGGTGCATTACATAAACAAAAGGCATACGTCTATAAGCAAAAGTACCAAAAGGGCATGCAAAAGTAGTCTTTGATTGATCTTTAGCTGACACAGGTATTTGAGAGAAACCAGAATAACCATCTAGAAAGCAATAATGTGTATGTTTGCATAGTCTTTCTGGCATTTGGTCAATAAAAGGTAAGGGGTTATGATCCTTTTTAGTAGCCTTATTTAATTTACGGAAATCAATTACCATCCTATAACCTGTAATAATTCTTTGCGGAATCAATTAATCTTTATCATTAGGAACAACAGTAGCACCTCCCTTCTTAGGGACACAATGGATGAGGACTTACCCATCGACTATCCCAGCAGGATAAATTATACCTGCCTCAAGGAGCTTTAGTATTTATTTTCTTACCACTTCTTTCATTTTAGGATTCAGACGTTGTTGATGATCACGAACTGGTTTAGCATCTTCCTCCAAATTTATTTTATGTTGACATAGAGTGGGACTAATGCCCTTAAGATAGAGTATATCCAATAGCAGCACGGTGCTTCTTCAGAGTTTTCAATAATATTTCTTCTTCATGCTCTGAAAGGTTAGCACTAATAATAACAGGATATATCTTCTTTTCATCAAGATAAGCATATTTAAGATTATCAGGCAACGGTTTAAGCTCAAACACGGGATCACCCTTGGGTGGAGGGGGATCCCCTAAGATTTCAACAGGCAAATTGTGTTTCAGAATAGGTTCCTGTTTAAAGAATACTTCATCTATGTCCCTTCTTTCATTCATAAACATATCATTTTCATGGTCTAGCAAATATTGTTCTAAAGGATCACTAGGAGGTACGGCAATAGAAGTCAGACCAATAATTTCATCCTTACTAGGCAATTCTTCTTCACGGTGTTGTCTACTAAATTTAGAGAAATTAAACTCATGAGACATATCACCCAAACCAATAGTAACAACATTCTTTTCACAGTCTATCTTAGCATTAACGGTGTTCAAGAAGGGTCTACCAAAAATAATGGGACAAAAGCTATCTTGTGGGGAACCAAGAAAAGGAAAATCAGCAGGATATTTAGTTTTCCCACACAAGACATCAACATCTCTAACAATTCCCATTGCTGATATAGTATCTCTATTGGCAAGTTTAATTGTAACATCAATTCCTTCTAACTCAGCAGGTGCAATTTCATGCTTAATTTCTTCGTATAAAGTATGCGGTATAACACTAGCACTAGCACCCATATCACATAAGCCATGATAACAATGATCTTCTATTTTAACAGAAATAGTAGGCACGCCTACCACAGGTCTATGTTTATCATTGGCGCAAGGTTTGGCAATTCTAGCGGTTTCACCGTAGAAATGAATAACATGCCCATCAATATTATCAGCCAAGAGATCTTTAACAATAGCAATATTAGGTTCAACTTTAACTTTCTCAGGAGGTGAATAAATTCTAATATTACTTTTACGAACAATAGTTGAAGCTTTAGCATGATCCTTTATTCTAACAGGGAAGGGTGGTTTCTCAACATAAGAAGTAGGAACAACAGGATCATTATAAGTGACGGTCTTTTCTTCAACTTTAGTAGGTGCAGCTACTTTTACTTCTATGGGAGGATGATATTTAAACCACTTCTCCTTGGGGAGATCAACATAAGTAGCAAAAGATTCACAGAAAGAAGCTACTATCTCAGAGTCAAGTCCATATTTAGTGCTAAACTTACGGAAAACATCGGTATCCATAAAAGATTTAACACAATCAAACTTAGGTGGCATACCTGACTCCTTACCTTCGTCGGGATCCCAATCTTCAGAGTTGCTTTTAATTCTATCCAATAAATTCCATTTGAATTCAATAGTCTTCATCATAAAAGAGCCAGCACAAGAAGTATCGAGCATGATGCCATTGTTTTCAGAAAGCCGAGTATAAAATTTTTGAAGAATTATTTATCTTGAGAGCTCATGATTGGGGCATGAATATAACATTGATTTAAGCCTCCCCCAAGCTTGAGCGATGCTTTATAATTCGCGAGGCCAAAAATTATATATATCATTGCGATCACGATGAACAAGATGCATAGGATAATACTTCTGGTGAAATTCCAATTTCATTCGTTTATAATTCCATGATCTCGTATCATCACATAGCCTATACCGTGTCGATGCATCCCCCTTCAAAGATAAAGGGAAGACCTTCTTCTTACCAACATCATCGGGTATACCTACAAGCTTAAATAATCCACAAACTTCATCCACATAGAGTAGATGTTCATCAGGATGCTTTGTTCCATCTCCTGTAAAAGTATTAGCTAGCAGTTTTTCTAACATACCCGAAGGAACTTCAAAAGGAACATTTTCATTTTCAGTAGGTTCGTAGGTTGAGGAGCAACTCTTTGCTCTACTAGTCGGGGTGAAGATACCCGAACAAGCCCCTTAGAGGATTACTTTCCATAGTAACAAGTGATGATGAAATTTCAGCACACTATATAAATTTTTTCCTAACCAATTTCCACCTACCAAAGGCGCTTCACTCCCCGGCAACGGCACCAGAAAAGAGTCTTGATGACCCACAAGTATAGGGGATCTATCATAGTCCTTTCGATAAGTAAGAGTGTCGAACCCAACGAGGAGCAGAAGGAAATGATAAGCGGTTTTCGCAAGGTATTCTCTGCAAATCTTGAAATAAGTGGTAACAGATAGTTTTGTGATAGGATAATTTGTAACGAGCAATAAGTAACAAAAGTAAATAAAGTGCAGCAAGGTGGCCCAATCCTTTTGTAGCAAAGGACAAGCCTGGACAAACTCTTATATAAGGAAAACCGCTCCCGAGGACACATGGGAATATCGTCAAGCTAGTTTTCATCACGTTCATATGATTCGCGTTCGGTACTTTGATAATTTGATATGTGGGTGGACCGGTGCTTGGGTGATGTTCTTACTTGAACAAGCATCCCACTTATGATTAATCTCTATTGCAAGCATCCGCAACTACAACAAAAGTATTAAGGTAAACCTAACCATAGCATGAAACATATGGATCCAAATCAGACCCTTACGAAGCAACGCATAAACTAGGGTTTAAGCTTCTGTATCTACTTATTACTTCCCAATGCCTTCCTCTAGGCCCAAATAATGGTGAAGTGTTATGTAGTCGATGTTCACATAACACCACTAGAGGCTAGACAACATACATCTCATCAAAATATCGAACGAATACCAAATTCACATGACTACTAATAGCAAGACTTCTCTCGTGTCCTCGGGAACAAACATAACTACTCACAAAGCATATTCATGTTCATAATCAGAGGGGTAATAATATGCATATAGGATCTGAACATATGATCTTCCACCAAATAAACCAACTAGCATCAACTACAAGTAGTAATCAACACTACTAGCAACCTACTAGTACCAATCCCGGACTTGGAGACAAGAATTGGATACAAGAGATTAACTAGGGTTTTGAGAGGAGATGGTGCTGGTGAAGATGTTGATGGAGATTGCCCTCTCCCGATGAGAGGACCGTTGGTGATGACGATGGCGATGATTTCCCCCTCCGAGAGGGAAGTGTCCCCGGCAGAACAGCTCTGCCGAAGCCCTAGATTGGTTCCGCCAAGGTTCCGCTTCGGTGGCGGCGGAGTTTCATCCTGAAATGTTGCTTATGGATTTTTCCTCGACGAAAGACCTCATATAGCAGAAGATGGCCATCGAAGAGCCAACGGGGGGCCCACGAGGTAGGGGGCGCGCCCTGGGGGGGTAGGGCGCACCCCCCACCCTCGTGGACTGGTGGGCCCCCCTCTGGTGAACTTCTTCCGCTCAATATTTTTATTATTTCCAAAAATGACTTTCGTGGAGTTGGGACTTTTGGAGTTGTGCGAATAGGTCTCTAGTATTTGCTCCTTTTCCATTTCGAGAATTCCAGCTGCGGCATTCTCCTCCTTATGTAAACCTTGTAAAATAAGAGAGAATAGGCATAAGTATTGTGACATAACGTGTAATAATAGCCCATAATGCAATAAATATCGATATAAAAGCATGATGCAAAATGGACGTATCAGCGTCCGCGGTTACTTCATAATAACACGCTTAACGAGATCTTGGTATTTGATCTGAGTTGGGTCGTTGACCCTATACGCACGAACCGCCACGTGGGACAAAATATGGGCAACCGGCATCGTGGTATCAGCCGAAGCTCTTTTTGACGTCAGCGACTGAGCGGCGCGCGCCGGATTGGACTGGAACACCTGCTCTTGTATTAGGGAGGCTAGTTCTGCTTCCTGCCGCCCTCGCAACATGCAGGTGTGCAATGGGCGATGGGCCCAGACCCCTGCGCCATAGGATTTAGACCGGCATGCTGACCTCTCTGTTGAGCCTAGGTAGGGCTGCGATGTGTTGACCTCCCGAGGCCGGACATGACCTAGGAAAGTGTGCCCGGCCAGAGGGATCGAGCGTGTCGGGTAATGTGGTGCACCCCTGCAGGGAAGTTGATCTATTCGAATAGTCGTGTCCACGGTAACAGGCGACCCGGAGTTGTACCTTGACCTTATGACAACTAGAACCGGATACTTAATAAAACACACCCTTCCAAATGCCAGATATAACCCGGTGATCACTCTCACAAAGGGCGACGAGGGGAGGATCGCCAGGTAGGATTATGCTATGTGATGCTACTCGGTGAACTTACCATCTACTCTCTTGTACATGCTGCAAGATGGAGGCTGCCAGAAGCGTAGTCTACGACAGGACTAGCTATCCCCTCTTATTACGGCATTCTCTGATTCAGTCCATCGATATTGCCCCTTTACACAGATACCCCTGCATATGTAGTGTAGATCCTTGCTTGCGAGTACTTTGGATGAGTACTCACGGTTGCTTTTCTCCCTCTTTTCCCCCTTTCCATTCTACCTGGTTGTCGCAACCAGATGCTGGAGCCCAGGAGCCAGACGCCACCGTCGACGACGACTCCTACTACACCGGAGGTGCCTACTACTACGCAAGTGTGGTCGACGATGACCAGGAGTAGTTTAGGAGGATCCCAGGCAGGAGGCATGCGCCTATTTCGATCTGTATCCCAATTTGTGCTAGCCTTCTTAAGGCAAACTTGTTTAACTTATGTCTGTACTCAGATATTGTTGCTTCCGGTGACTCGTCTATGATCGAGCACTTGTATTTGAGCCCTCGAGGCCCCTGGCTTGTATTATGATGCTTGTATGACTTATTTTATTTTTAGAGTTGTGTTGTGATATCTTCCTGTGAGTCCCTGATCTTGATCGTACACGTTTGCGTGTATGATTAGTGTACGATCTGAATCGGGGGCGTCACAAGTTGGTATCGAGCCCATTGCTGTAGGGAATCCCCTTCCACACTCCTTGGCCGAAGTTGAGTCTAGTCGATGAAAAATGTTTTACTAACATGGCTGTGCGGCCCATGGGCCCACGTCACCATTGGGTGGTATTAGGATCTTTTATTCCTCGATCTATACTCTGGGACTCTGATCTCTCTTCTGTTCGGGTTAAATGATTTTACTAAATCTGACTCTAGGTTCTTGTAACTACTTCCTCTCGGAGAGCACCTTATTACAAATGATCGCCTGCTGCACCAGAAGGTTCCGAAGATGCTATTTGTTGTTCTCCCGAGACACTTGTGACGACCGCCTTTGCAAATTCCCTACCACTATCGTATACATATGGATAACTGCGTACACTTGGCTACATTCAATCCCATTGATCTTTCTATTACAAGATGCCCCGAACTGCTCTCCGTTGTTCCGAGAATCCATTGAGCTTATTGCCCTGCAGTTCTTGCCTAATGAATACCCCCTACGGATAATTCCTCGCACTTACCGACTATACGTTCTTCCTCCATTGTTCATATGATTCACAAGATACATTGAAATAATATCCGATCTTCCGATAATCCTCTACCCGCTATTGCTATGCAAATACTTGTCTGCTTGCATTATGGATGTGTTCCATATGACTAGCAATATTCATAGTTTCCTTCATCATTATCATTGCGAGTCCCTTGATTCAATATGTTGCGAATTCTCGCAATTCTCAATTAGGTCCTAGATTCTTCCTTCCAGCTCAGACGTCATTTAAATATGTGCTAGATCTCGACCAATCAAATTGCCATTGATTTCACCTCTAAGCTTACTCAACTTATCCATCCTCAATCAGAACACTTGCTTCTGACCCCTTAATTTGGAAATCATAATTCCTTTGTATTTGAGCTTTGAATTTGTTAGTTGATTCTACAATCCAATGCATTCGCATTATTCTTCCTCTAGTTGTGTGCCGATGCTCACATCAGCTTGGTTGAGGATCGCCAGATCCATTGTTGGATTATTATCTGACAGTGTCCTTCATATTCAATAACCTTGTGAACCTTTCCATGGGTATATAATGCTTTTGGTAATCTATATCCTCTGCTTTGATAATCATACTCTACTTTCGAGCTTGTATAATTTAGTCTTGAAGCTTGTGGTATATGTTTCCACGATACCCTGATGGGTTGAACCTATGCCTTCCTTAATATGTGTGAACTCGAAAGTTTTCACGAGTCATACTCTTTTGGTATTTTGCCAGATAAAATTTTAACACCACAACTTCTTCGAAAGTGAGAAGTGAATGAAAGGTTATGCATTGGAGAAGTGGGAGTCGACCTTGAACTTTGTGTTCATGCCCATGGACACGATGTAGATCGTATCATTGAAGCTTCTCTTCAATTAAATATTCCCTTGGTATAAGTTCATCTTATATCTGGGATCTGGCCTTTTGCAATTGTGGTTCCGGCCATGTTCTCCTTTTAAATACCATTTCTCAGACAAGTTGAAGTACTTGTCTTCTACAGAGCAATACCCCAGTCCAACCTCTACTTTGATCAGTCGTCGAGTATTACCCCCTAGTATCTCGAGATTATTACGGAACATCATAACTTCTTATGAATTTTTCATCAAGTACTACATTCTCACCGATTCCAATTTTCCCTGGGTTCTGAGTGGTTAGTCACTCGAGTACACCGATAACTGAATCGTGTTCGTTCTACGATTCAACCATTCTTAGCTATCTTCCTTGCTTACGAGTTTGTACCCGATCACTTCATTCCTAGCCTGATTGACTATATCATTATTGTACTATTTTTTTAACTATGCTACCTGGTCCTTCTTCATGGAGCACAAATTTCGATGACGAGATAACCCTACGTCGATCTTCCTCGTCATATCATTTCGCCTTGAACAGCAAGCTTGATATCGAGTATGTGTCCTATCCTCGGTTCCAATAACCTTCCGATTCATCATTCCTTTGACTTGATGTCATCGCGGATCGATTACACCTACATGAAATCTCTCGACAATTGTGTCATGATCAGCATCAACATTTTGAGCTCTTCAAGGATATCGATCGAATTCATGCTGAGAAATACCATCATTTCCCCTCGATGAATTATTTTATCATCAACAACATTACTACCTTCCCTCCAACACAAACTTGTTCATGTTATGGAGCTCCTTGCTATCCATCTTATGTTATTTCTACCTTGGAGTATTACCATCTATTATGTCAAGAACGATGTGAGAATTGCTCCAACTCTTAAGAAATTCTTGATATAGTAATACTTATCGCCATCGCCATTCATTTCTTGGTCTCTGTCGGTGTACTAGAGTAGGGGTACCCTAGTATCTCGAACTCGTGCACGGGCAGTTGCAGCACCCCGCGGCAAGGCTTGCCTGGTCACCGCCAAGATCCTCCGTGGTTCCTTTGGAGCCATTCAAGAACAAAGTATTTAACCAAGAAGACAAGGCGCCGGCAAGAGGAGCTTGTCGGGAAGGCCACTCAAGGCACGCAGAAGACAAGACCCCGGCGAGAGGAGCTTGCCGGAAGGCTCGGAGAGCGACAAGCCTCCGGACGCGACAAGGATTCAGCCGTGGCAAGGCACTTGCCGCGGCAGGCAACCTCTCTTCATCTCCGCTCCAGCTCATCCACCAACGTGTCACCATGGGACCATTCCATGCGTGCGTGTCAAGAGGCTATGCAGCCAGCGGGGAGCAGCGATAAGCGGCGCTGACAAGCTTGCCATCGTGGCGAACCGTGGCGCTCCTGACGGTCCCTGTTGCCTTTGTTTAGGCGGCGTGGACGGGCATTTAATGCTTTTGTCCCTTGCCGTCAGGGTTAGGTAGAGTACACTGTACACTGTTCAAGTAGGTGTACCAACTACTATTTTTCCATTTGTATCCTCATCTACGTGGCCACCTGTCGGAGACCCCTTGAGCATATAAAAGGAGGCCCATGCGCAACGTAGAGGGGGGTTCGAACACTCTCACGCTAGGTCTTGTTAGCAGCTGGAGTATACTGTAGCTCTCATCGCTCCCTAGCAAGAACACAATACAAACCAGACAAGCAGCAGTAGGAGTATTATCTCTCCGGAGAGCTCCGAAGCTGGGTAAACTGCTCGTGTGCTTCGCCTCGATCCGCTCTTCGTGCGATTTCCGCCCCCCCCCCCCCGCCGAACCGAAAGGGGCTCGGTCCGCCGGCCCCATAGGTGTTCGTGGGTCCGATCAGCCAGCCCCGACAAAACCTTTCTTGTGATCTTTATGATCTAAGCAGTAATAAATCACTGCTTATGTAAAGACCTCTGTGTACAACTCTATCAGTAAGACCCTGATGCTTTTGTTGATGGCATTCCGGTAGCCACCGATGGATGAGAACTTTGCCTATTGGTCTGCCTCGTTCAACGAGCAGGAAAATGGTTCTCTTCGTCCCTCGCCCTTGGTACCGACGTTGTTGCCGACATAGTCGACAGGCTACCCTCTGACCTGCCTTGCTATCATAACCATGCAAGATGTCACCGCTCCTCCTACTTTTAACCCACATGATGGGCCCATAACCCACAGTTCCATAGGATCGAAACCTGACTCTCTTGTACATCCTTGATTCCGAAGTATCCTTTGCACTTAACTTCGTATGTAATTCACGAGTCACCGTCCTACAGATGATCTGTTCTGGTATCAGACGCAATACTTATTCTCGTTGCTCTGGACCCCTTTCACACTTTGTTTCAGGCATCGAACGATTTCCTGCCCGCTCGAAACTTCCCATGATACCTCCTTACTTTGCTCTCGATATTTTCTTAAGTTTCAATTCGAGAGTTACTTCCGCCACCTTCCTCGATGTTATCGACCAGATAGTCGACCTTGCAGAGGTCTGTTCTCCCGGAATGCCCACCCTTTATTCTTTCATAAGTAAGATGGAGTTCCCGAAGAAAGGATGCCAACTTCATCATGATGACCTGAAGCAGAGAAATGAAGACATCAATGTATTGGACCGGCCTCTTCGAGAAGAGCAAGCCAAAATGAGAAGACCCGCTAGATTCGTTACCAAACCTTCCCCCCTTTCACTACCTATTAAATCTCGGGACGAGATTTCTTGTAGTGGAGGAGAATTGTGACGCTCGGATAATCAAGCTACAGTAACCTCTGCTAACGATGCCACGTCACCTCAGTTACTGTTGCTAATCTCGCGTTGGATCAAAACCGATTCAAATTCAAAATTTAATTAAAGGCAAACAAAAAAAGTTTTCAAACATTAAAACTAAAATGTTCGAGTTGTGCCAAATAATGAAAAGGTAATTGTGGTGAAGAAACCCCACTTTTATAAAATGTTTAAAGGCTCTAAAATGATTAAAACAGTAGGTAAAACAATTAAGTAAATACCTTTTATAGTTAATATAATATTAACCTAATTTAATTGGGAACAAAAAACTTTCTATGGCACTGGTCTAATCTAGGTGCTAAAGATGTGTTTTACAAAACTAAAGTAATTAGATCCTAAAATATAAACAGAAAAAGAAAAGTAAAACAAAAAACATAGCAAAAATAAAAAGAACGAAGGAAGACCCCCTTCCCTGGGCCGTTCGGCTCAACAGGGCTACCAGGCCCCCCTGGCCGGCCCATCCCGCCTCCCTTATTCCCCACTCCCCCCGTGACCTAGCGCACACCCCCCACAACCCCCACCTCGCCCCCGAGTGGATCCGGATCGGGGGGCAACCGACGCCCCCGATACTCCCCCCCCCCCCTCCCCGCTGCCGTAGCGCGCCATGGCCTCACCGCCCTCGTCGCTGGCGGCCCGTACGTCGCTCGTTGCCCACCCCGCCGCGCCTCCGTCCTCCTCTGCAGCGTCACCTCGCCGGCGCCACCCCACCGCCTCTACTTCGCCCGGCCCGCTTGCCATGCCGGACAGCCCTGTCTCCCCGCCTCTACGCCGGCGTCGTGGACGTCCTCAAAATCCTCCTCCCCAGCGGCTCCATCAAGCCGCCCCCCCTTCTCCTGACGAGCGTGAGCACCTCCCGTGCTCCTCTCTACTCCCCACTGGTCACACTTTCGCCTTGGCGCCTCTGCCGGGCCTGCTTTGCACTTTTCGCGCGTGCCACAGCTTCGGCTGCTGCTCGTGGACCTCGCCTGCTAGCCATCGCCGTCTACCCGCGCCATCGCCCTGCTTGCGCCCGCCTGCACCGCACCTCGTGCGCCTCTCCCCCTGCTCGCTGCTGCTCTAGAGCGGCTCTGCCCACGCCACCGTGCAGCCACCCGGTCCGGCCCCCACCGTGCACCCGCGTCCGACCACCCAACCACGGCGACCCCCCGCCTTGCGCCCCACCTCGTCATCTCGTCGCGGCACCACTTCATGGCTGCTACTACCCTAACCAGCTGTCGCCCGCTCCGGCCGCCCGAAGCGGCGCCGTAACCGGCCTCCTCTGCTCCGGCGCCTGGTCCGCCCGCCCACAGGCGTGCGCCCACTCGGGCTGCGCCCTGCGCCCGAACCCACTAAGGCCCCTAGGGCCAATGACATGTGGGGCCTATCCCCAGAACGTTTTTACAAAAAAGAAAATAAATTAATAAATAATAATTAAAATTAATTAAAATATTAATTAATTAATTAACTTAACTAATCCTAATTAGATTAACCTAATCACTTAGTTTAGTTAATTAATCTGTTAGGTTAGTTAACAGTCAATGATAGCTAGGACCCACACGTCAGTTTGACCCAGTCAACGCCCTGTTGACTGCTGATGTCATGCTGACGTCCAGCATACACTATTTTGGATAATGTTGGATTAAAATAATTAAATAAATTCTAAAAATGATTAAATCTTTTAAAATTAATATAAAATACACCGTAGCTCGGATGGAAAAACTTTGTACATGAAAGTTGCTCAGAACGACGAGACGAATACGAATACGCACTCCGTTCGTCTGCCACACATCCCTAGCATAGAGAAGACGTAACTTTCTCCCTCCGATTCGTCTCTCCGAAAACACGAAACACCAGGAATACTTTCCCGGATGTTTTCCCCCTTCGCCGGTACCACCTATCCTTGCGTTAGATCACCCCTGGCACCGTGTATTGCCTTGTTATATTTTGTGATCCTTTTTTTGATCTGTATTTACTGTTTCTGCCCCCGTCTTCTTCTCCGGTAGACCCCGAGACCGGCGTTGATGCGATTGAGTACGACTACGTCACCGACGACCCCTCCTTCTCGGCTGAGCTTCCAGGCAAGCCCCCCCCCCCTTGATCACCAGATATCGCCTATTCCTTCTCTCTACTGCTTGCATTAGAGTAGTGTAGCATATTCTCGCTTCGGTTAATCCTATTACATTGCATAGCTTTGTCATTGTTGCTACTGATTGTTACCCTTACCTGCAATCCTAAATGCTTAGTATAGGATGCTAGTATTCCATCAGTGGCCCTGCACTCTTGTCCGTCTGCCATGTTATACTACTAGGTCGTGATCACTTCGGGAGGTGATCACGGGCATATGCTATGTACTTTATACTGTTACATTACTTATGATACTGTTCGGAGATGGGGGCTGAAGGGGCAGGTGGCTCCATCCCGGTAGAGGTGGGTCTGGGTTCCCGACGGCCCACGATAATTACTTTGTGGCGAAGCGACAGGGCAGGTTGAGACCACCTAGGAGAGAGGTGGGCCTGGCCCTGGTCGACGTCCGCGATTACTTCATAATAACACGCTTAACGAGATCTTGGTATTAGATCTGAGTTGGGTCGTTGACCCTATATGCACTAACCGCCACGTGGGACAAGATATGGGCAACCGGCATCATGGTATCAACCGAAGCTCTTTTTGACGTCAGCGACTGAGCGGCGCGCTGTAGGACCTTGAAGTATGTCTAGAGGGGAGGTGATTAGACTACTTGACCAATTAAAAACTTAGCCTTTTCCCAGTTTTAGAGTTTGGCAGATTTTAGCTATCTTAGGGCAAGTCAAGCAATCATCACACAATTCAAGCAAGCATGCAAAGAGTGTATGAGCAGCGGAAATTAAAGCATGCAACTTGCAAGAAAGTAAAGGGAAGGGTTTTGAGGATTCAAACCCAATTGGAGACACGGATGTTTTTGGCGTGGTTCCGATAGGTGGTGCTATCGTACCTCCACGTTGATGGAGACTTCAACCCACGAAGGGTAACGGTTGCACGAGTCCACGGAAGGGCCGACGAAGTAGCAACCTTGCCTATCCCATCATGGTCGTCGCCCACGAAGGACTTGCCTCACTAGCGGTAGATCTTCACGAAGTAGGCTATCTCCTTGCCCTTACAAACTCCTTGGTTCAACTCCACAATCTCGTCGGAGGCTCCCAAGTGACACCTAGCCAATCTAGGAGACACCACTCTCCAAGAAGTAACAAATGGTGCGTTGATGATGAACTCCTTGCTCTTGTGCTTCAAATGATAGTCTCCCCAACACTCAACTCTCTCTCATAGAATTTGGATCTGGTGGAAAGAAGATTTGAGTGGAAAGCAACTTGGGGAAGGCTAGAGATCAAGATTCATATGGTAGGAATGGAATATCTTGGTCTCAACACATGAGTAGGTGGTTCTCTCTCAGAAATGGTAAGTTGGAAGTGTAGGTTTGTTCTGATGGCTGTCTCCACGAATGAAGAGGACGTGGAGGGGTATATATAGCCTCCACACAAAATCTAACCGTTACACACAATTTACCAATCTCGGTGGGACCGAATCAACAAACTCGGTCAGACCGATTTTAGTAAACCTAGTGACCGTTAGGGTTTTGGTGGATCGACTTGCATCTCGGTAGGACCGATATGGTTAGGGTTAGGGCATAACGTAATCTCGGTGAGACCGATTACACAAACTCGGTGAGACCGATTTTGGTAACTAGCTAACTAGAGAGTTTCTCAGGTAAACTCGATGGGACCGATTCGCTCTTTCGGTGAGACCGAAATGTTACGAAAGGGAAACAGAAAGTTTACATTGCAATCTCGGTGGGACCGATCCGCTCTTTCGGTGAGACTGAAAAGTTACGAAAAGGAAACGGAGAGATTACAATCCCATCTCGGGGAGACCGAGATCCCTATCGGTAGAACCGATTTGCCTAGGGTTTGTGGCAGTGGCTATGACATTTGGAATCGGTGGCGCCGGATAGGAAGAATCGGTGAGACCGATTTTGGCTTTAGGTTTAGGTCATATGTGGATGTGAGAACGTAGCTGAGGGTTTTGGAGCATCTCACTAAGCACATGAAGCAAGAGGCTCATTAAGCAACACCTCATCCCTCCTTGATAGTATTGGCTTTTCCTATAGACTCAGTGTGATCTTGAATCACTAAAATATAAAATGAAGAGTCTTGAGCTTTTGAGCTTGAGCCAATCCTTTGTCATTAGCATTTTGAGGGATCCACTTTCATCATCCATGCCATCCCATTCACTGAGCTTTCCTGAAATGTTCATCTTGGAATAGCATTAGCTCAATGAGCTATATGTTGTTATGAATTACTGAAACCACCTAGGGATAGTTGCACTTTCAATCTCCCCCTTTTTGGTAATTGATGACAACATATAGATCAAAGCGTCGACAAATAATAATAAGATTGAAAAACATCATCGCTTTGAGAAGTATGTGATAAGCAAGAGCTCCCCCTAAATTTGTGCATAGTTTACGATTTGCTTTGGACTGCAAATGCACAAGGAATTAGGCTCATGGGTTACTCTTCCATGTCACATACATCTTGGTGGAGCGCTCAAAATTATACGGATTGAATACATGCACTCATCACCATGCACAGTGAATGATCACATAGGATAGATAAGATAATATCATCAAACATGCATAAGTGTAGCTTATGATCAAACACATGATCATCAATGTCTCACAAACATAGTTTCTCAAGCAATCAAAAGCAAACAAGTTTAAAAAAACCACCAAATCAAGAGAGAACAAAAGCAGCACTCTCTCTCTCTCTCTCTCGAAGCCTATGATCTATACATTTTTCTCCCCCTTTGGCAACAAGTTACCAAAAAGTTCATAGAAAATGCATAGTGCTAGATCGACTCTCAGGCTTGATCTTTAGGTGGTGGTGTCCGGATAGCGCCGAGGACAAAGGCTTCAGTTGAAGTAGATGGAGCTGGAGCTGGTGTAGGTCTTTGGAGCTGGTGGCCTTGAGGCTGTAGCTGGTGCAGATGAAGTGACTCTGGTGTCAGGAACTGGCACAGCTGATGACCTCTGGGCTCTAGGCACTCTGGAAAATGCATCAGTTGTTGTTTTGCCCTTCCTTTCCTGCATGTCATCCTGTAGTTGCTCCATAGCAGACTGAATCTCAGTTACTTTCACATCTAAGTCATAGAACTTTTGTTCCATGATTCTTTCCAAGCTCTCCTGATTTTGAGTGAGGGTGGTCAATCCCTTCTCAATCCTCAGAGTTGATGCTATTAAGTATCCAAGCTGCTCCTGCTTGTTCTTCAAGAAATACTCAGATGCCTCCTCTTGAGTTGGCATCCTGGCAGCCTTCTCCTTCCTTGCCTTCTCCTTCTTCTCTTGTGCTTGAACTGACGATGGATCATTCTCATTCATGACAACCTCATTGTCCTCAAAGCCTGGATAAATTGGAAAATGTTCTTTATCCAATAGATATTTGCCTGTGCCCATCTTTGAGTTAATGGTTTCAACCATAAGGCTCATGACTTTGAATTTCTATGGCACATCAAACAAATGCAACATGTTGATTGCATGCCCTCGAATCATGTTGTGGTCACCCGACTTAGGCAGTAGAGTATGCCTTAAGATGCAGTTGATAGTTGGCAGCCCTGACAGAAGGAAGTGGACTGATCCAAACTTATGTGTCTCTATGGTTGTGTCAGGATCTCCTTGTACATGTGTGCCATGGAATTGTGGTCCATTTTCTTCTTGGCATATACATCCAGGTCATCTTCATTCTCCTTTGGGGCATTTATCAGCTTTGCCCACTCCTCAACAGTTGACTGGTACCTTGTACCTTCAGACATCCACACTATCCTGCCATATGGATAAAAGTGTGCTGTGGAGTAGAACTACATGACAAGTTCATCGTTCCAGTTGGTGAGCTTTTGCCCAACGAAGTCTGCAACTCCAACAACAACAAAACTGTCTTGCACTCCAGGATAGTGCTCTACATTTTCTTTCATGTAGGTCCAGTCGACCCACCTCATATCACACACTATGGGCTTCTTATCCAGCAGAATAGTCTCATAAAAGTCCTGATGTTCCTTGGTGTGGAACTTGCAGTCCACAGCAGTTCTTCTCCTTGTGGCATATGGATCTGTCATCCTCCATAGCCTCAACCCATTGTCTCTTCTGATCTGCATGTCCTTAGCCACAGGATGGGTATCATTGTGGTCTGGTATCTTGGGCTTGAGCCTTCTTAGAACTTGTCCTTCTTCATCTTCTTCATCAGCAACCTCAGGCACTGGGGCCTTGTTCTTTTCAGCAGCTGGAATACTCCTGGTATTCCTCTTTGGTGCAGACTTGGCCTTGGGGGCAGCTTTGGGTGCTTCCTTGGGCTTAGATGTGGCAGCCCCTGATCTTATAGCATCACCCATAAGCTTTAGTGCCTTGGGTGCTGGTGCAGCTATCTCTTCTTCCTCTTCCATCATGGAAGGCTTCCCAATAACTCTGACTGTGGTCTTCTTGACCCTTTCTTTCCTTTTCTTTCCTTCATGAATTGGCTCTTTGGGATCAGGATTTTCAGGAATATGAGTTGATGCTCTGACCTTTGGCATAGGAGTCCTCTTGGCAGGAACCTTCCTATTGAGTCCAGGCTTTGTGCTATGTCTTTGAGCCATACTCCTTTTGAGCACCTTTGCCTTCTTGGAGGTTGCCTCATCCTCTTACGCCCTATAATCCTCATCTTCAGAATTTGAGATTTTCTTCTTCCTTTGCCTGGTGGCAGCTTTAGGCAAATTGCTTGGGGTGCTCCTGCTGCCTTCATCTGAAGAGCTGGAGGGACTAGTGCCCTCACTCATGTTCACCTGCTCCTCTGACACATTACATTTGTCACTCACAGTGCGACATCTCGCAAACACTCGCTGACCCTGTGAAGAGTTATAGATGAGGTAGAGTGGATGAGCATCACAAAATGCATAGATTTTTGCAAAAGAATGACTCAAAAATTCAGTTTTAGTTTTCCACAGAAAGCATTTAGGATCAACCGATTTTCAAACTCGGTGATACCGAAGCAGTTTTGGAACCTAAATCGATGAACTCGGTCGAGACCGAGTCACAGTTCAAGGCACCAAGACTGCTAGGGTTTCTAAAGTCCTAAAATCGGTCTCACCGATTAGTAATTCTCGGTCAGACCGAGTCTCACTAGTGCAATGGCATAAGCCAAATCGGTGGGACCGAATTTTTCAACTCGGTGCGTCCGAGATGGTTTCGGCGGAAACCTAACCCTAAATTTTTTTTGAATCAAAACTATTCTAAGGATTGCATTGACTGGATAGGAGTGTTTCAATCGTGGCAAGAATCAATAAGAACACAATGTGCTGAGAATCGGACGAGGAAAGCACTATGATCGAGTCCATACCCTAGTTCGGCGGAGACTCGCTACGGCGGCAACGGCGGGGTTGAATTCCGTTGACGGCGGCGGAGACCAGCGACAGGAGGCGGCTGGCGATGACGAGACGAGCCGGAGATCACGGAGGCAGAGCGAGCTATTGCACGGGCGAAGAGGTTCGGAGAAATTTCCAAATTTTTGCCCGTGACTATATATAGCCCGACCCTGTCGGTGTGACCGAGTGGAACAACTCGGTGGCACCGAGATGCAAAGCGTATGCGATTATTGCAACTCGGTGTGACCGAAGAGTTCAAATCGGTTGCACCGAGATTGAAAACCTAGATCGACTTAGTGATCTCGGTAAGACCGAAATGGAGGAATGGTCAGACCGAGAATCACAAAGAAGTTTTGGAAGTTTAAGTCTATGATGAATCGGGGACTCAAGTGCTCCTCACATGAGTGGTCCAAATCTGACTTGATCAAATTTTGTGATGTATCATGAATAGAGTTTGAGACGAGAAAAGCATAGATAGCTAGAGAAGGTTCTTAGGCATTCTTGTCCATCCACTTGGCCAAAGAAAAGAAGCCAATCAATCAAAACAACAAATGGATGTCCTCGAATGAGTAAAGTATGCAACCAACATGCTCACACAATAAGATGGCAAATGAAATATGTGGCAAAGCATGCACAACCAATTCTAGCATCTATCAAACAATTGGCGATGACTAGGTCATCTATATATGAGTATATTGACTTAGGAGTCAAATGATAGACATTTGATCATAGGTCATACTCATCGTTTAAGCTCAAGTGGATTTACCACTTTTACATAAAGCATTTATGTGTTCACATCATTAGAGTTGCTTTGACTCAATTCTTAGAGTTAAGCTCCCCCTAGATGTGAGATCCCCCTAAGAGGGATGAACTAACCTTGGGTTTTGTCGATGATGACTTCATGTAGGTGTTGAAGATGTGGATGCTCAATGTTGATGTAGATCTTTTTGGAGCAATCCTTTGGAGTGAGTTGCACTTTCAATACCTACATGGGTTAGTCCCACAAGGAACAAACAAGTATATCCATAGACATAGAGTGATGCACACACAAAATGATGTCCATGAAATCATTAGGTTACCTTGTCCCTTGCCTTACCAACATGAGGGTTTGTGACTCCTTGAACTAGTGCAAGATATGGAAGTTGATTGCACTTGTATTTGCCATAATGATATGAGTGAAAAATGTTGGCAGAGTCACCCTCAAGAACTCTCTAGTTCTTCTTCTTCGGGATCCACATCATCTTGATGGGAATCCTTGGTGTAGTAGTTGTGCTTGATGAGGTAGAACTTGACGTAGTCTTGGGAATCCACTTGACCGAGACCTTAGGTGCCTCTTCAAATGCATCAATCTCTTCTTGAAGCTTGTCCTTGCCTTTGTTCTTGTGGTCTTGTGGTGGAAGATCATCTTGTGCTTGTGTTCCCTTGAAGGAAGTAGGATCATACTTCTCTTGTTGAGGAACAAACTTCGTCTTGGGGTATTGATCTTCTTCCCACTCAACTCCATTGGCATTGAACTTTCGTTCAAAACCAACACCTTGATTCTTCCGGTGCCTTCCTTGCTTGCGTACAATTTCCTCGAATTACTTACTCCCGGCAAGGCTCTTGTATACACCTTTCTCTATAATTCCCTTCAATAAGCTATTTTCTTGCTCAAGTGTAACTTGGCTAAGAGAATCATTAGTGGAATCAAGAGAACTACTAGAAGCAACAATATTGGATTTGACATTATTATTGTTACTACTAGAGGAAGAATCTTTCTTGATCTTGTTACTAGACTTGACTTGAGGCATGTAAGTAGATAAGAGTAAACGCTTGGCAATGTAAGAAGAACTTTTCTTACGGAGATCATCATTGATTGCTTTTAAGAACTCATGCTCTTGCTCAAGATTGAGCTTTTCAAAGCGTAACTTCTCATGAGCCCTTAAAAGTTCTCGATGATCTTGAAGATAGTTTCATGAGCTAACTTAAGAGAGTTTAGTTCTTTAGTTAGACGCTCAATCTTCTCCTTATCATTGTCATTCGTTTTATCTTGATTAGCATGATTAATTGATGTTTCATCATAGTATTCATCACTAGAGTTGTCAACAAGTAAAACATCATCCACAAGCAAGTCATTTTCATCACTATTGAAATCAACATACTCAGGATGTGTTACCTTTGGACCTTTGGCCATGAAGCATCTTCCAATTCCTTCATTTGGTGACTCAAATATGTCGTAGGAGTTGGTTGACACAAGTGCTAGACCGGCAACACCTTCATCTTGAGTATGTTCGAGTCGGAGTGATAGCTTCTCTCGGAGTGATTAGCCTGAGTCGGAGCGGATACCCATTCACCAACATGAGCTTGATGTCTTCGTTTTATGTAGCTCTTTGATGACTTGTCCTTCCTTTCCGAATCCTTGCTTCTCCGTGAGGGTCTTCTCTCATAACGATCATCTCTACTCCTCCTCTCTCTTGGTGGTGATTCTTCTCTTCTACTTCTTCTTTTTGGAGAGTCTTCTCTTCTTTTGTAGGGTGCCGTACACTCATTGGAATAGTGTCCGGGTCTCCCACAATTGTAGCAATTTCGCTCTCGACTATAAGATCTTTTGTCATTGTAAGACCTTGACTTGGAGCTTCTTTCTTTGCTTCTACTCTTGTAGAATTTGTTGAAGTTCTTCACCATTAAGCTCAATTCTTCATTGAAGGTGTGTTTCTCACTTGATGATGTGGGGGCTTCACTTGAGGCTTTGTAAGCACCACTTGACTTGTTGTGAAGTTCCTCCTTATCCTTAAGTGACATCTCATGAGCAACAATTCTTCCAATGACTTTCGTTGGCTTGAGATCTTTGTAGTTTGGCATCATTTGAATCAGTGTGCAAACGGTATCATACTTTCCATCCAATGCTCTTAGGATCTTCTTGATGATGAATCTATCAGTCATCTCTTCACTCCCTAAGCCGGCAATCTCATTTGTGATATGTGCAAGCCTAGAGTACATTTCAGTGGCACCTTCACCATCCTTCATTTTGAACTTGTCAACCTGACTTTGGAGCACATCCAACTTGGATTCCTTAACGGATTCGGTACCTTCATGCGTATCCATCAAAGTATCCCAAATTTCCTTTGCATTCTCAAGACGGGTGATTTTGTTGAATTCTTCGGGGCACAATCCGTTGAAGATGATATCACAAGCTTGAGCGTTGTATTGCAGCATCTTCAATTCTTCCGCATTAGCTTCACGGTTCGGCTCTCTCCCATCAAAGAATTCACCTTGCAAGCCAATACAAATAATTGCCCAAACGGCGGGGTTATGTCCGAGAATATGCATTTTCATCTTATGCTTCCAACTAGCAAAATTAGTACCATCAAAGTAAGGACCTCTACGGTGATAATTTCCCTCGCTAGACGCCATACTCTCCTAGGTTGTGAAACCAAGGCTATGACCACCAAAAGCTATGGAAATCAAAGCAAATGGAGACCAAGCTCTGATACCACTTGTAGGACCTTGAAGTATGTCTAGAGGGGGTGATTAGACTACTTGACCAATTAAAAACTTAGCCTTTTCCCAGTTTTAGAGTTTGGCGGATTTTAGCTATCTTAGGACAAGTCAAGCAATCATCACACAATTCAAGCAAGCATGCAAAGAGTGTATGAGCAGCAGAAATTAAAGCATGCAACTTGCAAGAAAGTAAAGGGAAGGGTTTGGAGGATTCAAACGCAATTGGAGACATGGATGTTTTTGGCGTGGTTCCGATAGGTGGTGCTATCGTACCTCCACGTTGATGGAGACTTCAACCCACGAAGGGTTAACGGTTGCGCGAGTCCACGGAGGGCTCCACCCACGAAGGGTGCATGAAGTAGCAACCTTGTCTATCCCACCATGGTCGTCGCCCCACGAAGGACTTGCCTCACTAGCGGTAGATCTTCACGAAGTAGGCGATCTCCTTGCCCTTACAAACTCCTTGGTTCAACTCCACAATCTCGTTGGAGGCTCCCAAGTGACACCTAGCCAATCTAGGAGACACCACTCTCCAAGAAGTAACAAATGGTGCGTTGATGATGAACTCCTTGCTCTTGTGCTTCAAATGATAGTCTCCCCAACACTCAACTCTCTCTCATAGAATTTGGATCTGGTGGAAAGAAGATTTGAGTGGAAAGCAACTTGGGGAAGGCTAGAGATCAAGATTCATATGGTAGGAATGGAATATATTGGTCTCAACACATGAGTAGGTGGTTCTCTCTCGAGAAATGGTAAGTTGGAAGTGTAGGTTTGTTACGATGGCTCTCTCCACGAATGAAGAGGAGGTGGAGGGTATATATAGCCTCCACACAAAATCTAACCGTTACACACAATTTACCAATCTCGGTGGGACTGAATCAACAAACTCGGTCAGGACCGATTTTAGTAAACCTAGTGACCGTTAGGGTTTTCGGTGGATCGACTTGCATCTCGGTAGGACCGATATGGTTAGGGTTAGGGCATAACGTAATCTCGGTGAGACCGATTACACAAACTCAGTGAGACCGATTTTGGTAATTAGCTAACCAGAGAGTTGGTCAGGTAAACTCGGTGAGACCGAAACGTTACGAAAGGGAAACAGAAAGTTTACATTGCAATCTCGGTGGGACCGATCCACTCTTTCGGTGACACCGAAAAGTTGCGAAAAGGAAACAGAGAGATTACAATCCCATCTCGGTGAGACCGAGATCCCTATCGGTAGAACCGATTTGCCTAGGGTGTGTGGCTGTGGCTATGACATTTGGAATCGGTGGCGCCGGATAGGAAGAATCGGTGAGACCGATTTTGGCTTTAGGTTTAGGTCATATGTGGATGTGAGAAAGTAGTCGAGGGTTTTGGAGCATATCACTAAGCACATGAAGCAAGAGGCTCATTAAGCAACACCTCATCCCTCCTTGATAGTATTGACTTTTCCTATAGACTCAATGTGATCTTGAATCACTAATATATAAAATGAAGAGTCTTGAGCTTTTGAGCTTGAGCCAATCCTTTGTCATTAGCATTTTGAGGGATCCACTTTCATCATCCATGCCATGCCATTCATTGAGCTTTCCTGAAATGTTCATCTTGGAATAGCATTAGCTCAATGAGCTATATGTTGTTATGAATTACCAAAACCACCTAGGGATAGTTGCACTTTCACGCGCGCCAGATTGGACTGGAACGCCGGCTCTCGTATTAGGGAGGCTAGGTCTGCTTCCGGCCGCCCTTGCAACATGCAGGTGTGCAATGGGCGATGGGCCCGGACCCCTGCGCCATAGGATTTAGACCGGCGTGCTGACCTCTCTGTTGAGCCTAGGTAGGGCTGCGACATGTTGATCTCCCGAGGCCGGACATGACCCAGGAAAGTGTGCCCGGCCAGAGGGATCGAGCATGTCGGGTAATGTGGTGCACCCCTGCATGGAAGTTGATCTATTCGAATAGCCGTGTCCACGGTAATAGGCGACCCGGAGTTGTAACTTGACCTTATGACAACTAGAACCGGATACTTAATAAAACACACCCTTCCAAGTGCCAGATATAACCCGGTGATCGCTCTCACACAGGGCGACGAGGGGAGGATCGCCGGGTAGGATTATGTTATGCGATGCTACTTGGTGAACTTACCATCTACTCTCTTCTACATGCTACAAGATGGAGGCTGCGAGAAGCGTAGTCTTCGACAGGACAGGTATCCCCCTCTTATTTTGGCATTCTGCAGTTCAGTCCACCGATATTGCCCCTTTACACAGATACCCCTGCATATGTAGTGTAGATCCTTGCTTGCGAGTAATTTGGATGAGTACTCACGGTTTCTTTTCTCCATCTTTTCCCCCTTTCCATTCTACCTGGTTGTCGCAACCAGATGTTGGAGCCCAGGAGCCAGACGCCACCGTCGACGATGACTCCTACTACACCAGAGGTGCCTACTACTACGCAAGTGTGTCACCGACGACCAGGAGTAGTTTAGGAGGATCCCAGGCAGGAGGCTTGCGCCTCTTTCTATCTGTATCCAAGTTTGTGCTAGCCTTCTTAAGGCAAACTTGTTTAACTTATGTCTGTACTCAGATATTGTTGCTTCCGCTGACTCGTCTATGATCGAGCACTTGTGTTCGAGCCCTCAAGGCCCCTGGCTTGTATTATGATGCTTGTATGACTTATTTTATTTTTAGAGTTGTGTTGTGATATCTTCCCGTGAGTCCCTGATCTTGATCGTACACGTTTGCGTGTATGATTAGTGTACGATCTGAATCGGGGGCGTCACAATAGTGATGTGCATTACTGAGAGGGCCCATAGATACCTCTCCGATACACGGAGTGACAAATCCTAATCTCAATCTATGCCAACCCAACAAACACCTTCGGAGACACCTGTAGAGCATCTTTATAATCACCCAGTTACGTTGTCATGTTTGATAGCACACAAGGTGTTCCTCCGGTATCCGGGAGTTGCATAATCTCATAGTCTAAGGAACATGTATAAGTCATGAAGAAAGCAGTATCAATGAAACTAAAATGATCATAATGCTAAGCTAACGGATGGGTCTTGTCCATCACATCATTCTCTAATGATGTGATCTTGTTCACCAAATGACAACACATGTCTATGGTCAGGAAACATAACGATCTTTGATTAACGAGCTAGTCAAGTAGAGGCATACTAGGGACACTTTGTTTTGTCTATGTATTCACACATGTACTAAGTTTCCGGTTAATACAATTCTAGCATGAATAATAAACATTTATCATGAAATAAGGAAATAAATAATAACTTTATTATTGCCTCTAGGACATATTTCCTTCAGTCTCCCACTTGCACTAGAGTCAATAATCTAGTTCACATCGCCATGTGATTTAACACCAATAGTTCACATCACCATGTGATTAACACCCATAGTTCACATCGCCATGTGACCAACACTCAAAGGATTTACTAAAGTCGGTAATCTAGTTCACATCGCCATGTGATTAACACCCAAAGAGTACTAAGGTGTGATCATGTTTTGCTTGTGAGAGCAGTTTAGTCAACGGGTCTGCCAGATTCAGATCCGTATGTATTGTGCAAATTTGTATGTCTACAATGCTCTGCACGGACCTACTTTAGCTAATTTCTCCCACTTTCAATATGTATCCGGATTGTGACTTAGAGTCATCCAGATCGGTGTCAAAGCTTGCATCGACGTAACTCTTTACAATGAACTCTTTATCACCTCCATAAGCGAGAAATATTTCCTTAGTCTTCTAAGGATAATTTCGACCAATGTCCAGTGATCTACTCCTTGATCACTATTGTACTCCCTTGCAAAACACAGGGCAGGGTATACAATAGGTCTGGTACATAGCATGGCATACTTTATAGAACCTATGGCTGAGGCATAGGGAATGACTTTCGTTCTCTCTCTATCTTTTGTCGTGGTCGGGTTTTTGAGTCTTTACTCAACTTCACACCTTGCAACACAAGCAAGAACTCCTTCTTTGACTGTTCCATTTTGAACTACAAAAATCTTGTCAAGGTATGTACTCATTGAAAAAAACTTATCAAGCGTCTTGTTCTATCTCTATAGATCTTGATGCTCTATATGTAAGTAGCTTCATCGAGGTATTTCTTTGAAAAACTCCTTTCAAACACTCCTTTATGCTTTCCAGAAAAATTCTACATTATTTCTGATCAACAATATGTCATTCACATATACTTATCAAAAATGGTGTAGTGTTCCCACTCACTTTCTTGTAAATGCAGGCTTCTCAGAATTTCTTCATAAAACCATATGCTTTGATCACACTATCAAAGCATATATTCCAACTCCGAGATGCTTGCACTAGTCCATAGATGGATCGCTAGAGCTTGCACACTTAGTTAGCACCTTTAGGATTGACAAAACCTTCTTGTTGCATCATATACAACTCTTCTTTAAGAAATCCATTAAGGAATGCAGTTTTGACATCCATTTGCCAGATTTCATAAAATGTGGCAATTGCTAACATGATTCACACAGACTTAAGCATCGCTACGAGTGAGAAAATCTCATTGTAGTGAACACCTTGAACATGTCGAAAAAAAATTCGACAAGTCTAGCTTTTTAGATAGTAACACTACTATCAGTGTTTGTCTTCCTCTTGAAGATCCATTTATTCTCTATGACTTGCCGATCATAGGGCAAGTCAGCCAAAGTCCACACTTTGTTCTCATACATGGATCCCATCTCAGATTTCATGGCCTCAAGCCATTTCGTGGAATCTGGGCTCGTCACCGCTTCCTCATAGTTCGTAGGTTCACCATGGTCCAGTAACATGACTTCCAGAACAGGATTACCGTACCACTCTGGTGCGGACCGTACTCTGTTGACCTACGAGGTTCGGTAGTAACTTGATCTGAAGTTTCACGATCATCATCATTAGCTTCCTCATTAATTGGTGTAGGAATCACTAGAACTGATTTCTGTGATGAACTACTTTCCAAATCGGGAGAAGGTACAATTACCTCATCAAGTTCTACTTTCCTCTCACTCACTTCTTTCGAGAGAAACTCCTTCTCTATAAAGTATCCATTTTTAGCAATGACTATCTTGCCTTCGGATCTATGATAGAAGGTGTACCCAACAGTCTCCTTTGGGTATCCTATGAAGACACATTTCTCCGATTTTGGTTCGAGCTTATCAGGTTGAAGCTTTTTCACATAAGCATCGCAGCCCCAAACTTTAAGAAACGACAGCTAAGGTTTCTTGCTAAACCACAGTTCATACGGTGTCACCTCAAAGGATTTAGATGGTGCCCTATTTAACGTGAATGCAGCTGTCTCTAATGCATGACCCCAAAACGATAATGGTAAATCGGTAAGAGACATCATAGATCGCACCATATCCAATAAAGTACGGTTACAACGTTCGGACACACCATTATGCTGTGGTGTTCCAGGTGGCGTGAGTTTGTGAAACTATTCCACATTATTTCAAATGAAGACCAAACTCGTAACTCAAATATTCACTTCCACGATCAGATCGTAGAAAATTTATTTTCTTGTTACGATGATTTTCCACTTCACTCTGAAATTCTTTGAACTTTTCAAATGTCTCAGACTTATGATTCATTAAGTAGATATAACCATATCTGCTCAAATCATCTGTGTAAGTAAGAAAATAACGATACCCTCCACGAGCCTCAACACTCATTGGACCACATACATCGTTATGTATTATTTCCAATAAGTCAGTAGCTCGTTCCATTGTTCCGGAGAATTGAGTTTTAGTCATCTTGCCCATGAGGCACGGTTCGCAAGCACCAAGTGATTCCAAAAGCCCATCAGCATGGAGTTTCTTCATGCGCTTTATACCGATATGACCTAAACGGCAGTGCCACAAATAAGTTGCACTATCATTATTAACTTTGCATCTTTTGGCTTCAATATTATGAATATGTGTATCACTACGATTGAGATCCAACAAACTATTTTCATTGGGTGTATGACCATCGAAGGTTTTATTCATGTAAATAGAACAACAATTATTCTTTGACTCCGCATTGCAATAAACATGATCCAATCATATTCATGCTCAACACAAACACCAAATAACATTTATATTAGGTTCAATACTAATCCCGAAGGTAAAAGGAGTGTGCGATGGTGATCTTATCAACCTTGAAATCATTTCCAATATACATCGTCACCTCGTCCTTAACTAGTCTATGTTTATCTTGCAACTCCTGTTTTCGTGTTACTACTCTTAGCAACTGAACCAGTATCAAATACCGAGGGGTTGCTGTAAACACTAGTAAAGTACACATCAATAACATGTATATCAAATAGACCTTTGTTCACTTTGCCATCCTTCTTATCCGCCAAGTATCTAGGGTAGTTCCGCTTCTAATGACCATTCCCTTTGCAGTAGAAGCACTCAGTTTCAGGCTTAGTTCCAGCTTTGAGCTTCTTCATGGGAGTGGAAACTTTCTTGCCATTCTTCTTGAAGTTCCCTTTCTATCCCTTTTCCCTTTTACTTGAAAGTAGTGGTCTTGTCAACCATCAACACTTGATGCTTTTTCTTGATTTCTACCTTTCACCAATTTCAGCATCGTGAAGAGCTCGGGAATCGTTTTCGTCATCCCTTGCATTTTATAGTTCATCACGAAGTTCTATTAGCTTGGTGGTAGTGATTAGATAACACTATCAATCACTATATTATCTGGAAGATTAACTCCCACTTGATTCAAGCGATTGCAGTAATGATACGTCCATTTTGCATCATGCTTTTATATTGATATTTATTGCATTATGGGCTGTTATTACACATTATGTCACAATATTTATGCCTATTCTCTCTTATTTTACAAGGTTTGCATGAAGAGGGAGAATGCTTGCATTTGGAATTGGCCACGGAAGAGGAGCAAATATTAGAGACCTATTCTGCACAACTCCAAAAGTCCTGAAACTCCACGGAAGACATTTTTGGAAATAATAAAAAATACTGAGTGAAGAAAATACCAGAGGGGCCCACACCCTGGCCACGAGGGTGGGGGCGCACCCCCTGCCTCAAGGGCCCCCTGGCAGGCCTCCGGTGTCCATCTTCTGCTATATGAGGTATTTTACCCTGGAAAAAATCATAAGCAAGCTTTTGGGAAGAAACTCCACCGCCACGAGGCGGAACCCTGGCGGAACCAATCTAGGGCTCTAGCGGAGCTGTTCTGCCGGGGAAACTTCCCTCCGGGAGGGGGAAATCGTCGCCATCGTCATCACCAACAATCCTCTCATCGGGAGGGGGTCAATCTCCATCAACATCTTCACCAGCACCATCTCCTCTCAAACCCTAGTTCATCTCTTGTATCCAATCTTTGTCCCAAAGCCTCAGATTGGTACCTGTGTGTTGCTAGTAGTGTTGATTACTCCTTGTAGTTGATGCTAGTTGGTTTATTTGGTGGAAGATCATATGTTCAGATCCTATATGCATATTAATACCCCTCTGATTATGAACATGAATATGCTTTGTGAGTAATTACGTTTGTTCCTGAGTACATGGGAGAAGTCTAGCTATAAGTAGTCATGTGAATTTGGTATTCATTCGATATTTTGATGAGATGTATGTTGTCTTTCCTCTAGTGGTGTTATGTGAACGTCGACTACATAACACTTCACCATTGTTTGGGCCTAGGGGAAGGCATTGGGAAGTAATAAGTAGATGATGGGTTGCTAGAGTGACAGAAGCTTAAACCCTAGTTTATGAGTTGCTTCGTAAGGGGCTGATTTGGATCCATATGTTTCATGTTATGGTTAGGTTTACCTTAATACTTCTTTTTTAGTTGTGGATGCTTGCAATAGGGGTTAATCATAAGTGGGATGCTTGTCCATGAAAGGACAGCACCCAAGCACCGGTCCACCCACATATCAAATTATGAAAGTACCGAACGCGAATCATATGAGCGTGATGAAAACTAGCTTGACGATAATTTCCATGTGTCCTCGGGAGCGATTTCCTTCATATAAGAAATTGTCCAGGCTTGTCCTTTGCTACAAAAAGGATTGGGCAACCTTGCTGCACTTTATTACGCTTGTTACTTGTTACTCGTTACAAATTACCTTATTACAAAACAATCTGTAACCGATAATTTCAGTGCTTGCAGAGAATACCTTGCTGAAAACTGCTTATCATTTCCTTCTGCTCCTCGTTGGGTTCGACACTCTTACTTATCGAAAGGACTACGATGGATCCCCTATACTTGTGGGTCATCAAGACTCTTTTCTGGCGCTGTTGCCGGGGAGTAAAACTCCTTTGGTAGGTGGAATTTGGCAAGGAAAATTTTATATAGTGTGCTGAAATTTACTGTGACTTGTTACTATGGAATGTAATCCTTTGAGGGGCTTGTTTGGGGTATCTTCACCCCGACCAGTAGAGCAAATAGTTGCTCCTCAACCTACAGAGCCTACTGAAAATGTTTACTTTGAAATTCCTTCGGGTATGATAGAGAAACTGCTAGCTAATCCTTTTGCAGGAGATGGAACATTGCATCCCGATTTACACTTAATCTATGTGGATGAAGTTTGTGGATTATTTAAGCTTGCAGGTATGCCCAATGATGTTATCAAGAAGAAGGTATTCCCTTTATCTTTGAAGGGAGAGGCATTGACATGGTATAGGCTATGTGATGATATGGGATCATGGAACTACAAATGATTGAAATTGGAATTTCATCAGAAGTTTTATCCTATGCATCTCGTTCAGCGTGGTCGTAATTATATATATAATTTTTGGCCTCGCGAAGGAGAAAGCATCGCTCAAGCTTGGGGGAGGCTTAAGTCAATGTTATATTCATGCCCCAATCATGAGCTCTCAAGAGAAATAATTATTCAAAAAAATTATGCTCGGCTTTCTGAAAACAATCGCTCCATGCTCGATACTTCTTGTGCTGGCTCTTTTATGATGAAGACTATTGAATTTAGATGGGATTTATTGGAGAGAATTAAACGTAACTCTGAAGATTGGGATCTCGACAAAGGTAAGGAGTCAGGTATAACACCTAAGTTTGATTGTGTTAAATCTTTTATGGATACCGATGCTTTCCGTAAGTTTAGTACTAAATATGGACTTGACTCTGAGATAGTAGCTTCTTTCTGTGAATCATTTGCTACTCATGTTGATCTCCTTAAGGAGAAGTGGTTTAAATATAATCCTCCCATTGAAGTAAAAGTAGTTGCACCTATAAAAGTTGAAGAAAAGACTATCACTTACAATGATCCTATTGTTCCTACTGCTTATGTTGAGAAACCACCTTTCCCTGTTAGAATAAAGGATCATGCTAAAGCTTCAACTGTAGTCAACGAAAGTAATATTAGGACACACAAACCCCCTGAGCAAACTAAAGTTGAACCTAAAATTTCTATGGTTAAAGATCTATTGGCTGATAATATCGATGGGCATGTTATTTACTTCTGTAATGAGACTGCTAGAATTGCTAAACCTTGTGCTAAAGATAAACATAGACCTGTGGTAGGCATGCCTGTTATTTCTGTTAAAATAGGAGATCATTGTTATCATGGCTTGTGTGATATGGATGCTAGTGCTAGTGCAATACCTCATTCTTTATACAAATAAATTATGCATGATATTGCACCTGCTGAAATTGAAGTAATTGATGTTACCATTAAGCTTGCCAATAGAGATACTATTTCACCGATTGGGATTGTTAGAGATGTTGAAGTCTTGTGTGGAAAGGTTAAATATCCTGCTGATTTTCTTGTTCTTGGTTCCCCACAAGATAGCTTTTGTCCCATCATATTTGGTAGACCCTTCTTGAACACTGTTAATGCTAGGATAGATCAAGTAAAAGGATGTTGTTACTATTGGTTTGGGTGATATGTCTCATGAGTTTAATTTTGCTAAATTTAGTAGACAACACCGTGATGAGGAATTGCCTAGTAAAGATGAAATTATTGGTCTTGCTTCTATTGTCGTGCCTCCTAATGATCCTTTAGTACAATATTTGCTCGACCATGAGAATGACATGTCCATGAATGAAAGAAGGGAAATAGATGAAGTATTCTTTAAACAGGGACCTATTCTTAAACACAACTTGCCTGTTGAAATCCTAGGGGATCCTCCTCCACCCAAGGGTGATCCCGTGTTTGAGCTTAAACCAGTACCCGATACTCTTAGATATGCTTACCTTGATGAAAAGAAGATATATCATGTTATTATTAGTGCTAACCTTTCAGAGAAGGAGGAAGAGAAATTATTGAAAACTCTGAAGAAGCACCGTGCTGCTATTGGATATACTCTTGATGATCTTAAGGGCATTAGTCCCACTCTATGTCAACACAAAATAAATTTGGAGAAAGACACCAAACCAGTTATTGATCACCAACGACGGCTAAATCCTAAGATGAAAGAAGTGGTAAGAAAGGAAATATTAAAGCTCCTAGAGGCAGGTACAATCTGTCCCGTTGCTGATAGTCAGTGGGCAAGTCCTGTCCATTGTGTCCTCAAGAAGGGAGGTATTACTGTTGTTCCTAATGATAAAGATGAATTGATCCCACAAAGAATTGTTACAGGTTATAGAATGGTAATTGATTTCCGCAAACTAAATAAAGCTACTAAAAAAGATCATTACCCTTTGCCTTTTATTGATCAAATGCTAGAAAGATTATCCAAACATACACATTTTTGCTTTCTAGATGGTTACTCTGGTTTCTCTCAAATACCTGTGTCAACTGAGGATCAAGAAAAGAACACTTTTACTTGCCCTTTCGGTACTTTTGCTTATAGACATATGCCTTTTGGTTTATGTAATGCGCCTGCTACCTTTCAAAGATGCATGATGGCTATATTCTCTAACTTTTGTGAAAAGATTTGCGAGGTCTTCATGGATGATTTCTGTGTTTATGGATCCTCTTTTGATGATTGCTTGAGCAACCTTGATCGAGTTTTGCAGAGATGTGAAGAAACTAATCTTGTCTTGAATTGGGAGAAATGCCACTTTATGGTTAATGAAGGCATTGTCTGGGGACATAAAATTTCTAAAAGAGGTATTGAAGTTGATAAAGCTAAAGTTGATGATATTGAAAAGATGTCGTGTCCTAAGGACATCAAAGGTATAAGAAGTTTTCTTGGTCATGCAGGTTTTTATAGGAGGTTCATTAAGGACTTCTCAAAAATTTCTCGGCCTCTGACTAATCTATTACAAAAAGATATTCCATTTGTCTTTGATGATAATTGTGTAGAAGCATTTGAAATACTTAACAAAGCTTTGACTTCTGCACCTATTGTTCAGCCACCTGATTAGAATTTACCTTTTGAAATTATGTGTGATGCTAGTGATTATTCTGTAGGTGTTGTTCTAGGGCAAAGAGTTGATAAGAAATTAAATGTTATTCAATATGCTAGTAAAACTCTAGACAATGCCCAGAGAAATCATGCTACTACGAAAAAAAAAGTTAGCAGTTGTTTTTGCTTCTGATAAGTTCAGACCTTATATTGTTGATTTTAAAGTAACTATTCACACTGATAATGCTGCTATTAAATACCTTATGGAAAAGAAAGATGCTAAACTTAGACTTATTAGATGGGTTCTCTTGCTATAAGCATTTGATTTACATATTATTGATAGAAAGGGAGCTGAGAACCCCATTGCAGACAACTTGTCTAGGTTAGAGAATGTTCTTGATGACCCACTACCAATTGATGATAGCTTTCCCGATGAATAATTAGCTGTCATAAATGCTTCTCGTACTGCTCCATGGTATGTTGATTATGCTAATTACATTGTTGCTAAATTTATACCACCTAGTTTCACATACCAGCAAAAGAAAAAGTTTTTCTATGATTTGAGACATTACTTTTGGGATGACCCACATCTTTATAAAGAAGGAGTAGATGGTGTTATTAGATGTTGTATACCTGAGCATGAACAGGAACAGATCCTACGCAAGTGTCACTCCGAGGCTTATGGAGGGCACCACGCTGGAGATAGAACTGCACATAAGGTATTACAATCCGGTTTTTATTGGCCTACTCTCTTCAAGGATGCCCGTAAGTTTGTCTTGTCTTGTGATGAATGTCAAAGAATTGGCAATATTAGTAGACGTCAAGAAATGCCTATGAATTATTCACTTGTTATTGAACCATTTGATGTTTGGGGCTTCGATTATATGGGACTGTTTCCTTCCTCTAATGGGTATACACATATTTTAGTTGTTGTTGATTACGTTACTAAGTGGGTAGAGGCTATTCCAACTAGTAGTGCTGAGCATAACACCTCTATTAAGATGCTCAAAGAAGTTATTTTTCCGAGGTTTGGAGTCCCTAGATATTTAATGACTGATGGTGGTTCACATTTTATTCATGGTGCTTTTCGTAAAATGCTTGCTAAGTATGATGTTAATCATAGAATTGCATCCCCTTATCATCCACAGTCTAGTGGTCAAGTAGAATTGAGTAATAGAGAGCTCAAATTAATTTTGCCAAAGACTGTCAATAGATCTATAAAAAATTGGTCAAAGAAACTCGATGATGCATTATGGGCCTATAGAACTGCATATAAAAAGTCTATGGGTATGTCTCCGTATAAGATGGTTTATGGAAAAGCATGTCACTTACCTCTCGAACTAGAACATAAGGCATATTGGGCTATTAAAGAACTCAATTATGATTTCAAACTTGCCGGTGAAAAGAGGCTATTTGACTTTAGCTTTGATGAATGGAGAACCCAAGCCTATGAAAATGCCAAACTGTTCAAGTAAAAGGTTAAAAGATGGCATGACAAACGGATACAAAAGCGGGAGTTTAATATAGGTGATTATTTATTGTTATACAACTCTCGTTTAAGATTTTTTGCAGGAAAACTTCTTTATAAATGGGAAGGTCCTTACGTTATCAAGGAGGTCTATCGTTCCGGTGCCATAAAAATCAACAACTTCGAAGGCACAAATCCGAAGGTGGTGAACGGTCAAAGGATCAAACATTATATATCAGGTAATCCTATAAATGTTGAAACTAATGTTATTGAAACCGTAACCCCGGAGGAATACATAAGAGACACTTTCCAGAACGTTTCAGACTCCGAAAAGGAATAGGTACGTGGTACAGTAAGTAAACTGACTCCAAAACAGTTCTAATGGCAATTTTTCTCCGTTTTAGAATATTTAAGAAAATAGGAAAATAAGAAGTAGTTCGGGAAGGACACGAGGCTTCCACGAGGATGGGAGGCGCGCCCCCCTGCCTCGTGGGCACCTCGTGCGCTTTCCGGACTCCGTTTTCTTGCACGATACTTCTTTTGGTCGGTAAAAATTCATTATATAATCTCCCGAAGGTTTTCATCACTGTACCATGCAAATATCCTCTGTTCTCGTTTCGAGCTGTTTTTCTGACAGATCTAGATCGCCATGACGTCTCCAAGTGCCCCCAAGGACAAGTTCTTCGAGAAGGTCATCAACCCCTACCTTGCGGAGGTGCTGCAACACCCTCAAACCATTGAGATGCATGAGGGGGTGCTGCACATCCGCGATGTTGAGGGACCAAGGAGGACCGAAAGCGTGGAGATAAGGCTCGAGGCAATGGAGCAACAAGTTTTCAAGTGTCAGGAAATGGTGGAGCGCGAACTTGACTCCAATCACATAATGATCACAGAGTTCACCAACAACCACAAGTTGGACACCAAGGACATCGGGGAGGCCATCTTCAAGCTTCACGAGAAAATCGAGCACCTCCAAGCTCAGATCTATGACCTGCAAAACCAAAGCTGTGAGTATGAATATAGATTCAAGAGGATGAGTGTGGCTGCAGATTTAAGGATCCCGGAGACTCGATCATCCTTCTATGATGGAGAGCCTATGCCTTGGAAGAGGGACGACAAGCCTACATCATCAACAATTCCTTCACCAGCAAAAGAGACATAATCACATGGGTATGGGCACTCCCCTTGGCAACTGCAAAGCTTGGGGAGGTGCCCCGGTATCGTATCACCATCACACTCCTATCTTTACCGTTTTTCTTAGTTTGATCCTTTTAGTAATATCTTGATCTAGTAGAATAAAGTTTTAGTATGATTTAGTTTTGAGTTTTGCCTTATGATCCCTTCTATGTAATCGAGTCCGTGAGCTATATATAATAAAGATTAGTGTTGAGTAAAGGGCTTGATTACTATGCTTTGATCTTGAGGGAATAAAAGAAATAAAAAGAAATAAAGAGATCATATTGATCTTATGGAGAGTAATGACTTCACATATAAAGAGTATGATGATTAAAAGTTGTTGAGAGTTGACAAACATAGTTTTGGTCATTGTTGCAATTAATAGGAAGTAATAAAGAAAGAGAGGTTTTCACATATAAATACACTATCTTGGACATCTTTTATGATTGTGAGCACTCATTAAAATATGACATGCTAAAGAGTTGATGTTGGACAAGGAAGACAACGTAATGGGTTATGTTTTCTTATATCCATAATAAAGTATATTGTCATGGATCATCCAACATGTTGAGCTTGCCTTTCCCTCTCATGCTAGCCAATTCCTTGCACCAAGTAGAGATACTACTTGTGCTTCCGAATACCCTCAAAACCAGTTTTGCCATGAGTGTCCACCATATCTACCTATGGATTGAGTAAGATCCTTCAAGTAAGTTGTCATCGGTGCAAGCAATAAAAAATTGCTCTCTAAATATGTATGATTTATTAGTGTGGAGAAAATAAGCTTTATATGATCTTGTGATGTGGAAGAAATAAAAGCGACGGACTACATAATAAAGGTCCATATCACAAGTGGCAATATAAAGTGACGTTCTTTTGCATTAAGATTTCGTGCATCCAACCATGAAAGCGCATGACAACCTCTGCTTCCCTCTGCGAAGGGCCTATCTTTTACTTTTACCTTATGTAAGAGTCATGGTGATCTTCACCTTTCCTTTTTACCTTTGGCAAGCACATTGTGTTGGAAAGATCCTGATATATATATATATATATATATATATATATATATATATATATATATATATATATATATATATATATCCAATTGGATGTAAGTTAGCATGAACTATTATTGTTGACATTATCCTTGAGGTAAAAGGTTAGGAGGCAACACTATAAGCCCCTATCTTTCTCTGTGTCCGATTAAAACTCCATACTCATAAGTATTGCGTGAGTGTTAGCAATTGTGAAAGACTAAATGATAGTTGAGTATGTGGACTTGCTGAAAAGCTTTTATATTGACTCTTTTCAATGTTATGATAAATTGCAATTGCCTCAATGACTGAGATTATAGTTTGTTGGTTCTCAATGAAGTTTATGATTCATACTTGACGTTGTGAATAGATTATTACTTGAGCATAAGAAATCATATGACGATATCCATATATGTTGCTGTTATAAGAATGATCATGATGCCCTCATGTCCGTATTTTATTTTATCAACACCTCTATCTCTAAACATGTGGACATATTTATCGTTATCGGCTTCCGCTTGAGGACAAGCGAGGTCTAAGCTTGGGGGAGTTGATGCGTCCATTTTGCATCATGCTTTTATATCAACATTTATTGCATTATGGGTTGTTATTACACATATGTCACAATATTTATGCCTATTCTCTCTTATTTTACAAGGTTTGCATGAAGAGGGAGAATGCCTTGGAATTACAGGCCGAAGAGGAGCAAATATTAGAGACCTATTCTGCACAACTCCGAAAGTCCTGAAACTCCACGGAAGTCATTTTTGGAAATAATAAAAAATACTGAGTGAAGAAAATACCAGAGAGGGCCCACACCCTGGCCACGAGGGTGGGGGCGCGCTCTACCCCCTGGGCACGCCCCCTGCCTCATGGGCCCCCTGGCAGGCCTCCGGTGTCCATCTTCTGCTATATGAGGCCTTTTACCCTGGAAAAAATACATAAGCAAGCTTTCGGCAAGAAACTCCGTCGCCACGAGGCGGAACCTTGGCGGAACCAATCTAGGGCTCCGGCGGAGCTGTTCTGCCAGGGAAACTTCCCTCCGAGAGGGGGAAATCATCGCCATCGTCATCATCAACGATCCTCTCATCGGGAGGGGGTCAATCTCCATCAACATCTTCATCAGCACCATCTCCTCTCAAACCCTAGTTCATCTCTTGTACCCAATCTTTGTCCCAAAGCCTCAGATTGGTACCTGTGGGTTTGTAGTAGTGTTGATTACTCCTTGTAGTTGATGCTAGTTGGTTTATTTGGTGGAAGATCATATGTTCAAATTCTATATGCATATTAATACCCCTCTGATTATGAACATGAATATGCTTTGTGTGTAATTACGTTTGTTCCTGAGGACATGGGAGAAGTCTTGCTATAAGTAGTCATGTGAATTTGGTATTCGTTCGATATTTTGATGAGATGTATGTTGTCTTTCCTCTAGTGGTGTTATGTGAGCGTCGACTACATAACACTTCACCATTGTTTGGGCCTAGAGGAAGCATTGGGAAGTAATAAGTAAATTATGGGTTGCTAGAGTGACAGAAGCTTAAACCCTAGTTTATGAGTTGCTTCGTAAGGGGTTGATTTGGATCCATATGTTTCATGCTATGGTTAGGTTTACCTTAATACTTCTTTTGTAGTTGCGGATGCTTGTAATAGAGCGGTTTCCTTCATATAAGAAATTGTCCAGGCTTCTCCTTTGCTACAAAAAGGATTGGGCCACCTTGCTGCACTTTATTATGCTTGTTACTTGTTACTCGTTACAAATTACCTTATCACAAAACTGTCTGTTACCGATAATTTCAGTGCTTGCAGAGAATACCTTGCTGAAAACTGCTTATCATTTCCTTCTACACCTCGTTGGGTTCGACACTCTTACTTATCGAAAGGACTACGATAGATCCCTTATACATGTGGGTCATCAAGTACCCAGACAATCTGAGCACATGCTCACTGGTTGAGCTATTCTCCTCCATCTTGTAGGAAAAGTATTGTTAGAGGTCTCTTACCTCTCGACACGGGCATGAGTCTGAAATACTAATTTCAACTCTTGGAACATCTTATATGCTCCATGACGTTCAAAACGTTTTGAAATCCCGGTTTTAAGCCGTAAAGCATGGTGCATTAAACTATCATGTAGTCATCATATCGAGCTTGCCAAACGTTCATAACGTTTGCATATACTCCTGCAATAGGTCTGTCACCTAGCGGTGCATCAAGGACATAATTCTTCTGTGCAGCAATGAGGATAATCCTCAGATCTCGGATCTAGTCCGCATCATTGCTACTATCATCTTTCAACTTAGTATTCTCTAGGAACATATCAAAAATAAGACAGGGGAGCTATACGCGAGCTATTGATCTACACGTACCATAGATATGCAAATACTATCAGGACTAAGTTCATGATAAACTAAAGTTCAATTAATCATATTACTTAAGAACTCCCACTTAGATAGACATCCCTCTAGTCATCTAAATGATCACGTGATCCAAATCAACTAAACCATGTCCGATCATCACGTGAGATGGAATAGTTTTCAATGGTGAACATCACTATGTTGATCATATCTACTATATGATTCACGCTTTCGACCTTTCGGTCTTAGTGTTCGAGGCCATATCTTGCATACGCTAGGCTCGTCAAGTTTAACCCGAGTATTCTGCGTGTGCAAAATGGCTTGCACCCGCTGTATGTGAACGTGAGCTTAGCACACCCGATCATCACGTGGTGTCTCAAAGACGAAGAACTGTAGCAACGGTGCATACTCAGGGAGAAGACTTATACCTTGAAATTTAGTAAGGGATCATCTTATAATGCTACCGTCGTACTAAGAAAAATAAGATGCATAAAGGATAAACATCACATGCAATGAATATAACTGATATGATATGGCCATCATCATCTTGTGCCTTTGATCTCCATCTCCAAAGCACCGTCATGATCACCATCATCACCGGCTTGACACCTTGATCTCCATCGAAGCATCGTTGTCGTCTCGCCAACTATTTCTACTACGACTATCGCTACCGCTTAGTGATAAAGTAAAGCAATTACATGGCGATTGCATTTCATACAATAAAGCGACAACCATATGGCTCCTGCCAGTTGCCGATAACTGTTACAAAACATGATCATCTAATACAACAATTTATATATCATCACGTCTTGACCATATCACATCACACCAAGCCCTACAAAAACAAGTTAGACGTCCTCTACTTTGTTGTTGCAAGTTTTACGTGGCTGCTACGGGATTCTAGCAAGAACCGTTCTTACCTACGCATCAAAACCACAATGATTTTTCGTCAAGTTTGCTATTTTAACCTTCAACAAGGACAGGGCGTAGTCACACTCGATTCAACTAAAGTTGGAGAAACAGACACCCACTAGCCACCTGTGTGCGAAGCATGTCGGTAGAACCAGTCTCGCATAAGCGTACGCGTAATGTCGGTCTGAGCCACTTCATCCAACAATACCGTTGAATCAAAGTATGACATGCTGGTAAGTAGTATGACTATTATCGCACACAACTCTCTGTTTTCTACTCATGCATATAACATCTAAGCATAGACGTGGCTCGGATGCCACTGTTGGGGAACGCAGTAATTTCAAAAATTTCCTACGCTCACGCAAGATCTAGCTAGGAGATGCATAGCAATGAGAGGGGAGAGTGTGTCCACGTACCCTCGTAGACCGAAAGCGGAAGCGTTTTATCAATGCGGTTGATGTAGTCGTAGGTCTTCACAATCCGATCGATCCTAGCACCAAACGTACGGCACCTCCGTGTTCAGCACATGTTCAGCTCGATGACATCCCTCGTACTCTTGATCCAGTTGAGGCCGAAGGAGAGTTTCATCAGCACGACGGCGTGGCGACGGTGATGATGAAGTTACCGGTGCAGGGCTTCGCCTAAGCACTATGACGATATGACCGAGGTGTTAACTGTGGAGGGGGGCGCCGCACACGGCTAGGAACAATTGATGTGTGTTCTAGGGGTGCCCTCCCCACATATATAAAGGATGGAGAGGGAGGGAGGCAGCCTAGGGCGCGCCCAAGTAGGAGGAATCCTACTTGGGCCCTAATCCAATTCGGCCCCCTTACCATATTTGGACAAGGCGGAAAGGAAGGAGGGGGGAGGGGAAGGAAGTAGGAGTCCTACTTCATACTTTCCTTTTCCTCCTCTCCTTTCCCTTTCTACCCACGTGGCTGGCCCTATAGGGGGCGCACCAGCCCCTTGTGGGCTGGTGTGTTTCCTTACTTGGCCCATAAAGCCCATATCTTTGCCGGGGGTTGCCCAGAACCCCTTCCGGTGATCCGGTATCAGCCGGAACACTTCCGGTGTCCGAATATAGCTTTCCAATATATGAATCTTTACCTCTCGACCATTTCGAGACTCCTCATCATGTCCGTGATCTCATCTGGGACTCCGAACAAACTTTGGTCATCAAATCACATAACTCATAATACATCGTCATCGAACGTTAAGCGTGTGGACCCTACGGGTTCGAGAACTATGTAGACATGACCGAGACACATCTCCGGTCAATAACCAATAGCGGAACCTGGATGCTCATATTGGCTCCTACATATTCTACGAAGATTTTTATCGGTCAAACCGCATAACAACATACGTTGTTCCCTTTGTCATCGGTATGTTACTTGCCCGAGATTCGATCGACTGTATCACCATACCAAGTTCAATCTCGTTACCGGCAAGTCTCTTTACTCGTTCCGTAATGCATCATCCCGCAACTAACTCAGTAGTCACATTGCTTGCAAGGCTTATAGTGATGTGCATTACCGAGAGGGCCCAGAGATACCTCTCCGATACACGGAGTAACAAATCCTAATCTCGATCTATGCTAACCCAACAAACACCTTCTATCGTGGTTTTGTCACGGCAGATGTCCTAGTGTGAGGACTTAGTCATGGAGCCATCGTAACGTAATTAGCTTAAAGGGGTTAAAGAGGACAAAGGACGCAAGGAGTTTATACTGGTTCGGCCCCTTGCAGTGAAGGTAAAAGCCTAATCCAGTTGTGGTGGAATTGCTAGGATTTCGATGACCAGGGAGCGAATCCGCTTGACCTGGCTCTCGATTGTTGTCTGTTCTCCCTGAACCGCCGCCGGGTCGTCCCTTTATATACACAGGTTGACGCCCGGCGGTTTACAAAATCCCGAGCCAGTTCATAAACGTGTCCGGCTTGGTTTCTATCCTTTCCTATCTTACAACACAAGTTATACAAGTTATGGCGGTTTATGTCTACGGGCCCTAATCCGCCTTTGGGCCCTGGGCTTCTAGATCTCTATAGTAAAGTGCCATACTCCCTGTCTTCATGGGCTTCAATATGGATAGCTCCTTACAGGTGTAACCTGGCCCTTCCTGGGCGGTTTATACTCAGTAGTTATATCCCCAACATTAGGCCCTATAGATTGATTTGAACCTGTTCATGTCAATATTCAACACTTAAGAAATTTTCTTCTTCAGTACCTTCGAGTAAACCTTGTAATCCGCCATGACGTCATCTTCCATGATTACGGTAAACCATCATGACATCACCTGTTCATTAAAGAACTGTGTATACCTTTATTTTTATTAACGAGCCTCCGAAAATCGAGGCAACAGCTCTGTCACATATCCATTTTTTGGGCTCCTCAATTCCCGCGCCTGTCGCTTATCCCTTCATCTTATAAATAGGGCCAAGGGTCCCTTTCCTTTTCTCCCCTTGCCTCTTCGCCTTTCTTCCACCTCGTGCCGCCTCAGTACTCGAGTGTTGCCGCCGCCGTCAACCTTCGCCTCTGCCCCAACAACGGCCGCTGCATCAACCTGATTCGACCAGAATTCCACATGTACGCCTCCGTGTTCAACAGCCCTGGTAAGTCTTTCTTTGCTCCTCCCATAGATCCCGTTAGTGTTTTCTGCGAGTTCATCGAAGCTTTAGTGTCGTTCTTCCATGTTCTTCTCCGTGGCATAAATGGCGAGTTTGGATCTTGTATTTTCCTGTGCGGTCATAGTTATAATCCCCTTTTTCATCATTAGCGCATCCTCTCTGTATAGAATAATCTCATATGGATCTGATGAACTGCTTAAGCACCTGTATCTTAGGTCTGAATATATTTTGACTTACTAATATGCTGCAGATCTGAAATTATCATATCAATCTGTGAAACCTGTTTTTTCCTTCACTTAGATATTTTAGATCTGTACCTTCCATACCAAAGTAGGCAGTTTAACTTTTATAAAATGATAATCCGGTAGGTACCATTAGTCCCATCTTAAACCGCCGATTCGTTTATCTTTGTAACCCTTCCAATGTCAGACTCTGGTTTAACAATGTGTAAATGCCTCAACGTCTTCTCCTGCTGATCTTGCGATGCTTTATACTTGCCAGTCATGATGTTTAAACCGGCATTTTATCTGTTCTTTCAGCTTTTCATCAAAATGGCCAAGCAATTTTATGCGTGTAACTGGGTCCCCTCCCGGGTTACTGAAGAGCAACTAAACGGATGTGTCGCAACTGGCGCTTTAGCAAAAAAGTAAGTCATCCACTGGAGGGCCCCTGGTCCAGAAGATCCTCCTGAGCCCAAGGATGGAGAAGTAATCGTGTTCTTTGATCATTTGGGTCGAGGATTTAGCCCTCCTGGATCAAAAAATTTCTGTGATGTGCTTGCTAGCTTCCAACTCCACCCTCAAGATATTGGACCTAACTCTGTGTCCAATATTTGTAATTTCCAAGTATTTTGCGAGGCTTATCTGCAAGAGGGGCCCACAGTTGAGCTGTTTAGGGATTTCTTCTATTTGAACCGCCGTACAGAATTTGCAGACGGACCCAACACTGAACTTGGCGGGATGGCAATCCAGAAGAGGAAAGATGTCAGCTTCCCTCATGCCAAACATCATAGTCACCCTATGGACTGGAATCAGACTTGGTTTTGTTGCCGAGACACGTCTCCAACTGATGAGAATCCTCTACCGGGTTATCGTCCTCACCAGTACCAACAGACGTCCATTCCCCCAACGACTTAGCGCCAAAGAACAATCCAAGTATGTGCCACAGCTTTCAAAGCTTCGGGCCTTCGTTGCGAACGGTTTAACAGTCGTTGATTTCGTTCGTTGCTGGATCTCCTGGAGCATTCTGCCTTTAAGACGACGCCCAAGTTTAATGTGCGAGTACACAGGGGATTTGAAAGATCCTCAACGACATATTGACATTCAGCTAACAGAGGCTGAAATTACTGAAGCTGTGAACAAGATATTGGATGAATCGGTGGCTGTTTGCAGCAAAACAGGGCTGAGTCCCTTCTGTACTTCAAATAAACCGCCCGCTGTAAGAACCATATAACTCTTGCTTTAATCCGACCGTTTTTAAATATTTCCTCAAAAAAAATTCAATCTTTGATAGGGTGATGATCCATTCTAGAAGAATAAACCAGCAAAGACACCTCGCCCCAAGACTAAGGTTACCAAAAAGCCTGCCAAGAAGAAAACCGCTGAATCCTCTGAACTCAACATTGATGATGATCTGGATAATCCGGAATCAAAGGTAGAACTTGACTCTCTTGGTTTGTTTTTCATACATCTCATTGACAATGACTATTATCAGGATGACGCTGAAGGCAGCCAAGCTGATGATGTAGAGGTAATTATTCTTTCCTTCGGTTCAGATCCTCTGCCAACACAGAAAATCCGTCAAGCAAACCGGAAAGTAAGATTTTCTCACCCCCTAGCTCACTTGGACCCAAACTTTGTTTTGAAGAAGCAGCAACACGAAGCTCACCGCACAACCCGGCACAGCGGCCAAGTAGTTACTTCAGCCGGTTAACCAAACACTCCGGTCCAGAAACGTCGATCAGAGGTCTCATATATTTCTGATATTTCTTATCCCAAGGCGGGACATTTCCAATAGCCTCTTAATCCGTCTGATTCAAACTATCAGGGAACACCTCATTCATCATCTGGCAAGTCGACAGCCACACAACTTCCAACCCTCAAGACGGTTCCTGGGTGAGTTATGCTTTAAATTTACTTTTAACACCTTATGTTTACCCAATGTACTGACCTTTATGTTTGTTCTTCTCAGTGCCAAGCCTAGACCCAGCAAAAAGGCCAAGTTAAGTAAACCGGCTGATGATAATGTGGTTACTGAACCGGAGAAAACTCCAGACCCGGAAGAAGCAAATGCTGACGCCATGCTTGATGATCCGCCACCGCAAGATCGTGACTTTTTTGTTGAACAAGTAGAAGTTGATCCAACAGGCCATGCTGATAAACCGACAAGCCCGGTCCGAGATGTTGATAAACCGTCAAGTCCAGTTAAGGCTACTAACAAACTTTCAAGTCCAGTGAAAACTTCTGATGACAAGGCGGATGATATTATGATTACTGGCTTCGGCTACACCACTCCTGGCAATCCTGTCGCTTTATCAAAGCATAGTGCCAAGGAAGAATTTTCTGCTATGGACAAAGGCAAGTGGAATGCGGATTTGTCAAGCTATGCCCACCTCAACGCCCAAGACATTCATTCTGGCTTTTTGAACCGTCTGTACACAAGCCGCAACTATGAAGCCGGTTTAGTGAATCTGATGAAAGAGCGATATGAGGTAACTGTTGCTTAACTCTGCATAACTATTTTCTCTCTTGTGTCAAATTTATAATATTAACTCCAGTAGCCCCCAAGGGCCGGTTTATGATATCAATGTAAACTGGGACTTTGTAATACCTCAACTTTGTTTGCGTAACCCCCAAGGGTCGGTTTATCTTTTTCAAGATGAACTGGGACTTTAGAATATTAATCTTGCAACTTTCGCCTGTGTACCCCCCAAGGGCCGGTTTATTTTTGCAAGATGAACCGGGACTTATATCCTGTCAAATTTCTTTGCTGAATATCGTTGGACACCAATCATCCACTAAGCTGACTAATGGGAGAATACTCATGATGTTATTTTGAGCAAATATCCATTAGCCCCCAAGTGCCAGGAATAATACTTGTATTGAGCTTGGGACTTGTAAAAATTTCTGATAACGAGCAAATATGCATTAGCCCCCAAGTACCAAGTGTATAACTTGTTATGTGCTTGGTACTTCAAATATCTTTGCCAACTCGTGATATGTATGTCTCTTGTAGGCTGAGCTGAGCAAGAAGGAATCCCAAGTCGCTGATCTTCAAGAAAACTTCAAGTCCCAACAAGCAGAAACCTCCAAAGCCAAAGATGAGCTGACCAGTGCCTTAGCCACCATGGAGAAGATGAAGGAGAATTTCAAGAAGGAGCGGGCAGATTGGGATATAGAGAAAACCACATTGCAAAAGAGGACTGAGGATGCAGAAGCAGCCCTTAAACCGGTGGTAGAAGAGCTGACTGGTTTGGAGCGGCAGATAAATGCCATGACCACCGCTGTGTTTGGTAAATATCATTATTATAAGCTTTCAACATGTATTATCCCATAAGCTGCCGGTTTATCGATGTTCGTAATGATGCAGGAACTCGCATTACCCATCTGGGCTCTGACATGCAGAAGAAATTGAAGGCTGCCTATACTCTTATAGAGCAATTATATACCAGCGCGCAACGGATCATATGTACTGCCTCTCATAACAAGCCGACCCCAACTTTAATCAAGGAAACCTTAGAAAGGTTGTCGATGTTGTCTGCCCAGTTTGAAGAGTTAAAAAGATCAGCTGCAAGGGCAGGTGCTCTGACCGCACTAACTCGGGTGAAAGCATGGGTACCTGATCTTGATCCGGCTGACGTGTGGAATGGCTATCCAAGCTTAAGGGAGGACGGATCAGATTTTGATAATAATGATCTCCGAGCTTTGACGAGGGAAATGTGCCGCTTGGCTAGTAAGTTGGCTGAAGAAACCGGTCTTTCCCATTATCAGTCAATTTACGATGCCAACAACAAGCGGGTTAACGCGCCAACTTATGATGTGCAAAATATTATCCCGCCAATCCGTAAGCATACTTATGCCCCTGATGTTGAACCCTCCATGCTTATAAGCGATGAAGCTGTATTCCAAGCCCTAACTGGGATCGATTGGGCAACCATTGACTTCCAGCCACTGGGTGGAGAGGAGGATGAAACGGCGCAGGATGATCCACAGCCATCAAGTCAGCCTGGCGACGAGTCATGATCCGGAGGCCGATTTAGCCTTCTGCATACCGCAACACTTGCTGAAAACAATTATTCTTTTGGGCATCAAAGCGCCTTGTAATAGGCTAGTTGAAACACTTGGTCTGCTATGCCATCGTGCATACTCATTTTGCATGACACTGTTAATCCGCCATCATTGTACTATGTTTGCTTATCATTCTTAGCATCTTTATTCAACCTGTTTCTGCATACAACAAGTGTAATGTGTCCTGGCGGTTTACCCCCGGACGGGTCATAATGCCCAACTCATAACCCGGGTTTATAACCAAGGCTGCATTTAAAAATAATTAAATATGACACATATCATACCTATGATATTGAGTCATATCGTTGGTTTCACCAATTTTTTGTAGTCAGGGTGATAACCCCAATCTTGAGTATTGATAACTCCTGCCATATTTTGTCGGTTTATAATAAAACCATACCGGGTTGTAATAAACACCGGATTATCCGTATATGAAACTAGCGACTTGTAGTCAAAACCAGGCCGGGTCAATAAGCACCGGATTATAACTGATCATGTACTGACAACTTGTAGTTGAAAGCCAAGCCGGGTCAATAAAGGTCGGTTTATCATAAGATATTATAAACCTCATCAAAGGAGAAAAAACTTGGCAAATAAAAACATAAAAAAGAACATGGGAGGCTTTTCATGGGCTGCGAGGCCCAAAATCGAGGCTTTTCATGGGCTGCCAGGCCACTGAGTTAAACCATTTACAAAGCCTTTTAAGATGGACCTCACATTAACCAAACGTTGTTTTAACTTTGACAAGTTCAGGGTCTGTATAAGATTGACTTGCCAAACGTTCATGGGTCATACCAGGATTACCTGGACGGAGTGGCTTACTTAAAAAAGGTAGGATAACCCGGGGTTTTAGGTGAATACATCTGGCTTCCAAGCCTGGCTTGATAGCCTATTACAAGGGTGTAGACTCTTTGTTCTTTGAGAAGCAAAGAGCCCCGAGCAATATTTTGAGCTGTGCTCAGTGGGTGCCTATGTTTGAGTTGTGCTTTTGCAACACTCTCTTTGGCCCCCAAGTGGTTTCCCTGGTGGCCTTACGCCGATCAAGAGGTGTAGCTATGGTTCGAATACGACCAAGCCCCCAAGTGATTTTTTTTATATGGCTTTATAAGCCAGATCAATGGGTAAACAGAACTCCGCTTTATAAACAGAAGCCCCCATGTAACCACACATGATGTAAGAAAACAACAGAGACCCACTTTAGCTGAGGCTTCGGTTTATTATATTGATCATAATATATACATTGTGATAACTATGTACATAAGAAGAGCATGTGGCTCAAGTATAGTAAGGCCGAAGATGAGCGATATTCCACAGCCGGTGGGTCTCCTCCTCTGCTTTATGTGAGTCTTTGTGCTCTCGAACATCGATAAGGTAGTATGACCCGTTATGCAGATTCGTGCTGACCACAAAGGGTCCTTCCCAAGGCGGGGATAACTTGTGTATATCAGTCTGATCCTGGATGAGTCGGAGCACCAGATCGCCTTCTTGAAAAGTTCTGGTTCTAACCCGGCGGCTATGATAGCGATGCAGATCTTGCCAGTAAATCGCCGAACGAGTTGCTGCAATATCACGCTCCTCATCTAACAGGTCAGCTGCTTCCTGTCGTCAGCTTCGACATAAGCCGCCACACGAGGCGAATCATGACGGATGTCACTAGGGAGAACCGCCTCTGCTCTGTAAACCATGAAAAAAGGCGTGTAACCCGTAGATCTGTTGGGCGTGGTATTGATGCTCCATAACACAGAAGGTAATTCCTCCACTCAACAACCCGGCGTCCATTGTAAAGGAACCATGAGCCGGGGCTTGATGCCTCTCAGGATCTCTTGATTGGCTCTCTCCACTTGACCATTAGACTGGGGGTGAGCCACTAATGATACGTCAAGGTGGATGTGCTCTCGTTGACAAAATTCTTTCATAGCACCCTTGGATAGATTAGTGCCATTATCAGTTATAATGATGTGTGGAAAACCAAACCGGAAAATCACCTTCTTGATGAATTGAACCGTCGTGGCTGCATCACACTTACTAACTGGCTCTGCTTCCACCCACTTGGTGAACTTATCAACCGCCACCAAAAGGTGGGTCTTCTTATCCTTGGATCTCTTAAAGGGCCCAACCATATCCAGCCCCCAAGTTGCAAATGGCCAAGTGATTGGAATCATCCTCAATTCTTGAGCCGGTACATGAGCACGCCGTGAGAATTTTTTACAGCCATCACACTTTTTGACCAAATCTTCAGCATCAGCATGAGCCGTCAGCCAATAGAAACTGTGACGAAAAGCTTTAGCTACCAAGGACTTTGAACCGGCGTGGTGACCACAATCTCCTTCGTGGATCTCACGCAAAATCTCACGGCCTTCTTCAGGAGATACGCAATGCTGAAACGCCCTTGTTAGACTACAATGATGCAATTCTCCATTGACGATAGTCATTGACTTGTACAGCCGGATTATCTGCCTGGCCAAAGTGTCATCCTCTGGTAACTCGCCCCGGTTCATATACGTCAAATATGGAACCGTCCAATCTGGGAATACATGAAGAGCCGCCACCAACTGAGCCTCCGGATCAGGAACAGTCAAATCCTCCTCTGTAGGTAGGTCGACCGACGGGTTATGCAAAACATCCAGAAAACATTGGGTGGCACCGGTTTACGTTGGGAACCCAAACGGCTCAAAGCGTCCGCCGCTTCATTCTTTCGCCGGTCCACATGATCAACCTGATAACCTTTGAAGTGACCAGCAACAATATCCACCTCTCGACGATATGCTGCCATGAGCAGGTCCTTGGAATACCAAGTACCAGACACCTGTTGAGCCACCAGGTCCGAGTTACCAAAGCACTTAACCCGGCTTAAATTCATCTCCTTAGCCATTCGAAGACCGTGGAGTAAAGCCTCATATTCAGCTGCATTTTAGTGCAAGGGAACATTAAACGGAGAACATAACAAAACTTATCACCTCGTGGGGAAGTTAACACGACTCCAGCCCCCGAGCCCTCCAATTGCCTGGACCCATCAAAATGAATAGTCCAATAAGAGTGATCCGGCTTCTCTTATGGCGCCTGCAACTCTGTCTAGTCATTGATGAAATCCACAAGCGCCTGGGACTTGATTGTCGTTCGAGGCATATATTTTAACCCGTGAGGTCCAAGCTCAATGGCCCACTTGGCAACCCGGCCAGTTGCTTCCCTGTTTTGGATTATATCTCCCAAAGGGGCAGAACTGACCACCGTGATGGGATGACCCTGGAAATACTGCTTAAGCTTCCGGCTTGCCATAAACTCCATATACCAGTTTCTGCCAATGTGGGTACCTCTGTTTGGACTCAATAAGCACCTCACTGATATAATAAACCGGCCGTTGAACCGGATATTCCTTCCTAGCCTCCTTGCGCTCCACCACAATGGCCACACTGCCAGCCTGGGCATTAGCAGCCACATATAACAACAGCGGCTCTTTATCGACCAGAGCAGCAAGGACAGGTGGCTCAGCTAACTGTTTCTTCAAGTCCTCAAACGCTGCATTAGTAGCATCACTCCAGACAAAATTGTCTGTCTTTTCATCATCCGATAAAGAGGGATAGCCTTCTCTCCCAATCGGCTGATAAACCAGCTCAGCACTGCAATATGACCTGCCAAACGTTGAACATTGTTGATACACGCCGGTTTAGCTAGAGACGTAATAGCCTTGATTTTCTCTGGATTAGCTTCAATGCCCCTGTTTGACACCAGAAAACCCAAATCTTGCCTGCCGGAACACCAAAGGCACACTTGCCCGGATTAAGCATCATCTTATAAACCCGGAGATTATCAAAAGTTTCCTTCAAATCATCTATTAACGTCTCCTCCTTTCTGGATTTCACCACAATATCATCCACATAAGCATGAACATTACGCCCAATCTGATTATGAAGACAATTCTGCACAGTGACGATAAGTCGCCTGGGCACTCTTGAGCCCAAAAGGCATAGATACATAGCAGAAGGCTCCAAAGGGAGTTATAAAAGTTGTCTTCTCCTGGTCCTTAACTGTCATTTTGATCTGATGGTAACCAGAATAAGCATCCAGAAAACTCAAACGCTCACAACCCGCTGTAGCATCAATGATTTGATCAATACAAGGGAGAGCGAAAGGATCCGCTGGACAAGCCTTGTTCAAATCTGTGTAGTCCACACACATATGCCAAGTGCCGTTCTTCTTAAGTACTAGCACCGGATTAGCCAACCACTCAGGATAAAATACTTCAATGATAAACCCAGCCGCCAAGAGCCTGGCTACCTCCTCACCAATGGCCTTGCGTCTTTCTTCATTGAAGCGGCGGAGAAACTGCTTGACCGGCTTAAACTTGGGATCGATATTAAGAGTGTGCTCAGCGAGTTCCCTCGGTACACCTGGCATGTCATAAGGTTTCCATGCGAAGATGTCCCGGTTCTCACGGATGAACTCGATGAGCGCACTTTCCTATTTCGGATCCAGGTTAGCTCTGATGCTGAACTGCTTGGATGAATCGCCAGGAACAAAGTCAACCAGCTTAGTCTCATCAGCCGATTTAAACTTCAAGGCCGGATCATGCTCTGTAGTTGGCTTTTTCAAAGAGGTCATATCCGCCGGATCAACATTGTCCTTGCAGAACTTCAACTCCTCTGTTGCACAAACCGACTCAGCATAGGCCGCATCACCTTCTTCACATTCCAAAGCGATCTTACGGCTCCCATGTGCTCTGATGGTCCCCTTATGACCCGGCATTTTGAGCTGCAGATAAACATAACAGGGCCTTGCCATGAACTTCGCATAAGCCGGCCGTCCAAACAGGTCATTATACGGGCTCTTGATTTTTACCACTTCAAAAGTCAAGGTCTCATATCTTGAATCATGCTCATCTCCAAAAGCAACCTCTAGAGCTATCTTGCCAACTGGGTATGCCGATTTACCAGGCACCACTCCATGGAAAACAGTGTTCGACGGTTTAAGGCTCTTATCTGTTAACCCCATGCGACGGAAGGTCTCATAATAAAGGATATTGATACTGCTCCCTCCATCCATGAGCACCTTGGTGAACTTATACCCTCCAACCTGAGGCGCCACCACCAATGCTAGATGATCTGGATTATCAACCCGGGGTGGATGATCCTCTCGATTCCACACAATGGGCTGTTTAGACGAGCGCAAGTAACGGGGCACCGCCGGTTCAATGGAGTTCACTGCCCTTTTATGAAGCTTCTGATCGTGCTTGCACAGGCTAGTGGTGAAGACATGATACTGCCCACTATTCAACTGCTTTGGGTTGCTCTGGTAACCCGATCACTGCTTCTTCTTGACTTCGATGATTATAACCACCCTGGTTCCCCTGACTGCCTTGATTGCCATGTCTGCTTTGATTACCTTGAAATCCTGAGCCAGAACTACCTCCACCATAACCCGGCCCATGAGAACCGGGTCCTGAACCGTCGGATGGTCCATGATCCTATCAGAAAAAGATCTGAATTTTTGAACTCCCGCATAATAAAGCAATCCTTTCAGAGGTGTGTGGCTGGCCTTTCTCGCGACCCGTGCTTTGGGCAAGGCTGGTTTAACAGGCGCTCAAGATTGGGACCTGATCCTCCACTCTGCGGGGGTGGTTTACCCTTACGACGCTGATCATTATCCTGCGTGTTGGTGTTAGCCACAAAATCTAAAATGTTATCCGCTTTACGCTTACCGTTGTCTCCATGACCCGCCGGGTTATACTGCTGCCCTTTGGTGTTGCCGCTCTTCTTTCCCTTTCCCGGCTATTCATCGTCAGACTCCGGGTCCTTGGTACTATCAGAGTCGGCATACTTAACCAGAGCTGCCATAAGTATCCCATGTCATTGCAGTGACGTTTGAGCCATTCCAACTTCAGCTTCAGAGGTGCGAACCGGCAATTGCCTTCCAACGTTAAAACTGTTGTATCAGCGTTGATGTGGTCCGACGAATGCAAAATTTCTGAAACCCGGCGCACCCAATGGGTTGTTGATTCACCTTCCTCTTGGCACAGGCAGCTAAGTCCATAATTGACATGGGCTGCTTGCACGTGTCTTTGAAATTCTGGATAAATCGGGCCCTTAACTCGGCCCATGACCCAATGGAGTTAGCTGGCAAGTTCTTCAACCAAGTGTGAGCCGTTCCCTCCAACATCATGGTGAAATATTTAGCACATGCCGCATCATCCACATCCAGCATATCCATCGCCATCTCATAGCTTTCGACCCATGACTCGGGGGATAAGTCGGTAGTGTAATTGGGCACTTTATGTGGACCCTTGAAATCCTTGGGTAGCCGTACATTACGTAAATCCGGGGTGAGACACGGCACCCCCAAAGAACTGGAGGTAACTCCTGGCTCCACCGAAGTTGTAGGACGAACCGGAGTAAGCTGACGGGCCGCGTACTGCGCTGCTAACTCGGCTTCTCGACGCGCTCTTCCTTGATCCACCACGTTCTGAGCATCAACACCGCCACCCGCCGGGTTATGGCCACGAGGCGGATTACGATTCCGCGCACTGCTCGACACGGCCGGTTCATCCATATGCATGTTGTAACTCCGGCTTGGGCGAGGGGTGGAATGAATCCTCTCGCGACTGTATGAATAGGCCTGCTGCTGAGTCAAAGTTGTCTGAAGGAGCTCTCTAGCCCGTCGTGTTTCAACTGCTACTGGAGACTCGCCTTCGATCGGGAGAGCTGCCAATCGTGAAGCGGCAGCAACGATGTTATCCAATGGGTTAGGGTAATGACCCGGAGGCGTTGAAACGTGCTCGATAGGACATTGTTCTGATGAGGCGGCTCCATCGTGCGCGGCTGAACTGGCGCCCTGATGTCTACTACACAACCTTCTTCTTGTAGACGTTGTTGGGCCTCCAAGTGCAGAGGTTTGTAGGACAGTAGCAAATTTCCCTCAAGTGGATGACCTAAGGTTTATCAATCTGTGGGAGGCGTGGGATGAAGATGGTCTCTCTCAAGCAACCCCGCAACCAAATAACAAAGAGTCTCTTGTGTCCCGAACACACCCAATAGAACGGTATATTGTATAGGTGCACTAGTTCTGCGAATAGATGGTGATACAAGTGCAATATGGATGGTAGATATAGGTTTTGTAATCTGAAAATATAAAATCAGCATGGTAGCAAGTGGTAAAAGTGAGCGTAAGCGGTATTGCAATGATAGGAAACAAGGCCTAGGGTTCATACTTTCACTAGTGCAAGTTCTCTCAACAATAATAACATAATTGGATCGTATAACTATCCCTCAACATGCAACAAAGAGTCACTCCAAAGTCACTAATAGCGGAAAACAAACGAAGAGATTATGGTAGGGTACGAAACCACCTCAAAGTTATTCTTTCCAATCAATCCGTTGGGCTATTCCTATAAGTGTCACAAACAGCCCTAGAGTTTGTACTAGAATAACACCTTAAGATACAAATCAACCAAAACCCTAATGTCACCTAGATACTCCAATGTCACCTCAAGTATCCGTGGGCATGACTATACGATATGCATCACACAATCTCAATTCATCTATTCAAACCAACACATAGAACCTCAAAGAGTGCCCCAAAGTTTCTACCGGAGAATCACGACGAAAACGTGTTCCAACCCCTATGCATAGGTTCATGGGCGGAACCATAAGTTGATCACCAAAACATACATCAAGTGAATCACGTGATATCCCATTGTCACCACAGACACGCGACAAGAAGACATACATCAAGTGTTCTCAAATCTTTAAAGACTCAATCCGATACGATTACTTCAAGGGGAAAACTCAATTCATTACAAGAGAGTAGAGGGGGAGAAGAAACATAAGATCCAACTATAATAGCAAAGCTCGCGATACATCAAGATCATGCCAAATCAAGAACACGAGAGAGAGAGAGAGAGAGATCAAACACATAGCTATTGGTACATACCCTCAGCCCCGAGGGTGAACTACTCCCTCCTCGTCATGGAGAGCGCCGGGATGATGAGGATGGCCACCGGTGAGGGTTCCCCCTCCGGTGAGTCTTTGGAACAAGGTCCCGATTGGTTTTGGTGGCTCTGGAGGTTTTGCTGGCGGAACTCCCGATCTATTCTCTGTTCTGGAAGTTTTAGTGCATTGGAGTTATATAGGCGGAAGAAGCGCGTCGGGAGCCACGAGGGCCCCCACGAGGCGGCGCGCCCTAGGGGTGGGCGCTCCCCCACCCACCCTCGTGGCTTCCTCGTTCCTTCCTTGACGTGGGGTCCAAGTCCATCCGGTAGCTTTCCTTCCAAAAATAACTTCTCGATTGATTTCGTTCCGTATTGACTCCGTTTGATATTCCTTTTCTTCGAAATACTGAAATAGGCAAAAAAACAGCAAATCTGGGATGGGCCTCCGGTTAATAGATTAGTCCCAAAAGTAATATAGAAGTGGAAAATAAAGCCCAATATTGCCCAAAACAGTAGATAATATAGCATGGAGCAATCAAAAATTATAGATACGTTGGAGACGTATCACGCCCCCGTTCCAGGTGCCTCCGCCCGGTTTACCACTGGCTGGTTACTGGTTCCTGCCCCTGGCGTGTTAAAGAGATTCCTTGCCTCATAACCAGGAGGCAGGTGAGACCGGTACCTTCTCCTCATGACATCATTTGATGGACACGATCCAGCATAAGCCGATAAGCCTGTGCCTCCAACTCGGCCCGCTCTGCAGCCATCCTGGTGTCCTCAGCTGCCAGGTCTGCTTTGGCCTGAGCTATCTGATCCTTCACTTTTGCAACTTCCGCGTTATGCTCATACTGATTCACCGGATTAACCTCTGTCGCTAGTAGCGTTGTTAAAGCGTCAAATAAGTCGGACAAAACCTGAGCCGGCGATCGCGCAGGGCCTCCTTGTTGGGGAACGCAGTAATTTCAAAAAATTTCCTACGCACACGCAAGATCATGGTGATGCATAGCAACGAGAGGGGAGAGTGTCCGTCCACGTACCCTCGTAGACCGAAAGCGGAAGCGTTATATTAACGCGGTTGATGTAGTCGTACGTCTTCACGATCCGACCGATCCAAGCACCGTTACTCCGGCACCTCCGAGTTCTTAGCACACGATCAGCTTCGATGACGATCCCCGAGCTCCGATCCAGCAAAGCGTCGGGGAGGAGTTCCGTCAAGACGACGGCGTGGTGACGATCTTGATGTTCTACCGTCCACAGGCTTCGCCTAAGCACCGCTACAATATGACCGAGGTGGAATATGGTGGAGGGGCACCGCACCTGCAGTTAAGGAGCGATCACGTAGATCAACTTGTGTGTTCTAGGGTGCCCCCTGCCCCGTATATAAAGGAGCAAGGGGAGGGCCAGCCAGCCTTGGGGCGCACCAAGGGAGGGGAGTCCTCCTCCTAGTAGGAGTAGGACTCCCTTTCCTAGTCCTACTAGGAAGAGGGAAGGGGAAGGAAGAGAGGGAGAGGGAGAGGAAAGGGGGCTGCGCCCTCCTCCTAGTCCAGTCGGACTCCCCATGGAGGCGCACCACCTCCGGTGCAGCCCTCTCTCTCCCCTCTTGGCCCAATAAGGCCCATAATTTCCCCGGGGTTCCGGTAACCCCTCGGCACTCCGATTTTCTCCGGAAACTTCCGGAACCTTTCCGGTGTCCGAATATAACCATCCAATATATCAATCTTTATGTCTCGACCATTTCGAGACTCCTCGTCATGTCCGTGATCACATCCGGGACTCGAACTCCTTCGGTACATCAAAATACATAAACTCATAATAAGCATCATTGAAACCTTAAGCGTGCGGACCCTACGGTTCGAGAACTATGTAGACATGACCTAGAACTATTCTCGGTCAATAACCAATAGCGGAACACGGATGCTCATATTGGTTCCTACATATTCTATGAAGATCTTTATCGGTCAAACCGCATAACAACATACGTTGTTCCCTTTGTCATCGGTATGTTACTTACCCGAGATTCGATCGTCGGTATCCAATACCTAGTTTAATCTCGTTACCGGAAAGTCTCTTTACTCGTTCCGTAATACATCATCTCACAACTAACTCATTAGTTGCAATGCTTGCAAGGCTTATGTGATGTGTATTACCGAGAAGGCCTAGAGATACCTCTCCGACAATTGGAGTGACAAATCCTAATCTTGATTCATGCCAACTCAACATATACTTTCGGAGACACTTGTAGAGTACCTTTATAATCACCCGATTCGTTGTGACGTTTGGCAGCACACAAAGTGTTCCTCCGAGTAAACGGAGTTGCATAATCTCATAGTTGCAGGAACTTTGTATAAGTCATGAAGAAAGCAATAGCAACATACTAAGCGATCAAGTGCTAGGCTAACGGAATGGGTCATGTCAATCACATCATTCTCCTAATGATGTGATCCCGTTAATCAAATGACAACTCATGTCTATGGTTAGGAAACATAACCATCTTTGATTAACGAGCTAGTCGTAGAGGCATACTAGTGACTATATGTTTGTCTATGTATTCACACATGTATTATGTTTCCGTTAATACAATTCTAGCATGAATAATAAACATTTATCATGAAATAAGGAAATAAATAATAACTTTATTATTGCCTCTAGGGCATATTTCCTTGATCTCCCACTTGCACTAGAGTCAATAATCTAGTTCACATCGCCATGTGATTTAACATCAATAGTTCACATCTATATGTGGTTAACACCCATAGTTCACATCGACATGTGACCAACACCCAAAGGGTTTACTAGAGTCAGTAATCTAGTTCACATCGCTATGTGATTAACACCCAAAGAGTACTAAGGTGTGATCATGTTTTGCTTGTGAGATAATTTTAGTCAACGGGTCTGTTACATTCAGAGCCGTGAGTATTTTTGCAAATTTCTATATCTACAATGCTCTGCATGGAGCTACTCTAGCTAATTGCTCCCACTTTCAATATGTATCCAGATTGAGATTCAGAGTCATCTAGATTAGTGTTAAAACTTGCATCGACGTAACCCTTCTGACGGGCTCTTTTATCACCTCCATAATCGAGAAATATTTCCTTAGTCCTCACTAAGGATGTCTTTGACCAATGTCCAAAGGATCTACTCCTAGATCACTATTGTACTCCTTGCCAAATTCGGAGCAAGGTATACAATAGGTCTGGTACATAGCATAGCATACTTTATAGAACCTATGATCGAGGCATAGGGAATGACTTTCATTCTCTTTTCTATTTTCTGCCGTGGTGGGATTTGAGTCTTACTCAATTTCATACGTTTTGCAACACAGGCAAGAACTTTTCTTTATTTGTTCCATTTTGAACTACTTCAAAATCTTGACAAGGTATGTACTTATTGAAAAACTTATCAAGCGTCTTGATCTATCTCTATAGATCTTGCTGCTCAATATGTAAGCAGCTTTACTGAGGTCCTTCTTTGAGAAACTCCTTTCAAATACTCCTTTATGCTTTGCAGAATTATTTCTGATCAACAATATGTCATTCACATATACTTATCAGAAATGCTGTAGTGCTCCCACTCACTTTCTTGTAAATACAGGCTTCTCCAAAAGTCTGTATAAAACCATATGCTTTGATCACACTATCAAAGCGTTTATTCCAACTCCGAGATGCTTGCACCAGTCCATAGATGGATCGCTTGGAGCTTGCACATTTTGTTAGCTCCTTTAGGATTGACAAAACCTTCTGGTTGCATCATATACAACTCTTCTTTAATAAATCCATTAAAGAATGTAGTTTTGACATCCATTTGCCGATTTCATAAAATGTGACAATTGCTAACATGATTCTGGACAGACTTAAGAATCGCTCTGCTTTGAGAAAATCTCATTGTAGTCAACACTTTGAATTTGTCGAAAACCTTTTTGCGATAAGTCGAGCTTTGTAGATAGTAACACTACTATCATCATCTGTCTTCCTCTTGAAGATCCATTTATTTAACTTGACTTGTCGATCATCGAGCAATTCAACCAAAGTCCACACTTTGTTCTCATATATGGATCCTATCTCAGATTTTATGGCCTCAAGCCATTTCGCGGAATCTGGGCTCATCATCGCTTCCTCATAGTTCGTAGGTTCATCATGGTCTAGTAACATGACTTCCAGAACACGATTACCGTACCACTCTTGTGCGGATTTTGCTCTGGAAGACCTACGAGGTTTGGTAGCAACTTTTTCTGAAGTTTTATGATCATCATCATTAACTTACTTACTAATTGGTGTAGGAATCACTTTGGAACTGATTTACGTGATGAACTACTTTCCAATAAGGGAGAAGGTACAATTACCTCATCAAGTTCTACTTACCTCCCACTCACTTCTTTCAAGAGAAACTTCTTCTCTAGAAAGGATCCACCTTAGCAACGAATAACTTGCCTTCGGATCTTGTGATAGAAGGTGTACCCAATAGTTACCTTTGGGTATTCTATGAAGACGCACTTCTCCGATTTGGGTTCGAGCTTATCGGTGAAAACTTTTTCACATAAGCATCACAACTCCAAACTTTTAAGAAACGATGACTTAGGTTTCTTTGTTAAACCATAGTTCATACGGTGTCGCTTCAACGGATTTAGATGGTGCCCTTTTTTAAACGTGAATGCAGCTGTCTCTAATGCATAACCTCAAAATGATAGTGGTAAACCGATAAGAGACATCATAGATCGCATCATATCCAATAAAGTGCGGTTACGATGTTCGGACACACCATTATGCTGTGGTGTTCCAGGTGGCGTGAGTAGTGAAACTATTTCACATTGTTTTAACTGAAGGCCAAACTCGTAACTCAAATATTTTTCCTCTGCGATCATATCGTAGAAACTTTTATTTTCTTGTTATGATGATTCTTCACTTCACTCTGAAATTCTTTGAACTTTTCAAATGTTTGGACTTGTGTTTCATCAAGTAGATATACCCATATCTGCTCAAATCATCTTGTGAAGGTCAAGAAATAACGATACTTGTCACGAGCATCAACACTCATTGGATCGCATACATCGGTATGTATTATTTCCAATAAGTCAAGAGCTTGTTCCATTGTTCCGAGAACGGAGTTTTAGTCATCTTGCCCAAAAGGCACGGTTACGCAAGCATCAAATGATTCATAATCAAGTGATTCCAAAAATCCATCGACATGGAGTTTCTTCATGCGCTTTACACCAATATGACCTAAACGACAGTGCCACAAATAAGTTGCACTATCATTATTAACTTTGCATCTTTTGGTTTCAATATTATAAATATGTGTATCACTATGATCGAGATCCAATGAACCATTTTCATTGGGTGTGTAACCATATAAGGTTTTATTCATGTTAACAGAACAACAATTTATTCTCTTACTTAAATGAATAACCGTATTGCAATAAACATGATCAAATCATATTTATGCTCAACACCAAATAACACCTATTTAGGTTCCACACTAATCCCGAAAATATAGGGAGTGTGCGATGATGATCATATCAATCTTGGAACTACTTCCAACACTCATCGTCACTTCCCCTTCAACTAGTTTCTCGTTCATTCTCAGAACTTCCGTTTCAAGTTACTACTCTTAGCAACTATACCAGTATCAAATACCGAGAGGTTGCTATGAACACTAGTAAAATACACATCAATAATCTGTATATCAAATATACCTTTGCTCATTTTGCCATCCTTCTTATCCGCCAAATACTTGGGGTAGTTCCGCTTCTAGTGACCAGTTCCATTGCAGCAAAAGCACTTAGTCTCAGGCTTAGGTCCAGACTTGGGCTTCTTCACTCGAGCAGCAACTTGCTTGCCGTTCTTCTTGAAGTTCCCCTTCTTCCCTTTGCCCTTTTCCTTGAGACTAGTGGTCTTGTCAATCATCAACACTTGATGCTCTTTCTTGATTTCTACTTTCGTTGATTTCAACATCACGAAGAGCTCGGGAATCGTTTTCGTCATCGCTTGCATACTATAGTTCATCACGAAGTTCTAGTAACTTAGTGATGGTGACTAGAGAATTACATCAATCACTATCTTATCCGGAAGAATAACTCCCACTTGATTCAAGCGATTGAAGTATTCGGACAATCTGAGCACATGCTCACTAGTTGAGCGATTCTCCTCCATCTTTTAGCTATAGAACTTGTTGGAGACTTCATATCTCTCAACTCGGGTATTTGCTTGAAATATTAACTTCAATTCCTGGAACATCTCATATGGTCCATGACGTTCAAAACGTCTTTGAAGTCCCGATTCTAAGCCGTTAAGCATGGTGCACTAAACTATCAAGTAGTCATCATATTGAGCTAGCCAAACGTTCATAACGTGCGCATACGCTCCTGCAATAGGTCTGTCACCTAGCGGTGCATCAAGGACATAATTCTTACATGCGGCAATGAGGATAAACCTCAGATCACGGATCCAATCCGCATCATTGCTACTAACATTTTTCAATACAATTTTCTCTAGGAACACATATAAAAACATAGGGAAGCAACAACGCGAGCTATTGATCTACAACATAATTTGCAAAATACTACGGGACTAAGTTCATGATAAATTAAAGTTCAATTAATCATATTACTTAAGAACTCCCACTTAGATAGACATCTCTCTAGTCATCTAAGTGATCACGTGATCCAAATCAACTAAACCATAACCGATCATCACGTGAGATGGAGTAATTTTCAATGGTGAACATCTTATGTTGATCATATCTACTATATGATTCACGCTCGACCTTTCGGTCTCCGTGTTCCGAGGCCATATCTTGCATATGCTAGGCTCGTCAAGTATAACCTGAGTATTCCGCGTGCAAAACTGGCTTGCACCCGTTGTAGATGGACGTAGAGCTTATCACACCCGATCATCACGTGGTGTCTCGGCACGACGAACTTTGGCAACGGTGCATACTCAGGGAGAACACTACTTGATAATTTTTAGTGAGAGATCATCTTAAAATGCTACCGTCAATCAAGCAAAATAAGATGCATAAAGGATAAACATCACATGCAATCAATATAAGTGATATGATATGGCCATCATCATCTTGCGCTTGTGATCTCCATCTCGAAGCAATGCCGTCATGATCACCATCGTCACCGGCGCGACACCTTGATCTCCATCGTAGCATCGTTGTCGTCTCGCCAACTATTGCTTCCACGACTATCGCTACCGCTTAGTGATAAAGTAAAGCAATTACATGGCGTTTGCATTTCATACAATAAAGCGACAACCATATGGCTCCACCGATTGCCGATAACTTCGGTTACAAAACATGATCATCTCATACAATAAAATATAGCATCACGTCTTGACCATATCACATCACAACATGCCTGCAAAAACAAGTTAGACGTCCTCTACTTTGTTGTTGCAAGTTTTACGTGGCTGCTACGGGCTGAGCAAGAACCGTTCTTACCTACGCATCAAAACCACAACGATACTTCGTCAAATAGACTCCGTTTTAACCTTCTCAAGGACCGGGCGTAGCCACACCGGTTCAACTAAAGTTGGAGAGACAGTCTTCCGCAAGCCATCTATGTGCAAAGCACGTCGAGGGAACCGGTCTCGCGTGGAAATGCACGCGTAAGGTTGGTCCGGATCGTCTCGTCCAACAATACCGCTGAACCAAAGTATGACATCTTTGGTAGGTAGTATGACTTGTATCGTCCACAACTCACTTGTGTTCTACTCGTGCATATGACATCAACGCATAAAACCGTGCTCGATACCCTTGTTGGGGAACGCAGTAATTTCAAAAATTTCTACGCATACGCAAGATCATGATGATGCATAGCAACGAGAGGGAGAGTGTCCGTCCACGTACCCTCGTGAGACCGAAAGCGGAAGCGTTATATTAACGCGGTTGATGTAGTCGACGTCTTCACGATCCGACCGATCCAAGCACCGTTACTCCGGCACCTCCAGTTCTTAGCACACGTTCAGCTCGATGGCGATCCCCGAGCTCCGATCCGGCAAAGCGTCGGGGAGGAGTTCCACAAGACGACGGCGTGGTGACGATCTTGATGTTCTACCGTCACAGGCTTCGCCTAAGCACCGCTACAATATGACCGAGGTGGAATATGGTGGAGGGGCACCGCTGCAGTTAAGGAACGATCACGTAGATCAACTTGTGTGTTCTAGGGTGCCCCCTGCCCCGTATATAAAGGAGCAAGGGGAGGGCGGCCAGCCTTGGGGCGCACCAAGGGAGGGAGTCCTCCTCCTAGTAGGAGTAGGACTCCCTTTCCTAGTCCTACTAGGAAGAGGGAAGGGGAAGGAAAGAGAGGGAGAGGGAAAGGGGCTGCGCCCTCCTCCTAGTCCAATTCGGACTCCCCATGGAGGGGGCGCACCACCTCCTGGTGCAGCCCTCTCTCTCCCCTCTTGGCCCAATAAGGCCCATAATTTCCCGGGGTTCCAGTAACCCCTCGGCACTCCAGTTTTCTCCGGAAACTTCCGGAACCTTTCGGTGTCCGAATATAACCATCCAATATATCAATCTTTATGTCTCGACCATTTCGAGACTCCTCGTCATGTCCGTGATCACATCCGGACTAACTCCTTCGGTACATCAAAATACATAAACTCATAATAACCGTCATTGAAACCTTAAGCGTGCGGACCCTACGGTTCGAGAACTATGTAGACATGACCTAGAACTATTCTCGGTCAATAACCAATAGCGGAACACGGATGCTCATATTGGTTCCTACATATTCTACGAAGATCTTTATCGGTCAAACCGCATAACAACATACGTTGTTCCCTTTGTCATCGGTATGTTACTTACCCGAGATTCGATCGTCGGTATCCAATACCTAGTTTAATCTCGTTACGGAAAGTCTCTTTACTCGTTCCGTAATACATCATCTCACAACTAACTCATTAGTTGCAATGCTTGCAAGGCTTATGTGATGTGTATTACCGAGAAGGCCTAGAGATACCTCTCCGACAATTGGAGTGACAAATCCTAATCTTGATTCATGCCAACTCAACATATACTTTCGGAGACACTTGTAGAGTACCTTTATAATCACCCGATTCGTTGTAGACGTTTGGCGGCACACAAAGTGTTCCTCGGTAAACGGAGTTGCATAATCTCATAGTTGCAGGAACTTTGTATAAGTCATGAAGAAAGCAATAGCAACATACTAAACGATCAAGTGCTAGGCTAACGGAATGGGTCATGTCAATCACATCATTCTCCTAATGATGTGATCCCGTTAATCAAATGACAACTCATGTCTATGGTTAGGAAACATAACCATCTTTGATTAACGAGCTAGTCGTAGAGGCATACTAGTGACTATATGTTTGTCTATGTATTCACACATGTATTATGTTTCCGGTTAATACAATTCTAGCATGAATAATAAACATTTATCATGAAATAAGGAAATAAATAATAACTTTATTATTGCCTCTAGGGCATATTTCCTTCACTCCTGCCCCGGCTGCTGTCGCCGATACTAATCCGGAAATCATTGCTGCTGCGGTCGAAGAGTGATGCACAGGCTGTGTACCGGCCATGAAGATCGCAACCCGGCTCGGCAGATCAAAGGGGTCCGGAATACTGTCGCCATCGGAACAGCCCCCAAACCGGCCATCTGGCAGCTGGTACAATGACTCGGTCTCTCCAGTAGATGACTGGTCATCAGAGTAAACGACGGTTTCACCACCAGATGCCGATCTAACCTCAGATTCCGCTTCGTGGATAACTCCCACGAAGGCACGCTCCATGGCAGGTTGAACCCGGGCGGGTCTCGCACGCTGAGCCGTTTCGACGATGTCAGTGCAAATGTCCGGCTCAGGGCCCGTTTCGCCAATCTTGCCAATGAAAACGTGAATGTCGTCGAAGGGGACCCGGTACCCATCCTCAATTGAGCCGGCCTCAGGGCCCCAGCCTGCGTTGTCGATGTAGAGCTTGCCGCGACGACTCTTGGTCATCCGGCCCACAGCGTATCCCTTGAGCCCTTCGGAACTGCCCTCTAAGAACTCGAAACCATCGTGCGATAGCCCCATGGTGGGTGCCAACTGTCGTGGTTTTGTCACGGCAGATGTCCTAGTGTGAGGACTTAGTCGTGGAGCCATCGCAACGTAGTTAGCTTAAAGGGGTTAAAGCGGACAAAGGACGCAAGGAGTTTATACTGGTTCGGCCCCTTGCGGTGAAGGTAAAAGCCTAATCCAGTTGTGGTGGAATTGCTAGGATTTCGATGACCAGGGAGCGAATCCGCTTGACCTGGCTCTCAAGTTGTTGTCTGTTCTCCCTGAACCGTCGTCGGGTCGTCCCTTTATATACACAGGTTGATGCCCGGCGGTTTACAGAATCCCGATCCAGTTCATAAACGTGTCCGGCTCGGTTTCTATCCTTACCTATCTTACAACACAAGTTATACACCTTATGGCGGTTTATGTCTACGGGCCCTAATCCGCCTTTGGGAACTGGGCTTCTAGATCTCTATAGTAAAGCGCCATACTCCTTGTCTTAATGGGCTTCAATATGGATAGCTCCTTACAGGTGTAACCCGGCCCCTCCTGGGCGGTTTATACTCAGTAGTTATATCCCCAACACCTTCGGAGACACCTGTAGAGCATCTTTATAGTCACCCAGTTACGTTGTGACGTTTGATAGCACACAAGGTGTTCCTCCGGTATCCGGGAGTTGCATAATCTCATAGTCTGAGGAACATGTATAAGTCATGAAGAAAGCAGTAGCAATGAAACTGAAACGATCATAATGCTAAGCTAACGGATGGGTCTTGCCATCACATCATTCTCTAATGATATGATCCCATTCATCAAATGACAACACATGTCTATGGTCAGGAAACATAACCATCTTTGATTAACGAGCTAGTCAAGTAGAGGCATACTAGGGACACTTTGTTTTGTCTATGTATTCACACATGTACTAAGTTTCCGGTTAATACAATTCTAGCATGAATAATAAAAATTTATCATGAAATAAGGAAATAAATAATAACTTTATTATTGCCTCTAGGGCATATTTCCTTCACGGACGACACAGTCCAGCATGGCCCCACTATTCAGAGTTAAAGTCAAGCCTTTGACCCAGTTATGAGGGTTTCTTGCAAGGGAGTGGGGAAAATTGAGCAGAAGTTAAGAGCACGGGGATGAATGAGTAGAGCTAAGGAACCAGGGGCACAGATGTAAAAATCCCTTTAGAAAAGCACTTTTAATATCCATTTGGTATAAGGTGATATCATGGTGATTGGCATAAGCAAGTAAAATGCAAATGGACTCAAGTCTAGCAACGGGGGCGTATGTCTCACCATAGTCCATACCTTCTACTTGAGTGTAGCCTTGTTCAACGAGACGGGCCTTGTTGTGTACAACTTGTCCATCCTCATCTTGCTTATTCCGGAACACCCATTTTGTTTCAATGACATTTTGATCATCATTGGGCTTCTTAACCAATGTCCACACTTGGTTTCGCTCAAAGTTGTGTAGCTCTTCGTGCATAGCGTTTACCCAATCTGGGTCCTCAAGGGCTTCTTCTACCTTCATAGGTTCAATACTAGAATGAATGAGTAATGTTCACAAAAGTTAGCCAAACGAGTTTTAGAGCGAGTGATTCTCCCGGTGTTGATGTCATTAAGGATTTTTTTCAACGGGATGATTCTTTGAGACTCTTGCTTTAACTCGAGAGAGCTTTTGCTTGGGTTGTGGTGGAACATCCTCATCATCTTCTTCTTCTTCTTCATTGTTGGTGGCGTTGTCGTTCGCTTGTGGAGGTGGAGAAGGAGGTCGAGGTGGATCATCTTGTTGTACTTCCTCATTCCCTTCATCTTGTCGTGTTCCACTTGTGGATGCCTCCATGTCAACTTGTGGTTCACCTTAATGTGAAGTTGAGGCTTCCACTTGAATGGACGAAGTACTCTCCTTCACCTCCGTTGGATGAATCTTGCCAATAGAAAAATCATGAATTACTTCTGAGGGGTCTTTATCTCCTACATCAATTGGCAGTTGCTATACTTGCGAGCCGTTAGATTCATCAAACTTCACATCTACCATCTCTTCAACCTTTCAGGTGAAATTGTTGTAGACACGGTGAGTGTGAGAGTTTGAGCCATAATCGAGTAGAAAACCTTCATGAGATTTAGGAGAAAATTTTGAACGACGATGCTTATCAAGAATGTAGCACTTTGAACCAATACTCGAAAGTATCCAACTTGGGGTTTGTTACCGGTGAGTAGCTTGTATGACGTTTTACCGAGAAGCTTGTGAAGATATAGTCGATTTGTAGCATGACAAGCTGTCTCAACCGCTTCTGCCCAAAAGTGTCTTGGCATCTTGTATTCATCAAGCATCGTTCTCTCCATGTCAATAAGAGTCTGGTTCTTCCTCTCAACAACTCCATTTTGTTGAGGTGTGTACGTGGCCGAGAACTCATGTGAAATCCCTTCTTCGTCAAGAAAGGTATCCACATTATCATTCTTGAACTCCGTTCCATTATCACTTAGAACCCTCTCGATCTTCACTTCAAATTGATTTTGGGCCTTCTTGTGAAGTTCTTGAAGATCTTTTGGACCTGCGATTTGTCATCAAGAAAGAGCACCCACGTAAATCTGGAAAAATCATCAACAATGACCAAACCGAAAGAGTTACCCCCAAGACTCTTGTAAGCATTGGGACCGAAGAGGTCCATGTGAAGTAGCTCAAGAGGCCTTCTCGTGGTCATGATCTTCTTCACGAGATGACTTCCTCCAACTTGCTTTCCTGCTTGGCAAGCACTACAAAGTCTATCCTTGTCAAATATAACATCTTTAACACCAAGGATATGATCACCTTTAATGAGTTTATCAATATTTCGCATGCCAACATGTCCTAACCTTCTATGCTATAACCAACCTTTAGAAGATTTAGCAATTAAACAAGTACGAGATTGGGCTCTCTTAGTGAAATAAACAATGTATAGATCACCTCTATGAATGCCAATAAAGAGACTTGGTAATATACTTTGGTAAATAGAACATTGAACCCAAATTCGGCTAGTCTAGATACAGAAAGAAGATTGTAACCAAGAGATTCAGCGAGCATAACATTTTGAATGGAGCTATCATTGGATATGGCCACCTTACCAAGGCCAAGTACCTTACCCTTGGAGTTGTCTCCAAAAGTCACATACTTGCGTGGACCATCATTTTTGGTAAGCTCACGGAACATGTCTTTATCTCCGGTCATGTGATCGATACATCCACTATCAACAATCCACTCTTTTCCTCCGGATATGTAATTTTGAAGATTCGCCATGAGACTAAGATTCCTCATAGTCTTCTCACATTCAATGTCAAATTCTTCGTCCTCATCATAATAACCATGCTCAATATCATCATCATCATCATGTGTGTGATCATCACCTAGATCAAGTGATTCATTAGATTTATGACCATGACAATGTGCAAGTTTATGAATTCTAATTGTCTCCGTGATGATGCTACTAATGGTTCCAACATCACCCTTGGCATGCATAAGATCACGGAGCTCAAATAGACATTTATCAAACTTGGGATCACTAGGCTTCATCTTATGAAAAGCAATGGACTTTTGAAGAATTTCATTCAGATTTTTCAAGGAATAATTTGGAAATCGTTCCTCAAGATAATTCCATATAGTGTATGCGCATTCAAAGGTTGGCAAGCAAAGAAGCACATTTCTATTCAATCCTCTAATGATAAGATTAACAGTCCTAAGATTGTGAACCATGTAAAGATAATCATCGGGGGTAGGATGCAAAGGATCAATGGGAGGCACATAAGGGCTAAGAATATACTTGTTCAAATTGTATTCATTGAAAATCTCAAGCATCTCATTTTTCCAAGAACCATAAAACTTCCCATCAAGAATAGGCACTCTGTGTCTAATACTCCCGAACATAGACTCATCCCTCTTCCTTCAATGGTGGTTAAACCAAAGCAATGGAAACCAAATCTCTGATACCAATTGAAAGGATCGAGAAGAGGGATCTAGAGGGGGTGATTAGACTCTTAACAAGTAAAAGTGGCAGATTTTAGTATCTTCAACTTAAGGTTGAGTTTAGCACATGTTAAAGGGCACACACCATATTTCACACAAGCATATCAAGAGTATGAGCAGCGGAAAGAGTAAAGCATGTAAGTGCAAGAATGTAAAGGGATGGGATTGGAGTGTGCAGACACAATGGAGACGCGGAGAATTTTTGGCATGGTTTCGATCGGTGGTGTTATCGTACATCCATGTTGATGGAGACTTCAAGCCACGAAGGATAACGGCTGCGCGAGTCCATGGAGGGCTCCACCCACGAAGGGTCCACGAATCACATAAGGCAAATCACTCATAATTTTTAATCTTGGCTTTAATGGTAGGTTCCCATTCATCGTGTAATTTTCTAGGAATTGAAATCTCTAATTCCATTTTTTCTTCAAAAGCTTTCATCATGGCATCGACAATATGATTAGTAAAAGCTTTATTTTGTTCATAAGCATGGGGTGAATTTATCATGGATTGCAACAAAGAAATACATTCAAGCAAAGAGCAACTATCATAATTAAAGTCTTTGTAATCCAAAAGAGCGGGCACATCACTAGCTAAAGTTTTGACCTCTCCAAACCCACTTTTATCAATTTTTTCATCAAGATTTTCACCCTCCGGATCATTGGGATGCCCTCTAGCTGAAGTTGACTCTTCCTCAGTCCCTTTATCGTCAATTTTAATCTTACTAAACAAGGAATCAATAGAAGAAACACCAATCACTTAAAGATCTTCATCATTTTTATGAAGGCAATCACTAGAAAACGCTCTTTCTAAAAATTCCATTTTAGCTCTAAGCATAGCGGTTCTTTTCTTACTTTCATCCATAGAAATATATAAGGCTTTAATTGATTCTTCAACCTTAGGTGCAAAAGTTTTCACCTTGAGATTTTCTACATCATGAGAAATTCTATCAATGTTTCTAGACATATCATCAACCTTATTCAAATTTTCTTCTATCGTAGCATTGAAAACCTTTTGAGCATTGATAAATTCTTTAATATTACTCTCAAGATCAGAGGGGTTCCTATTATTATTGTAAGACGAACTGCCATAGGAATTACCATAATTAATAGAGGAATTTCCATGAAAAGGCCTAGGATTAAAATTACCTCTAAGCATTGTTATTAAAATTGTTTCGCGAGACAAAATTCACATCTACGGGATCACTATTTTTCTCAATAAAAGGAGACAAAGGCACATCATTAAGATCAATAGGAGCATTTTTACTTTCAACCAATTTCATAAGAGCATCAACTTTTTCACTCAAAGTACTAATTTCTTCAACCGAATTAACTTTTTTACTAGTAGGTGCTCTTTCGGTATGCCATTGTGAACAAGTTGCCATGATATTATCTAGCAATTTAGTAGCTTCACCCAAAGTAATTTCCATAAAAGTACCACCCGCGGCGGAGTCTAAAAGATTTCTAGAGACAAAATTCAGTCCCGCATAAAAATTTTTGTATGATCATCCAAAGATTTAAACCATAAGTAGGACAATTTCATAGCATCAATTTCATTCTTTCCCAAGATTGTGCAACATGTTCATGCTCAAGTTGCTTAAAATTCATGATTTGGGTTCTAAGGTAAATAATTTTAGGGGGCGGAAAATACTTAGTAATAAAAGCATCCTTGCACTTATCCCAAGAATCGATACCATTACAAGGCAAAGATGAAAACCAAAATTTTGCACGATCCCTCAAAGAGAAAGGAAATAATTTCAACTTCACGATATCATTGTCTACATCTTTTTTATTTTGCATATCACACAATTCTATGAATGCGTTTAGATGGGACGCGGCATCCTCATTAGGAGTGCCGGAAAATTGCTCTTTCATGACAAGGTTCAACAAAGCGACATTAATATCACAAGACTCCGCACTAGTGGTGGGAGGAGCAATCGGAGTACTAATAAAATCATTATTATTAGTATTGGAAAAATCACACAACTTGGTATTCTCTTGAGTCAACGTGACTACGCAAACAACATTGCAAGCAAAAAGAGATCTGATGAGAAAAAGGCTAACGAAAAAGAAGGCGAATGAAACAACAAATTTTGTGAAGTGCGGGAGATGAAAACGAGAGGCAAATGGCAAATAATGTAAATTGCAAGGAGATGAGATTTGTGATTCGGAACCTGATAGATGATGTCTCATCGGCGCTAGAGATTGGTAAGTTGACGGGAGACTACCTTGACTTGATCCTCCCCCGCAACAGCGCCAAAAATTCCTTTTGATGCGGCTAGAAACTGCGTCGATATTTCCCCAAAGAGGAAGGGATGATGCAACACATCTATGGTAGGTATTTCCCTCTGTTATGAAACCAAGGTATCAATCCAGTAGGAGGACCAAGCAAGACTATGTAAACGGTACTTGCACACAAAGAACAAATACTTGCAACCCGACACGTAAGAGGGTTGTCAATCCCTCTCAAGTAAGCGATTGGTAAATAGATAGAATGATAGATGCAAATAGAATAACGGCAAATAAAATTCGGCGAGGTGTTTTTTGGGTTTTTGATAATATAGATCTTAAATAAAAGATGCAAATAAAGGAAAAGGTAAATAGCAATGTAGATCTGAAAGTATATGATAGGAAAATAGACCCGGGGGCCGTAGATTTCACTAGTGGCTTCTCTCAAGAAAATAGCACACGGTGGGTAAAAAAATTACTGTTGGGCAATTGATAGAAGATCAAATAATTATGATGATATCCAGGCAATGATCATTATATAGGCATCACGTCCAAGATTAGTAGACCGAAACGATTCTGCATCTACTACTATTACTCCACACATCGGCTACTATCCAGCATGCATCTAGTGTATTAAGTTCATGGAGAAACAGAGTAATGCAATAAGAACGGTGACATGATGTAGACAAGATCTATTCATGCAGGAATAGACCCCATCTTGTTATCCTTAATAGCAACGATACTTACGTGCCTCGCTACCCCTTCTGTCACTGGGTGAGGACACCGTAAGATCGAACCAATCACAAAGCACCTCTTCCCATGGCAAGAAAAATCGATCTAGTTGGCCTAACTAAACCAAAGATTCGAAGAAGCAGACTAAGGCATAGCCTAGTGGTGGGAAGGGGTTGATGCCTTCCCACCCACCCAGGTTCAAGGCATGGTACTTGCAATTTGGGTTGTTGCACCAATTATACTGTAGGGGGTTCCCTTACAGTCTTTCTGTCAAAAAAAGATACGAAGAAGAAATACAAGGCTATAAGTAATCATGCATGTAAGAGATCAAAGAAGACTCAAATAATATTCATGGATAGAAACTGGTTATAAACTCGAACTTCATCGGATCCCAACAAACACACCGCAAAAAGTCATTACATCAAATAGATCTCCAAGAGACCATTGTATTGAGAATCAAAAAAGAGAGAAGAAGCCATCTAGCCTCGCCACGGACCCGTAGGTCTATGGTGAACTACTCACACATCATCAGAGAGGCACCAATGAGGATGATGAACCCCTCCGTGATGGTGTAGACTGGATCTCGTGGTTCTAGAACTTGCGGCAGCTGGAGTTGTGTTTCGTCTACTCCCCTAGGTTTCTGGAATTTCTGAGGATTTATAGAGCGAAGAGGTGGTGCAAGAGACCCCCGTGGGCCCCACAACCCATCAGGGCGCGCCAGGGGCCTCTGGCGCGCCCTGGTGTCTTCTGGGCCCCACAGGCCTCCCCCAGGTGCTTTCTTGTCTCCTAAGTTGTCTTCTGGTCCAAAAGAAATCTTCAAAAGTTTCACTGCGTTTGGACTTTGTTTGGTACCGATATTCTGCAAAGTAAAAAAAAGCAAAAAACAACAACTGACACTAGGCACTACGTCAATAGGTTAGTCCCAAAAAATGATATAAAGTTGTTATAAAATGATTCTAAAACATCGAAGAATGATAATATAACAGTATGAAACAATCAAAAATTATAGATACGTTGGAGACGTATCAATGCACACACAGGATCACGAGTGTGGAAAGTATCGAGCCCAAAAAAGGTCGTTTGGGCCCTAAAATATGGCTCGAAAGATTGGAAAAAATGAAAGTTATCGCAATTGTAGCTCAAAGTTCGATGAGCCCACACATCCCTTTGGTCTTCAGGTCCTAGGTGCCACACCAATGGATGTATACAATAGGGTGTTAAACTCACACTAGCGAAGAAACGGTGATCAAAGATAAGACAAAAATCAACCTATATAGTCCGAATTGATCGACTATCAACGTAAGTGAGAATGAGTTCCGATTTAGTCATTTTCATAGGCATTGAAAAGCTCTCAGGGAATTGAGATGAAAGGACTTCTATTTTTGCAATCTAAAAGATTTCACATACGTGCACACACATGATCACGTGTGCGGAAAATATCGATCCCAAAAAGACCGTCTGGGCCCTAAAAAATAGCTCGCAAGATTGGAAAAATAAAATTTATCGCAATTACAGCTCAAAGTTCGATGAGCCGGCACATCCCTTTGGTCTTCAGGTCCTAGGTGCCCCACCCATGGATGGATACAATAGGGTGTTAGCCTCACACTAGCGAAGAAAACGATGATCAAAAACAAAAATCAACCGATGGTATGAATTGATCGAGACTATCAACGCAAGTGAGAACGAGTTCCGATTTAGTCATTTACATAGGCACTGGAAAGCTCTCAGGGAATTGAGCTGATAGAATTTCTAGTTTTTACGATCTGGAAGATTTTACATACGTGCACACACACAGGACCACGTGTGTAGAAAATATCGATCCCAAAAAGACCATTTGGGCCCTTAATAGGTTTCAGCGAACTTTTTTCATTGCATGAAAAAGCCGAAAATATCTAAAAAACCAGAAACAAAAAAATCAGGTAAAACACAAAAACCAGAAAAATAGCCAACCGTAAAAAAAATAACAAAAATGGAACGAAAAAACCACAGTCGAAAAGCACAATTGCGCTTTTCAATTTTCTTTTCCATTTCCGAGAAGCATTTTTTTCCCGAGAAGCAAATCCATGCTTCCATGGGAAGTAAATTTGTGCTTCTCACGGAAGCACCGATTTTCCTATTTCCCAACTATGCTTCCTGTGGGAGCAAATGTTCATTGAACAATAGATTTTTATTCGAGGGGTATAATTGTGCTTCTCGCGGAAGCAAATGTGTTTCTCAGGGAACCATAGATTTTTTTTTCTTTAGAGAAGCATAATTTTGCAGAAGCCCGGAAGCAAAATCTGCCCTTTACAAAAAAAAAACTCCAAAACGCGGGGAACTGAGCAAAACCGGAAAGCAAAAAAATCACCTAAAACCCAAAAATGCGTATAGAAAAAAATCAAAATCCAATGTGAGCCGCCCAGCATGCAACACGTGGCAATGACTGTGCACGCCACTTTACAAGCTCACATGCTAAGAAAGTGGCCCTTGGAGGGGCCGCGCAAGGAGTAACCCTTGGATAGTGCTCCATGAAAGAGTGCTGCTATACACACGACGTTGTTCAGCTGATTTGTGCACGATCGCACTCATCCAACCGTGCATGCGTTGGACAAAGTGGAAGCCAGCGGCTAGATCAAGCATCGTCCAGTGTTCGGCTGCTGTGTATCGTCTGCTTAGTACTTCCGTCCATGAAAATAGGGCTGGGACCCGGGGCTTGGCCCAATTCTAACTCCGCCCCTGCGTTGGTTTCGAAAAGGGGTGCACATTAGCATGGACTTGTAAATTGACCCAGTAAATCCTCCCACCATGTTTTTGTGGGGACTATACGCACGAATGTTATGTCTCGCTCGTGCTGAGCTATAATAGGATTCACCTACACGCGATCCAGTACAAGACCTGCCCATTTTCGCGCGTGTTCGAGCATTTGTTCGCTCTCACGCTGTCGCTGGCTACATTTGCATCGCCTGGTCGCTGTTTTTTGGGTTTTCTTTGTTTCTTTGTTGGTTTTTTGTCATGGTTTTTATCATTTTTTTTGGTTTTTTCCAAATATTTTATTTTTCGTTTTTATTTTTTCTATTTTGTCGCCTATTTTTTCTTTTCTTAGACACATGTCTACATTTTTCGTACGCATTGTACTTTTTTCGTATACAAAAGCAACATTTTTTACACGCGTTTAACATTCTTCAATTGGATGACACATTTTCTAATATATGTTTTGATGTCTACTATTTCATATATATTGGACATTTTTTGCATACATCTATTTTTTATAAATATTTCACATTTATATAAAAAGCATGTCTTGAATATTATTTTTCGAATACATGTTTACATTTTTTAAATACATGTTGGGAAGTTTTTTCGAATGATAAAAACATTTTTTTACTGAACTATGCAAACTTTTTCCTGTACATCTAACAAACATTTTTTTGGAAAATTCCCCGAACACAATTCTGAAACTTGTGAACATTTTCAACATAAAGTAATTTGTTTTTGTATGATTTTTTTTGGAATTACACGAACATATTTTGCAATGTATAATTTTTTTTCCTACACATGATTAACATTTTCTACTATTTTTTCACATTATATATATTTTTATACTTCAAAAACATTATTCTTCACAGGTTTAATGTTTTTCAAAAAGAAAAGTACGTTGATGGTCCCTCAAGTTCTCCAAAAGTATAGACTTGGTACCTCAAGATTTTTTGATAAACATTTAGCCATTCAAGTAACAAAACAGGATAAGTTTGGTCCAAAACAAGATTTTGACCTTGTGACCGGGTTTGACCATGTTGACCAGGTTTGACTGGTGAACGGTAAATTTAAATAAAATAGAAAATAAATTATGAAATTTTTGAAATTTTGTGACAACCAAAATTATTGGGTGCGCTAGGTGCGTGTAAATTTTTGTGGTCAAATAATATCCGAGGAGCTCTAGAAAAACAATTGGCTTTCTTTTGTGAGCCAATTTTTTTTTTTTTTGCTAGGAGCTCCTCGAATGTAAAAAAATCACACAAATTTTCACGGTCCTAGAGAACCCAAGCATCTTGGTTGCCACAAAATTTCAGTTTTTTTATTTATTTATTGCTATTTTTTGAATTTACTGTTCATTGGTTAAACCCGGCCGACATGGTTTAAATCTGGTTTCGGACAAAACTTATCTGATTTTGAGACTTGAATGACCAAATGTCTACCAAAAAATCTTAAGGGCCAAGTCTATACTTTGAGAAACTTGAGGTACCAAAAACATATTTTTCTCTTTTTCAAATGCAAGATTTTTAAATTTTACATATATATGGAGAATCTTTCTTCTTTCTAAATAGAAACAGAAGTAAAGAAAATTTTGATAAAAAAGGAAGAAACAAAGTAACGTGGCATCAGTAGACGAGCCGTAGCTACTGGGAGCTCCTATCGGGCGCTTCAAGCGCCCGAACCTCTCCCTGGCGCTCGCTACGGCCCCCAGTTGGGCTGGGCCACGAATAGCGCTGAGCAGCTAACACAAAAGTACGCAAAACTCAAAAGACGATCTCTCTACAGGTCTCGAACACACAACCTTCGACTTCACTTATGAGTCAACTAGTCACTCGAGCTGTACTGCTGGTAGTGATTACTAACAGCGGCATATTCCTAATAAACAATGTCCAGCGCTATTTTATTTCACAGAACTTCTTTGGAAAAAAACATCATGAATTTGAGAAGGTTCATGGATTTTGAAAAAGTTCTTCATTTTGGAAGAAAATTTCACAAACGTGAAAAAAGTTCATTGACTATAAAAAAAATTCATCCAAATTTGAAAGATAAAAATCATCAAATTTGAGAAAGGTTCATGAAATTTGAAAAAAGTATATTCGTTTTGAAAAAAGTTAATGGTGTTTCAAAAATGTTTATCGAGTTGGAAAAAAGTACATCGAAATTGACAAAAAGTTAATGATTTTCTAAGAAAATTTTATCAAATTTGAAAAGTTCATCCAGTTTGAAAAAAGATTTCAAAAAAAGTTCATCGAATTTGATAAAAAGTTCATCAAATTTGAAAAATAGTTCATCGATGTTGAAGAAAAAAGTTCACGAATTTCAAACAAAAACATCGATTCAGGAAGAAGAAGAAGAAGAAAATGAAAAAACTAAACGCAAAACGAGAAAAGGAAAAAAAGTAAAAGTAAAAGAAAAGAAGAGATAAGAAAAAGTGGGAAAAGAAGTTAGTTGACAGCTTGGCGAGTTGGCGTGATAGTTACCGCTGGTTCGCTTTTCTCAACAAAAAAAAGTTACCGCTGGTTCGCTCGGCACGGAGGTCGATGGTTCGATCCTTCGCCGGGACACTTTTTTTGCTTTGAGGAACAACGAGATGGGGCGGCCCAGCGCGGCGCGCTGCAGGAGCCCGTTTGTAAAATACACGACGCCTGCAGCGCTAAATAGGATTCGCCCCTAGTAGGACTCGTATTGGACGTAACATAGCCGAATTCGTCTACATGTCGCTCTCAGCGAGAAAATGCCCTCGAATTGCACTGACCGAGCGACTGAACTGGGCCATCTTGGGCTCAGAGCGACAGTCCTTCAGCAGGTTTTCTGGCGGCAGTTCATGTTGATTCCTACTTTATTTATTTTCTGTCGGTTTATTCAATAGCTACTTGGGAAAACACGAATAAATTTCTTTGAAAACTGATCCATTTTTAAAAAAATGTTATTATTTTGGAAAAAAAATATGATTGTTTAATACTATGTGTTTTGTTATAAAATGGTTGCATTTTTAAAAGGTTGAACAATTTTAAAGTTTTTGAAAATATTTAGGAATACGAAGGACATTTTGGTAAATAACAAAAGAAGGGAAAACTCAGGAAATAAAACCAAAAAATGTAAAAACAAAACCTGTAGCTCTAATTGGGCCGACCCACTCGTGGGTTGCTCTGTGCGGAAGGTCGACACTTTCTCGCATAGAGTGACAAATAGGGATTCCCCTTTTCATCTCAACCGAAAAGCGCCTTTCGTTTGTAAATATTTTTTTCGCACTAGAATGGGCTTGTAGCTCCATCTTCTCGCACTAGCATGGGTCTGGACTAAATAATTCTCGGCACATCCCAACAAAGCTCTATGGTTAAGAAGACCAGTTTTCTCAAAATACAGGAATAAAAACACTCGTAGATTTCATATACAAAAATTGATGCAAAATACAAGTGTTGGTATTTGTTCGGTCCAATTTAGGGCATGATCTTCATGTGCTTGATTCTTGTAATATAAACCTTTGTCATTTTAACACTTATATGTAATAGTATCGCAATATTCCCCCGTGATGTTGTTAAAAACATCTAAAAACTCAGCAACATTCAAATATGCACATGTAACAAAAAATAGTCTAGATATGCAACCTCCCGTTGATTGCAACCGATCTTTTAGAAATGACCATAACACATTCAACTTACAGGAAATAACAACAATGAAGCACATTCACGGCATATATTCATCCTTTGCAATGAACATTAAATATCATTGTAGCAAAATGTCGACGTGTTCATGGAAAACATACACTTTGAGCTAAAAATCCCAACATCCAGCCTCACGCCATTAAAATGGGGGCACCTACTTGACCGATTCAGGACTCCTAGGTACGAACTCTACAGACCGGAGTCCCCTCACCAAGCCGGATAGGGTGGCCCTGAACCCATCCACCCACATGCATCATCTTCCCTTGTCCTAGTAACATAGGGAGAACACCCTTTTTTGGCACCAACCAGAGCTAGGGCATGATGTCCTGCATGGAGGCCTGCTCAGCGACCTTCAACCGATGTGAAGGTTAAACAACGGTAAAGGAGGAAGGACAACCAAGTAGTAGCACAAGGTATGGCGGTCGCACCGGTGTGAACACGTGGAGGATGAGGGGATAGAGGAGGCGAATAGATGCAGAAGAGTAGGAGATGTGGATGGGAGGACCTTGAGGATGGTGTGATAATGGAGAAAGGGGAAAGAACGAGAAAGGTTGATCTGCCATGATGGTGAAGGAGAAGAGAATGAACAGCGCAGTGTGCGGCGGTGGGGGAGCCAAGCAAACATGGAGTTGGCTGGCTCGATTGACCAATTGGTCGATATCATATAAGAGTAAAGTGTACATACACTTTACGGTCATGGGAGGACCTTATCTCCGTTTTAAGACCTTCATTCATAGTTAAAAACATACTTCTACATACCAGGAAAAAATAGGGTTTGTTAATGTTGAATCGGTCGAGAATCACTGGATCTTCATCACAATGCTTATGTTGCATCCTCTCCTTACTACGTACACAATCCATTCTCTCTCCTACATTCGTAAGCATAGTTCATTGCTCTCATGCAACATGTCTTCTCTGACCAACACATCTCCCTTACCATGTGCTCGGATAGATTGTCAATGCAACCCAACTAACGGTACTCTCTTGTTAGCCCATCCTTGTTGAATCGCCTATATGCCGCTCTCTTACACTCTCTAGGCCCAAAATACACCATTGACCCTCGCTCCTGAACTGAAAGTAATGTTGCTTGATAAGGTAAGTTTTGCATGAGGGGCGAAGCCTATCCAAAGCACGAGATAAATCAAGTAGCTAAGCTTGATCCACTAAGATTTGAAATGTTAGGTGCTGACATAGCAACAAAAAATCAAAACTTATCAGAGAAACCATATAAAATGAATCACAACAGGAACTTCATTTCAAATCGTCTTAGCCTTAGAGAAGTGGCAGACCTAGCCTTCGGCAATACCGGGTCCCTTATATCATGCACTAGCGCCCCTAGATGTAATTGTGCATTATGCCTTTAATTTAGCATTAACAAGTGAAAAGGCAAATACAATTGGCATCATTTGTACACTATATAATTTTCATATCTATATGTGAAGTACTCCAGAAATCAAAACATTTTTCTCCTCATCCATGAGAGACTCCCACGCATCTACAGTTTCCCACCTCCCGCTGGCGCCACCGCTGATTCACCTCATCTAGTGTGGCCTTAAGGCCAAGAATGCGTGGTGGATACCAGCCCTTGCTGTTGGGAGGGCTCCTACTTAGTTTTTAGTTTATTTAGGATTTGTGTCCTGCTCAGGAAGGCGAGGCGGCGGCGGCTCGCTAAAGATGGAATATGGTTCTCGCCCCTAGCCCATGTCTCGTGGTTTTGTCACGACAGATGACCATCGCAACTAGGTGGTACCTTGAAAGGGCTTGATCGAAAACGAAGGACACGAGTTTACCCAGATTCAACACCTCATGGTGGAGGTACAAGCCTACTCCTGCTTGATTGATATTAACGATGATCTCGATTACAAGGATTCTCTTTTGCTACCTAGCTTTCGAGAGATTGTAACTTGTCTGTCTCTCCTGACTTGTCCTTTGGACGACCCAGGAACCTACTTTATACAATAGCTGGGTCCCTTGGGTTTACAATAGGTTTCCGGGTTCTACCCATAATAGGAGTCCTACTCTAAGTCTTGTAGGCCTCCGTGTCTTCCAAGTTAGATGGACTCCCTCTAGCATTGGACTCCCGTAAGCCGGCCTCGCTACTTGGGATGGGTCATCTTCTGGGCTTCTGTAATCCGGCTTTGGCAGTCCTAAGGGTAAGCCGGCTCTTGTCCACTTGGGTTTATCGGCAGGTCTTGACCCTTGGGCTTAAGTGTTGGGTTATCCTCAACAGGGTATATCCCCAACATTAGCCCCCAGGTTGGCGCGAATTATTCACGCCAACCTCCTGAAATAAGAATTATTAATACGTTTAAGTGACTGACTCGCTCAAATGGCCATCTTATTCAATTAACCAGCTCCTGGAACGTCCGGGTCTCTTTGTCATATCAACAGGCCGGCTTCATAGTAAACTTTGCTGACGCTGGTTCCTCGCAGAAAAATATTGAGAACAATAACCCATCTCAGCTTGAGCGGCTCCCAGTGCTTCGTTTTGATGAAAAATGTCGGGAAACAAAAAACCGTTTGATGTTGACCGACTCCCAGTGCTTCGTTTTGGTAAAAGTTTTGGGAATAAAAAGTTGTATGATGTTGAGCCGGCTTCTGGGATTTCTATGAAATAGCTTGGAGGAGGTAAACTTTGTGAGCCTCCTTTAAAAATATGAGACGCTTGGGGGCTACACTATTTGCCACTTCATAACAAAAATTGATAAATCCGACGCTTGGGTGGAGGGCATGTGGAGGAGTGTCTCTGGCGAATCTCGCGGGATTCGTTCGGTGTTTGTCTTTGAAGGATCTGTATGGATCTGGTCGTTGTTCGTCTGCGTTCGTGTGTCTACGGATTGGATCCTTTCGATCTATGACGACGGTTGATATTCTCGTGCGCTGATTCTTTGGGGCCTTAGCAGGACGACCTCCCGACTGCCTACTACAACAAGGTTTGCCTAATTCCTGTGAGGGGGGGGGGGGGGGAGGGGTTGTGGTGCATCTTTGGCTTGCTCCAGTGCTTGCGGTCATCGCTAGGTAGTCTATGGCATACGGTCATCACTCCAGTACTTGCGGTCATCGCTAGGTAGTCTATGGCCTACGGTGATCACTCCCGTGCTTGCGGTCTATGGTGGTAAGATATTACACCCATCCGCTAGCGCCATTCTGGCCTGCTGTGGAGTACAAGCTAGCATGACTCTAGAAGATCCGTCATTAAGATGGTGACTGAAACACTGCCTCGTGTTTGGGGCAAAAACCCTTGTTCCGACCTTCCTTCCTAAACACGTTGCTGCGGAAGAAGTCGATTTAGTTGTAGGTGTTGATTTCATATCTTGTAATGGTTATATCGTAGTTACCGATGTCTTGTACTCTAATTGTTAACGATTTTGGCCTCGTTGCTTTACATCAATTTTAATTAAAAATGGGTTGTATTCATCGCAGCGATGTAGAGGCCATGTGTTTCAACCTCCTTAAAAAAAGGTAGTCCACGACCAGGGCTTCTGATGTTCTTTGTACTTTCATGGTGTTTGATGAATTAATCAAAAATATTTCCCGCAAAAAATAGGCACTATTCACAGCTTGATTTGTCCTTTTTGTTTAGGGAAACGGTTCGGTTCGGCGCACCGGCCGAAACTGGGCCGGTCCCTCCTCGTCGCGCAACACGCACACATACACGTGGACCCACGTGGCCGCTTAACCACCGCTAGTCACAGAAACCTTATCCTCACCCCCACGCGAATGTCTATCCAGTTTCTTCCCCGGCCGCTCTTCTTTCTGTCTCTCAATCCCCACAATCCCAACGCGGGTGACTGTGCTTGAGGTGCGCCGAAGCCGACACGAGCGAGGAGTTGCGTCCATGAAGCGCCACCACGACGAGCTGCGCCCGCGGCCAAGGCGAGCTGCACCCATCGAGCGAGGTCGTGGAGCGGCCGGCCTGCGGCGGAGGCTATTTGTGTCATCGGCCCGACGACGATGAGCAGGGACCCGGTGCTAGAACCGGCATGGGGATTTGCTTCAACCAACGCCGGGATTTGCTTCAACGGCGAGGATGGTGGTGAACGGCGACAACGGTGGCCGTCGTGGTAAGTTGTTATTTTTTTAATTTTTGCTGGAACTACTTTCAAATTTTGCTGGAACCATTTTCTCGATTTGCTGCAATAGGAGGGGACAATGTCAGGCAACCACGGCCGTGGGTGCCGTGATTTTTGCTGCACAGATTTTTTGCTGGAACCAGCATTTTGACTTGTTGCAATCGGCAAGGATGGTGCTGGGGCGGCTACGACGACGACGCCGTGATTTTTTTGCTGCATTGATCTTTTTTCTTCTTCTGAGGAACCATTTTTCATTTTTGCTGAAACTATATCAATTTTTTGTTGGAACCATGTGTTTTTTTTGCTGGAAGCATATCAATGTATTTCGCTGGAATCATAGTATTTTGGCTGCAACCACACTATTGTTTGCTGGAACCATATTAATTATTTGCTGGAACCATGTGTTTTGCTTTCAAGCTGGCGTTGCTTTGTTTTTTCTGCTGCAACCGACGAGAGGCGATGCCGACGGCGAGCGACGAGCGTTGGGGAACCAGCGGAGCTTCCAGGTCGCGCGGGCATGGAGGTCGCACGGGCATGGATCGATGGCACATTTTGTATTTTGTTTCCTTGTGCGTGTGGGAAAGGACAGGAAAGGGGAAGGAAGAGGAGGCGAGATCTGACGGTTCACTACTTCCAAATCGGATGGCTAGCAGCGGACCAGCCGAAAGTTTAGGCCGGTGCATCAGCGCCTATCGTTGCCCTTTTGTTTATCAAGCTGAGATTAATATTTGGAATTGGAATTAGGTGGCATCGTAGATGTGTATAACGCCTATGTCATAAATTGTTTACAGAAATGTTGTCGATGTTTTTCATAAACACGGTACAAACGCACATGCCGCTATACACTAACATGCCGCACATCCCGCTATACACTAACACGCGTCAAGAGTTTCTAATGATGTATGGGACATGATCATCATGTTAGTTTGGCGCATTTGGCAGCTAAGGAATGACTAGACTCATGGCAAGGAGGTCCCGCCTGTTTCAACCACGGTGGAATTCCTGGACAGTTATTACAAATCAATCAAGCTTGCTGGTCGTTATTCTGTGAATGAAATTCTGAAAGGAAAAATGCCATCTTCGGCGATTTCAACGGTTCTTCCCAGAAAGGAAAATATACCTCTACCTTGGCCGGTGCCGGGCACGGGTTATGTTGCCCTAACTGTTGATGGATCCTTTCAGGTAGCAGATAACTCCGCGGCTGCCGGTATGGTGCTGCGCGATCATCAAGGACAGATCATCTTTGCAGCTTACCGAGTCCTGTTCCACTGCAACGATGCTCTGGAAGCTGAACTTCACGCACTCATGCAGGGTATGGCCTTGGCCATCCAACACTCGGTTCTTCCAGTCGTCGTTCAGTCGGATTCTTCTGAAGCCTTGGCGAGTCTCTCTAGCGATGCTCTAACTCGCTCGGCTTACCGTCATTTGGTTCTAGAGATTAAGGAGCTGATGAGTAATAGGGAGTTTGTACCTCTGAAGATTAGTCGTTCTCATAATAGAGTTGCCGATCGTTCGGCCAATTATAGCCGAACCGAGCAGACTACAGTGATGTGGTTGCGCTCGGTTCCACCTTGTATTGAGGATTTATGGCCTCTCGACTGTAACACTATGACATTTTGAATAAAACTTCCTTTACTCCGCAAAAAAAAAACACGCGTCAAGAGTATAGTGTGCATTCATAGAACAATCGCACGTTTAAGAGACAAGTAGTCTGCGTGAGGTTTGGCTTGTGGTTTCACCAAAAAATCAAGCGGTGTGTAGTGAATATAAGTAGCGCATCTGCCGGGTCTTTCCAAGAAAGAAATTTCGCCACATTGGATCTGCGATGCAGTCCGTCCCTTTCGTCTTTATTTTGTGACGTCTCAGCGTATGATAGTATCAGCACTGGAGTATATATATTTCCGATGCTTGTGCCCTACAATCGAAAAGGACGCGTACCAAACATTGGCATCATCATCAGTTGCAGGTCACCTTGGATGGAGATGACTTGACACGATTGAAAACCACCGAAACAATTTTTAAACTGAAACCGTGATTTTCTTTCATTTCTGGTGGATGACACCTGCAAGGTTGAATTTTCTCGTCTTTTCCATAAATGGAAACGAAGCATCTCTCGTGTTTCTTCCCGGTTCGGCAGCTACCTCAGCTTTTCTGTCCCTGCTATTTGTTTACCGGGCTGTCTCTATCTACAGCCACATATAATAAATATGGCCCCTCAAACGCTCGTGTTTCTTCCCGGTTCGGCAGCTACCTCTATCTACAGCCATATATGATAAATATGGCCCCTCAAATGTTCGCGGGCACACCCAGGCACGTCTGCATGCAGTGACTGGACACGCCTTAAATTTTACTTGTTGCATCCGGACATCTCATACTAAATTCTCAAATACATGTAAATTAAAATAAATCTTCGTACTACGTCGATCAACTAGCTACTAAATCGCCGGAGATGTGGATGATCTCCGTGCATGGCTCCGGCAGCATGGGCGGCAGCTGCAGCTCCGCCTCCTCTGGCGCCTCCGGTTGCTCTGCTCCGGCCTCCTCCGCCTCTATCTCCGCATCGAATTCGGCGAAGAGCACGTCGGACTCCGCCTGCTCCCGCCGAAGGAACGCCCGGTTGACCTCCATATAGGCCTCGTCCTGACGGACTACAGGATGGCTTGTTGCTCCGCCATCTCGTCGGACTGGGCGACGGCAAACTCCGCCTCCGCCTGCTCCATGTTGAAGGTCGGCACCTGCTGGCCCGGCTCCTCCGCCTCCTCCACCTCCATCGGTGCCAGCTCCTCCTCCCCCCCCCCCCACTTCCCCCCGGCTGCTCATCCTCCTCCTCCGGCTCCGGCAAGTCCGGAGGTAGGCCGGCAGCGATGCGGGCTGCACGCGCAACTTGTCTTGCCCGGTTCTGCTGCTGGATCTCGACGCGGCGCTCCGTCATGAGCATTGCGTAGTACGTGATCTTAGTCTGGACCATGGCGGAGCGCCGGAGAAGGAGAGGGAGGTGGTCGATGGGCTCGGACTGGCGGCACGAATAGGGGGGAGGTGGAGGGACTAGGGTTGCGGGACTCCGGCTAGCTTAAATAGGCCGATTTGCTCTCGGGCGGCGAGCCGGAGCGGCGCCACGCGACGTCCACACCACCGTGGCGGAGGAGGCTTTCGTCGGACCACTGGGTTCTCGGGCGAGTCCGCGTGGGACACCTTCATCAGTCCTACGTGACGGGCGTGCCCGGGCACGCCCGGTCGTCTCCATATCCGTCGCATATTTGGGCTGGATATAAGGGGTACCGGTCAGTCCGGGTATTTGAGGCCAGTTTAAGGAGCCCGTATGAATCAAAAAAGAGTGACCAGGCAATGACCGGACAGTCAACCCGAACATATAAGGCAGGTTTGAGGTAACCGACTGCAGATACAAAAGTCTTTGGCAGCGTCGGACAACAGAGTGGAGAAAAACGAGGCTGGTACGAAAAGACAGTGCACATCAGTTTAAACCTGCCACTTGTAGTAAAAAAAAACGTCTCCTGATGTTTTTTACTTTCTGTTTCATAGTTCCGTACATAGAGATGGCCTGTGTACATTATATTTCAACATGTAGTAGTAAAAAAATGACTCCTGAAAACGAGGTTGATATTCACACTATTACATTCCTATGTAACTATTCTGTGAAGTATAATTTGGCTGATTTGGCTTGCCTTTGGTTAACTCCGCGTTTGGTAGTTGTTGCTCCTACCTCACTTCTTCATGTTCTTCTTGTATATTTTAAGAGGATACGTTACATCGCTGAGCTGTTTGGTGGAGAGGGAACATGCTAGCCAGCCCGTAGTCTCGGGCGCTTAGCTGCCTCACATGCCATGAATCTTCAACAACTTTGCCATCATTAGATTAACAAATGTAGACATATTTCTTATGGCACATATTGATATTTTAGAAGCAAAGTAGTTGATCCCTGCCATAAACAACGGGGAATATGAATATCGTCGTGTCTCGGAATCTTTCTTGTTTAATGAAGAGCTCTAAAGGAGATGAAATGCACCTTGCAGAAGGAATGAAAGGAGTTGAGTTGTCTCATCAGTTTCAAATTGTTCTTCTTTGCAAAGCCTACTTACCTCCTCACCGTCGTCCAGCTCGCTGAATTGGCAAAAGAAAAAAAAAGATGTACAAGAGCAGAGTTTAAATTTGTGAAGACATAAATATTTTGGTGCCCACCGTAATGAACAAATATTAAAAAATAAAGTTGAACGTTGTAGACACATTTCACCAAATTTTGATAAGCTGCCACAAAATATTTGAATCTAAATTCACCCTGAAATTTTGACATACTAATATTTTGGTGCTCACCAAAAGCGCATATTTTTGGGATTTTTTTTTGAAAACGTATTTTTGGGAATTTGACCTAATGTTAAACCTCAAACAAAATATAATGATTAAGTCTATTTCTCATTTTTACGGTGATTGGCATGGCTTGGCGATGAAAACGGCAATGGTGGTGTTAACTTTATTTTTGGTTGGTGGCTCTCCAACTTCACTTTTTTGGTGCTCACGATCTTATTTTGTAACGATACAAAAACAAAACATCAATACAATTCTCTGGCTTGCAAGGTGTGTGTTCTTTGATTCGCACAAACAAAAAGGTGTGTGTTCTTTGCCACAACGCCTTCAGAGTTGCCCTAGCGCGAGAGGAGAGGTATAGTCGTCATGCCATGCTGACGTCCTTTTTAGAGGCATTCTTAATTCTACAAACCGAGAGAGTAAAATCTGCTCCGATGCTCCTAATGGCTATGGTGGCGGTATGGATCTCTTGCGGAAGACACAGGAGTTTCACGAGTCCCAAATTGTTCACAAGATGGAAGCAACAAGCGAGTTCCAAAGGTCGTTGTCAAGGTCGTCTAGAGTGCGAACATCTCAAATGAGGTCGATGGAGTGGGGTGCGGGAAGACCGAGGGCCATCCAAACCTGAACGGCCTAGAGGAAAATATGCACGGCATCTTCACATGGAGCATCACAACGAGGGCAAGCAGCGCCGTCACCGATGTTCTTGTGGAAGAGGTTGCTTTTGGAATTAAGGCTGCCCTTGAAGAGTAGCCATCCAAAAATCTTGAGCCTCTTATTTGGGGATCTTTCATTCCTATCATGCGGCCTTTTCAAAACCATTGATGCAGCTTTCAGTTTTACCAAATGTATTTACTGTTCGTGTTTGTATAAGTTTTTTCGACCTACTAGTATAATTTATTGAATCAATCAATCGATGAATTCAGATGGCAATTAGAACAAATTTGTTCAAGGAAAAAAAATTGTGCGTATTTCATCGGTACAATGAATCCCTATCCCTGAGCAGTGTGTTTCAGTCTGAAACCTGTACGTCCCCCCATTGGCGTGCCCTCTGACCATTTTGTCGCAACGAAGTGATACACGCCAAAATGTTACGATCAGCTAGCAGTGGCAGGACTCAGGTACCAGGAGAATGTAGGGACGGCTGCTTGGATTGCAACTTTTTACACCATCGATTAAACCTAGAGACCGTTATTTTTGTACTGTACTACGAGTAGTAACATTTACTTCCTCCCTCCATGCATGGTGGGAGGTCCATTCATCAGGCAATTCACCCTTCTCATCAAATTCCGCCATTGCTGACCTCCCTCCCTGCCCGTCTTGTCCGCTAGCTAGGCTAAGGTAGCTAGCCAGTAGAAAGTAAGTACGCGCTGTCGCTGCATGGACAGTGACACCTTCTTACTTTTTACAGTAACTCTGGAGATCAAAACCCTCGGCGCCACTGCTGCACCAGCCGAAGTTGAGGTTGGAGACGTGCTCCTCGGAGAAGAAGGCTGAGCTGCCGTCGTTGACGATCGCGTCCGAGCCGGCCAGCCATTCCTCCGTGAAGCCGTAGCCGCCGGACCTGCTCGCGTCGTACGGGTAAGCCGCGCTGGGCCATTTGGGCTCCAGCATGGGCAGGGACGAGCAGCCCGTGGTGGCCGCGGCCGCCGACGCCGAGTCCAGGAACGACGCGCCGAACCCCATGAAGCCCTGCTGCTCGAAGACCGCGCTGGAGTACGGCGACGCCTCGTCGTTGAACACCGCGCTCGAGTCGCTGTCCGAGGATCCGTCCTTGCAGACCGCCGCGCCTACCATCGTCGCCTGCTGCAGGCGCTCCTCCGCGGCGTCGACATTGCCGACGGCCTCCGCCTTCACCGCCATCTCCGGCTTGGTGGACAGCTTCTCCCTCAGCTCATGTATCTGAACGCGGGACACAGAGCACAGATAAGTAACCATCAAAGCGACGTGGCCGCGCGTGCCAAACAGCTAGCACCAGCAGGAGCAATGGAGCACGTACCTCGGCGGCGAGGGCGTCCTTGTCGCGGCGGAGCGCATCGCAGTCGGCGCGGAGCGCGTCGTGGCGGGCGCGGAGGGCGTTGAAGTCGCGCTCGAGCTGCTTTGTCTTCCAGCGGGCGCGGCGGTTCTGGAACCAGACGGCGACCTGGCGCGGGTGCAGGCCGAGGTCGCGGGCGATGCGGGCCTTGCGCTCCGGGTCCAGCTTGTTGTCCGTCTCGAAGCTGCGCTCCAGCGCGCGCACCTGCTCCAGCGCCAGCCGCCGCTTCTTGCCGCCCAGCCCGCACGACATGGCGCGCTCCTCCTCCTCCTCCTCCTCGTCGGCCTCCTCCATCTCGGGCTCGTCGTGCTCCATGTACGCCCCCAGCAGGTTCTCCTTCTCAGCGAACGCCAGCTTCTCCCCTGCAACGCAACATGCCAGCATGGTTAGCTTCGTGTCCGTCTCTTCCTAGTCCTCACACACACATGATCCTTTAAGAATCACTTGTGCTCCATAATTGGCGGCTAGATCACAAAATGCTTCCAAATGCAAGGTGACTGCACTGCATACATACTGTTGGAGCATAGAGTGAACAGGAATGCTCATGCCAATTTCGATCGCTCGACGCAAATGGAATATGTGGTAGATGCAAGTAAGCTCCATATATGTCAAAAGGGCACATACTTTCGGATGCGCTACTAAAATTTAAGCTCAAAAGCGATGATGGTACATATAAACATCAAGCTAGCAACAAGTACACCAAAAACAGAGGGAGATCTCAGCTGTAATACCTGGCTCTGGCGATTCTTGGCTGAGGGTCGGCCTCTTGATCTGCCGCTTCATCCGCAGCTCGAGGAGGAGAGAGGCGGTTCCAAACTGGAAATGGGGACTGTTCTAGTTATGATCGATGTGGGGGATAGAGGAGCTGCAGAGCGCACTGCTTCTGTTTCGCGGCGGCCAATGGCCTCTGCGCTGCTCCGGGTGTCGTGATCGCAGAGACGATCTGGATGGGAGCGAGGACGGACGGACGGAGGAGAGGGGAGGTGGGCAGGGGTGAGGTCACTCGCTGCAGCAGCAATCAACTGATGCAAGAGCCCATGGGGTGGCGTATAAATAAAAGCGGGGAGCTAGCCTGGCCGGGCGCTCCGGTTGGACAGCGCCGAGATATCATGTGGCAGAGGTTTTTGTATCATTCATGTGTTGGCACTTGGTGTCGACAGCTTGGCCCGGTTATTCGTGCGTCGGGATCAGTTCATCTCCTTGCAGCATTTACATTGACAATTGTCAAATAAGTCTTTCATATGTGGAATTCCTACGGCTACTCATACTGGAGCAGTATCATGCATATGATACTAATATATGACACTAGTGTAAGTTACTACCTTCATAATGCAAAGTAACATAGTAGTAGTATCATAGATTGCTTCATTTATTATCTCATAGACTCATTTTGCCTTGGAAAGCGTTATGTTACAGTAACATATTATGTTACCACAAGCACCTCTTTCCTCATTAAATACTTGCCACATAAGCAAAATTGTCTTGGGATGTGTTAAGTTACTACCTTCATAGTATAGCATTGAATTACCTAAGTTAGTCCCACTATGGCTAGTCTGATACTATCTTCATAGTGCATAGTATCATAGAGTAGTATCTTAGATAATCTTATTTATGGCCATGCATGACACAAAATAGTATAGCATTTATTGTGTTACGGTATCTACCTATGTTACTAGCTCTAACCCTTTCTCTTTTCTTTAATTCTCTGTCACATCAGCATGTTTGCTGTTCCCGAATGCATGATACCGGCCGAGGTACCCCCACTATGGCCAGCCTAAAGGACAACGAAATAAAACCGCAGCAATCCTCTACAGGCCTCTTTGATTCAAAGGATTTTGTTTCCTATGTTGATGGCTTGATTCGTAGAATTGAATCCTATAAGATTTTTTTCTAAGAAATAGTTTGTGTTACTCCCTTCGTCTAGGTGAGTAAGCCATCTTAGGTTGTGCACCGTGACCAAGGAGGAGGGGAAAACGAGAGACCTTAATGTTTATTTGCTAATTAGTAGCATTGCATGCAATGAATTAACCACTGCATGTCGTGTTTGGTAGTCTTAATGTTGGAGAACGTAGCAGAAATTCAAAATTTTCCTACGTGTCACCAAGATCTATCTATAGAGAAACTAGCAACGAGGGAAGGAGAGTGCATCTACATACCCTTGTAGATCGCTAAGCGGAAGCGTTCATGAGAACGGGGTTGAAGGAGTCGTACTGTCCGTGATCCAAATCACCGGAGATCCTAGTGCCGAATCGGACGACACCTCCGCTGCTCAACACACGTACAACCCGTGACGCCTCCCACGCCTTGATCCAGCAAGGAGAGAGAGGGAGAGGTTGAGGAAGACTCCATCCAGCAGAAGAAGACAATGGCGTGGTGGTGGTGAAGGAGCGTGGCAATCCAAACAGGCTTCGCCAAGCACCACGGGAGAGGAGGAGGAGGAGAGGCGGTGGCTGCACCAATAGAGGGAGAAAACTCATGTATTGGGCAGCCCCCAAGTCTCAAGTATTTATAGGGAGAGGGAGGGGCTGCGCCTCTAGGGTTCCACCCTAGGGGCGGCGGCCAGCCCCAATCCCATCTGGGTGGCGGCGGTGGAGGGAGAGGAGGCGCACCAGTATGGGGCCCTAAGGCCCATCTCGCCTAGGGTTTGCCCCCTCTCCTCTCCTTAGGCGCCTTGGGCCCCTTGTGGGGGGCGCACCAGCCCACCTGGGGCTGGTTCCCTCCCACACTTGGCTGCAGCCCTCCGGGGTTAGTGGCCCCACTTGGTGGACCCACGGGACCCTCCCGGTGGTCCCGACACTCTAGGAAAAACCCAAACTTTTCCGTGACCAAAACAGACTTCCCAGATATAAATCTTTACCTCCGGACCATTCCGAACTCCTCATGACGTCCGGGATCTCATCCGGGACTCAACAACATTCGGTAACCACATACAAACTTCCTTTATAACCCTAGCGCCATCGAACCTTATGTGTAGACCCTACGGGTTCGGGAGACATGTAGACATGACCGAGGGCGTTCTCGGTCAATAACCAACAGCGGATCTGGATACCCATGTTGGCTCCTACATGTTCCACGATGATCTCATCGGATGAACCACGATGTCGAGGATTCAATCAATCCGTATTCAATTTCCTTTGTCTAGCGGTATTGTACTTGCCCGAGATTCGATCGTCGGTATCCCGATACCTTGTTCAATCTCGTTATCGCAAGTCTCTTTACTCGTTCCGTAACACATCATCCCGTGATCAACCCCTTGGTCACATTGTGCACATTATGATGATGTCCTACCGAGTGGGCCCAGAGATACCTCTCCGTTTACACGGAGTGACAAATCCCAGCCTCGATTCGTACAACCCAACAGACACTTTCGGAGATACCGTAGTGCACCTTTATAGCCACCCAGCCATTGCCAGGACGCTTTGGTACACCCAAAGCATTCCTACGGTATCCGGGAGTTGCACAATCTCATGGTCTAAGGAAATGATACTTGACATTAGAAAAGCTTTAGCATATGAACTACGATCTTTGTGCTAGGCTTAGGATTGGGTCTTGTCCATCACATCATTCTCCTAATGATGTGATCCCGTTATCAATGACATCCAATGTCCATGGTCGTGAAACCGTAACCATCTATTGATCAACGAGCTAGTCAACTAGAGGCTTACTAGGGACATGGTGTTGTCTATGTACCCACACATGTATCCGAGTTTCCTATCAATACAATTATAGCATGGATAATAAACGATTATCGTGAACAAGGAAATATAATAATAACTAATTTATTATTGCCTCTAGGGCATATTTCCAACAGTCTCCCACTTGCACTAGAGTCAATAATCTAGTTCACATCGCCATGTGATCAACACTGATAGGTCACATCGCCATGTGACCAACATCCAAAGAGTCTACTAGTGTCTTAAACTAGTTTACATCACCATGTGATTAAGTCTCAATGAGTTCTAGGGTTTGATCATGTTTTGCTTGTAAGAGAAGTTTTAGTCAACGGGTTCTGCAGATTCAGATCCGTATGTACTTCGCAATTCTCTATGTCATATTGTAAATGCTGCTTCCACGTTCCACTTGAAGCTATTCCAAATGGTTGCTCCACTATACGTATCCGGTTTGCTACTCAGAGTCATTCGGATAGGTGTTAAAGCTTGCATCGACGTAACCCTTTACGCCGAACTCTTTATCACCTCCATAATCGAGAAATATTTCTTTATTCTTCTAAGGATAATTTTGACCGCTGTCCAATGATCCGTTCCTGGATCATTCTTGTACCCCTTGACTGACTCATGGCAAGGCACACTTCCGGTGCGGTACACAAAGATAGCATAATATAGAGCCTACGTGCGAAGCGTAGGGGACGGCCTTCGCCCTTTGTCTCTCTTCCGCCGTGGTCGAGCTTTTAACTATTAACTTCATACCTTACAACTCGTGCAAGAACTCCTTCTTCGATCGATCCATCTTGAACACCTTCAAGATCATGTCAAGGTATGTGCTCATTTGAAAGTATTATTAAGCATTTTGATCTATCTTATAGATCTTGATGCTTATTGTTCAAGTAGCCTAATCCAGGTTTTCTATTGAAAAACATCTTTCAAATAACCCTGTATGCTTTCCAGAAATTCTACATCATATCTGATCAACAATATGTCTACAACATATACTCATCAGAAATTCTATAGTGCTCCCACTCACTTCTTTGGAAATACAAGTTTCTTATAAACTTTGTACAAACCCAAAATCTTTGATCATCTCATCAAAGCGTACATATTCCAACTCCGAGATGCTTACTCCGGTCCTTAGAAAGGATCATTGGAGCCAAAGATACCTTTTAGCATCCTTAGGATCGACAAAACTTTCTCGATTGTATCACATACAAGCTTTCCTTACGAAAAACCGGTAAGGAAACTCATTTTGACATCCATCTGCCAGATTTCATAAATGCAGCTTATGCTAACATGATTCCGACGGACTTAAGCATCGCTACGGATGAGAAAATCTCATCGTAGTCAATTCTTTGAACTTGTGAAAAAACTCTTCACCACAAGTCGAGCTTCATAGACGGTGACATTACCGTCCACGTCCGTCTTCTTCTTAAAGATCCATTTATTTCAATGGCTTGCCGATCATCGGGCAAGTCCACCAAAGTCCATGCTTTGTTATGATACATGGATCCTATCTCGGATTTTATGGCTTCTAACCATTTGTCGGAATTTGGGCCCACCATCGCTTCTCCATAGCTCATAGGTTCATTGTTGTCTAGCAACATGACCTTCAAGACAGGATCACCGTACCACTCAAGCAAAGACGCATCCTTGTCACCCTACGAGGTACGGTAGTGACTTGATCCAAAACTTCATGATCACTATCATAAGCTTCGACTTCAATTGGTGTAGGTGCCACAGAACAACTTCCTCGTGCCCTTGCTACACACTTGTTGAAGTGACGGTTCAATAACCTCATCAAGTCTCCACCATCCTCCCACTCAACTTTCCGAGACAAACTTTTCCTCGAGAAAGGACCCGATTCCGTAAAACAATCCCTATTGCTTTCGGATCTGAATTAGGAGGTATACCCAACTGTTTTGGGTGTCCTATGAAGATGCATTTTATCCTCTTTGGGTTCGAGCTTATCAACCTGAAACTTTTTCACATAAGCGACGCAGCCCCAAACTTTCAAGAAACGACAACTTAGGTTTCTCCAAACGGTGTCGCCTCAACGGAATTACGTGGTGCCCCATTAAAGTGAGTGCGGTTGTCTCTAATGCCTAACCCATGAACGATAGTGGTAATTCGATAAGAGATATCATGGTACGCACCATATCCAATAGAGTGCAACTATGATGTTCGGACACACCATCACACTATGGTGTTCCAGCGGTATTAATTGTGAAACAATTTGCACAATGTCTTAATTGTGTGCCAAAACTCAGAACTCAAATATTCATCTCTATGATCATATCATAGACATTCTATCCTCTTGTCACGAAGATCTTAAACTTCACTCTGAAATTACTTGAACCATTCAATAATTCAGACTTGTGTTTCATCAAGTAAATATACTCAACATCTACTCGAATCATCTGTGAAGTAAGAACATAACGATATTCATCAGATGCCTCAAAGACTCATTGGACTGCACACATCAAAATGTGTTACTTCCAACAAGTTGCTATCTAGTTCCATCTTATTGAAACCGAGGCTTTTCAGTCATCTTGTCCATGTGGTATGATTTGCATATCTCAAGTGATTCAAAATCAAGTGAGTCTAAATGATCCATCTGCATGGAGTTTCTTCATGCGTATGCACCAATAGACATGGTTCGCATGTCTCAAACTTTTCAAAAACGAGTGAGTCCAAAGATCCATCAACATGGAGCTTCTTCATGCTTTTATACCAATATGACTTACATGGCGATTGCCACAAGTAAGTGGTACTATCATTACTATCTTTTATCTTTTGGCATGAAAATGTGTATCACTACGATCGAGATTCAATAAACCATTCCTTTAGGTGCAAGACCATTGAAGGTGTTATTCAAATAAATAGAGTAACCATTATTCTCCTTAAATGAATAATCAGACATTGCGATAGACATAATCCAATCATGTCTATGCTCAACGCAAACACCAAATGACAATTATTCTGGTTTAATACTAATCTTGATGGTAGAGGGAGCGTGCGATGTTTGATCACATCAAACTTGGAAACACTTCCAACACATATCGTCACTCACCTTTAGCTAGTCTCCGCTTATTCCGTAGCTCTTTTATTTCGAGTTACTAACACTTAGCAACCGAACCGTATCTTAATACCCTGGTGCTACTAGGAGTACTAGTAAAGTACACATTAACATAATGTATATCCAATATACTTCTATCGACCTTGCCACCTTCTCATCTACCAAGTATCTAGGGTAATGCTGCTCGATGGCTGTTCCCCTTATTACGTAAGCACTTAGTCTCGGGTTTTGGGTTCAACCTTGGGTTTCTTCACCGAGCAAAGAATCGATTTGCCGTTTCATGAAGTATCCTTCTTGCCTGCGTTCTTCTTGAAACTAGTGGTTTCACCAACCATCAACAATTGATGCTCCTTCTTGATTCCTACTTTCGCGGTGTCAAACATTGCGAATATCTCAAGGATCATCATATTTATCCCTGATTTGTTATAGTTCATCACGAAGCTCTAGCAGCTTGGTGGCAATGACTTTGGAGAAACATCACTATCTCCGGAAGATCAACTCCCACTCGATTCAAGTGATTGTTGCACTCGGACAATCTGAGCACAAGCTCAACGATTGAGCTTTTCTCCCCGAGTTTGCGAGCTAAGAAAATCGTCGGAGGTCTTATACCTCTTGACGTGGCACGAGCCTGAAATCCCAATTTCAGCCCTCGAAACATCTCATATGTTCCGCGACGTTTGAAAAATGTCTTTGGTGCCTCAACTCTAAACCGCTTTAACCGAACTATCACGTAGTTATCAAAACGTGTATGTCCGATGTTCGCAACATCCACAGACGACGTTTGGGGTTCAAAGACACCGAGCGGTGCATTAAGGACATAAGCTATCTATCGTCCGCATAATCGCCATCACAACTTTCAACTATATTTTCTCTAAGAACATATCTAAACAGTGGAACTAAAACGCGAAGCCATTTACATAATTTGCAAAAGGTCTTTTGACTATGTTCAAGATAATTAAGTTCATCTTATGAACTCCCACTCGCAGACATCCCTCCGGTCATCTAAGTGATTACATGATTCGAGTCAACTAGGCCGTGTCCGATCATCACGTGAGACGGACTAGTCATCATCGGTGAACATCTTCATGTTGATCGATTCGCTATACGACTCATGCTCAACCTTTCGGTCTCGTGTTCCGAGGCCATGTCCGTACATGCTAGGCTCGTCAAGTTAACCCTAAGTGTTTCACGTGTAAATCTGTCTTACACCCGTTGTATGTGAACGTAAGAATCCATCACACCCGATCATCACGTGGTGCTTAGAAGCGACGAACTTTAGCAACGGTGCACGCTTAGGGAGAACACTTCTTGAAATTGTTGTAAGGGATCATCTTATTTACTATCGTCGTTCTAAGTAAACAAGATGCATAAACATAATAAACATCACATGCAATTATGTATAGTAGTGACATGATATGGCCAATATCATATAGCTCCATTGATCTCCATCTTCGGGCTCCATGATCATCATCGTCACCGCATGACACCATGATCTCCATCATCGTGTCTTCATGAAGTTGTCTCGCCAACTATTACTTCTACTACTATGGCTACCGGTTAGCAATAAAGTAAAGTAATTACATGACGTTGTTTAATGACACGCAGGTCATACAATAAATATAGACAACTCCTATGGCTCCTGCCGGTTGTCATACTCATCGACATGCAAGTCGTGAATCCTATTACAAGAACATGATCAATCTCATACATCACATATCATTCATCACATTCTTCTTGGCCATATCACATCACATAGCATGCCCCGCAAAAACAAGTTAGACGCCCTCTAATTGTTGTTTGCATGTTTTACGTGGCTGCTATGGGTTTCTAGCAAGAACGCTTTCTTACCTACGCAAAACCACAACGTGATATGCCAATTGCTATTTACCCTTCATAAGGACCCTTTTCATCGAATCCGTTCCGACTAAAGTGGAGAGATCGGCACCCGCTAGCCACCTTATGCACCAAGTGCATGTCACCGGTGGAACCTGTCTCACGTAAGAGTACGTGTAGGGTCGGTCCGGGCCGCTTCATCCCACAATACCGTTGAAACAAGATTGGACTAGTAACGGTAAGCATATTGAACAAAATCAACGCCCACAACTACTTTGTGTTCTACTCGTGCAAAGAATCTACGTAATAGACCTAGCTCATGATGCCACTGTTGGAGAACGTGGCGTAAATTCAAAATTTTCCTACGTGTCACCAAGATCTATCTATGGAGAAACTAGCAACGAGGGAAGGAGAGTGCATCTACATACCCTTGTAGATCGCTAAGCGGAAGTGTTCATGAGAACGGGGTTGGAGGAGTCGTACTCGTCATGATCCAAATCACCGGAGATCCTAGTGCCGAACGGACGACACATCCGCGTTCAACACACGTACAGCCCGGTGACGTCTCCCACGCCTTGATCCAGCAAGGAGAGAGGGAGAGGTTGAGGAAGACTCCATCCAGCAGCACAACGTAAGGCAGTGGTGGTGGAGGAGCGTGGCAATCCAGCAGGGCTTCGCCAAGCACCACGGGAGAGGAGGAGGAGGAGAGGTGGCTGCACCAATAGACGGAGAAAACTCATGTATTGGGCAGCCCCAAGTCTCAAGTATTTATAGGGAGAGGGAGGGGCTGCGCCTCTAGGGTTCCACCCTAGGGCGGCGGCCAGCCCCAATCCCATCTCTGGTGGCGGCCAGTGGAGGGGGAGAGGGAGGCGCACCAGTATGGGCCCTAAGGCCCATCTCGCCCTTAGGGTTTGCCCCTCTCCTCTCCTTAGGCGCTTGGGCCCCTTGTGGGGCGCACCAGCCCACCCGGGCTGGTTCCTCCCACACTTGGCCCATGCAGCCCTCCGGGTTAGTGGCCCCACTTGGTGGACCTCGGGACCCTCCCGGTGGTCCCAGACGTTATCGAAAAACCCAAACTTTTCCGGTGACCAAAACAGGACTTCCCATATATAAATCTTTACCTCCGGACCATTCTCGAACTCCTCGTGACGTCCGGGATCTCATCCGGGACTCAACAACATTCGGTAACCACATACAAACTTCCTTTATAACCCTAGCGCCATCGAACCTTATGTGTAGACCCTACGGGTTCGGGAGACATGTAGACATGACCGAGACGTTCTCCGGTCAATAACCAACAGCGGGATCTGGATACCCATGTTGGCTCCCACATGTTCCACGATGATCTCATCGGATGAACCACGATGTCGAGTATTCAATCAATCCCGTATTCAATTCCCTTTGTCTAGCGGTATTGTACTTGCCCGAGATTCGATCGTCGGTATCCCGATACCTTGTTCAATCTCGTTACCGGCAAGTATCTTTACTCGTTCCGTAACACATCATCCCGTGATCAACCCCTTGGTCACATTGTGCACATTATGATGATGTCCTACCGAGTGGGCTCAGAGATACCTCTCCGTTTACACGGAGTGACGAATCCCGCCTCGATTCGTGCCAACCCAATGACACTTTCGGAGATACCGTAGTGCACCTTTATAGCCACCCGCCACGTTGTGACGTTTGGTACACCCAAAGCATTCCTACGGTATCCGGAGTTGCACAATCTCATGGTCTAAGGAAATGATACTTGACATCGTAAAAGCTTTAGCATATGAACTACGATCTTTGTGCTAGGCTTAGGATTGTCTTGTCAATCACATCATTCTCCTAATGATGTGATCCCGTTATCAATGACATGCAATGTCCATGGTCGTGAAACCGTAACCATCTATTGATCAACGAGCTAGTCAACTAGAGGCTTACTAGGGACATGGTGTTGTCTATGTACCCACACATGTATCTGAGTTTCCTATCAATACAATTATAGCATGGATAATAAATGATTATCGTGAATAAGGAAATATAATAATAACTAATTTATTATTGCCTCTAGGGCATATTTCCAACACTTAAGTCATTAAAAGCATGCACACCCCTCATCTCTTATTGGTTGATATGTCAAGAAACAAAAAACGAGGTAGAAGTTAATGCACCGCGCCTAAGTGTTTTGGGATTATTTGGTTTTCGTAAGATGACTTACACACCTAGACGGAGGGAGTACACTTGATAATTGACTCCAACATCTTGGAAAAGAATTCTTTGTTTTCCTGCGATGCAATCAAACAAACTCAAATTCAGTCATACATTTTACTAATTCCGGCGTTTTTACAATCCTGAAGAGAAATCCTAGCGATCCGTCTCAAGCAAGTTAAACAACTTCCACGCTGACAATCCCTAATGATTCAAACCTAAAAAAAAGTAATCATATGCAATTCTCTTGAATGAAAGAAGTACTAAAAGCTCGAGGAATAAAGGTATTTAGCTCACGATCGATAATTTCTCCAACTTACCACGAAGTTTATCTCCATGACAAGTTTGGTATATCTCTCAATCTGTGTCATGGATTATACAAATTAGGAGCTATAATTTCCCACCTTACTAGGTTAAACGATTGTATGAGAGGGAGGCAGGAGAAGGTTTGCGTTCCTGGCAAATAAAGTCTGCTCGTCGAGACGACGTGAGTGCGTGACAAATGATGGACTTTGCGGCAAGTCATGGACTACTAGCACCACTTGCACGCGTTGGCTTCCAATAGAGAGTGTCCGTGTGTTGCTGACGTTGTAATGCTATTCATCAAGTCGAGGGAGCTTGATCCCAAGTCTCTACTACAATCCTCCAACTACACGGCGAGGTCTCGGGCCTTCGTGTCAACCTGATGAAGAGTGTCGCCCTTCCAACACGATGCAGCGAGGCAACGATTGACAGGGCCAGCCAGGTTCTTGGGTGTCCGACGGGTACGTTCCCATGCAACACACTTTGCACCGGCCCGACTATTCGGTGCGTCGAGATCTGTTCACCTCCTTGCAGCATTTACATTTACCGCACACATTGTCCATGACAATTGTCAAATAAGTCTTTCATACGTGGAATTCCTAAAGGACAACGAAATAAAACCGCGGCAATCCTCTACAGGCCTCTTTGATTCAAAGGATTTTTTCCCCTATGTTTGATCCCTTGATTCGTAGTATTCAATACTATAAGATTTTTTGTTTCAAAGAAATCATTTATGTTACATTTCATACATCGACTCCAACATCTTGGAAAAAAATTATTCCATGCGATGCAATCAAACAAACTCAGATTCAATCATACATTCGACTTATTTCGGCGTTCTTACAATCGTGAAGAGAAATCCTAGCGATCCGTCTCAAGCAAGTTAAACAACTTCCACGGTGACAATACCTAATGATTCAAACCTAAAAAGAAGTAATCACATGTAATTCTCTTGAATGAAAGAAGTACTAAAAGCTCGAGGAATAAAGGTATTTTGCTCACAATAATTACTCCAACTTACCATGAAGTTTATCTCCATGACAAGTTTGGTATATCTCTCAATCTCTGTCATGGATCATTCAAATTAGGAGCTATAATTTCCCACCTTACTAGGTTAAACGATTGTATGAGAGGGAGGCAAGATAAGGTTTGTGTTCCTGGCAAATAAAGTCCGCTCGTCGAGACGATGTGAGCACGTGACAGATGATGGACTTTGTGGCAAGTCATGGACTACTAGCACCACTTGCACGCATTGGCTTCCAATAGAGAGAGTCCATGTGTTGTTGATGATGTGATGCTATTCATCAAGCCGAGGGAGCTTGATCTCCAAGTCTCTGCTACAATCCTGCAACTATATGGCGAGGTCTCGGGCCTTCGTGTCAACCTGATGAAGAGTGCCGCCCTTCCAACACGATTCAACGAGGCGACCATTGACAGGGCCAGCCAAGTTCTTGGGTGTCTGACGGGTATGTTCCGATGCAAGTACCTCGGCCTCCCACTAACCATCAGAAAGCAAAGTGCGGCTCAGCTCAAGGGGCTCGTAGGCCAACCTGTCAGCTGCTTGCCAAAAGGGAAAGCATCATCTATGCCCAAGAGTGGACGGCTGATCCTCGTGCAGTCCGCGTTATGTGCGATTCCAATCCATGCAATGATTGCTTTAGACATTCCTCAGAAGATCATCAAGGCAATGGAAAAGATAGGTTTCCTTTGGTGTGCAAAAGATCAGGCCGACGGTGGGCAGTGCATGGTAGCGTGGGAGAAAGCCTGCTCTCCAAAATGGGTGGATGACCTGGGCATTCCCAATCCGAGGTGGAGGAACATCGTCGTGCAAGGAAGGTGGCTATGGCTCCAACGAACCGATAACCAACGATCATGGGCAAATTTCGAGATCCCGGTGCCACAAGAGGCGTCACAACTTTTCCGGGCGGCCACGAGGGCGACCGTGGGTGATGGCATGTCAACCCTAGTCTGGGGGGGATAGATGGTTGAATGGAGTACGGATTCAGGAAGTTGCACCGGACCTATATGACAAAGTCAGCTTTGGTGTCAAGAGATCGTGCTCGGTCTATCAGGCGGTCATTGACGGTGCGTGGGCCATGGATGTTGGGCCGAAGATGTCGGCCCTATTGATTCAGGAGTACCTTAACCTTTGGACTACAGTGGAGCAAGTAGAGCTCAACCATGTTGTCCCGGATTCCATAGTTTGGGCTTGGAAAAAGGACGGTGTTTTCCCCGCTCGATCAGCATATGCAGCAAAGTTCTGGGGAAGGAAGGCGAAAGCTAGAAGGAGGCTGGTATCTTTAAGGGAGACGTAGAGACGATGCTGCATGCATTCGTTACGTGGGCAAACGCAAGAAGTTAGATATGTAATAGGTGGACCTGGAGTGGAGTTGGGGTGCGTGTAATTTGTAACATCCAACATGGAGGGGTTACTTCTCTCCATCCTCTCTTTAATATACAGTATGTACACTCGTGCGTATTCAAAAAAAAGGATGCACATTTGTTGTAGATGGTTCCACTATGTGCATCACACCTACATGTAAACCCCACCCCCACGCTGTCAAATTCTCACAATCTCGCACCCATTTAACTTTTTTCTTAGTCATGTTGATGTGTGAAAATATACAAAGGCCAGATATTTGCTCGGCTATGTTGGATCAGCTTGATGTAATGAGAAAACACACTTTGTTAGGGTTTTTTCCATGTGAAACCTAACTCAGCACTCCCTTATTCACCCTTGGCCAACAAACTTTCAAATCCAAAAAGATCCAAGCTAAACAAAATTAAGGCACTTACATTAGAATAGATTGCTAGAGCAAGTTGTTCGAATCTCCCATGATTGGCCCCACCAACCGCCAACACTCTCTTTCCTCCTAGCCACTGCCAGAGGTAACTTCCGGCAAGCCGTGCAACATAGATGAAGGTGGCCGCAAGGCCCTCGTTGCTCCCTCACGGGGAGGATGCCAAAAATGGGGAAGCTACCTTAGGTGGAGATGGTGGCGCCAACTGTCATATGCTCGCAGTGGCGACGAGTAGTGTGGTCGCGGCGATAGTAGGCTCCATGGTGCAGCCTCGGGCGCAATGGCGCCAGAAGTGGACGGAGGTGTGATGGTTTTGCAACTAGAGTGTCCCCTGAATCGCGCGCGTGTGTGTGTTGTGTGTTTTGTGTGTGTGTGTGTGTGTGTGTGTGTGTGTGTGTGTGTGTGTGTGTGTGTGTGTGTGTGTGTGTGTGTGTGTGTGTGTGTGTGTGTGTGTGTGTCGGCACCAAAGGGGATGTGGCCCTATGTGTGGTTTTCTCCTCCGTCCTCCCTCACGGTCATCCCCTTCCTAGAGCCCTAACCCCGCCGATTGGGGTTGTTCTAATGCATGCCTGGGTGGCAGTCCCATGGATGTGGTCGCCAGATCTGCAAGCTGGCCACATCCATGGTTGGACCTCATCGTGAATCAACATCAAATATTTCTCTCTCCCACATCGATGTGAATCGAAAGCGGTGCACAATGATTGTAAGTGAGGCGGTGAGACCCTCTGTCTTCTTTTGGTGTTTTATCAAGTGGCGTGGGGGCATTTAGGATATAACACTCGGTTCCAGGCTTCCAGCTGTCGAGTCATCGTCGGCAAGTAGAATGGTTGTTGACAATCATGGCTTCAATGACAAGTATGTGCATACTATGAGTGAAAGCCGGTGGTCTTGCCTCTCCGACTTGAATGCAATGTCGACGTGCATGCGTCGTCCCTTGTTGAGGATGTAAGCTCAAAGATAGCCTTCGGGAATGAAAATCCCAAGGTTGGACCTATGAACATTGACGCACGTGAAGTGATCACTCCCCAAAGGCTTTGTCGAAGAGTGACGTTTTTATTGTTTTCCAGTCACATGTCATAGGGTTGTAGCGGGTTTGTGGAGATCCGTCGCGAGGCACATCGTTTTGTTCATGACTTTAGATTTTTTTTCCTAAGCATATTCGTTTGGCTTCAATGCCGAGATTTTCTTGGTATTGTTGATTAATCAATCATATACGGGATTGTGTGCATCAACTAATGCGAAGAAATCTCAGCATTGTTGATTAATCAATAATATATGGGATTGTGTGCGTCGACCGATGCGAAGGCCTCGGGTTGATCCTCCTTTGTAAATACGAAAGATGTTTGCAGAATATCCCTCTCATATCTTGAATCTAGCAAAGGCAGATAAATGTAGCTCTTGTATCTAGTAAACTGTGACACAACCTTTATAATTGCGTAAAACTTACTAGAAGGTATTATTTCTAGTAGAAAAATAAATTTACTCTAACTTCTCCTTAGAAAATTATAATAACATTGTTATCAATGAATATAGACAATAATGTATTTATTATTTTTGTGCAACAATCAGCCGTATCTATTTTTAAGGAAAAACACCCAAACATAACTAAATCACATCGAGGTCTCTGGACCACTGAACGACCACTACCGCCGCCAATACTAGGTGATCATAAGCCGATGTCACTCCTACTCTATCTGAGTCGGCATGACCTCGTCGGATCAAAAAGTTTGTGTGCACTTGCCCCTCAAGATTAACGCCCTAGAGCGTAGTCGCCATCATGAACCAACGAATCGGTATGAAGCATGTGACACATGAACTCGACGATGCTCATGCACAACGATAAACCCTATCCGTCTCGCCCCGAGGAGAAGGCATGAATCTAATCCTAAGGTATGTTGATTTCGTTCTGCCGGACAGATTCGAGGTGGATCAACCCAGAACACAATCTCGACGACGAAGTGTCACCATCCGTCGAGTAGCGCCTCCACGAGGACTGCACTAGTCTCATCACTCCCCTGATGGTATGAAGCACCACTCGAACGAGTGCGTGACAAGGATACTTTACTCCATAGAGACGACACCACCATCATGTTGTCGACACCGATCGAAGACATATTCTAAACTATTTCAACCCATATCGCTACCGGACTGAAGCCATGCCCCCCCCCCCCCCCCACTAGCCTCGTCGGAGTGACAGACCCGAGGCGGGGAGGGCTCCTCGGTCAACATTTGGGGAGGTGGGGAGATCGGTCGCCGCCCTGTTTGCATGTTTGATCTTAAAGGGTATATTTTATAATTTCACACATAAAATGTTATTTCTTCGTTCCGTTTCATCATTAATAACTTAATTTTATTTAAATAGTACATGCACGTAAGAAGAACTATTGAAACCAAAATATATAAGCGAGAGCAGGGAATAATAAGAAGAAGAAAAACAATAACATGTCAGTAACATACTTGTTCTGCCCCCACAATGACATGCATGTGGCATGTGACCACAAAGTATCCAGAAGAGGAATTAGTCTAACCATGGTTAAGCTGGATCTAGTTTACATACGATGCATGCGACATGTAACAGAAAGTCTCAATTAAGCAGAAAATGCAGAATGGGTCCAACCATGGTTAAGGTGGTTGCAGTTTATTTTTGAGAATTCGGGGTCGTGTGAAGGAGACTTTTTACACCCCATGTAAGCTACAATAATACTTTTGAATCAATCGTTGTTGCCCTTTCAAGCAAGCAAGTAATGTGGCACGAAAGCCTGTCAACCGTACCAACTGGCACGTCTGCATGATACCGCAAGAAACCGTAGACTTGGGCAGCATGTGAACCCAGGATATGTACGATCGCCGACATGAGGTTTGTTATGCAGATATACACAAGATTTTATTCAATCAGACGTCTCCTTCCTACGTACTACGCGCACAGCTGCTTGAAGATAGTACCACGAAACGACCAGCCAAATTGGGCGATGCATCATGCATGCATGGTACTAGTATACTCACCACCTAAAGCTCCAGCTAATCCGTAGTCGAGTTAACCACAACTGTGCCATGTTCTGTAGACATGATTGATTGATTCTTATCAACATTTGTTTACCAAAGTAGTAGTGGTAGTAGTAGAGGAGAGGAGGAGCAAGAAGAAGAGTGCCGGAGGGGGGAGGTTGGCTGCGGCGGCGTGCGTTGTTTACCATTTGCTGTGGTGTCGAAACGTGGCAAGCACTGTGGCGGCGAAAACAGCGGGCCACTACGCCGGCACTCCCCAGCGCACAAGCCACGACTGTGCTTTAGGAACCTCCGCGGGCCCCGCAGACAAATTTAAAGGGACGCGGAACTGATCGCCCCTAAAGCGTTGGCAGCGACGTCTCAGCTCCACCACACACACAAGAGCTGGCTCGCTAGGTTTGGTAGCTGTGTTATTATTCCTGCTGCATCTCCCCATCCACAGAGCTTCTAGATCTTCGTTGGAGCTCCCGAAAATATCATCTTCCTCCTTCTGGGTGGGCGGTAAGAGCATCTCCACCACAAGACCCAATGCGCCCTTCGAGACCATTTTTTTTGCCACGTACAGAAAAACCGCAGAGCCGCTTTCCTAGACGCCAAAAAGCGTCGGTTCATTGCTTTTTAGCCCGGCGGTCACAGCCGAACCCGCGACCGGGGCGATCGGGGCGCCGGATACAATTTAGTGGTGGCCGAGGGCGCGGGGGGTGGGAGGCGAGTCGGGAAAGAAAAACTTGACTTTTCACCTGACGGTCATTATTCTCCGGTGAACTTCGAGGTCAATGGGCGGCACTACAACAAGGGGGTACTACCTAGCTAATGGCATCTATCTGAGATGGTCTACATTTATGAAGACTATCTCAAACGCTGTGCCAGGAGGCAAGAAGTCCCACTTTGCCAAGGTGCAGGAGGCTTGCCGGAAGGATGTCGAGCGGGTATTTGGTGTGCTCCAATCTTGATTTGTTGTTGTCCGGTACCCTGCTCAGACCTGGTCGAAAGATCAAATGTGGGAGATCATGACTTGTTGTATCATCTTGCACAACATGATCATCGGGAGCGAGCAAAAAGATCCAGTGTTTGACACTGAACCATACTACGTGTGGTCCTCTAGTCAAGTTGATCACTACCACCGGTAACTCGGATCGCCTACCTCAAAGATGCGTCAGGAGATCCGAGACCCACAGGTGCATCATCAGCTGCAGCAGGATCTGGTGAAGCACCTATGGAGGCTCAAGGGCGACGCGGGGCGCGACGTGTGATGAAATATGAGTTTTTATTTATTGAACTATATAATTTGTATTGAACTATTTGTTGTTGTATTATTTTGTTGAACTATTTGATTTTCTGTGATGAACTATGTGATAAAAAAATATTTATGCTGGTAATTTAACGCCGAGCTACGGCGAACCACGCCGAATATAGGCTACTCTCACGTATATGAGCCCTTTATTCATCGAAAATGGGCCAATATCAGCGTATGGGGCAAGGGCAACGGCTGGACGCAAAACCGCCCCCAACACCGATTGTATCGCCAGCTCACCCCATAAGGGCGATTTTTATGCGTCCTTGGGGGCCAACGGGTGGAGATGCTCTAACAACATGTACACATAGTATACAATCTTTTGGCCCGATGGGTTGGGTTGATGCTTTTTGTTTTCACGGCCGGCGAGTGCTGTCGCTGTAGCTCAAAGGATGCTTCTGACCGGCACGATCACCACGACTGGACGGCGCGGCCCGGCCCCCGGTTTACACGACACGATCAGATCAGACCCGCCTGCGCCCGTGAACAACGTGGTTGGTTGTATACTATCTGGCGGCGAATGGGAGAGACCGGGCGAACATGGGCGCCGAGGCCGGTAGCCGCGCCGGCGCATAAACAATGGAGCGAGCCATGCGCCGGCGCGGCGCAAGCAACTGCGCGACGGACGGAAGCAAGGCGTACGCACCTACCGATCGATCCATGGACCTTTTCCGCTCTATCCACCCATCCAGCCCCTCGAAACGGGGCTCCCTCCCTCCAGGGAATCTATTCTTCTAATCTAGAGAGGAGGAGAAGAGGGAGAGGGCTTGAAAGGCAGGGCCGGGAAGCAACCCCCTTTTGGCCCCAAAAGTCGCAGGCACAGGCACTTGATTGATGGACGCATCAAACAACTAAAGCGCCCACTACTAGCCTAGCCCTAGCCCCAGGACCATACGTGCCGCGCTAGCTAGGACAGAGACGCCATGCATATATGCGATGCTCCTTTGGCCTTGCCGTGCGTGTGTTTCTCCTGCACCATTGGCCGCGACGGAACGGGTCGGGCTCGGGATCGGCCGGTCGCGCTCGCTGCTCCGCCGTGTCTGTCTCCCTCCTTCGCCTTCACTCCGGCCGGCCGTGGCGTCGGGTCCTATCCGAGCGATGCCCCGGCGCGCTGCGTCCACCACCCGGAGTGGAAAGCGAGGCGGGCGTGCATGGCGGCAGTAAAAGCTGAGGCGGGAGGCGACGGGTGGCGGAGTGAGTGACAGAAAGTGATGCGCCCGCTTGCTTGACCGCCCCCGCAAGGAAAAGGACCCTCCCCTTTTCCCTCGTCTCGCCAAAAGGGATCGTCCAGCGACGCCGCAGCCTCTGTTCCCACAAAGAAAACAGGATGCTACCACTCGTCAAAACTCAAAACTACAAAAGGCAGAGCGCGATCGAGATATCCATCTTCATCAGCTGGGCAACATATGGGTTGCCGTGGCGTGTAGAGGCAGAGCAAAATACCTACCAACATGGTTACTTTGTTGAACCAATGACTTAGACAAATGTGGTGGGTTCTATTAGTAGTAGTGCTACTCTGTTGGATGGACTCACATGACTCTGCCGGGCATTTCGACTGAAGTGAAGTAGCTAGGCAGCAGTACGTGCACAACCTCGCCGTGCTACTAGCAACTATAGTGAGCGTCATCAACTTGTAACTAAGCATGGGGGTGGAGATAGGGAGGGTACGTGCATGAGTATGTGTCGTCGTCTCGCAAGTTCTCTGCACCTCCTCTTGTGTCCGGCAAGACGATTCAATGCGGGAAGACGACGGTTCGGGCGATGGGCCGTATTGAGCACTGCCAGAGTCAAATCTAGTCCTGGCTCCATCAGTTTTCCCTTTTTTTTAACATCTGGCTCCACCAGTTTTGCAAACGATAAGAACGGAAAAAGGACGCGCCGCGTAGCAACAAAAAAAGGGACTGTTGAGCCGACAGGCCACGAGTGCCACTGGATGATCGGCAACGGCGGGGCTGCTTTCACCACGGAGCCTCAGAGCCTTGTTGTTGGCCAGCTCGGTCCATCTTAATGCTGGGGATGAGTAACGGTCACTCCAGCACCAGCACGTACGTACCAAACGCCGGTTCATGCATTCATTTCTTCTTTCCCGACCACACGCGCGCGTGACGCGTCCTTGCGTTGTGTGTGCACAGTACGTAGGTCCTAGCAGCCGATCAGTGCCATGCAGGAGCATGTGCATTCGTACGTGTAGAGATATCGGTCCATCCCGTTCCGATCCGTAGCTCGGTGTCCGAGGTAACTGACTGACTCGCGGTTTCGGTGGGTTTATGGCCGCCGGCCGGTTGCGTGAGATCACGGCACGAGACAACAATTGAAGCTGAAGCGCGCGGCGGGCAGCGGGCGTACGTGCGTGGGTAAATGAAGCCGAAAGCTGCGACCGCTGCGCCGTGCGGCGACCGGGACCGGACGGACGGACGGAGGCGTCAACACTGGCGGCCCGGGGCGACGACACGGTCGTACGTGCCGCCCCACGCCCACCAACCGAGGATGGAGGCGCCGACCGGATCGACCGGGCATAGCGAAGCGGCCGGTGTAGCGAATCGGCACGGCGCGGCGCGCGAGCTCGGCCGCCGGAGCAGCAGCAGTGCCGGCGCATCGCATTCGGCGACACCAGGCTTAGAGCATCTCCAGCCGTTGGCCCCTTAGAAGGCGCTAAAAATCGCCCCCGAGGACGCATCGACGCAAACCGCGTGTTGGGGGCGTGATGCCCCCCAGTCGCGGCGTCCATTTTTTTAAAACTAAAATCCGGCACAAACACGGCGTAAATTCAATCAAACTTCGGCGAGTTCATACATATTTAAAATATTTAAAAAAATGCTACTAGGCCCGCCATCTCCCTAGCCGCTCCTCGCGCGCCCGCCGCCCTTGAAGCTCTACATGCCGAGGAGGATGTAGAATCGCGCCGTCGCCGTTGCCGCCTCCTCCGCCGCCGTCCCCTCGCTGCACCCTCCGAGTGTTGGCGCGGCGGGTTGGACGGTCCAGGGCATCCTTGTCCTCGCCGCTGGCGATCACCACGCCGTGCTTTCGTCCTCACGCCCACGCTATGCGGCGGCTATCTCCTCCGGGGCCGCCGACCATCTCGTCATGGAGGTAGTCGCCCCGCGCCACCGTAGGGCCTCCTCGTCGGAGAAGTCGTGCCAGCTATCTCCTCGTACTCGCAGGAGGCGGGAACTCCGGCTTTAACTCGACGAGGACGAGGCGGCCAAAAGGCGAGTGGAGTCGTCTGGCGACGCCGGAGCGCGGTGCGATGGATGACAGCGTGTTCGGGGCTCCGGCTTGACGGGTGGAGCGTGAGAGCCGGACGAGCGGCCGGACGACGAGGAGGACGCCCGTCAATGGCCTCGGCGTCACGAGCTCCAGCGTCGGCGAGAAGGACGGGGAGGCGGGTACTCCACTGGCGTGTTGCCGCCCTCGATGTACTCGAGGCGCCTCGGCGTTGCGGCCGAAACCGCCACCATCGACGGCGGCCGGAGTTGAGCCTCTGGAGGGCACGACGCCGTTGGGCGGCCTCGAGCCGCTTTCGGCGTGGCGCGACGGAAGTAGGGCTCCCATAGCGGGTTGTCGTGGACGCATCGTGGACCTTCCCTTGCCGCCGCGCAGGTAGCGCGGATACGCGATCTCCACGCCGCGCCGCCCGGTGGCGGTGGTGGCACCAGACTCGCCGTGGCCGATCCTCCACGCCCCGGGCACCCGCATGTCCGGCGGGACCGGGTACTCGGCTTCGTAGAGGAGCCGAGCTTCGTCCTCGTGAAGGTGTCGGCGGCCGAAGCCGTTCACCGTCGCGCCATCGCCTGGGAAGCGCTCGGCCATGGTTGAACTGAAGAAAGCGAGAGGAGAGGGAAGGAACGACGGTGGAACGGGGCGTCGGCGGTGGAGAGTCTGTGCTTCTCCGGTGTGCTGGGGGACGGCTTATATAGGCGGAGGCGCTCAGACGCTGCGGGTCAGCGTGTGTACGCTGCGTGGCGGCGAGGGACGCGGCCCCGTCTTCATCAAGGCCGCCCGTAAGGCATCAATGGAGGAGGCTGACCGATAGCGCGCGGCAGCTTTGGCATTAATTCTGCCGCGGGAACCGAGGCGATGAGGATGACGAAGCGGCGAGAAGAGCCGAGTCGCTGCCAAGGAGGGCCCGCCGATTTTCTCGCCAAAAATGATTTGGCCGGCGCCCCCAAGCGTCCCCCAGCGCGCCGGGTTCGGTCTAGGTCTGCCGACGCTAATTATGACCCGAGCCGGCAAAAACTAAGCGTTTAAGGACGCGACTAGGCCGATTTTTAGGCGACGGTGGCTGAAAAATCGCCTGAAGGCTTTGTTGGGGGCACGGCTGGAGATGCTCTTATGATCGATCTGCACGGTGCGACACGCCCGGTCGCCGGTCGCGGGCAGGGCCACGGAGCTAGCCGATGGATCGGCACCGCCTTTGTCGTGGCCCTTCTGAGAATAGGGACATCCATGGTGCGCGAGAGCAGCCGTTCGGCAGAGGCGCGCGCGGTCTGCTGGTGCTGATCTGCGGCTACGCTTCTATGTTTCGCTCGTCCGTGTGTTTGCGTGTCAGCTCACGCTCTCGGTGCTCTGAGAGAACTCGTTGTCCCGGAGCGCCAGAAAGCGAGGCCCACCAGACCACAGCCCATGTGCCGCCAGCCTATCTATATCATCATAGTGGCGTCTCCCGTCAGGCCGTCACACACGATATGCCGGTTCGTGGTTTCACTTTCTGCCGCGAGCGACACCACGCTGTAAAAAAGCCCTTGCGACGTGATCTCTCCACATGCGCCAACGCAGTCCTCGTGCCCTCGTGCCCTCGTCTCTGACCAGATCGGCCGAAACGACGTAACTCACTCACTCTTCTCAATCTGGCCGACCGCGTTTGGTTGCTAGCCTGACACGGCCGCATCTGGCCATTTTCGGTGCGTGTCTCGCTCGAGTGGAGGAGAGGAGGGCCCCTGCCCCGCCCTCGCCGCGATAACCACTTCGCTGTTTGCCGCGAGCTTTTCAGCGCGAACAACATCTACTAGCAGACGAGAGGTCAGGTTCAGTACCACTGTGGCATCACTAGCTCCTTCTCATCGATCCATCCAAGATGCAAGCAGCACTCAGCACTGGTACTTCACTTCTACACCATGCCGTCGTCGTCTACCTACAGTGCTCTCGCCGAAACGTACGCCACGATCGGCTAGGTGTCGGTCACGTAGTGTAACTGAATGAGTAGTCCAAGTTTTTCTTCGTACTTCGTGTGTGGTCGCTGTGTGTTCGGATGCGCTGTAATAACTTGGGTTAGTGGACCATGGATTTGGCGGCCGTCATCATGGAGCTAGAAGGCGTGGTTATCTGCTACTGCTAGGGTCGGCCATAGCTCGCGGCACGACTACTGCACTGGTGTTAATCTTGACGTTGAGTGATCACGAGAATTGTTTAGAGTTCAATCAACGATGACTCTGGAGCCTAGCGTCGCTTAGAGGCTAGCTAGACAGGTGTTCTGTTCTTCAAACATGGCCCAGAGGATACAGTGCTCCGATAGCGCCTACAATCAATCAATTTATTACAGTACTAGTGCCGTCTTATCCGTGATGGCAGGTTGAGTCTACGCAATCAGTTAATTAGCACAGTCAAATGACATTGTGCAAGTATGCCTCATGTTTTCCGGTACGTGGCGGGCGGCCAGACATATCAACGATGTTGGTTTAGTATAATGTAGCGTTACCAAGATCATCCCTATGAAACCCCATAAGCCTGGGGCGGTCAGACGGACGCCTTAAACGGGCCTCAAACGTTCGGACCGTAATCCTTCATATCTAGTCTAAATATAGAGCGAATATAAAAATGCCCCGGCGTGTCTGCTTCATGTATAACTGCATTTCTTTAGAATTTTTTAAAATACAAAACTTTGAATTAAGGTGAATTTTAAATTTTGCAAAATGAGGCCTTCATGAAGCTTGGCCTCCAAAAACAATTTTCACTCAAAGCAATTTTCACTCAAGTATGCCTGCTGTTTGCCCCCGATCTTTGTCTTACATGGCGGACGGCTAGAGATATCACCGATGTTGGTTTAGGGGCCGTTGCTAAGGGCATCTCCAACAAGTTTGCTTCGGCATCAGACCGTGAACATGGACCAGTCCGGGGACACTGACGTTGGGAACGTTATCCAACGTTGTTCGCATAATTTCAAACAACTTTTCAACTAAGCGGACGAAATTTATGCAAATATAGTGGATTTTCATACAAACCGGACGAGGCAAACACGGTAGATTGGCACTTGGCACTAAGTTAATATGTTAGTCTCAAAATATTGATATATAATTGCATATAAAACATCAAATTTGATACTATAATAGCATGAAACAATAAAAAATTATAGATACGTTGCAGACGTATCAGATGGATGGAGTAATAATAGTAGATGCAGGCAGGAGTTGGTCTATTTGTTTCGGACGTGATGCCTTTATACATGATCATTGCCTCGGATTTCATCATAACTGTGTACATTTCTATTAATTGCCCAATAGTAATTTGTTTACTCATCATATACTATTTGTTTGAGAGAGAAGTCTCTATTGAAAACCATGGCCCCCCGGATCTACTTTAATCATATATAAAAATTCAAAATACATTTTCTACAATTTTATTTCTTTTATTTTGTTTTGCAATTTTATCTATCTACCACTACAAGATTTAATCCTTGCAAGTAACAACCAAAGGAATTGACAACCCTCTTGCTCGCAATGGGTGCAAGTATTTGCTTTTGTGTGTGTAGGTGTTCTGCATGAGGCTTTGCATGATTACCCTATTGGTTCGATAAACCTTGATTCTCAATGAAGGAAATATTATATCTACTGTACTACATCTCCTCTCCTCTTTGGAGAAATTCCCGATGCAGCTCACAACTAACACATGCTGGTAGTCTTTATTTTGCTGCATACCTCCTCCTACTTTTATTGCAATTTTGATATGTCCCTAACATGAAGAGGGAGCACAAAAGTTTCGTGCAGTTCTGCAGCTCCAGGAGAAAAGGCGGCGTTCCATACAAACGGCCCGACCATAATGACACCTGTATGAGATCGTGGCCGCAAGAAATAAGAAGGACAGAGTAAAAGACGGCCTACCATACGTGTGCAAGCGCTCGTACGAGCGGTCGTATCACCTTATGGCCACACAAGAGCACCTCCGCAGAGCTAAAGACGACGTATCGTACGAGCGCGAACGCTCGTACATGCGCCCCGTATGCCAAGTCCACCCCGAGAAGCAGAAGTCGTATAGCAAATGACGGTGTACCATATGAGCGCTCGTGCTCGTTTGAGAGGGAAACGCTGGGCATTGATATGTCCATTTTGCATCATGTTTACCTACTGTTATTTACTATGTTTTCATGCATAATAATGATTTCTAGAATAATTCTAATGCCGTTTCTCTCATAATATGCAAGATTGATATAAAGAGGGAGAATACCGGCAACTGGAATTCTGGACCTGGAAAAGCTACATCAGAGTTACCTATTCTGCACATCTACAAATGAGCTGAAAATTTACGGAGAATTATTTTAGAATATATAAGGAATATTGGAGAAAATAACCATCAGAGGGGGCCCACCAGGTGGGCACAACCCACCTGGGCGCCAGGGAGCCCAGGCGCGCCCTGGTGGGTTGTGCCCTCCTCGGCCCACCTCCGGTGCCCCTCTTCTGGTATATAAGTCATTTTGACCTAGAAAAAATTAGGAGAGGACTTTCGGGACGAAGCGCCGCCTTCTCAAGGCGAAATTTGGGCAGGAGCACTTTTGCCCTCCGGCGGAGCGGTTCCGCCGGGGGATCTTCCCTCCTGGAGGGGGAAACATCGTTATCATCATCACAAACAACTCTCGCATCTTGGGGAGGGCAATATTCATCAACATCTTCAACAACACCATCTCCTCTCAAACCCTAGTTCATCTCTTGTATTCAATCTTTGCACCGGAACCTTAGCTTGGTGCTTGTGGGTGACTAGTAATGTTGATTACATCTTGTAGTTGATTACTATATGGTTTATTTGGTGAAAGATTATATGTTCAGATCCATTATGCTATTTAATACCCCTCCGATCTTGAGCATGATTATCATTTGTGAGTAGTTACCTTTGTTCTTGAGGTCACGGGAGAAATCTTGTTGCAAGTAATCATGTGAACTTGATATGTGTTCGATATTTTTATGGTATGTATGTTGTGATTCCCTTAGTGGTGTCATGTGAACGTCGACTACATGATAATTCACCATATTTGGGCCTAAAAGATTGCATTGTGGATTATTTATTAGATGATGGGTTGCTAGAGTGACATAATCTTAAACCCTAATGATGAGGCACAGACTAGCGAGATGCTAATTCGCGCGCGTAGATGGCTCGATCTTTCACGGCGATGCTTGTTCAACTGCTCTTCCACCTGGTCCCTCAACATCCAATAATAAGATTCACCCGTGTACGAAAATACACAAACAAAAATAACGATCCCCTCGGATCAGCACGTAGGCGTCGATATGGTGATCAACCCTTCGTTGCTAGTGGATTTTTTCGATGGAAAAATCACAGAAAATACTCACAATTGGGTCATCCGAAACATGGACGTTTTCTGACTTTTTTCATAACTCCCAAAACTAAAACTCCCTTCATCTTACGCACATTGGCTATTATATAGCCGACCCTCACGCACGCACCTGGCCGAAAGCCAACACAATCTGGACTCTTATCAATACGACTTGGTCATCACGTTTATAACATATGTGGACCTTTTTACAAGGAAAAATACTACTTTTACTACTCACGTAGCACTACCTAATGGGATAAAGCCCAATTTAAATGAAACATGGGAACTTATCTTTAGCAAATTCATCAAATATATTGGCTTGGAGATTGAAAAGGAAGCTGCCCATCCTAATATTCCCTGGAGGCGTACGAAACGTGGAAATAACATCATCTGGATGTGGCTCCTCTTGACTCTTGCATTGCTTGTGTATCCATTGTTGCACTTTCACATGCGGCAGACTATTTATTTTACGTATATCATGTGTCATATATTTACGAAACTCATCATGTCTAGCAGGCACCAAATAAACCCAGTTTAATTTTCTTGTACCGCTGAACCATGATCCACATATTTGACGCAACACACCATCCTTTCCTCGATGAAATTTGGCGGCACATGTAGGATTATTTTTTGCAACTTTTTCGTGGCTTGATTCCTTAACTGGTTCAACTTGTATAGCATTATCAACTGATGATACGTGTGGCGATATTGTGTGTGTATCATCCTCCCTTCCTTAAAACAAAACCGTCCTTGGTTTTGAGATAACTTTCAAAGGCAACTCCTTCTCTGGAACTCGCATGTCTACATTAATTGCATTGTCCATCATCGGTTTTAATATGTGCTTCTTTCCATCATGCATGAATATATAAGTGTTGGATTTTCCGGCATGCGCTGCATCATGATCAAACTGCCACGGCCTTCCCAATAGCAACTGGCACGCATCCATTGGTATAACGTCACAATCTACCTTGTCAATATAAGCTCCAACCGCAAAAGTTACACGTACCTTGTGTGTGATCTTCAATTTTCCGGAATTGTACAACCACTCAACGTGGTGCGGTTGTGGATGCCGCCACGTGGATAAACCCAAAGCTTGCACTAGATCTTTGCTAATGGCGTTTGTAAAGCTCCACCATCAATTATCATCTTGCAAGCGCGATTCTTGATCTTACATTGTGTTTTAAAAATACTCCGCCGCTGCCCCTTTGCACCAGCATCCTCTTGCACCTTCTCCACCAAAAGGTTCAGCCCTTCTATCGGTGCATCGATTTCTTCTTTTATTTCTTCTTGCTCTTCTTTTCTTTTCAGCAAACGACTTTTCCAATCTGAAACAAATACATCTGTTGGCATTGGAATAAAACAAACTCGTTGGCCCTTCCATGATAGCGAGTAAGTATTTTTCTTGGCATTCCGAACAGCTCCGACGCGCTTGTACCATGGATTTCCAAGTAGCATATGGCATGACACCATGGGCACAGGACAAACATAAAAACATTCTGCACAACAATATTTTCCCAAATCAAAAATTAGCAAAATCCGATGCGTAATTTTTATTTCACCTTTGAACCACTTCAGCATGTACGGTCTTTCCAGAGGTGCCATACTCAGTCTCAATTTGTCCACCACCTTGATGCTCACCATGTTGACCGTAGAACCTTCATCGATCGTCAAATTCACACACCGTTCCTTCACGACGCATCGTGTGTGAAAAAGAACAACCTCGCCGATGCCTTCCTCCTCCATCAATACGTTCCTGCTCAACACCTCCATACTCGCCTCCGTAGACGATACTCCCAACTGAATCACCGTGACTAACCTTAGCTCTGAATACCACTTGATGAGGCACGGACTAGCGAGATGCTAATTCGCGCGCGTAGATGGCCCGATCTTTCACGGCGATGCTTGTTCAACTGCTCTTCCACCTGGTCCCTCAACATCCAATAATAAGATTCACCCATGTACGAAAATACACGAACAAAAATAACGATCCCCTCGGATCAGCACGTAGGCGTCGATGTGATGATCAACCCTCCGTCGCTAGTGGATTTTCTCGATGGAAAAATCACAGAAAATACTCACAATTGGGTCGTCCGAAACATGGACGTTTTCTGACTTTTTTCATAACTCCCAAAACTAAAACTCCCCTCATCTGACGCACATTGGCTATTATATAGCCGACCCTCACGCACGCTGTCGGTGTCAAAACCGGCGGATCTCGGGTAGGGGGTCCCAAACTGTGCGTCTAGGCGGATGGTAACAGGAGACAAGGGACACGATGTTTTTACCCAGGTTCGGGCCCTCACGATGGAGGTAATAAGCTACTCCTGCTGGATTAATATTGATGATATGGGTAGTACAAGAGTAGATCTACCACGAGATCAAGGAGGCTAAACCCTAGAAGCTAGCCTATGGTATGATTGTTGTTCGTCCTACGGACTAAAACCCTCCGGTTTATATAGACACCGGATAGGGTTAGGGTTACATATAGTCGGTTACAATGGTAGGAGATCTACATATCCGCATCGCCAAGCTTGCCTTCCACGCCAAGGAAAGTCCCATCCGGACACGGGACGAAGTCTTCAATCTTGTATCTTCATAGTCTTGGAGTCCGGCCATGACGATAGTCCGGCTATCCGGACACCCCTAGTCCGGGACTCCCTCGGTAGCCCTCGAACCAAGCTTCAATGACGATTTAGTCCGGGCGCATATTGTCTTCGGCATTGCAAGGCGGGTTCCTCCTCCGAATACTTCATAGAAGGTTTTGAACACCAGGATAGTGTCCGGCTCTTCAAAACAAGTTCCACATACCACCGTAGAGAGAATAACTTTTGCACAGATCTGCTGACGTATTTTGCAGCGTGACATCACACCACAGCCAGGCCTTTATATGAATCGTTTTTTTACCGTTCCACCTTAGCGCGTTTAGCGAGGCGGTTTCCTTGGCACGTCTTATCAAAGCATAGATCGTGCCCCCTTATTCCGGGATTCCCATCAATACGGACGTGGGTAACCCAACCGTGCCCATTGGCACGCCTCCTCTATCAAAGGCGAGTCCTAATCGACCACGGGGAGGGCTCTTGGTATTCAACCTCTTTATAATGAGACCAAGGCCCTCTTCTTTTACACCCTCCATCGAAGTTCGCCTCGCCGAGTTCCAACACCCAAAGCTTCAGATTTAGGCGCTTCGGACCTTCGACGATGTCCGGCTCCGACCAGCACGACCGATGGATGTCTTCCTCTGTCACAGAAGAAGATGTGCTAAAGCTGCGAGACGCCAGGTATCTAACCGACGAGATCTCGCATAGGCTACCTGCCCCAGGGCAGGTCATTCCCACTCCTGAGCCCGGCGAGAACGTGGTGTTCGTGTCTCACTTCCTTCGAGGTTTAGGCTTCCCGACGGATCCCTTTGTGCGGGGGCTCATGTTTTATTATGGGCTGGATTTCCATGACTTGACGGAGTCCATCCTCCATATCTCGTCATTCATTGTCGTATGTGAGGCCTTCCTCCATATTACCCCCCACTTTGGATTGTGGCTCAAGACCTTCAAGGTGGAGCCAAGGATGATCGGGGGCAACAAGCAGAGTGCGGAGGGGCGGTCATAAGCAAATGTGCTGATGCTCCATGGCCCGAGGGATCTTTTCAAGAGGAGCTTGGTTTGTGGCAACGGGAGTGGTTTTATATCACCGCTCCCAGGGGCACCAAATGGGCGGCGCTCCCTGCTTTCCGCTCAGGTCCACCACAGCGGCTGGCTCATGGGTCAACAAGGGGCTCGACTGGGGCCGCCCAAGGACGTTCCTTTGCTGCAGGTCAGATTCGAGACCTCCAAGAGAGGGAGATCAATCTGATTGCGATGGCACATGTTATGTTGATCCGGCGCCTTCAGCCATAGCGTCGCCCCCTCACTTTGGGAATTTAATCCGGAGGGACCACGAGCCCTCCAAAATTTTATGGGCACGACGCCCGTGGAGATGTATAAACTATTCTTCGGATCACAAGAGAAGTGTCCGGACCTGACTGAGGACGCAGGACTAAGCTGCAATCGCCCAGATACTCAAGTAAGTAGTCCTGTAACTGGACAAGCTGTTCATTCATTTATCTTATATATATGCCCTTTAAAGGAGCCATTTCTTTGAACATGAGGGGATAACCAAGGCAAAGTTAATAAGGTGTCCAGCTCCCCTCCCAGAGACCACGCCGAATCCCATGCTGACCAAGATGTTGAAGGTCGCGCCTTTTGAAGAAGGCGAAGGGGAGGCGGGAAGCAACCGCCTCTCTGAAGGAGGCTATCCAAGAAGGAGGGACTAAAGTCCCATCCTTCGAGGAGAGAAGAGGACCACTTCAGAAGATCCGGAGGTCAAGGCCTCAAAGAGGGGAAAGGAATCTTCGTCAGAGAGTCCGGCGCTGGGAAGTACCCCAGCCGCACTGTTTCCCCAAGGGGATCAGCCCTCTAGCGAGCCGTAAGTAAAAAGGAGGGGTCTTGTAAATAAGGAACATCCCTGTATTTATTTATGAAGATAACCGAAATTGTACCTTGTAGTTCGGACCTCAGCCCTTCTCGTGAGCTCGTCTTGGGGATCTTCTTAGGAGATGATGGAGAGCCAACGCCTCCACCTGTCGCACCCTCATGCGAGGCGGACGACCCTGAGGTGTCGTCGCGGAGGGTTCCCCCAAGTCCGGCGGGGCCGAAAGGTCCGGCGCCAAGTGGTGCGCGGTCGGAGGAGCTGAAGGATCTGCTCGGGCGAGTGGCTATCTCATTAGATCACCGTGCTCTAATGGGTATGGTGATTGAAAGAATTGCATCCGCGGAGAGCGGATTGCATGAAGCCGTCAGAAGCTTACTGACGGGGTTCGAGGTACGCAAAAATGATGTACCTTCTGACAGTTATGCATATAGAATGCGCCCTGTATAGATAGTAGCCTCGAGACTCGGTATGTTGTCAAAATTGACAACGTGCGAGGATCAAAATCTCAATTATAACATATCGCCGCTCCTAAACAGGTGGCGGGCGTCCGTGGCCAGCGGATGATGAATATGGCGAACTAAAGCGGCACTTGACGAGGCGGATGCGTACATCGCGCTTAGTCAATAAATGGTTTGACGAGTCACAAGGTATGCGACTTCTACGCGGACACCTAGTAAGGGAGCTTGACGCCCATGTCTTACTATTTGTATGCTAAGTGCAGATGGTGCCGCTGCTGTGGAGGAGCTACGGGCGGAACTCGCCCGAGCGAAAGAGCAGGTCAGAAATAGTAATGCGGCCACCTTGAGGGTGGCCGAAGAGCTAGAAGCCGAACGGGTTGCTCACTGCCGAAGCAAAGAGGAAATGGCCGAAATGGCCAGAAAATTGAAGGATACTACCGACCGCTGCGAGGTTCTTGAAAAAGAATGCCAAGCGGAGCAAGAGGGCCTAAAAAAGGCCGCCGCCGAATCCAAGAGTGCCCATTCGGCCTTGAGAGCTGCCAAGGAGGAGCTGAGTCAGGCCGGGGCAATTGCGGCTGGAAAACCATTTCTGCTGCGGAGGAAGTATACGGATCCAAAGTATGCTCAATTGGACATGTTGTGGAGTTCGGAGGATTCTTATCTGGATTTAGCAGCGAGCGCTGCGGACGCGATTGAGCACTTCCGAGGCCAGAAGGGGCACAGAAGGGAAGAGCTGTATTGGTCGCAATTCCATAGTCCGGAGCGCCTTCTTCCGTTGACCGATCGGTTGGCCGAATGGGCCTAGCTGAATCGACTATCTGGACTTGCCATGGAGCATGTCATGACTCATTTGTGGTCGGGCGGACCCCAGCCGAAGAGTTATTTTGGTTTAGTGCAGCAGTTCCTTGGTGCGGTACCGTGTATCGACGCAATAAAGCGGTCGGCGTGTATTGAGGGAGCGCGGATGGCTCTGGCCCATGTCAAGACATATTGGGCAGATATGAAGGCCACCGACGTTGCATCCCGAGATTCGGACAGAAGCCGAGTACCTGCCGAGCACTACTTTGAGGAAGTCTGCAGGCGCTCGTTTAATAGAGACGCAGTGCTCGAAGGATATTATGTTTAAATGAAATGTATGATTTGTGAAAACAATGTTTCGATATAATATAAGAGCATTTTATACTTGTGCGTTCAAGTAGTAAACTACTCCCTGTGCAGCCGTTTATGTATATGTATATATAACCTGAAAGATGGCAGTCTTTGGCTTCAGCCCCCACACACATAGTGCGGGGGTGTTTGCAAAGAAGACGCTTTTTCACACTTAATCCAACATCTTGGTACTGTTAAGGAGGTGGTAGCGTAGCAAACTAGGCAACCAGACTATAATGCTTTATCACTTTCACTTAGCCATAGGAGTTCGAGGGTGGGGCTACTATATAGCCCACGGGGCACCGCACTCTTCCGAATTAAAGTGCGTATGTGCTCGACCGAAAACCGGTCCTTCGCTAATGCGGAGGAATCCTAAACATTCCGATGAGTCATCGGTGGTTGACCAGTCTCTCGCTATATCATGCCGGTCAGTTTTCGGCTTTCTCTCTTGAGGTGCTCGCCCGGCGAACCGGTGCACAATCGCGATAGTTCTCCGGTGCCGTGTTAGCCGATAAAACGGGCGTAAGGCAGCAAAACACGAGCTGGGCAAACCCAACATTTGACCAAAGACATGATTCGGAGCTGATGCATATAAGGCCTAACTTTCGAGACGCCGAATACTCCCTAAGGTATTCGGTCTTTATAAAGACGGGCAGAATAATGCCCTAAGCCCCTGGTGTCCAGGTGCGCGCAAAAATTCTGGTGCGGCCAATGCCAAAACGCCAGCCTCCTCCTCGGTTATAGTAAGAGACCGGGGGATGTATATCAACAAGAGACAGTAAAAAAGGTTTACGCATGGTCTTAATCTGAAAAGAATCCTTGCAACGGGTCCCTCATCGCACGTCTGCGCTGTGTCTCCGCAGCCGTATCCTCGGACGGGTGTAGCACGTTGTTCATCCGTAAAAGAGAGGAACTTAGTTTAAAAGAAAAGATCGTCGAAAAGATGTACTTTATATTAAATAAACAGAGTACGATTCGAAGAAGTGAATAAAACTGAGCTTTATTGTCTCTTGTGATACATGCTTGCAGCCCCTTGTGGGGGTATGCCACTAGTAGGCACCGGACTCGTCTAGCCGTGTCCGGGGTTTGAATGACCAATTCAGGCTTTTTAACTAGCGGAGCCGGATAGGTGTGTGGCTGTCAAGGCAGTCTCACGTTCCTCCGTGCTCAAGTAACACTTAGTACTTCCTTTTAATGAGATGATGCCGCGTGGACCGGGCATTTTAAGTGTTATAGATGCATAATGCGGTATTGCGTTAAATCGAGCGTAAGCTTCGCGTCCCAATAGTGCTTGATGGCTACTTTTGAACGGGGCGACATGGAAGATTAACCTTTCGCGACGGAAGTTGTCGGATGAACCGAACACAACTTCTAGCAGTATGGAGCCCGTACAATGGGCATGTGGGCCTGGCATTAGTCCTTTAAAGGAGGTGTTGCTACGACGAATTTTGGTTGGGTGTATCCCCATTATGCGGATTGTGTCCTGATATATCAGGTTTATGTCACTGCCGCCATCAATGAGGACTTGTGTAAATTGGAATCCGTCGATTATAGGATCCAATATCAAGGCAGTCCATCCTGCTTTCCGAATACTTTCGGAATAGTCCTGATGGTCGAAGGTGATTGGTTTTGACAATGTCAAAACGACGCGTATTTTAGTGGGCGCCGCTCTGTTTTTCCCTTTAATCACGTGAAGTGAGTTTACTATTTTAACCTCTTGTGGGAAATTCTTTGGTTTTCCGGGGCTCTGCTTGTGGTGCTCGTCGTCATCTTCACTTGGTGTGTCGAGCCCCTTGTGTTCGGTGTTGGGTCTGCCGGACTGTTTGAAGACCCAACAATCTCTGTGGGTATGGTTTGCAGGCCTCCCGAGAATCTGTGGATTTGACATATCTTGTCCAAGATTTTGTTTAAATTGGATAGCTCATCTCTATTGTCCTTAAGGGGCAGTTTTTTATTGTTCTGCCGTGAGCTTTTGAATCCGGCGTTGACTACCGCGCTCTTTGGATCGTTCCTCTTAATCCGGCGCTGGTCCTTGTTGCACCGTGGTTTCCCATTTCCATCCCTGATTTCGGATGTACTTGGGTCACTGGTGCTGCATCTTGCTAGCCAGCTATCCTCTCCCGCGCAAAAGCGGGTCATGAGGCTTGTTAATGCGGCCATTGTTCTTGGCTTTTCTTGGCCGAGGTGTCTGGCGAGCCATTCGTCTCGGACGTTGTGTTTGAAGGCTGCTAAGGCTTCGGCGTCCGGACAGTCGACTATTTGGTTCTATTTAGTAAGGAACCTGTTCCAGAATTTCCGGGCTGACTCTCCAGGCTGTTGAGTTATGTGACTTAGATCGTCTGCATCCGGAGGGCGGACCTAGGTCCCCGAAAATTTGCCCAAACGCATCCTCGAGCTCTTCCCAGCTTCCAATGGTATTTCCGGGAGGCTTTTAAGCCAATGCCGAGCTGGCCCTTTGAGTTTGAGGGTAAGTATTTTATGGCGTGGAGATCGTCTCCTCTAGCCATGTGTATGTGGAGGATGTAATCCTCAATCCAGACTCGAGTGCATTGTTCCGTCGTATGCCTCTATGTTTACGGGCTTGAATCCCGCTGGAAATTCATGATCCAGCACCTCATCGGTGAAACATAGGGAGAGAGTGGTGGTACCGCACCTCATCGGTGGTGGGTGGGCGTTGAATTTCTTCGTCGTCCGCATCCCAACCTTCCTGACCGTAATCCGGCCATGGCTCTCCGGATAAAGAGAGAGACTTTAGTGAATTCAGGATGTCGCCAAAGGGCGAGTGCTGAAAGATGTCCGCGGCAGTGAACTCCATGACCGGCGCCCGATCGGATTCGATTGGCCGGGGCGCGAAGGGTTCGGAGTCCGGAGAGGAGTCCGGCACCCTGGAGTCAACGTATTCGCAAAGGACAGGGATGGAGTTTGGCTCAATCGCCGGAGATATTGTAGCCCCCGAGGCGGTGTCCAACCACTCGTCCTCGATCGGGTAATCCGACTCCGGATTAAGGGTCGGAGCGGAAGCGGGTGCGGCCTCCAGGCCTTTGTCAGCAGAGCTAGATCATGCCCATCGAGACAAAGGCGACACGCTTGGCTGCGGCTCGAATCCGTCGAAGATCAAGCCTCCGCGGATATCGGCCGTATAGTTCAAACTTCCAAATCTGACACGATGGCTGTGGGCGAAGCTTCGATTCGCTCCAGATGGCTGCTTAATTGGCCCGCAGTTCAAAGCCGCCGAGTACGAAGATCTGTCCGGGGAGAAAAGTCTCACCCTGGACCGCGTCGTTGTTGATGATCGAAGGAGCCATCGGGCCTATCGGTGACAACACAGAGGAACTCTCAATGAAAGCACCAATGTCCGTGTCAAAACCGGCGGATCCCGGGTAGGGGGCCCCGAACTGTGCATCTAGGCGGATGGTAACAGGAGACAAGGGACACAATGTTTTTACCCAGGTTCGGGCCCTCACGATGGAGGTAATACCCTACTCCTGCTTGATTAATATTGATGATATGGGTAGTACAAGAGTAGATCTACCACGAGATCAAGGAGGCTAAACCCTAGAAGCTAGCCTATGGTATGATTGTTGTTCGTCCCCATTTAACTAAAACCCTCCGGTTTATATAGACACCGGATAGGGTTAGGGTTACACAGAGTCGGTTACAATGGTAGGAGATCTACATATCCGTATCGCCAAGATTGCCTTCCATGCCAAGAAAAGTCCCATCCGGACACGGGACGAAGTCTTCAATCTTGTATCTTCATAGTCTTGGAGTCCGGCCATGACGATAGTCCGGCTATCCGGACACCCCCTAGTCCGGGACTCCCTCACACGCACCTGGCCGAAAGCCAACACAATCTGGACTATTATCAATACGACTTGGTCATCACGTTTATAACATACGTGGACCTTTTTACAAGGAAAAATACTACTTTTACTACTCACGTAGCACTACCTAATGGGATAAAGCCCAATTTAAATGAAACATGGGAACTTATCTTTAGCAGATCCATCAAATATATTGGCTTAGAGATTGAAAAGGAAGCTGCCCATCCTAATATTCCCTGGAGGCGTACGAAACGTGGGAATAACATCATCTGGCTGTGGCTCCTCTTGACTCTTGCATTGCTTGTGTATCCATTGTTGCACTTTCACATGCGGCAGACTATTTATTTTATGTACATCATGTGTCATATATTTACGAAACTCATCATGTCTAGCAGGCACCAAATAAACCCGGTTTAATTTTCTTGTACCGCTGAACCATGATCCACATATTTGACGCAACACACCATCCTTTCCTCGATGAAATTTGGCGGCACATGTAGGATTATTTTTTGCAACTTTTTCGTGTCTTGATTCCTTAACTGGTTCAACTTGTATAGCATTATCAACTGATGATACGTGTGGCGATATTGTGTGTGTATCACCTAGTTTATGCGCTATTCCGTAAGGGACCGATTTGGATCCAAAAGTTTAATGCTATGTAGATATTATCTTAATACTTTTCTCGTAGTTGCGGATGCTTGCAATGGGGTTAATCATAAGTAGGAGGCTTGTTCAAGTAAGACCAACACCTAAGCACCGGTCCACCCACATATTAAATTATCAAAGTAGCGAAGACAAATCGAACCAACATGATGAAAGTGACTAGATGAAATTCCCGTGTACCCTCAAGAACGCTCTGCTTATTATAGGAAACCGTCTTGGCATGTATTTTGCCGCAAAAGGATTGGGCTACCTTACTGCACTTTATTTACCGTTACTGTTACTTGCTCGTTACAAAATATCTTGCTATCAAACTATCTGTCACCAACAATTTTAGTGCTTGCAGAGAATTACCTTGCTGAAAACCACTTGTCATTTCCTTCTGCTCCTCGTTGGGTTTGACACTCTTACTTATCGAATAATTGATCCCCTATACTTGTGGGTCATCAAGACTCTTTCCTGGCGCCGTTGCCGGGGAGTGAAGTGCTCTTGGTATGTGGAAATTGGTAAGGAAAAATTATTACTACGTGCTGAAATTTATTGCCACTTGTTACTATGCAGAACAATCCTTTGAAGGGTTTGTTTGGGGTATCTTCACCTTGAACGGAACCACAATTAGTTAGCCCTCAACCTACTGCACCTACTGAAAATATTGGTTATGAAATTCCTTCGGGTATGATAAAACAACTATTGCTAATCCTTATGCAGGGATGGAACCGAACATCCTGATATGCACTTGATATATGTAGATGAAATTCGTGGATTATTTAAGCTTGCAGGTTTACCCGGAGATGAAGCTAAGAAGAAGGTCTTACCTTTATATTTGAAGGGAAAAGCATTGGCATGGTATAGGCTATGCGATGATATTGGATCTTGGAATTAGAATCGATTGAAATTGAGATTTCACCAAAACAATTATCCTATGCATCTAGTTCATCGTGATCGGAATTATATATATAATTTTTAGCCTCGTAAAGGAGAAAGTACCTCTCTAGCTTGGGGGAGGCTTAAGTCAATGTTATATTCATGCCCGGCTTTCAAGAGGAATTATTATTCAGAATTTTTATGCTTGGCTTTCTCGTGATGATCAATCCATGCTCGATACTTCTTGTACTGGTTCTTTTATGAAGAAGACTATTGAATTGAGGTGGGATCTTTTAGAATGAATTAAACGCAACTTTGAAGATTGGGAACTCGACGAAGGTAAGGAGTCAGGTATTAAGCTTAAGTTTGATTGTGTTAAATCTTTTATGAATACCGATGCTTTTCACAAGTTTAGCACTAAATATGGACTTGACTCTGAGATAGTAGCCTCTCTTTGTGAATTATTTGCTACTCATGTTGATCTCCCCAAGGAAGTGGTTTAAATATCATCCACTTATTAAATAAGAAATTAAAGAACCGGTAGTAGCTAAGGAAGAAACTATTATTTACAATGTTGATCTAGTTGTTCGTACTGCTTACATTGAGAAACCACCTTTCCGTGTTAGGATAAAGGAACATGCTAAGGTTTCAAAGATGGTCCGCAAAAGTAATATCAAAGCACCAAAACCATCAGAACAAATCAAAGTAGAACCTAGTGTTGCTATGGTTAAAGATCTCTTGGTAGAAAATATAGATGGGCATGTTATTTACTTCTATGGTGAAGCTGCTAGAATTGCAAACCTGATAAGAAAGATAAACATAGACCTGTTATTGGCATGCCCGTTGTCTCAGTCAAAATAGGAGACCACTGTTATCATGGTTCATGTGATTTAGGTGCTAGTGTGAGTGATATTCCTTTTACCTTGTATCAAGAAATTATGAATGATATAGCATGTGCTGAAATAGAAGACATAGATGTTACAATTAAACTTTCTAATAGAGACATCATTACACCACTTGGGATTGTTAGAGATGTTGAAGTCTTGTGCGGGAAAATAAAATATCCTACTGATTTTCTTGTTCTTGGTTCCCACAAGATGACTTTTATCCCATTATCTTGGTAGACCTTTCTTGAACGCCGTTAATGCTAAAATATATTGTGACAGACAAACATTCGATGTTAGTTTTGGTGATGAGTCTCATGAGTTTGATTTTTTAAAGTTTAGTAGAAAACATCATAAGAAAGAATTACCTAGTAAGGATGAAATAATTGGTATTGCTTCTATTGCCGTGCCTCCTACTGATCCATTACAACGATATTTGTTAGACCATGAAAATGATATGCATATGCATGAAAGAAATGAGATTGATAAAATTTTCTTTGAACAACGACCTCTGCTTAAACATAATTTGCCTATTGAAACTCTAGGAGGTCCTCCTCCACCTAAAGGTGATTCTGTGTTTGAATTAAAACAAGTGCCAGACACTTTGAAATGACACGACCATGAGTAATTTAACTATGGTGGTGGTAGCTGATGATATGGCGGATGCAAGTGTTGCTGATGTTCACAAAATACTATTGGATGTCAAATGGTTAAAGGAAAAAAAGTCTCTGGACGTGCATGTTTTAAAAGACAATAATTACATGCAAGGTGAAACGCTTAATCAAGACAGGAGGCATGCATGCAATATTGATCAGGCTCGTTTTGGTAAGGAGAAATCAACATGCATTAATGCTTGGAAAGAGATGAGAACCTACGGTGATGCAAGGGGCCAAATGATCCGTGATTTATTTAGTCAGGTCAACAACGTAAAGGACAGGGATTTATTTCTATTCTTGCCACTTCCATGTAAAAACAAAGTTTCTCAACGTGGCAAGACTTGGAGATTGATACGTGATATACTGTCGTTAAAGGACACATCCGGGGTCCACCTTCAATATTAGTCGGTTTGTTACATTAGATCTGCCGAGATGTAAAAGGCAGTTTAGATAGATAAGAGTTCCGGTTGCTTTGCACGTGGTAGTTTTTATTCCTTGTTGGTCAAGTTAGTAGTCAGCTACTATAAAGTCTAGCCGATTAGTTTTGTAAAAGAGAGGTTATTTTATAAAATAGACACGATGTGTTTTCGAGGGTAGACACATGTATCAAGTTTTAGAGGGATCTTTAGAAAACCTCTGTGTTGCGATTTCTTTGTAGAAATTGTTTTTGCACGTGAGTATCATCGTCGAGATTGATTTTCTCGTGCTGGCCATAAGGTTCAAACCCTCTATTTCGTGCATATCGCGTGCGCGGGCGAGAGGCTACTGCTGCTGAAGGTGGAGTATCGTGAAAGGTCGGGCCGCAACAACCGATCGGATCTCACTACGAGGTTCGGTCCTTATCAGGTGGTATTCAGAGCAAAGGTTGTTCACGACACAATATTTTTCTTCGAGTTACTATTGAAGATTATTTTTATCATGAGAAAAGATTGTAGCTCGCAAATGATGATGGCGGTGGAGAAGGATCCATTGCATGCTTTGCCGTGGTACCAATGCTTTACGCATGTGCGCGTAGGGCCGGCGAGTTGTGCAACATTGATGAATTGCTATTCTGGGATGAATTTAGTGAGTCGGACTATGGTTGATGCTTTGAACCTGCCATTGATTGAACATCAAGAACCGTATGAGCTTCGTGGAAGGACAAGTTTGTCAAGATTATGCATCGCGTCGAGGTGCAGTTCAGTTTATGCGGATATGGTGATCTGATCATGTGTGATGTGCTTCCTATGCACATGCATACATGTTCGATAATGCTAGGAAAACCATGGACGGATAAAATACAATTAACATATCATTCGGTTGGAGAATTTTCTTTTGCTCATGGAGGACACTATGTACCGCTTGACTCGTACACATTTGATCAGTATAAGGCGGATCGTCAGAAGCGTGATATTGCTCAAGCTACGTCACTAGTAAAGAAGAAGGAGGTCGAAGCTGCTGAAGTTTCCACAATCATTTTTCAGTCTACAAATAAAGGTATTGTTGAGGACATCGACCCAAAACCGAGGACGGTTTTGATTCAAGGGGGAGAGGATGACACGACCATGAGTAATTTAACTATGGTGGTGGCAGCTGATGATATGGCGGATGCAAGTGTTGCTGATGTTCACAAAATACTATTGGATGTCAAATGGTTAAAGGAAGAAAAGTCTGCGGGCGTGCATGTTTTAAAAGACAATAATTACATGCAAGGTGAAACGCTTAATCAAGACAGGAGGCATGCATGCAATATTGATCGTGCTCGTTTTGGTAAGGAGAAATCAACATGCATTAATGCTTGGAAAGAGATGAGAACCTACGGTGATGCAAGGGGCCAAACGATCCGTGATTTATTTAGTCGGTCAACAACGTAAAGGACAGGGATTTATTTCTATTCTTGCCACTTCCATGTAAAAACAAAGTTTCTCAACGTGGCAAGACTTGGAGATTGATACGTGATATACTGTCGTTAAAGGACATAGGCTGGGGTCCACCTTCAATATTAGTCGGTTTGTTACATTAGATCTGCCGAGATGTAAAAGGCAGTTTAGATAGATAAGAGTTCCGGTTGCTTTGCACGTGGTAGTTTTTATTCCTTGTTGGTCAAGTTAGTAGTCAGCTACTATAAAGTCTAGCCGGTTAGTTTTGTAAAAGAGAGGTTATTTTATAAAATAGACACGATGTGTTTTCAAGGGTAGACACCTGTATCAAGTTTTAGAGGGATCTTTAGAAAACCTCTGTGTTGCGATTTCTTTGTAGAAATTGTTTTTGCACGTGAGTATCATCATCGAGATTGATTTTCTCATGCTGGGCCATAAGGTTCAAACCCTCTATTTCGTGCATATCGCGTGCGCGGGTGAGAGGCTACTGCTGCTGAAGGTGGAGTGTCGTGAAAGGTCGGGCCGCAACAACCGATCGGATCTCACTACGAGGTTCGGTCCTTATCATGAAATATGCTTATCTCGATGAGAAAAAGATATATCTTGTTATTATTACTGCTAACCTTTCAGAACATGAAGAAGAAAGATTATTGAAAATTTTGAAGAAGCACCGAGCTGTTATTGGTTATACTCTTGACGATCTTAAGGGCATTAGTCCCACTCTATGTCAGCACAAGATTAATATGGAACCTGATGCTAAAACCGTTGTTCATCACCTGCGATGTTTGAATCCTAAAATGAAAGAATTGGTAAGAACTGAAATACTATAGCTTCTGGAAGCAGGTATAATCTATCCATAGCTGATAGTAGATGGGTAAGTCCCGTTCATCGTGTCCCTAAGAAGGGAGGTATTACTCTTGTTCCTAACGATAAAAATGAACTTATTCTACAAAGAATTATCACTGGCTACAGAATGGTAATTGATTTTAGAAAATTAAATAAAGCAACTAGAAAAGATCATTACCCTTTTGCCTTTCATTGATCAAATGCTAGAAAGATTATCTAAGCACACACACTTCTGTTTCCTTGATGGATATTCTGTTTTTTCTCAAATACCTGTTTCACAACCTCATCAAGAGAAAACCACCTTTACTTGCCCTTCTGGAACGTATGCTTATAGACGCATGCCTTCTGGTTTATGCAATGCACATGCTACCTTTCAAAGATGTATGACTGCTATATTCTCTGACTTCTGTGAAAAGATTGTTGAGGTTTTCATGGATGATTTTTCCGTTTACGGAACTTACTTTGATGATTGCTTAAGCATCCTTGATCTAGTTTTATAGAGATGCGAGAAAACTAATCTTGTCTTGAATTGGGTGAAGTGCCACTTTATGGTTAATGAATGTATTTTCTTGGGACATAAAATTTCTAAACGAGGTATTGAGGTGGATAAAGCTAAAGTTGATGCAATTGAGAAAATGCCATGTCCTAAAGATATCAAAGGTATTCGTTGTTTCCTTGGTCATTCTGGTTTCTATAGGAGGTTTATTAAATACTTCTCTAAAATTTCTAGGCCTCCTAAAAAATCTTTTACAAAAGGATGTTCCGTTTGTTTTGATGATTATTGTGTAGAGGCCTTTGAGACACTTAAGAAAGCCTTAACTTCTGCACCTATTGTTCAACCACATGATTGGAACTTGCCTTCTGAAATTATGTGTGATGCTAGTGATTATATTTTTGGTGTTGTTCTAGGACAAAGAGTTGATAAAAATTTAAATGTTATCCATTATGCTAGTAAAACTCTAGACAGTGCTCAACGAAATTATGCTACCGCTGAAAAAGAATTTTTAGAAGTTGTGTTTGTTTGTGATAAATTCAGATCTTATATTGTTGATTCTAAAGTGATTGTTCACACTAATCATGCTGCTATAAAATATCTTATAAATAAGAAAGATGCTAAACCTAGACTCATTAGGTGGGTTCTCTTGTTACAAGAATTTGACTTACATATCACTGATAGAAAAGGATATGAGAACCCCGTAGCTGATAACTTGTCTAGACTAGAAAATATTCTCGATGACCCACTACCTATTGATGATAATTTTCCTGATGAGCAACTAGCTGCAATAAATGTTTCTCATAACACTCCTTGATATGCTGACTATGCTAATTATATTGTTGCAAAATATATACCACCTAGTTTCACATACCAATAAAAGAAAAAAAATCTTCTATTATTTAAGACATTACTTTTGAGATGACCCACATCTTTACAAAGAAGGAGTAGATGGTATTATTAGATGCTGTGTAGCTGAGCATGAACAGGAACAAAATCCTACAGAAATGTCACTCGAAAGCTTATGGAGGCCATCATGCGGGAGATGGAACTGCTCACAAGGTATTGCAATCTGGTTTTTATTGGCCTACTCTCTTCAAGGATTCCCGTAAGTTTTTTTTATCTTGTGATGAATGTCAAAGAATTTGTAATATTGGTAAGCGTCAGGAAATGCCTATGAATTATTCTCTTGATGTTGAACCATTTGATGTTTGGGGTTTTGATTACATGGGACCATTTCCTTCTTCTAATAGGTATACACATATTTTGGTTGTTGTTGCTTATGTTACTAAGTGGGTAGAAGCTATTCCAACTAGTAGTGCTGATCACAACACCTCTATTAAAATGCTTAGGGAAGTTATTTTCCCAACGTTTGGAGTCCCTAGATATTGAATGACCGACGGTGGTTCACATTTTATTCATGGTGATTTCCGTAAAATGCTTGCTAAGTATGACGTTAACCATAGAATTGCATCACACTATCATCCTCAGTCTAGTGGTCAAGTTGAACTAAGCAATAGAGAAATAAAATTAATTTTGCAGAAAACTGTCAATAGGTCCCGAAAGTGTTGGTCTAAGAAATTAGATGATGCACTTCGGGCTTACAGAACAGTTTATAAAAATCCTATGGGTATGTCTCCTTATAAAATGGTTTATGGAAAAGCTTGGCATTTGCCTCTTGAGTTAGAACATAAAGCACATTGGGCAATTAAATAACTCAACTATGATTTCAAACTTGCCGGTGAAAAGTGGTTATTTGATATTAGCTCACTGGATGAATGGAGAACCCAAGCTTATGAAAATGCGAAATTATTGAAAGAAAAGTTTAAGAGATGGCATGATAAAAGAATCCAAAAGCGTGAGTTCAAAGTGGGTGAATATGTCCTTTTGTACAACTCCCGTTTCAGATTCTTTGCAGGAAAGCTTCTTTCCAAATGGGAAGGTCCTTATGTTATCGAAGAAGTTTATCGTTCCGGAGCTATCAAAATAAATAATGCCAAAGGTACTAACCCGAAGGTTGTCAATGGGCAATGAATTAAACACTATATCTCAGGTACGCCTATTAATGTTGAAAGTAATATTATTCAAACCATGAAACCAGAGGAACACATAAAAGAAACCTTCCGGAACACTCCAGAATCGTGAAAAAGAGGAGGTACGTGATACGGTAAGTAAACAGATTTCGAAAAATCTGCAAAAATATTTTTTGTCAGTTTTGGAAAATAACAAAAATTAGGAAAATAAGAAACAACCAGTAAGGCAACCCAGGTGGGCACAAGACACCAGGGCGCGCCTGGCCAGGCGCACCCAGGTGGGTTGTGCCAACCTTGGATACCCTCCGGACTCGGTTTTTCTCCCGTTTGCTTGTTCCCCAAGATAAAAATTCTTTATATACCCCCAGACCTATTGACCACCGTATCACAGAGAAATCTTCTGTTTTCTTCTCTTGTTGTTTTCTGTCAGATCTGTCAAGCTAGGCATCATGTCTTCTTCCCTCTCCAACAACGTAGAAGAGGATGTCTGGTTGATGAAGATTGAATTGAAGAGAGAAGAGCCCGAAGAAACCTTCAAGAGGGACAAGAGCAAGGAAGCTGCTGGAGATCAAGCTCCAGTTGTGGAGCAGACCTTGCCCCCGGAGGAGGAAGAAGAAGATATCCTTCAACCATATTATGAATATCTCACTCCTACTAAGATTGAAGCCTTTAGGATCATTGAAACAGTTCATTTTCAAAACACATATTTCACCCGTGAAAATATTTTATTGCAAGAGCACATCATTGCCCTTTAGAGCGTCATCGGAAGATTGGAGTATCTTTTGAGCCTGAAGGACAAACCCGCTACTACATCATCACCACCACCTTCTACATCACCAAAGGAGACTTGAGTATCGGGTATGGGCACTCCCCCTGGCTTGTGCCAAGCTTGGAGAAGGTGCCCCGGTATCGTATCACCACCACTATCTTTTGCCTTTATTTATTTTAGTTCGATCCTTAGTTATCTTGTGCTTTAGTTGAATAAAATTTTAGTTTGACCTTTCTTTGAGTGTTTGCTTAGTGATCTATCTATCCTTGTAATCGTGTGCAAAATATATAATAAAGATTAGTTTGAGTTTTGTTTCTTCATGTTCAATAAGAAGAAAGGAAAATAAATGGAAAAGATCATATGCTAATCTTATGGTAAGTAATTACATCACATAAGGAAGAGTATAAGTAGTAAAATTTATTGGAGATTGACAAACATAGAATTGGTCAATGACGCAATTCGTGAAAGAATTAATAAGGGAAGAGAAGATTCACATGCAAATACACTATCTTGGACATCTTTTATGATTGTGAGCCCCCATCAAAATATTATGTGCCAAAATTGTTGACGTTGGACAAGGAAAACAACATAATGATTTATGCTTGTTCATATTCACATAGAAGTTATATTGTCATAGATACTTTAACATGTGGTGCTTGCCCCTATCTTTGGTAGCCAAAAAAAATCCGCACTAAGTAGAGATACTACTTGTGCATCCAAAAACCATTATACCCAAATATTGCTTTGAGGGTCCACCATACCTACCTATGGATTGAGTAAGATACTTTAAGTAAGTTGTCATCAGTGCAATAAGGCAATAAAAATTGCTTCTAAATGTGTTAGATCATTTAGTGTAAGAGAAAATTGAGCGTTGTACGAACTTGTGATGGCAAAATAATAAAGGAGTCAGACTGCATAATAAAGGTTGCTATCACAAGGGGCAATATAACGTGACGTTCTTTTGCACTAAGAGGTTGAGAATACAACCAAAAAACACATGTAAACCTTTTCTTCCCTCTGCAAAGGGCCTATCTTTTACTTTCATGTACTAACTTTTATGCAAGAGTCAAAGTATTCTTCCCTATTCCTTTTTATTTTCTCTTTTGCAAGCATCATGTGGTGAGGAAAGATCTAGACACATATATCCAGTTGAATATGGGTGGGCATGAGTTATTATTGCTGACATCACCCTTAAGGTGAATACGTTCAGAGGCAAAACTACAAGCCCCTATCTTCCCATGTGTCTTGTTGAAACTTTTTGCTCATGGGTATGCGGTGAGTGTTAGCAATCATAGATGATTATATGATGGTTGAGTATGGGTATGCGGTGAGTGTTCGCAATCAAGTTTGTTGGTTTTCAATAGAGCTTATGCTTTATACTTCGATGTTGTGGTGAATTGTTATTTGTTTATACAAAGTTTATGATAAAAGTTATGTGATAAAAGTTATGTGATAAAAGTTCTATGATAAAGTTTGTTGCTGCTATAATAATATACATGATGCTTCTATGTCCGTATTTTGTTTTTATCGAGACCTCTCTCTAAGCATGTGGACATGTTTTTTGATATCGTTTTTTTCGCTTGAGGACAAGTGAGGCCTAAGCTTGGGGGAGTTGATACGTCCATTTTGCATCATGTTTACATACTGTTATTTACTATGTTTATATGCATAATAACGCTTTTTTGAGTAATTCTAATGCCTTTTCTCTCGTAATATGCAATATTGATATAAAGAGGGAGAATACCGACAGCTGGAATTCTGGACCTGGAAAAGCTACGCTAGAGTTACCTATTCTGCACATCTCCAAATGAGCTGAAAATTTACGAAGAATTATTTTGGAATATATGAGGAATATTGTAGCAAATAACCACCAGCTGGGCACAACTCACTTGGGCGCACCAGGGAGCCCAGGGGCGCCCTGGTGGGTTGTGCCCTCCGCGGCCCACCTCCGGTGCCCCTCTTCTGGTATATAAGTCATTTTGACCTAGAAAAAAAAAGAGGAGATGACTTTCGGGACGAAGCGCCACCGCCTCAAGGCGGAATTTGGGCAGAGTACTTTTGCCCTGATAACCCACAAGTATAGGGGATAAGTTGTTGCCTCTTTTGATAAGTAAGAGTGTCGAACCCAACGAGGAGCTAAAGGTAGAACAAATATTTCCCTCAAGTTCTATCGACCAATGATACGACTCTATGCATGCTTAACGTTTGCTTTACCAAGAACAAGTATGAAACTAGAAGTACTTTGTAGGTGTTGTAGGATAGGTTTGCAAGATAATAAAGAGCACGTAAGTAAAAACTAGGGGTTGTTTAGATAAGGAAACAACTAAGTTAGTTTTAGTAGAGATCTTTTTGTCACAAAAAAGTTATTTGTCCCGAGGCAATCGATAACTAGACCGGTAATCATTATTGCAATTTTATATGAGGGAGAGGCATAAGCTAACATACTTTCTCTCCTTGGATCATATGCACTTATGATTGGAACTCTAGCAAACATCCGTAACTACTAAAGATCATTAAGATAAAACCCAACCATAGCATTATAAGGTATCAAGTCCTCTTTACTCCCATACGCAAACAACCTACTTACTTGGGTCTGTGCTTCTGTCACTCACGCCACCCACCATAAGCAAATCATGAACATATTGCAAACCCTACAGCGGGGATCTCTCATGCTTGCGCGACACGGAGAGCACCATAGGACATCACCAATAATAAAACAAACAATAGAAACCAATCACGATCATCAATCAACCCATAGGACAAAACAGATCTACTCAAACATCATAGGATAGCCATACATCATTGGAAAATAATATATAGCGTTGAGCACCATGTTTAAGTAGAGATTACAGCAGGGAGAAGGGGTGTTACACCGCTGCATAGAGGGAGAGAGAGAGTTGGTGATGACGGCGGGAATTTTTTGGTGTAGATCGCCGTCACGATGATGGCCCTGACGGCGTTCCGGCACCACCGGGAGAGAGGGGGAGAGAGCCCCCCTCCTTCTTCTTCCCTGACCTCCCCACTACATGGGAGGAGGGTTTCCCCTATGGTCCTTGGCCTCCATGGCAACAGAGGGGCGAGGGCCCCTCCGAGATTGGGTCTCTCTCTCTGTTTCCTTCTGTTTTTGTGCCTCAAATTCTAGCCTTTCACCGTTTCTTAAATTCCCGGAGATCCGTAACTCCGATTGGGCTGAAATTTTAACACGATTTTTATCCGGATGTTAGGTTTCTTGCGGCGAAAGAAGGGCACCAACCGCCATACAGGGTGGCCAGAAGGGTACAGGGCGCGCCCTACCCCTTGGGGGGCGCCCCCTGCCTTGTGGCCCCTCGGGCATCGTATCACGTTGATTCCAATTCCCAAAATTCACATTTATTCTAAAAAAATATCTGTTAGTTTTTTTTATCGCGTTTGGACTTTGTTTGATATCGATTTTCTGTGAAACAAAAACATGCGAGAAATAGGAACTGGCACTGGGCACTGGATCAATATGTTAGTCCAAAAAAATATATAAAAAGTTACCAAAAGTATATGAAAGTTGTAGAGTATTGACAGGAAACAATCAAAAAATTATAGATACGATGGAGAAGTATCATGCCCTCCGATGGAGCGATTCCGCCGAGGGAACTTCCCTCCTAGAGGGGGAAATCATCATCATTAGCAGCACCAACAACTCTCCCATCTTGGGGAGGGCTATCTTCATCAACATCTTCAACAACACCATCCCCTCTCAAACCCTAGTTCATCTCTTGTATTCATTCTTTGCACCGGAACCTTAGGTTGGTGCTTGTGGGTGACTAGTAGTGTTGATTACATCTTGTAGTTGATTACTATATGGTTTATTTGGTGGAAGATTGCATGTTCAGATCCATTATGCTATTTAATACCCCTCTGATACTGAGCATGATTATCATTTGTGAGTAGTTACTTTTGTTCTTGAGGTCACGGGAGAAATCTTGTTGCAAGTAATCATGTGAACTTGATATGTGTTCGGTATTTTGATGGTATGTATGTTTTGATTCCCTTAGTGGTGTCATGTTAACGTCGACTACATGATACTTCACCATATTTGGGACTAAGAGAATGCATTGTGGAGTAGTTATTAGATGATGGATTGCTAGAGTGACAGAAGCTTAAACCCTAGTTTATACGCTATTCCGTAAGGGACCGATTTGGATCCAAAAGTTTAATGCTATGGTTAGATTTTATCTTAATACTTTTCTCGTAGTTGCGGATGCTTGCGAGGGGGTTAACCATAAGTAGGAGGCTTGTTCAAGTAAGAACAATACCTAAGCACCGGTCCACCCACATATCAAATTATCAAAATAGCGAACACAAATCGAACCAACATCATGAAAGTGACTAGATGGAGTTCCCGTGTACGCTCAAGAATGATTTGCTTATTATAGGAAACTGTCTTGGCCCGTCCTTTGCCAAAAAAGGATTGGGCTACCTTGTTGCACTTTATTTACTGTTACCGTTACTTGTTCGTTACAAAATATCTTGCTATCAAACTATTTGTCACCAGCAATTTCAGTGCTTGCAGAGAATTACCTTGCTGAAAACCACTTGTCATTTCCTTCTGCTCCTTTTTGGGTTTGACACTCTTACTTATCGAAAGGACTACGATTGATCCCCTATACTTGTGGGTCATCAGGCATGCATCCATAGAAAGCACGAGGGTGTTCCGTACGACTACAACTAGTCGTTTGAGCGCACGTATAAGGCAACAACACCTCCATTTTGTCGACGTCTGGGATTGATGAGGTGTTTTCTAACTTATTATTTTCTTTATAATTATTGTTACTTACCTATGAAACTCTGTAGTCAATAATTCTCTTTAGAAACTATGTTTTCTTTTACTTCTCTTTGCCGGTTGGATATATGAACTCCGTTCGTATACCGAATCGATGGATTCATTTCGTGTGTTAATTTCGTAGGGGCTTGAACCTTATGTGCTGACATGTACGGTATGATGCCACCCGTATAAAAGATCCACACAAGTCACATGGTTGCTTCAACTTGATATCAACAAGTGCCTGGTAATGTTTTCCAATATGAACCTCGCTGAAACAAAAGTCTTTTAAAATCGAGTTTCTCACCTTAAGTAAGTATCTCCTTTTTAATTAGGCACCTAGGAGCTGCACACTTGTGTATATCTTGTCTCACATGCACTTAATCCAAACCTAGGAGTTCATGAGCTTCTAGACTTATTTTGTTGACTTAAGCGAGGTGCTTAGGTAGATGAACCGATCTTTGTGAGGCATATTTTATCACTTGTGTTGGTAATCCTTTGTGCTACAAAAATAATGAAAATCCTAAAAAGTACAAAATTCTTTATTTTTCTTTTTAGCTTCTTTCTAGCAGTTTCTATTGGAACGCAACCGTCGGACCACAATAAGGAGATCAATTGAAGCAAGGTCCATGTCTATTAGAAGAGAGGTAAGATGCGCCTCAACGGTACAAGTGTCTAACCCTTTGCTTGATTTAGCTTAGGGGAGGTAACCACTTCTCACACTCTCTTTTAATAACTGCACTTTATTTTCACTTTCGTAGTTTTCCCTAGTTCGGTTCTCAGCGTGGGAAGGTTACTTTTGCATGTGTAGTGTCTTGTGCAATGCTCTTCATCATATGGGTTGTGTGCATTTAGTGTGTCCTGCTGTTTTGACATGCTTGCTTTGCACTTGTTTGACTTGGCTTGTGGGAATCTTGTTATCTTCTGAAAAATGTTGGCATGTTGAAAGCACAAGTGCTCCTTGGGTGATTTTGGTAATTAATGTCAACATATCTCTTGTTGGACTAATACTTCTATCTAGTATATTTCAAATAAGTTTGATACGTCTCCAACATATCTATAATTTTTGATGAATTCATGCCATGTTTATAATATTTTTACCTGATTTTGGAATGATTTGGTAGAACTAACCCGGACTGACGCTGTTTTCAGCAGAACTATCGTGGTGTTGTTTTTGTGCAGAAATAAAAGTTCTCGGAATGCGCTGAAAATCAACGGAGATTTTTTCTGGAAAATATAAAAAATACTTGAACGAAAAGTTATCAGAGGAGAGTCCCGTGGGCCCCATGAGGGTGGAGGGTTCTCCCACCCTCCTGGGCGCGCCCCTGTGCCTCGTGGACTCTCCGTGGGGCCCCCTAACTTGTTGTCGACGCCAACCTCTCCTATAAATCCCCAAACCTCCAGAAAATAACCTAGATCGGGAGTTCCGCCGCTGCAAGCCTCTGTAGCCACCAAAAACCAATCGGGACCCTGTTCCGGCACCCTGCCGGAGGGGGGATCCATCACCGGCGGCCATCTTCACAATCCCGGCACTCTCCATGACGAGGAGGGAGTAGTTCACCCTCGGGGCTGAGGGTATGTACCAGTAGCTATGTGTTTGATCTCTCTCTCACTTGTGTTCTTGATTTGTCACGATCTTGATGTACCGCGAGCTTTGCTACTATAGTTGGATCTTATGATGTTTCTCCCCCTCTACTTTCTTGTAATGGACTGGGTATTCCCTTTAAAGTTATCTTATCAGATTGAGTCTTTAAGGACTTGAGAACACTTGATGTATGTCTTGTGTAGGATACCCATGGTGACAATGGGGTATCCTATTGATTCACTTGATGTATGTTTTGGTGATCAACTTGCGGGTTCCGTGACCTTGGGAATCTATGCATAGGGGTTGGCACACGTTTTCGTCTTGACTCTCCGGTAGAAACTTTGGGGCACTCTTTGAAGTTCTTTGTGTTGGTTGAATAGATGAATTTGAGATTGTGTGATGCATATCATATAATCATACCCACGGATACTTGTGGTGACATTGGAGTATCTAGGTGACACTAGGGTTTTAGTTGATGTGTGTCTTAAGGTGTTATTTTACTATGAACTCTAGGGCTGTTAGTGACACTTATAGGAATAACCCAATGGATTGATCGGAAAGAATAACTTTGAGGTGGTTTCGTACCCTACAATAATCTCTTCGTTTGTTCTCCACTATTAGTTACTTTGGAGTGACTCTTTGTTGCATGTTGAGGGATAGTTATATGATCCACTTATGTTATTATTGTTGAGAGAACTTGCACTAGTGAAAGTATGAACCCTAGGCTTGTTTCGAAGCATTGCAATACCATTTTCGCTCACTTTTATTACTTGTTACCTGTCTGTTTTTATATTTTCAGATTACAAAAACCTATTGCTACCTCTTCAGCACTGCGTTGGATTTCCCCGAAGAGGAGAGGATGATGCAGCAAAGTAGCGCAAGTATTTCCCTTAGTTTTTGAGAACCAAGGTATCAATCCAGTAGGAGGCTACACACGAGTCCCTCGTACCTGCACAAAACAATAGCTCCTCGCAACCAACACGATTAGGGGTTGTCAATCCCTTCACGGTCACTTACGAGAGTGAGATCTGATAGAGATGATAAATAATATTTTTGGTATTTTTGATATAGAGATCCAAAGTGTAAAGTAAAAGGCAAAGTAAAAACAAAGCAAGTATTAAAGTGATGGAGATTGAAATGATGAAAATAGACCTGTGGGCCATAGGTTTCACTAGTGGCTTCTCTCAAGAGCATAAGTATTCTATGGTGGGTGAACAAATTACTGTTGAGGAATTGACAGAATTGAGCATAGTTATGAGAATATCTAGGTATGATCATGTATATAGGCATCACGTTCGAGACAAATAGACCGACTCCTGCCTGCATCTACTACTATTACTCCACTCATCGACCGCTATCCAGCATGCATCTAGAGTATTAAGTTAAAAACAGAATAACGCCTTAAGCAAGATGACATGATGTAGAGAGATAAATTCATGCAATATGATAAAAACCCCATCTTGTTATCCTCGATTGCAACAATACAATACGTGCCTTGCTGCCCCTTCTGTCACTGGGAAAGGACACCGCAAGATTGAACCCAAAGCTAAGCACTTCTCCCATTGCAAGAACTACCAATCTAGTTGGCCAAACCACACGGATAATTCGATGAGACTTGCAAAGATAACCAATCATACATAAAAGAATTCAGAGAAGATTCAAATATTGTTCATAGATAAACTTGATCATAAACCCACAATTCATCGGTCTCAACAAACACACCGCAAAAAACAAGATTACATCGAATATATCTCCACGAGAGAGGGGAGAACATTGTATTGAGATCCAAAAGAGAGAAGAAGCCATCTAGCTACTAGCTATGGCCCGAAGGTCTCAAGTAAACTACTCACACTTCATCGGAGGGGCTATGATGATGATGTAGAAGCCCTCCGTGGTGGATGCCCCCTCGTGAGCTCGAACAGGCCCCAAGATGGGATCTAGTGGATACAGGAAGTTGCAGCGATGGAATTAGGTTTTTGGCTCCTGTTCTGATTGTTTGGGGGTACATAGGTATATATAGGAGGAAGGAGTACGTCGGTGGAGCAACAGGGGGCCCACGAGGCAGGGGGCGCGCCCTAGGGGGGGCCCCACCCTCGTGACCGCCTCTGTTACTTCTTGGAGTAGGGTCAAAGTCTCCTGGATCACGTTCGGTGAGAAAATCACGTTCCCAAAGGTTTCATTCCGTTTGGACTCCGTTTGATATTCCGTTTCTTTGAAACACTAAAATAGGCAAAAAAACAACAATTCTGGGCTGGGCCTCCGGTTAATAGGCTAGTCCCAAAAATAATATAAAAGTGGAAAATAAAGCCCAATATAGTCCAAAACAGTAGATAAAGTAGCATGGAGCAATCAAAAATTGTAGATACTTTGGAGACGTATCACCTATATCTACCATCCATATTACACTTGTATCATCATCTCTTCGCCGAACTAGTGCACCTATACAATTTACCATTGTATTGGGTGTGTTGGGGACACAAGAGACTCTTTTTTATTTGGTTGCAGGGTTGTTTGAGAGAGACTATCTTCATCCTACGCCTCCCACGGATTGATAAACCTTAGGCCATCCACTTGAGGGAAATTTGCTACTATCCTACAGACCTCTGCACTTGGAGGCCCAACAATGTCTACAAGAAGGTTGCGTAGTGGACATCAAGCTCTTTCCTGGCGCCGTTGCCGGGGAGCTTAGTGCTTGAAGGTATATCCTTAGATCTTGCAATTGAATCTTTTAGTTTCTTGTTTTATCACTAGTTGACTCTATAGAATAAAACTACAAAAAAATTGGAATTGTGGGTGCCTCATATGCTTCATCTTTTTAATATCTTTCGTGAAAATAAGGATTCCGATAGTTGTGCCAAAGTGTTAGAAGAGGAATGTATTAAAATGTCACTAAATCTTTGAATGATGATCATGATTGCAATGTTGTTAGTGTGAATTCCTTGAATATCCATGATGCTAATGATATGCAAAGCTACAAGCTTGGGGATGCTATGTTTGAAGAATATGATATTTTTAGTCTCCCAAGTTTTGATGAGAATATTTATTTTGATGAAAGCATGCCTCCTATTTATGATGATTATATTGATGAAAGCGGGTTTGGAAGAGTGTCAACTTTAGGAAGTAATGAACCCACTATTTTGGAGGGTTTTGAATCTTATTGTGGTAATTATGAAAGTGGATTTGGAGAGGTCGTGACTTTATTTAGTGATGAATCCACTATTTCGGAAGAGGTTCCAATTGATTATGAGAACAAAGTTGCTATCTATGATGATTATTGTGATGACATGTATGCTATAAAGAATAATAATAACCATGAAACTTGTCATCATGATTTTAATTTTCAATTGGATTATGCCTCACATGATAGTTATTTTGTTGAGTTTGCTCCCACTACTATTCATGAGCAGAAATTTGCTTATGTGGAGAGTAATAAATTTTTTATGCTTGTGCATAATGAAAATAATGCTTTATGTGATAGTTACATTGTTGAATTCATTCATGATGCTACTGAAAATTATTATGAGGGAGGAACATATGCTTGTAGGAGTTGCAATAATATCAAGTTTCCTCTCTATGTGTTGAAAATCTTGAAGCTATGCTTGTTTTGCTTTCCTATGCTAGTTGATTCTTGTTCCCATAAGTTGTTTGCAAACAAAATCCCTATGCATAGGAAGTGGGTTAGACTTAAATGTGCTAGTCATATTCTTCATGATGCTCCCATTATGTTTCAATTCTTATCTTTTGGGTGAGCATCATTGAAATCATCATGCCAAGCTGAAAAGGCATTAAAGAAAAGCGCTTGTTGGGAGGCAACACAATATTTATCCTTACTGTTTTTGTGTGTCCACATGATTAAGCTACTGTATTAATCATGTTTTATAGCTTTTGTTTCAATAAAGTTCCAAGTAAAACCTTTGGGAAGACTTGGGTGAAAGTTAATTTGATCTTGCTATAAAAAAACAGAAACTTTGCGCTCACGAGATTAGCTGTCATTTTTTTACAGAAGAGTAATTTTGAGTTGTAACATCCCAAAATTCTAAATTTTGGAATGTTATAAACAAATAGATAGTTTTGATTGATTGTTTGATTGATTGACTGAAAGTGAGTGAATTCGAAACTTTTTTGAAAGTTAAATGAGAGGGAATAAAAGGACTTTCCCAAACTTTCATTTTCTTTCTGATCTTCATGAATTCAAATTCTTTTCCAATACAAAACCCTTGAGCGAAGATGATATGACTTATTCCGTTTAATTAAATGAAAGGGTATTTGAAAATATTTGAATTTCATTTGGAAATATTTCAATTCATAAACTTCATGCAACTCAATGATTTTCACGAGCGAAGATAAAATGACTTCTTCAAATCATATGAAATATGAGTTGGGAGTTTCAAAGAATTAAATTCAAAGTTCTTTTGAATTTATTTTCAATTTGGAGTTATTTGAGTTTTATTCAAATTATTTTTCTCCAAAAATCAAATATATGGAAAATAGGGTAACATGATTCCCTACATCAGAAAATTGGAGAGAAATAAATTTGAATTAATTTTGGTATTTTAAAAATGATTTTTACTGGATTTTTCTAGAGCAGAAGCACTCTTTGTTTTATTTGAATTTGTGTGTATTTTATTTAAAGCTAGATTAATGTTCATCTTGTAGAAAAACTTTTTCTAAATTTTTTGATATATTATATGCCTATATAATATATTTTATTTTCGCTTGTTCTTAGTTTGTTTATGCGTGTTTAAAAAAACTTCTCCGCCGACCGGGCGGCCCAGCTCTGCCACGCCAAGGCCCAGCCCAAAGACGCCATCGCCATCGACCCGGGCGGAGTCCCGCCTCGAAACACGCCGGCGTCGCCGTGTCCGCCCGCCTCCTCCTTGCCCTTCGCCCACGCCCGATCGCCACCCCTCCTGCCCTTTAAAAGGCCGCCCAGGACCCTCTCCTCTTCCGCACCACCGCCCGCCGCCGGATCTCGCCTCGCCCTGGCAAGATCCGCCGCCGCCCAGCAGCGCCACCGCCGCGTTCCGCCCGCCTCCACCGTTGGACGTGCCTCCGCGCCGCCCCTCCCCGTCTACTCCGCCGCCGCCGACGACCACCGGAGTCGCCTCCCCATCGAGAGCCGCCTCGCCGCCGCACATCGCCGAGAACCGCCGCCGTCGTCGGTTTATTCACCCGAGCCGGTAAAATCAATAAAACCGCTCGGTTTTCTTATATTTGATCGGTTTTATATTAGTAGAACGGTTTTATTATTTAGTTAAGTTAGTTAGTGGGCGTTCGCTAATTAGGCTCTGGAGCGAACGGTTTTCGTTCGTTAGCGTTCGGTAGCGAACGTTCGTTCGGTATAGTTTTTCTTTTTATTTTATTTTTCTGCCAGGGACCTAGATGTAGTTGTTTTACTTTACAATTTAGTCCCCGTTCTTCAGACGATCACAACTTTTACACCGTTTATCCAAATCCAACGAAACCAATGCCCACTTCTTCGTTATGAACTCCTCTATCTAGTAATCCAACTCAAACATGTTTTTGGAAAGTTTAAAATTTGAATTAGACCAGATTTGAATTTGAACTTCGTTTGATCATAACTTGAGTTTTATAACTCCGATTTAATTGATTCTTTTTGCAAATCGAAGCGCTTGACCTAAACTTTCTGATAAGATAAAATTCACACAATTTTGGTACTGTTAGAAATTGTTTACTATTGCAAGAGTTATTTGCTTGGTTTTGATGTTTTTTTTGAATTGTTTTCTTCGTTCTCTCCGATCTTTTGAGTGATTGCTTATGTGTGGTTACTATTGCTTGCTTACGATAGATTGACCGGAGTGTGACGAGTAGAACTATCAAGAGTTTTGAGTGCGAATCATCTTCATCAACAGTACAGTAAGTAACACTTTGATCATACCTTTTCTAATACCCAGTTTTATTGCATTAGATCAATCCTCAAACATTGCATGATTAGGATCTAATTAAATTGTGGGATGAGAAGTAGATTGAGGTAGTACCTATTACCTGTTTTATTATCAAACCCTTGGGAGTTACTTCTACGTTTGCTTATTTTTGCCATGCTATGCAAGTAGACGTGGATTGGGTGAGTGATTTTCCATGACAAATATGATATTGTTAATTAATGGTTTATTTAAGGTGGCAACATTAATAGACATCTAGGTGGATTGAGGTACCTGGTTATTCTAGGACTTGCCTGTTTTTTTGGACCGCCACCCAGGCCCAAAGGGATCATGAGATTATTCATATTAGAAACTTCCGTGTGCAGCCACAAGCCATTATGGGCTCTGGAATAGTTGATTAAGTTGTGCGAACTCTTACGGGTAGACTAGCAGATGTAGGGGAAAGTAGGTGTACCGGTCTACCCTTCGTAAGGTGCTAGCGCTTCTGAAAGACTGTGTCTCGGTCATCCGTTTCTCAAACATCATGTAGTGCGAGAAATCCAACGGAGGCGATCGAGTCTTGTGCGGAAAAGTGCGCAAACCTCTGCAGAGTGTATAAACTAACCATGGTTAGCCGTGTCCCCGGTTATGGACGTTTTGAGTATTTAGTACTTGGATTTTCCTGTGAATCTCATCATGTTACTTTAAATTAATATTGTTGGGTTTTAATGATGATGATTAATTGGGATTGAGAATGCTGTCAACCATTCTCAATGTTTAACCACCACCATGATAGTTAAATAAATTTATTCCTTTGCAGTAGGGAAAAATTGGCTTTTCGCAAAAACATTATAACCATAGAGCCTCCACCAGCCAAATATGCATGTAGTGATAGCCTTTATTCATCATTGCTCTATGGTGTGAATTTGCGAGTACATTCAATGTACTGACCCTTTGTGGCTGCAACGTCTCATGTTGCAGGATCTTACGACGAGTAAGCGATACATTAGGGTTGCGATTTCTACACTCAACTTTGCCGTTGGTGTTGATGGGAATCCACAACCTTGTTACTTCTGCTATTTTGGATTGAGGTAATAGTATTTACGTTACTTTATACATGTGATTTACCTCTGTTATAAATCCTTGAGTACTGTGTGTGTCAGCATACCGATCCAGGGATGACGCTTAAGCACGCGTCGGGTCGCTACAAGATGGTATCAGAGCACATGTTGACTGTAGGACGTGACCCTAGAAACTGGCAAGCCCATAGGAAGGATTTTCTCTAAAACTTTCTTTTTCAAAAAGATCTTTTACCTCTCTTCTCTTCTGAGCTTATTCAAATATTCCCTTTTAGTGAGACCATACTCCTTTCCCTTTTGACCACTCAAAGATTTGACTGATGAGACCACTCCAAGGAGTACAAGATATCAGGACAACCATGACCACTACGGAATGAAGGAGATTTTACCGTGCATCTAAATAATGGAAACTACAACGATTGAAGACTCCGAAGACTAGGAGAATTTGAGAGATATGAAGAATTTCCAGATTTAGTATGACCTAGGAAGGCTACACTTATGGAACTTGTCAGACTATGGAAGCTGTCAATACCCAAGATCAAGGTGTATCGGAGAAAGACCGGAACATGGAGCATTAGAACTCAAAGTTTTGTCAAGAAAACCCTAAGACATGAGATATCAATTAGGGAATGAAAGCTCATGGCAGTAACATGGGCATAGACATGGCTAACCATGGTGTTATTGCCCGCCTATGCTATTGTCACCATGCGGAGCTAAGCGTGCAGATGCATGGAAGAATTGGATGGTAGAAGGCTGAAGGAGCACCTGCCAGCAAGAGATCAAGTTTTAACCTTAGCTGGTGTATCGCTAGGATCCGGAGTATTACATCAAGAAGTTTAAGATGGACCTGCAGGAAGCCGTATTTGATCAGGAAGTATGTCGTGAAGAACTCAGGACCCAGAAGCTGAAGTAGCCAAGCTGGAGAAGCAAAACCCCGAGGTACCAGAGATTCGTCATGAACTGAAGGACAGTAGGATCATGGTCCATGTCGAGGTTGATAAAACCCAGAAGTTTGGAACGCAACTCCAGAATATTAAAGGACGTCACGAGAGACTTTGCGACAACAGAGATGATCTGGCAAAAGAACTTGAGAAGGACAAGCATGATCGGAAGAAGCCATCGGAGACATGAACAAGACTTGAAGAGTTTGACGACATTGACCTTTAGAAGACCAAACCCCAGTTATATACTTACGTTAGATGCGATGATTGTGAGCTGTCATTTGTTTGATGTTTTTTCCGACAGCCACAAATAAAATCTGTCTTTTCAAAACTATTGTTTGTATTGTGTGTATCCCTCTCTATCTCTCCTATCCCACCCCAGTACCCTTGGACCCAATACAGGATGAATGGAGATGAGCTTGTATTTTCTGGACCGATGAGTCATTTGGAGACATACGATGGATTTAGAACATGGAAGATCATATGAAGAATAACACTATAACTGGAAAGTATATGGCCCAGCATGCTCTACAGTGCTTTGTAAGAGGTGCCACTACCTGGTAGAAGATGTACCAAACCATCAATGGATGGCAAGGAGTAACCGTTTGGGAAGAATTTAAGTTGACTCTGCTAAAGTCTCGGCTTGTGTCCTAGAAGTTGAAGCCTTATGGAAATGATATGGAGAAAGTGCATGCAAGCTTTGTGGAGAGAGAGGACACAACCATAAAGAACACCAGGATGAATACCCTCATAAGTGGGGGATTACCAAAGGAGTTAGCCGAGGATATTAGGGAACTTCAGTTGGAGATTGTTCCTAGAAGCTTTGTTGCAGCAATGGAAGTTCGGTCTACATTGTTGGGAAAAATTCGTGAAGCTCAAAAGGATGACAAAGAGATTGCTGAGATAAAGGAAAAAAATGAGCAAAGGAAAGGCCAAAGGTTTTCGTAAGGATGAGCATGACACCTTATGGTTTGAGGATAGTGTACATGTACCCAATAATGCAGAGATCAGGAAGTTAATACTTGAGGAGGCTCATGACTCACCATACTCGATTCGCCCTGGAAACACCAAAGATGTATTTTTGGATTTGAAGGAGTGTTTCTGGTGGACTGGTATGAAGAAGGATATTGCGGAGTATGTAGTCGTAGGTGATGTATGCCAGAGAGAGTAAGAGTAGAGCATCAGAAGCCAGCAGGATTAATACAGCCTATGCCAATACCGGAATGGAAGTGGGATAAGCTTGACATGGACTTCATTATCGGATTTCCCAGAACCTGATCGGGATATGATTCTATCTGGGTAGTAGTTGATTCGCTTGACCAAAGTGGCTCACTTTATCCTAGTGAAACCACCTATACAAGTGAGAAGTTGGCCAAGGTATATTTAACCAGGATCGTATGTATGCATGGAGTTACGAGGACCATCGTATCAGATAGAGGAACACAGTTTACCACAAAGTTTTGGAATCAACTGCACCAGACTTTGGGTACTAGGCTAGAGTTCAGTACAACCTTTCATTCACAGACAGATGGACAGATCGAGAGAGTCAATCAGATTCTGGAGGACATGTTGAGAGCGTGTGCGCTAGATTATGGATCTAGTAGGGATGATAATCTGCCTTACGCGGAGTTCTCATACAACAACAGTTACCAAGACAGTTTGAAGATGGCCCCTTTTGAAGCTTTGTATGGGAGTAGGAGCCAGACACCGTTGATATGGGATGAAGTTGGAGACCGTCAGTTGTTTGGACCAAATGTGATCAAGGAGTCAGAAGAGAATGTTAAGTTGATTCGAGATAGATCAAGGTAGCTCACCCAGTGTAAGAGTTATGCGACTAAAAAAACGCAAGGAGGTAGTCTATGAAATTGGAGACAAAGCATGTCTTCGTGTGTCCCCTCTGCGAGGAGTTAAACAATTTGGAGTTAAGGGAAAGTTAGCCCCAAGATTTGTAGGACCATACGAGTTTCGGAGCGTATGGGAGAAGTGGCCTACAAGTTGGAATTACCCGAAGGACTGTCAGGAGTTCATGATGTGTTTCACGTTTCCCAGTTGAAGAAGTGCCATGCAGAGATGGCCAATATTCCCCTGTAAGGACGCTTGACCCTGGAAAGGATAATGATGTTCCACAAAGTGGAGTATGGACTTCATAAGTATAAGTTTTTATCTCGGTATGTGGGATATCCCACTAGGATGAAGAGATGGATTACTATTGGATATAAAGGAGGTATGATGTTGGAAATATGGATCAATGGAAATTCCATGATGAGTCTGAGTAATCATGTCCTAGTTTGGTGCCAATAGAAGGAAGGAAGACAGTACAATTGGATGGATTTAAGAATACTAGGAAGTTGGAAGTTGGAATAATGATCAGAAGCCCGAGGATAAGTTCAAGGCCTTCAAGTGATGAGATGGGCCATAACCCACAGGCCCAGGACTTGCCAAGAAGCAAGCACATTCTTGCTGAAGGAAACCCTGGAAGAAGTTACGATTTTTATCAACCGACGATTCTATAGGAGTTTACGCAAAACCTGAGAGTTGTTAAGGAACGATAGATGTTTGTTTGGCTTGCAGAATCAATGGATTTATCAGAACTTGGTTCATCGACAAGAGAAATTCTGCAATGCTTGTGAGGATGACCGAGTGTTAGAATGCGAGATTCACTAAACCGTAAACAAGGTAATGATTTGGGTGCGGGATGGATTGATCACCATACCGACTTACTCTTATTATTCGCTTTGCTATATGGGATGGTAAATCTGAGTGACTTAACTATAGTAGAGAGACGACGACCAAAACCCTGTTTAAACCTTAGAATGGTATAAGAATTTTTTCCCTTGTATAAGGCAGCTTTTGCCAACCGTAGGTTATACGGTGAGGTGCAACCCAGACCCATTTCCTACAGGACAAACCATAAATTGTTGACCACCATGATATATCAATAGTTGTTTAGTATTGGCGCCAGACCTATCAGCTATGAAGACCCAATCTCGGAATAACCTTACCAAGAGGAAAGGACAAAAGAATTGAGGAAAAGGTTATGCCACTACCGGAAGAGCCCAGAGAAGTAATTATCCAGAGGATCTGAGAAGATCGACACTGCCAAGAATAAGGATGGAGTATATGAGTTTATGAAGGAACTTTAACCATGCTTCTAAGGGTGGTAGCACCCCAGACCCCTGTGACGATCGATGGATTTTAGAAGACCCCCAAACCTAACCCATTTCTTTCCAGCCTCTCAGAATCTCGAGGACGAGATTCATTTTAAGGGTGGTAGGTTTGTAACATCCCAAAATTCTAAATTTTGGAATGTTATAAACAAATAGATAGTTTTGATTGATTGTTTGATTGATTGGTGAAAGTGAGTGAATTCGAAACTTTTTGAAAGTTAAATGAGAGGGAATAAAAGGACTTTCCCAAACTTTCATTTTCTTTCTGATCTTCATGAATTCAAATTCTTTTCAAATACAAAACCCTTGAGCGAAGATGATATGACTTCTTCCATTTAATTAAATGAAAGGGTATTTGAAAATATTTGAATTTCATTTGGAAATATTTCAATTCATAAACTTCATGCAACTCAATGATTTTCACGAGCGAAGATAAAATGACTTCTCCAAAACATATGAAATATGAGTTGGGAGTTTCAAAGAATTAAATTCAAAGTTCTTTTGAATTTATTTTCAACTTGGAGTTATTTGAGTTTTATTCAAATTATTTTTCTCCAAAAATAAAATATATGGAAAATAGGGTAACATGATTCCCTACATCAGAAAATTGGAGAGAAATAAATTTGAATTAATTTTGGTATTTTAAAAATGATTTTTACTGGATTTTTCTAGAGCAGAAGCACTCTTTGTTTTATTTGAATTTGTGTGTATTTTATTTAAAGCTAGATTAATGTTCATCTTGTAGAAAAACTTTTTCTAAATTTTTTGATATATTATATGCCTATATAATATATTTTATTTTCGTTTGTTCTTAGTTTGTTTGTCTGTGTTTAAAAAAAAACTTCTCCCGCCGACTGGGCCGGCCCAGCTCCTGCCACGCCAAGGCCCAGCCCAGCACGCCATCGCCATCGACCCCGGGCGGAGTCCCGCCCGAGCACGCCGGCCGTCGCCGCCGTGTCCGCCCGGCCTCCTCCTCCTTGCCTCGCCTCATGATCGCCACCCCTCCTCCGCCCTTTAAAAGGCCGCCCGGGACCCTCCTGCTTTCTGCGCTTCGCGCCCGCACCGCCGCGGATCTCGCCTCGCCGTCGGCAAGATCCGCCGCCTCGCCCAGCGCGCTTTGCTGCGTTGCCGCCGCCTCCACCACCGTTGACGCCCACTCGCGCCGCCCCTCACCGTCTACTCCGCCGCCGCCGCCGACCACCCGAGTCGCCTCCCCATCGAGAGCCGCCTCGCCGCCGCCCTCGCCGCCGCACTTCGCCGGGAACTGCCGCCGCCGTCGGTTTATTCACTCGAGCCGGTAAAATCAATAAAACCGCCCGGTTTTCTTATATTTGATCGGTTTTATATTAATAGAACGGTTTTATTATTTAGTTAAGTTAGTTAGTGGGCGTTCGCTAGTTAGGCTCTGGAGCGAACGGTTTTCGTTCGTTAGCGTTTCGTAGCGTAACGCTCGCTCGTATAGTTTTTCTTTTTATTTTATTTTTCTGCCAGGGACCTAGATGTAGTTGTTTTACTTTACAGTTTAGTCCCTGTTCTTCAGACGATCACAACTTTTACACCCTTTATCCAAATCCAACAAAACCAACGCCCACTTCTTCGTTATGATCTCCTCTATCCAGTAATCCAACTCAAACATGTTTTTGGAAAGTTTAAAATTTGAATTAGACCAGATTTGAATTTGAACTTCGTTTGATCATAACTTGAGTTTTATAACTCCGATTTAATTGATTCTTTTTGCAAATCGAAGCTCTTAACCTAAACTTTCTGATAAGACCAAGTTCACACAATTTGGGTACTGTTAGAAATTGTTTACTATTGCAAGAGTTATTTGCTTGGTTTTGATGTTTTTTTTGAATTGTTTTCTTCGTTCTCTCCGATCTTTTGAGTGATTGCTTATGTGTGGTTACTATTGCTTGCTTACGATAGATTGACCGGAGTGTGACGAGTAGAACTATCAAGAGTTTTGAGTGCGAATCATCTTCATCAACAGTACAGGCAAGTAACACTTTGATCATACCTTTTCTAATACCCAGTTTTATTGCATTAGATCAATCCTCAAACATTGCATGATTAGGATCTAATTAAATTGTGGGATGAGAAGTAGATTGAGGTAGTACCTATTACCTGTTTTATTATCAAACCCTTGGGAGTTACTTCTACGTTTGCTTATTTTTGCCATGCTATGCAAGTAGACGTGGATTGGGTGAGTGATTTTCCATGACAGATGTGAGATTGTTAATTAATGGTTTATTTTAAGGTGGCAACATTAATACACATCTAGGTGGATTGAGGTACCTGGTTATTCCAGGACTTGCCTGTTTTTTTTGGACCGCCACCCAGGCCCAAAGGGATCATGAGATTATTCATACTAGAAACTTCCGTGTGCAGCCACAAGCCATTATGGGCTCTGGCATAGTTGATTAAGTTGTGCGAACTCTTACGGGTAGACTAGCAGATGTAGGGGAAAGTAGGTGTACCGGTCTACCCTTCATAAGGTGCTAGCACTTCTGAAAGACTGTGTGTTGGTCATCCGTTTCTCAAACATCATGTAGTGCGAGAAATCCAACGGAGGCGATTGAGTCTTGTGGGGAAAAGTGCGCAAACCTCTGCAGAGTGTATAAACTAATCATGGTTAGCCGTGTCCCCGGTTATGGACGTTTTGAATATTTAGTACTTGGATTTTCCTGTGAATCTCATCATGTTACTTTAAATTAATATTGTTGGGGTTTAATGATGATGATTAATTGGGATTGAGAATGCTGTCAACCATTCTCAATGTTTAACCACCACCATGATAGTTAAATAAATTTATTCCTTTGCAGTAGGGAAAAATTGGCTTTTCGCAAAAACATTATAACCATAGAGCCTCCACCAGCCAAATATGCATGTAGTGATAGCCTTTATTCATCATTGCTCTATGGTGTGAATTTGCGAGTACATTCAATGTACTGACCCTTTGTGGCTGCAACGTCTCATGTTGTAGGATCTTACGACGAGTAAGTGATACGTTAGGTTTACGATTTCTACACTCAACTTTGCCGTTGGTGTTGATGGGAATCCACGACCTTGTTACTTCCGCTATTTTGGATTGAGGTAATAGTATTTACATTACTTTATACATGTGATTTACCTCCGTTATAAAGCCTCGAGTACTGTGTGTGTCAGCATACCGATCCAGGGATGACACTTAAGCACAGAGACTTGACCCATTCGGGTCGGGTCGCTACATGAGTTGATTATTATTGGAGAAGATTAATAGACAAATTACTTATGTCCACCAATTTATTTCAGAATTTTTGGAGTTACAGAAGTATTCGAGAGTTCTGATTACTGCTGCATCGCTCGCTTTTTTGACATATTCTGTTTTGTTTGTGTTGTTTGGTTATTTTGATGAATCTATGACTAGTATCGGAGCGTATGAACCATAGAGAAGTTGGAATACAGTAGATATAACACCAATATGAATAAAGAATGACTTCACAATAGTACCAAAAATTTTGATTTATTTTCTTATACTAGTGGAGCTTATGAGTTTTCTGTTGAGTTTTGTGTTGTGAAGTTTTCAAGTTTTGGGTAAAGACTCGATGGACTATGGAATAAGGAGTGGCAAGAGCCTAAGCTTGGGGATGCCCAAGGCACCCAAAGGTAATATTCAAGGACAACCAAGAGTCTAAGCTTGGGGATGCGGATGGCATCCCCTCTTTCGTCTTCATTCATCCGTAACTTTACTTGGAGCTATATTTTTATTCACCACATGATAAGTGTTTTGCTTGGAGCGTCAATTTATTTTATTTTGTTTTTCTTTCTGTTTGAATAATATCCCAAGATCTGAAATTCTTAAATGTTAGAGAGTCTTCACATAGTTGCATAATTATTCGACTACTCACTGATCTTCACCTATATCTTTTGGAGTAGTTTGTCATTTCTTCTAGTGCTTCACTTATATCTTTTTAGAGCACGGCGGTGGTTTTATTTTGAAGAAATATATGAACTATCATGCTTCACTTATATTATTTTGAGAGTCTTTTATAACAGCATGGTAATTTGCTTTGGTTATCTATTTAGTCCTAATATGATAGGCATCCAAGGGGGATATAATAAAAACTTTCATATAAAGTGCATTGAATACTATGAGAAGTTTGATTCCTTATGATTGTTTTGAGATATGAAGATGGTGATATTAGAGTCATAATAGTGGAGTAATTGTTAATTTGAGAGATACTTGTGTTAAAGTTTGTGATTCCCGTAGCATGCACGTATGGTGAACCGTTATGTGATGAAGTTGGAGCATGATTTATTTATTGATTGCCTTCCTTATGTGTGGAGGTCGAGATCACACGATGGTTAACTCCTACCAACCCTTCCCCTCGGAGCATGCGTGTAGTACTTTGTTTTGATGACTTTTAGATTTTTGCAATAAGTATGTGAGTTCTTTATGACTAATGTTGAGTCCATGGATTACACGCACTCTCACCCTTCCACCATTGCTAGACTCTCTAGTGCCGCACAACTTTCGCCGGTACCATACACCCACCTTATACCTTCCTCAAAACAGCCACCATACCTACCTATTATGGCATTTCCATAGCCATTCTGAGATATATTGCCATGCAACTTTCCACCGTTCCGTTTATTATGACACACATCATCATTTTCATATTGCTTTGCATGATCATGTAGTTGACATCGTATTTGTGGAAAAGCGACCTTTCATAATTCTTTCATACATGTCACTCTTGAGTCATTGCACATCCCGGTACACCGCCGGAGGCATTTACATTGAGTCATATTTTGTTCTAAGTATCGAGCTGTAATTCTTGAGTTGTAAGTAAATAAAAGTGTGTTGATCTTCATTATTAGAGCATTGTCCCAGTGAGGAAAGGATGATGGAGATTATGATTTCCCCACAAGTCGGGATGAGACTCCAGACAAAAATAAAAATAATAATAAAAAAAGAGGCCAAAAAAAGAGAAGGCCCAAAAAACAAAAAAAGGGAGAGAAAAAGAGAGAAGGGGCAATGCTACTATCCTTTTACCACACGGGATCTTCAAAGTAGCACCATGATCTTCATGATAGAGAGTCTCCTATGTTGTCACTTTCAAATATACTAGTGGGAATTTTCATTATAGAACTTGGCTTGTATATTCCAATGACGGCCTCAAAGTGCCCTAGGTCTTCGTGAGAAAGCAAGTTGGATGCACACCCACTTAGTTTCTGTTTGAGCTTTCATACACTTATAGCTCTAGTGCATCAGTTGCATGGCAATCCCTACTCACTCACATTGATATCTATTGATGGGCATCTCCATAGCCTGTTGATACGCCTAGTTGATGTGGGACTATCTTCTCCTTTTTATCTTCCCCACAACCACCATTTTATTCCACCTATAGTGCTATGTCCATGGCTCACGCTCATGTATTGCGTGAAAGTTGAAAAAGTTTGAGAATACTAAAGTATGAAACAATTGCTTGGCTGAAACCGAAGTTGTGCATGATTTAAATATTTTGTGTGATGAAGATAGAGCATATCCAGACTATATGATTTTGTAGGGTTAACTTTCTTTGTCCATGTTATTTTGAGAAGACATGATTGCTTTGTTAATATGCTTGACGTATTATCGTTTTTATGCCAATATTAAACTTTTGTTTTGAATGTTATGGATCTGAGTATTCTTGCCACAATAGATAAGATTACATTGATAAATATGTTAGGTAGCATTCTGTCGGCGTTTTGGATACAGGGGTACCTAGACTTGCCTGTCCGCGGCCCACTGCATGGATCCGTCAACGGCCTGGTACGGCCCAGCTTCAACATCGACAACTCAAGACCCTCGCGAGGGGCCAAGCCCCGCGAGGCGGATGATGCCAAGACCTCCAAGGGATCGGCCTCCTTAGGCTGGCTCCCGAGGGGCGGAGTGTTCTATGCAAGGTGCACCTCATGAGGCTCGGCTGATGTGAGCCATGACGACCAAGGCCAGGCGGGCGCTAAGCGGGCGCCAGCGGGCGCAGAGTACTAGTTTCCTCTTTGGTGCAAAGGAGGCAAGCAGTAGGCGCGGAGTCCCGAGGAATCAACCAAAGGTTTCCATTCTGGTGCAACAAGACCAAGACCGCCAGGACGGCAGGACGAAGGTCATCACCGAGCCCACCGTAGCGTCACGACCAGAGGCTTTCCGCAGGCGAATACCACTTCAGTCAAGATATGATGTACTACTTGTCCCCCTTCAAATTTGGCCGTTGTGGGATCCCTTCCTGCCAACATTTGGGAAGAGGACCAAGGCCACTGTAAATCGTACTAGCCACCACCAAAGAGGGGGACGGGAAAACGGTAGATCGGATCCATTCTCACCCGATCACCTCTCCATCTCTCTCGAGCTAAAGAACACCTCATCTCCTGAGGCTAGTCCATCCACTGTACTACTTCATCCTCAACCCTTCAAGGCAATTGATACATCTCCAACGTATCTATAATTTTTGATTGCTCCATGCTACTTTATCTACTGTTTTGGACTATATTGGGCTTTATTTTCCGCTTTTATATTATTTTTGGGACTAACCTATTAACCGGAGGCCCAGCTCAGAATTGCAGTTTTTTGCCTTTTTCAGTGTTTCGAAGAAACAGAATATCAAACGGAGTCCAAACGGAATGAAACCGAACGTGATCCAGGAGACTTGGACCCTACGCCAAGGAACAACGGAGGCGGTCACCAGGGTGGGGAGCGCCCCCCTAGGGCGCGCCCCCTACCTCGTGGGCCCCCTGTTGCTCCACCGACGTACTCCTTCCTCCTATATATACCTACGTACCTTCGAACGATCAGAACAGGAGCCAAAAACCTAATTCCACCGCCGCAACTTCCTGTATCCACGAGATCCCATCTTGGGGTCTGTTAGGAGTTCACGGAGGGGTCATCCACCACGGAGGGCTTCTATATCAACACCATAGCCTCTCCGATGAAGTGTGAGTAGTTTTCTTCAGACCTTCGGGTCCATAGCTAGTAGATAGATGGCTTCTTCTCTCTTTTTGGATCTCAATACGATGTTCTCCCCCTCTCTCGTGGAGATCTATTCGATGTAATCTTCTTTTTGCGGTGTGTTTGTTGAGACCGATGAATTGTGAGTTTATGATCCAGCTTATCTATGAATAATATTTGAATCTTCTCTGAATTCTTTTATGTATGATTGAGTTATCTTTGCAAGTCTCTTGAATTATCCGCTTGGTTTGGCCAACTAGATTGGTAGTTCTTGCAATGGGAGAAGTGCATGGCTTTGGGTTCAATCTTGCGTGTGTCCTTACCCAAAGGATGTAAGGGGCACCAAGTCACGTATTGTATTGTTGCCATCGAGGATAAAAAGATGGGGTATTTATCATATTGCATGAATTTATTCCTCTACATCATGTCATCTTGCTTAAGGCGTTATTCTGTTTTTATCTTAATACTCTAGATGCATGCTGGATAGCGGTCGATGAGTGGAGTAATAATAGTAGATGCAGAATCGTTTCGGTCTACTTGTCTCGGCCGTGATGCCTATATACATGATCATACCTAGATATACTCATAACTATGCTCAATTCTGTCAATTGCTCAACAGTAATTTGTTCACCCACCGTAGAATACTTATGCTCTTGAGAGAAGCCACTAGTGAAACCTATGGCCCCCGGGTCTATTCTCATCATATCAATCTCCATAACTTTTATACTTTCTTTGTTTTTACTTTGCTTTTTTACTTTTCACTTTGCATCTATATACCAAAAATACGGCGAAGTAGAACGTCGCCGGTGCGACATATGCCAAAGGATGGCTTATCATGGAGGGGGCGAGTAGAACGTCGCCGGTGCCTGGAAACGGGATGAGGCGAAGACATGCACGCCGGCGAATCTTACCCAGCCTGTGGCTCTCCGAGGAGATAACACCCCATCGCTGCTGCTGGGTCTCCGCATGATCACTATGGCAAAGTGGGTACAAGAGGCTCCTTGAGCTGTTCGGGGTGAGGAAGGAGAAGGGCACGACTTGCTCTTCTCTCCCTCTATGTGTGTGTCTAAAACTACTAGCTTCCAACCCTTTGCATGGGTGGCCCGGGGGGTTTATATAGGTCTACCCTGGGTACAACAAGAATCCGGCTGGGTGTGGGTCCAAGCCGTCGGTCTCTAAGTCGCCGTCTTCTCCGCCGACTCGGGGCCCGCCGACTAGTGGGCCTCAGCCGACTTGACATGGGGCCGACAACCCTTGTCCAACGCGGGCGGGTCTTGCCGGCTGCAGATTACTGTAGCCATGCTTCTAATGACGCGAGCTTGGTAATGGGGTTATGGCAACAGTGCTGCCGCCTGGCGGGCGATCACTCTTGCCATTCCCCGTCTTGTCTGGTTAATGGCCCGGGGGGCCCGCGGGAGGGGCCGGCCGACTCTCGGAGGCCGACTCCAACGGGTGCGTCTTTGGGGCGCTCTTGCCGTCTTCGGTACTCCCACCGACAGGCGGGTCCCACCGTCTTCGGGTCGAACAGACAGGCCATCGTGGGAACAGGAATCTTCCCACGACGCTGATGTCAGGGCCGGCATGGAAAGAGTGCTGCGCCGGACGGAGATCTTCGTCGGTACGGCGCTCTGTAGCCATACCTGCCCTTTATGGGCAGGGTAGGGATGGGCCGCAAGGCGGCCTTACCCCATCCCGCTTGTAGTCGCTCAAAACAGGAGGTAGTTGGGGTCGCGGGCCGTCTCCCTGTAGTCGGCCTCGCTGGAGGTCGCTGGCTTGGAGTCGGCTTGTGCTGAGGTTGCCGTCTTGAAGTCGGCTTATCTTGAGGCCGCCTCTGGGACCCGGCCCAGAGGGGTAGTCGGCTACTCTGTTGCCGACTCTCTGAAGGCGGCTCTTTGTCTTGGGGTCTTGAGGGGCGCAGTCTGCCCCAATGTTTTGAAAGGTTCAGGGGCTCGGGTTCGCCTACCCGTAGGCCATTACTCCGGCAAGAGTCCCAAGCCGGGAGGCGCCGAGGGCAGCCCGCCGAGGAGCCTCGGCAGCTTCATCCTCGATATAAGAATCTGGACTCGCCCGCTGCTTCCATCTGCAATCGGCCTTTGCAGGGCCCGTCTTGCTCTTCAAAGGTTTCAAGGTCGCAGCAGGTCCGGGCGGCGTGCTCGATAAGCTTCCGGCAGCCGCCCGCCATGGGCCCGCCATGCGACGCCACGCGGCAGGGCCAGTCTGCCAGTCCACGCGCGTGACAAGACGGGCCCGTCTGGTAGGGCCCGCCACTACCATGCCCCGGCGCGCAGCGGATCCGCTGCGGTCGTGCGGGCGGTTGGGCTCCCCACGCTGTTACTGCGCGCAGTAACGTCGTGGGTTAAATCGTGGGGGCGTGCGGATGTGGGCGCAGTTAATCCCACGCCCGCCCCCTCGGCTTCGCAGCCTAGGCGCCTATAAGTAGGCGGGGGGAGGGAGGGGGCGGCGACGCACGCGCACTCTCTCATCCCCGCCTCGCCTCGTCTTCTTCCTTGCTCCACCGCGCCGAGCCTCGCTTTCTTCCTCGCCGGGATGAGCTCCTCATCCGCCGCGCGCCCCACCGCTCCGGCGTGTGGGACGGCTCCATCATCGACGACGACATAATCGAGTTCCTTCGTCAAATGCGCCACATCCCCGGTAGCCACCTAGTGCGGGCCCGCGCTGCGCCGGAGGGCGAAATCACGCCAGCATCGGAGGAGGGCGAGCGGGTGGTTTTCCGCTTGCACCTCATGCGCGGGCTGGGGCTGCCGGCGAGCGGCTTCTTCCGCGCGTTCTTGGAGTTCTTCGGGCTCCAGCCGCACCTCCTTACCCCCAACACGGTGGTGCTGCTGGCGCCGCGATCCTTATGCGAAGGTTTTCTCGGAGTTCTCCCCACTATCGAGCTGTGGGGGGAGTTCTTCCAGGCGAAGCTCGGGACCCACGTCGCTCGCGTGCCGGCTCTGTGCAGCACGTTCATCGCCAAGAGGAGGCCGGTGCCCGAGAATCCTTTCCCCGCCATCCCCCTCATCAAGTCGGTGAAGATGTGGCAGCGCACGTACTTCTACGTCAAGAACGTCGCCCCCGACGGCGATCGGGTCAACTTGCTTGCCCTCGTGGCGCGAATCCGGCGACCCACCAGCTGGTCCTACAAGGCCCGGACGCTGACCCTCGCGAGCACCGCCGCGCCGTTCTGGCAACTCAGCGTAATGATACAATCGGAGGGCCTGGGGGCAGACTTGTTGGCCGCCTTCATGGCGCCCCGAGTTCTCCCTCTTCAGGGCCGACCTCATCTGATCTGCCAGATGAGCGGCCGCCGGGACCCCCGCCGGCTTTGCTCCAAGGACATGCCGCATGCGGAGGTGGTGGACACGATGAACTTCTTGGCGAACTGCGACCTCACGGAGGAATGGCGTTTCGGCAAGGAGCCATACTCGCGCGCCAATCCCCGCCGATGGTAAGTTGTCTCTTGCTTCTCTGTTTCCTTCCTTAGCCGGATCCGGCTCTTACTTTCCTTGGTCTCTTCTGACTCAGAATCCTCTCATGCCGCCCTCGACCGGCGCCGCGGGGCCGGCTCGCGACTTCGTCCCCGACCGGGCGGAGAGTGACGCCGATGACCCCGACTTGGGCGTGGCGGCGATGGAGGCCGACACCGAGGGAGGGGAGGGGCCGACGACTTCAGGCCCTCGGCCACTTTTGCAGACTGGCCCGATGATGAAGTCGCCGCCGCCAGCAGAGAGCCGGCCATCCAGGCGCGAGCTCCTCCGCCGCCTTGGGGGGTCGAGGCGGCGCGAAGAAACGCCGGGCCGGGCCGAGTCAGCCAAGCGGCCAGGCCAAAAAATTCAGGGGAGCGGCCGCCGCGACACATCGCGAAGAAGCGGTCGCGAAGGCTAACCGCTTCCGCAAGGAGGTGAAGAAACCACCGCTGGTCTCCGCGTAAGTATCTTTTTATTCTGTCTTGTTTTCTTCTGGTCCGTCTTGCCCGAGTCTTCTCATGTCCCCGTTTATGTGATCAGGGCTCCCGTCCCTTTGGAGAGGGTCGCCGCCTCCGTCATGGGGTCGGCGGAGACGTCCGCCAGCAGTCGGCGGGTTGACCCTGCGGCCGCCCTCCGGGAGGCAACAGAGCGGAATGCGCAGGAGAAGCGCGACGAGGAGGCGGCCGCCCGTCGAGAGAAGGCGGAGGCCGAGAGGGCGGTCGAAGCCGCTGCTGCAGCAAAAAGGCAAGCCGAGGAGGCCGCGCGCCTTCAGTCGGCGCTGCTCGTCACTCCGCTGAGCTCAAGACCACCACCGCCGGAGTTCACGGGCAGTCAGAGGGAGTTGGTGGTGAGGTCCCCGTCGCAGGGAGGGAAGGCGGCGAGGTCTCTTCGCCGGGCGCGGCCGCGCCACCTCCGCCGCAGTCTGAGGTCGCGCGAGGCAAACAGCCGGCGGACCCACCCGTGCCGCCGACCGACGACGAAGCCGTGGCGCAACTGCTTCTTCAAGTCGCCTCGCCAGCGCGGCGCCGTCTTGAGAAGGCGACCTCAGCGCCGCGCCCCTTGGAGACCGGCGCCGCCAGCTCGACCATCCCCGATGCTGAGGCGATGAGCGCCGCGCCCGTTGGGTTGGTGCGAGGAGGCGGCACGGGCCTGCTGAACACGGCGCTTCTAGACGTCCAAGCGAAGCTGCGGGCTGAAGGCGCCGCCCTCCAGAACCTTTCCAAGGCGCACCTGGCGTCGCGATCCACCGTGCGGGTATGTTTTATTTCCAAATTTTCTCTTGATCTTCTCTGTGGGGGCGCACCAGCGCACCCACTGGGTGTAGTCCCCGAGTTTCGGGTCGGCTGCTGAGCAGGCGGCCCGGAACTTTATTTGCTTAGTTCCAAGTTTTTATTTGTGTCTGGAATCCTTGTTACAGGAATATCACAACCTCCGCGCTACCGCCTTCAACCGCAACGTTGAAGAACTGAACAAGCAGGCTACTGACCTGGCGAGGAGCCGAGGTGAGTTTCCTTCTTTGCGGGGGCGCGCTGGCGCACCCGCGGGCTGTAGTCCCCGAGATTCGGGCCGACTGCTGCGTAGTCGGGCCGGTTCTTCCTGGCGACCTTCTTATCTGACAACTTTGCGTCCCTCTTCTTTTTATTCTTCAGAGTCCAACACCGCTCTGCGGGGGCAGCTGGGTATGGCCGAGACCGCCTTGCGCGCCAAAGAGGAGGAGTGCGGCAAGCTCGCCGCAGAGCACGACCTGCTGGCTACGCAGCTGGCGGAGCAGAGGGAGCTGCTCAAGGCGGCGTGGGCTGAGGCGGAGAAAAAAGAGGCCGCCCTCCTGGCCAAATTCGAGAGCGAGCGCTCCGCCTGGACCGACAGGGAAGCGCAGCTGACCTCCGGCTTCCATGAAATCGAAGATATCGTCGATGGTGAGTTTGCTTTACTTTCTCTTTTGGGTTGCCGACTATGGGTTAAGCCGGCTCCTGCTTTTTCTAACTTTCTTTTCTTCATCTTCCTGGCAGACTTCTTCCCTGGTCATACGCAGGCGGCCAATCAGGCCATCGAGGCCGAACGCGAGGCGCGGAGGGCGGGTGGCGCCGAGATCGCAGCCAACGCCCCCCGGACCCTTGACGAGCAGCTCCTGAGCATTGAGGCTCGTCTGCGGCCGGCACATCGGATGCTGCGCCGTCTTCGCCGCGGTCGGGGCCTGGCGATTGCTGCCTGTGGCCGGACATGCGATTCACAGACTCCCAGCCGGACCGCCGACTGGCTGGAGGTCGCGGCTGGGCGTCTTGAGGCTTGGAAGGGCTCCGCGGCCCGGGCTGGAGCTCGCCGAGCCCTGGAGTTCGTCAAGGCGTGGTATCCAGGGCTCGACCTGGACCGGCTGGCCGCGTTCCGGTCAGAAGCCCAGGCGGAGCTGCAGGCCGCGGAGGGCGCCCTCGTCGAGCGTGCGGCGGCGATCGCCGACTACACGGACACCAGTGTCTTCGTCCCCGAGCAGGCTGAAGACGGTGGGGAAGCGCCTCCGGAGTGGTTTGGGATGAACCCGGACTACGGCGAGGACTCGACGGAGGTGATCGACTCCAGCACCGAGGATGAAGACGAGGCGGAGGACGGAGACGACATGGAGGTGCTAGAAGACGGAGCGGGCGGCCAGCCTCACCGATCAAGCGCCTCCAAAGAACAAGCCGCGCCCATCTGAGCCAGGCCGCTGCGAGACGATCAAACCGAGATCGCCTTGACCAGCTAGCCCGGCGCTGACGCCGCCGCCGCCTCGGCCTTCCAACCCCATCCGCTGCTTCTTAGGCCGCTGTCTTGGCTTTATTTTATCTGCTTGTTAGTCTCTCGAAAGAACTTTGTTAATTCGCACAATTCCACCCGCGGGGTGTATTCTCAAACTCTGTCAAGATCCGGCCAAGGGCCTAAGTTTGTGTAAATATTATTCTAATTTCATGTTTCCTTGCTTATTGCTCTTGTGGCTTTTTCCCTTGCCGCCTTCCCTTAGATGCCGCCTTGCCCGTCGGGCAACCGCTTTGTGGATTGCCGTCTAGGTCAAGTGCTTGGCTACTTTGAGAAGGCAAGTACTTGGCCATTTTAGAGTCGTTCAAGCAAGTTGGGTAGAAAACGGCAAGCCGGCTTCTTAAGAGTCGGTTTCACTTAAACGGGCTGGGAGCCGATTTAAACTATGTTTATGCTTTGGGTCCTTAGCCCTTTTTTTCGTGGTGGGCGCCCGCTCTACCTTACTCCCGCCCACCAAACAGTCGCTCTGAGCTGCGGCTTCGACAGAGACGGCTTGGGCACCGCACGCTACTTGTCGGACTTCGTGAAGCACTTCATAGCTCAAAGCGTCAGGTCCCGGGCTGACTAGTCGAGCCCGTGCCAAACAAAGATAATAAAAGGGTAACATACCCAAAGGCATAATTCTTATCATACAGATAACAAAGAGGGCAGTCCCCGAGCTCGCCTCGGGGCCCGAGTCTTGGTATTTCAAACACAAAAGGGTAGCGTGGTACATACTGCATCAATCAGAAATCTTGGAGGAGATTCAGATTCCATGGCCGCTCCGTCTGCTTTGCCGAGTCGCCCTCTTGCGTGCTCGGGCTTCGAAAGGCCGATCAGGTAGTAGGAGTCGTTGCCCAACACTTTACTAATGATGAACGGTCCTTCCCAAGGCGCCGACAGCTTGTGCTGGCCGGCTGTTCGCTGGATCAGCCGGAGCACAAGGTCGCCCTTTAGGAATGATCTTGGCTTGACCTTCTTGTGGTAGTAGCGGTGCAGGCTCTGCTGGTAGATGCTGGACCGGCTGAGTGCCAGCAGCCGGCCCTCTTCAGCAGATCGACGCCGCCTTTGACGCGTGCTTCTTCCGCTTCCTCCTCGGTGTACATGGTGACTCGCGGGAGTCGAACTCTATATCCGGCTGGGATGACGGCTTCGCACCGTGAGACGAGGAAGAAGGGTGTGAAGCCGCTTGACTTGTTTGGAGTCGTGACGCAGACTCCGAGGACGGCCGGCAACTCCTCAAGCCAGCCGCCGAACGCCTCCAAAGGGTTCGACGACGAGGCTTGATGCCGGACATAAGATGAGGCCGTTCGCTCGCTTCCACTGCCGCTTTGATCGCTGCCGATGGGCAACGGACGCTTAAGTCCGGGCCGGATGCCCCGTCGCGCAGAACGGGCTGTGGCGCCTTGGCGAAATTTGTGCCATTGTCGGTGATGATGCTGTGTGGTATGCCGTACTGAGTCGTGATGTCGGTGATAAAAGTCACTGCCGTGGGACCATTCAACTTCTTGATGGGTTTTGCTTCTATCCACTTGGTGAACTGGTCCACCGCGACAAGTAGGTGTGTTAGGCCACCTCGTGCCGTCTTGAATGGTCCCACCATGTCCAGGCCCTGCATAAAGAAAGGGCCAGGCGATGGGGATAGTCTTGAGCGCTGAAGCCGGCTGAAGCGGCTTGGAGCGGAACACCTAGCACCCCTTGCATTTTTGAACTAATTCCTTGGCCTCTTCTAGGGCAGTCGGCCAGAAGAAACCGTATTGGAAGGCTTTGGCGACGAGTGCTCTGGAGGCTGCATGATGGCCGCACTCGCCCTGATGGATGTCTTCGAGCATTGCTTGGCCTTGCTCTGATTCGACGCAGCGCTGGTAGACACCGGTGATGCTGCGCCTGACCAGCTCTCTATTGACTATAGTGTAGGCTTCCACTCGGAGTTGCACTTGCCGAGCCAAGGTTTCATCAGTTGGTAGCTCTCCGCTTACCAAAAACTTCAAGATGGGCTGGGCCCATGAGGGTGCTGCTATTTCTTGACGGTCAAGATCGCTACTTGGACGAGGCGGCCGGGCTGGGAGGCGGCGGGTTGGAGTCTGCAGCAGCTTGCTGAGTTGAAGAAGTCCCGGCCGATTAAGCGCAGTCCCCGGGCAATCTTGGAGTCTTTGCAAAGGTCACCGCAGTCCCTGGGCCGGGTTCCGAAGTCCCCGGGCCGGCTTCGACTGCCGCGTTCTTGGGGGCATCTTCAAGGATTCTTGTGCCGTCTGCCGAGGCTCTGGAGTCCGATCTGCCTTCTTCAGGGGGAGCCGGCACAAAAATGGAGTCTGACTCTGGTGACGGTTTGACGGATGGCTTGAGAAGGCACTGAAGGGCGACGCCGGATGGTATGGCCTGTCGGGTGGAACCGATTCTTGCCAGGGCATCTTCTTGGTCGTTGTCGTTCCTTGGTACATGGAGGAATTCGCATCCCTCAAAATATCCACTCAGCTGCTGTACCAGAAAGCGGTAGCTCGCCATATTTGCATCTTTGGCGTCCCAGTCGCCGGATGACTGTTGGACCACCAAGTCGGAGTCGCCATAGCACAGGATCCGGCGAATGCCGAGCTCTTTGGCAAGCCGAAGCCCGTGGATGAGCGCCTCGTATTCGGTGACGTTGTTGGAGACGGCGAAATGGATCTGCAGCGCGTACTTGAGCTTGTCACCTTTAGGGAAAGTGAGGACCACGCCGGCTCCCAAGCCGGTGCGCATCTTGGAGCCATCAAAGTGCATCCGCCAATGGGTGGAGTCGGGCGCTGGCGGCAGATATTGGGTCTCGGCCCAATCGACGAGGAAGTCGGCCAGTGCTTGTGACCTGATGGCGGTGCGGGGCTGGTAAAAGATGGTGTAGGGGGCCAACTCTATGGCCCATTTGGCCACTCGGCCTGAAGCATCTCGGCTTCCGATGATCTCTGCTAGTGGGGCCGTGCAAACCACGGTGATTGAATGCTCTTGAAAGTAAGGCTTCAACTTCTTGGCGGCAAAGTGCACGCCGTAACACATCTTCGGTAGTGGGGGTAGTTCTTCTTGGAGGTCGGCGATTACCTCGCTCGTGTAATACACTGGTCTCTCGGACAGGTAGCGCCTTGCCTTCCTCCTTGCGTTCAACCACAATAACTGTGCTGACTATCCTGCTGGTGGCGGCAATATACATGAGCATGGGCTCCTTTGGAGTCGGAGCCGCCAGCACTGGGGGAGTAGTCAGCATTCTCTTTAACTGGAGAAAAGCTTTGTCCACCTTGGAGTTCCATTCGAAGAAGGTGGTCTTCTTCATAAGCTGGTACAGAGGGAGAGCTTTCTCACCCAGCCGACTGATGAATCGGCTGATAGATGCCAAGCAACCGGTGAACTTCTGTACATCTAGCAGTCGGTGGGGTACTTCCATCCTCTCGATCGCCTTGATCTTCACGGGGTTGCACTCTATGCCGCGTTCGGATACCAGGAAGCCAAGGAGCTGGCCGACTGGTACTCCAAAGACGCATTTCTCTAGGTTGAGCTTGATCTGGAATCGGCGCAGGTTTTCAAAGGTCTCTTTGAGGTCTTCCAACAGCGTTCCTCGCTTCTCCGTCTTCACCACCACGTCTTCCACGTAAACGCATGGGCGTTCGCCAAGCTGCTTGAGGAGGCACTTCGCATGCAACGCTGAAAGGTGGCGCCGGCGTTCCTCAAGCCGAACGTCATGGTCGCAGCGTGAAGGCTCCAAATGGCGTGATGAAGGCGGTCTTCAATCTGTCTGCCGAGTTCAGCTTGATCTGATGATATCCTGAATATGCATCTAAGAAGCTCAACAGCTCGCATCCGGCTGTGGAGTCTATCACCTGATCAATTCTTGGTAGAGCGAACGGGTCCTTGGGGCAGGCTTTGTTGAGGCTTGTGTAGTCGATACACATCCGCCACTGCTTGTTCTTCTTTAGTACCAAGACCGGGTTCGCCAACCATTCTGGAAAGAAAACTTCCATGATGAAACCGGCTGCGAGGAGCCGGGCTATCTCTTCTCCAACAACTCTTCTTTTTTCTTTTGACAGGCGGCGCAAGGGCTGCCTGACGGGCTTCACATCAGATCGGACATGTAACTTGTGCTCGGCGAAATCCGTCGGTACACCTGGCATGTCTTTGGGGGACCATGGGAAGATGTCCCGGTTCTCACGGAGGAAATCGACGAGCTCGCCTTCCTATTTGCTGTCGAGGTTTGCACCTATGGCAGCGTATTTCTCTGGGTGCTCCGGGTCCAAGGGTATCTTCTTGGTCTCTTTGGCCGGCTTGAACGAGCCCGCAGCTTCTGAATCCTTGGGGTCGGGCGATATCTCTGGCTGCTTGCCGGCCATCGCCACGACCCGATCCAAGAGCCGCTTCACCGCGATCACCAGGGACTCGGCTAGCCGGGTTGCTTTCAACAGACAAAGCGACGACTTTCTCGTAGTCGCCGGCTATGGTCGAATCCCTTGGAACTCGGCATCTTCATCTTGAGGTAGGCGAGTGGGGACCGCCATGAACTTGGCCAAAGCAGGTCGGCCAAGCAAGGCATGGTAGGGGCTCGAGGTCCACCACTGAACCAGATCGGCTCTCGCGAAAGTGATCCTTGTCCCCAAAGAGGACGTCTATCGAATCTTGCCAATCGGTGAGCAGGAAAGGCTGTACAATTCCGTGGAACACGGTCGACTATCTTTGAAGCTGTCTTTGCTTGATTCCTAGCTTCTCCATCGTATCCTTGTACAGGGATGTTGATGCTGCTGCCCGCCTATCAAGATTACTCGCGAGAAGTGAGCGGCCCGCCTATCCGTGGCAAGGGTGGCTCCCAAGACCAGGGCGTAGGAGCCCGGATTCAGCATCACCGCTGGGTGATCGGCCGCAGCTCGGTGATGGGCTTCTCGGACGGTGCATGAATTTCGGGGCATCCGATGCTCTGCATTCACTTCTTCTTCTGCCGCTTTCTTCTTGGCGATCATCACCACGCCGGTAAACACGACATAGGCGTCGTGCTCTTCCGGGTAATCGTCTTGTATCGGCCGATGGCGGACTGCCGCCGGGCGGTGGTGGAGGCGGCGGCCCAAAGAAAGCGGAGGAGGGGCAAGGGCGTCTCCCTTGGCGATCCCGGTGAGCCGGTGGCACTCCGGGTGGTGTGATTTGACGGCTTCGGCTGTGGAACTTGCGGTGGTCCGGCCCAGAGTCTCGCTCAGAAGAGAAGGCCGGCAACCAGTTGGACTTGCCGCCTTCGCTGCTTATGGCGAGGCTGCCCTCTGGCTGCTGGTCTTCGACTGTCGCCACCTGCCGGCTGTTGGAAGCCGGTTGTGGGGCCTTGCGCTTATGATCGTTCAGCTGCTGTCGCCGACTGGCGTCGCCAGCCGGAGTTCTAGGAGCATCAGGAGCTACTTTGCCAGTCGCACCGACTTCGATCTCCGACTTCATGGAGGAGTCGGCTGTGGCATACTTGTCTACTATGACTAGCAGCTCGTCGAGGGTCTCCGGCTCGTCGCAAAAGAGCTTGTGCTTGAGGAGGGTGCCTTCTCTGCACCCGGCGGTGAAGTACTCGATGGCCTGCACCTCGTGCACTCCTTCGCAGGAGTTCCGGAGCTCGCCCCAGCGCGTGAGGTAGTCGCGAGTGGACTCGTTGGGGCCTTGTACGCACAAGGACAACTGACGAGGTTGGGAGGTCGCTTGTATGTGCTTGTGAAGTTGCGGACAAAGGCCTCGGTGAAGTCGACCCAGCCGTTGATGCTGCAGGGCTTCAAGCTGTTCAACCATGTCCGGGCCGTGCCCTGGAGCATGAGGGGAACATACTTTACGACAACGCGCTTGTTGTCGTTCGCTATGCTGACGGCCGTGGAGTAGTCCACCAGCCAGTCCTCCGGCTTCACGGAGCCGGTGTATTTGGGTGTGTCTCGGGGGAGTGTGAATCCTCGGGGGAAGGGCTCGTCTCGGATGCGAGGTCCAAAACAGGGCGGGCCCAACTCGTCTTCTTCTTCTAGCGCCAGGGATCGGTGAAGTCGCTCGATCCGGTGGCGGGCGTCGTTCTCTCCGACTCTCGGCGGCCAAAGGCGGTCGCCGAGCGTCGGATGCTCGACGGGTGGCGGGGAGACTCGCCTTTCTCTGCGGGGAGGAGGAGGCTGATAGTCGCCCCGCCGCTTCCACCGCTCTTTGGGCGGCCGTCTTCGTCGCTACCGATGGAGATGTGAGTCCGGCTATGGATGACAGCCGGATCTCGGTTCTTTCTTCTGCGGACGCCGCCACCGGTGTCCGAGATGTCGCGCTTGATCTCGGCGAGGAGGCAAGCCGCCCGTGTTGTCGCTGTGGCGCCTGCGCGGCGGCAACCGGCCGTCTTCTTGCGCGACGGCCGCGTCGAGCTCTGGACTTCGCTCCGTCATCGGGCGGCGCTCCTCGCCCTCGAAGTTATCCAGCTCGTCCGCCGCCGCCTGGGCAGCGCGAATGTTCTCCGCAGGCGTGGCGTACACAGGGCGACCGGCCCCAAACAGACTGGCGAGGGTCGCGCCGCCCTGCCGGACCGCGCCTAGGCGGCTAGGCCCAGTCGGAGCCGGCAAGCCGCCCACAGCGTGATCCATCTCGCGCTGATAGGCTTCCGACAAGCGTCTCATGCTTGCCAGCTTCTGTGCGCCTACGAGGAGCTAAAGGCGGCGTGCCTCCAGCGTTTCGGAGTCGGCGTGCTCCGGAATGGAGGCGGTCAGTCTTGCGTAACAGCGCCGAGAGGGTCACGAGCCCCCCCGCCGGAGGGGCTCGCCGTGATCGATGACGAGTACTTACGGATTTGCTCCCACCGCTCTCCGCGCGCGAGGGAGTGGCTCGTCAGAGATCACCACATTGGTGGGGAATGCGCCGAGCGACGCGGTGTCGGAGTCGACCAGCATCGGGTCGGTGGAGCCCTCACGGACCTGTGTCGGTGGCAAGCTCGCCGTCGACGTGGAGCTGCTCAAGGAGGCCCGCAAGGAGGCTTTCGGGGCCGTCCGTGCCTGCGTCGGATACAGGCTCGTCGGAGAGGCGAACCTCGCCGAAAAGTTCGGAGGCAACTCGCCGCACAGGCAACCTCAGCGCCATGCAGCGCGTCGGCGCAAACTCCATCTGGCGTGCCGGGCTGGCTGCGCTCGTCAGGGAGGAAGAGGGTTCCCGTCCAGAGCAGGAGTCCGGACGACGGTGCACTGTGCCCCATTTGGGCGCCAAATGTCGGGGTTGGGTCGACATATGGCAAAGGATGGCTTATCATGGAGGGGGCGAGTAGAACGTCGCGGTGCTCGAAGCAGGATGAGGCGAAGACATGCACGCCGTGAATCTTACCCAGCCTGTGGCTCTCCGAGGAGATAACACCCCATCGCTGCTCTGCGGGGTCTCCGCATGATCACTATGGCAAAGTGGGTACAAGAGGCTCTTTGAGCTGTTCGGGGTGAGGAAGGAGAAGGCACGGCTTGCTCTTCTCTCCCTCTATGTGTGTGTCTAAAACTACTAGCTTCCAACCCTTTGCATCGGTGCCCGGGGGGTTTATCTGAGCCTACCCGCCGGGGGTACAACGGTAATCCGACTGGGTGTGGGTCCAAGTCGTCAGTCTCTAAGTCACCATCTTCTCCGCCGACCCCTGGGGCCCGCCGACTAGTGGGCCCCGCTGACAGCCCATCATGGGGCCGACAGCCCTTGTCCACCATGGTGGGTCTTGCAGCTGCAGACATCATGGCCGTGCTTCTAATGACGCGAGCTTGGTCATGGGGTTATGGCAACAGTGCCGCCGCCTGGCGGGCGATCACTGTTGCCATTCCCCGTCTTGTCTGGTTAATGGCGCGGGGGGCCTGCGGGAGGGGCCGGCCGACTCTCGAAGGCTGACTCCAACGGGTGCGTCTTTGGGGCGCTCTTGCCGTCTTCGGTACTCCGCCCGGCGAGAATCCTGCTCTTGGTCGTGACAGACAGCCATCGTGGGAACTGGAATCTTCCCAGGCGCTGATGTCGAGGCGGCATGGCAACTTGATGTTGCGCCGGGACGGAGATCTCCGCTGCACGGGCGCTCAGAGCCATACCTGCCCTTTATGGGCAGGGTAGGGATGGGCCGCAAGGCGGCCTTACCCCATCCAACTCGTAGTCGCTCAAAACAGGAGTTAGTTGGGGTCGCGGGCCGTCTCCCTGTAGCCGGCCTCGCTGGAGGTCGCTGGCTTGGAGTCGGCTTGTGCTGAGGTCGCCGTCTTGAAGTCGGCTTATCTTGAGGCTGCCTCTGGGACCCGGCCCAGAGGGGTAGTCGGCGACTCTGTTGCCGACTCTCTGAAGGCGGCTGTTTGTCTTGGGGTCTTGAGGGGCGCAGTCTGCCCCAATGTTTTGGAAGGTTCAGGGGCTCGGGTTCGCCTACCCGTAGTCCATTACTCCGACAGACAAATTACTTACGTCCACCAATTTATTTCAGAATTTTTGGAGTTACAGAAGTATTCGAGAGTTACAGATTACTACAGACTGTTCAGTTTTTGACAGATTATGTTTTGTTTGTGTTGTTTGCTTATTTTGATGAATCTATGACTAGTGTCGGAGCGTATGAACCATAGAGAAGTTGGAATACATTAGATATAACACCAATATGAATAAAGAATGAGTTCACAATAGTACCAAAAATTTTGATTTATTTTCTTATACTAATGGAGCTTATGAGTTTTCTGTTGAGTTTTGTGTTGTGAAGTTTTCAAGTTTTGGGTAAAGACTGGATGGACTATGGAATAAGGAGTGGCAAGAGCCTAAGCTTGGGGATGCCCAAGGCACCCAAAGGTAATATTCAAGGACAACCAAGAGTCTAAGCTTGGGGATGCCCCGGATGGCATCCCCTCTTTCGTCTTCATTCATCCGTAACTTTACTTGGAGCTATATTTTTATTCACCACATGATAAGTGTTTTGCTTGGAGCGTCAATTTATTTTATTTTGTTTTTCTTGCTGTTTGAATAATATCCCAAGATCTGAAATTCTTAAATGTTAGAGAGTCTTCACATAGTTGCATAATTATTCGACTACTCACTGATCTTCACCTATATCTTTTGGAGTAGTTTGTCATTTCTTCTAGTGCTTCACTTATATCTTTTTAGAGCACGGCGGTGGTTTTATTTTGAAGAAATATATGAACTCTCATGCTTCACTTATATTATTTTGAGAGTCTTTTATAACAACATGGTAGTTTGCTTTGGTTATAAATTTAGTGCTAATATGATAGGCATCCAAGGGGGATATAATAAAAACTTTCATATAAAGTGCATTGAATACTATGAGAAGTTTGATTCCTTATGATAGTTTTGAGATATGAAGATGGTGATATTAGAGTCATAATAGTTGAGTAATTGTTAATTTGAGAGATACTTGTGTTAAAGTTTGTGATTCCCGTAGCATGCACGTATGGTGAACCGTTATGTGATGAAGTTGGAGCATGATTTATTTATTGATTGCCTTCCTTATGTGTGGAGGTCGAGATCACACGATGGTTAACTCCTACCAACTCTTCCCCTCGGAGCATGCGTGTAGTACTTTGTTTTGATGACTTTTAGATTTTTGCAATAAGTATGTGAGTTCTTTATGACTAATGTTGAGTCCATGGATTACACGCACTCTCACCCTTCCACCATTGCTAGCCTAGTGCCGCACAACTTTCGCCGGTACCATACACCCACCTTATACCTTCGTCAAAACAGCCACCATACCTACCTATTATGGCATTTCCATAGCCATTCCGAGATATATTGCCATGCAACTTTCCACCGTTCCGTTTATTATGACACGCATCATCATTGTCATATTGCTTTGCATGATCATGTAGTTGACATCGTATTTGTGGCAAAGCGACCTTTCATAATTCTTTCATACATGTCACTCTTGAGTCATTGCACATCCCGGTACACCGCCGGAGGCATTTACATTGAGTCATTTTGTTCTAAGTATCGAGCTGTAATTCTTGAGTTGTAAGTAAATAAAAGCGTGTTGATCTTCATTATTAGAGCATTGTCCCAGTGATGAAAGGATGATGGAGACTATGATTTCCCTACAAGTCGGGATGAGACTCCAGACAAAAATAAAAATAATAATAAAAAAAGAGGCCAAAAAAAGAGAAGGCCCAAAAAACAAAAAAAGGGAGAGAAAAAGAGAGAAGGGGCAATGCTACTATCCTTTTACCACGTGAGCTTCAAAGTAGCACCATGATCTTCATGATAGAGAGTCTCCTATGTTGTCACTTTCATATATACTAGTGGGAATTTTCATTATAGAACTTGGCTTGTATATTCCAATGACGGCCTCAAAGTGCCCTAGGTCTTCGTGAGCAAGCAAGTTGGATGCACACCCACTTAGTTTCTTTCTTTTTGAGCTTTCATTCACTTATAGCTCTAGTGTATCAGTTGCATGGCAATCCCTACTCACTCACATTGATATCTATTGATGGGCATCTCCATAGCCCGTTGATACGCCTAGTTGATGTGGGACTATCTTCTCCTTTTTATCTTCCCCACAACCACCATTTTATTCCACCTATAGTGCTATGTCCATGGCTCACGCTCATGTATTGCGTGAAAGTTGAAAAAGTTTGAGAATACTAAAGTATGAAACAATTGCTTGGCTGAAACCGAAGTTGTGCATGATTTAAATATTTTGTGTGATGAAGATAGAGCATATCCAGACTATATGATTTTGTAGGGATAAATTTATCTGTCCATGTTATTTTGAGAAGACATGATTGCTTTGTTAATATGCTTGACGACATCGCTTTTTATGCCAATATTAAACTTTTGTTTTGAATCTTATGGATCTGAGTATTCTTGCCACAATAGATAAGATTACATTGATAAATATGTTAGGTAGCATTCTGTCGGCGTTTTGGATACAGGGGTACCTAGACTTGCCTGTCCGCGGCCCACTCCATGGATCCGTCAACGGCCTGGTACGGCCCAGCTTCAACATCGACAACTCAAGACCCTCGCGAGGGGCCAAGCCCCGCGAGGCGCACGATGCCAAGACCTCCAAGGGATCGGCCTCCTTAGGCTGGCTCCCGAGGGGCGGAGTGTTCTATGCAAGGTGCACCTCATGAGGCTCGGCTGATGTGAGCCATGACGACCAAGGCCAGGCGGGCGCCAGCGGGCGCAGAGTACTAGTTTCCTCTTTGGTGCAAAGGAGGCAAGCAGTAGGCGCGGAGTCCCGAGGAATCAGCCAAAGGTTTCCATTCTGGTGCAACAAGACCAAGACCGCCAGGACGGCAGGATGAAGGTCATCACCGAGCCCACCGCGGCGTCACGACCAGAGGCTTTCCGCAGGCGCATACCACTTCAGTCAAGATATGATGCACTACTTGTCCCCCTTCAAATTTGGCCGTTGTGGGATCCCTTCCCGCCAACATTTGGGAAGAGGACCAAGGCCACTGTAAATCGTACTAGCCACCACCATAGAGGGGGACGGGAAAACGGTAGATCGGATCCATTCTCACCCGATCACCTCTCCATCTCTCTCGAGCTAAAGAACACCTCATCTCCAAAGGCTAGTCCATCCACTGTACTAGTTCATCCTCAACCCTTCGAGGCAATTGATACATCTCCAACGTATCTATAATTTTTGATTGCTCCATGCTACTTTATCTACTGTTTTGGACTATATTGGGCTTTATTTTCCACTTTTATATTATTTTTGGGACTAACCTATTAACCGGAGGCCCAACTCGTAATTGCTGTTTTTGCCTTTTTCGTGTTTCAAGAAATGTAATATCAAACGGAGTCCAAACGGAATGAAACCTTCGAAACGTGATTTTCTCACCGAACGTGATCCAGAGACTTGGACCCTCACGCCAAGGAACTACGGAGGCGGTCACCCGGTGGGGAGCGCCTCAGGGCGCGCCCCTACCTCGTGGGCCCCTGTTGCTCCACCGACGTACTCCTTCCTCCTATATATACCTACGTACCTTGAACGATCGTAACAGGAGCCAAAACCTAATTCCACCGCCGCAACTTCACGTATCCACGAGATCCCATCTTGGGGCCTGTTAGGAGCTTCACGGAGGGGCATCCACCACGGAGGGCTTCTATATCAACACCATAGCCTCTCCGATGAAGTGTGAGTAGTTTACTTTAGACCTTCGGGTCCATAGCTAGTAGATAGATAGCTTCTTCTCTCTTTTTGGATCTCAATACAATGTTCTCCCCCTCTCTCGTGGAGATCTATTCGATGTAATCTTCTTTCTGCGGTGTGTTTGTTGAGACCGATGAATTGTGGGTTTATGATCAAGCTTATCTATGAATAATATTGAATCTTCTCTGAATTCTTTTATGTATGATTGAGTTATCTTTGCAAGTCTCTTCGAATTATCCGTTTGGTTTGGCCAACTAGATTGGTAGTTCTTGCAATGGGAGAAGTGCATGGCTTTGGGTTCAATCTTTCGGTGTCCTTACCCAGTGACAGAAGGGGCACCAAGTCACGTATTGTATTGTCGCCATCGAGGATAACAGGATGGGGTATTTATCATATTGCATGAATTTATTCCTCTACATCATGTCATCTTGCTTAAGGCGTTATTCTGTTTTTATCTTAATACTCTAGATGCATGCTTTGGATAGCGGTCGATGAGTGGAGTAATAGTAGTAGATGAGAATCGCTTCGGTCTACTTGTCTCAGACGTGATGCCTATATACATGATCATACCTAGATATACTCATAACTACGCCAATTCTCACAATTGCTCAACAGTAATTTGTTCACCCACCGTAGAATACTTATGCTCTTGAGAGAAGCCACTAGTGAAACCTATGGCCCCCGGGCCTATTCTCATCATATCAATCTCCATAACTTTTATACTTTCTTTGTTTTTACTTTGCTTTTTACTTTTCACTTTGCATCTATATACCAAAAATACCAAAAATATTATCTCTATCAGATCTCACTCTCGTAAGTGACCTGAAGGGATTGACAACCCCTAATCGCGTTGGTTGCGAGTAGCTATCGTTTTGTGCAGCTACGAGGGACTTGTGCGTGGCCTCCTAATGGATTGATACCTTGGTTTTCAAAAACTGAGGGAAATACTTACGCTACTGTGCTGCATCATCCTCTCCTCTTCGGGGAAAACCAGCGCAAGCACAAGACGTAGCAAGAAGGATTTCTGGCGCCGTTGCCGGGGAGTCTACGCAAAACTCAACATACCAAGTACCCATCACAATCCCTATCTCTCGCATTACATTATTTTCCATTTGCCTCTCGTTTTCCTCTCCCCCACTTCACCCTTGCCGTTTTATTCGCCCTCTCTTTCCCAATCTCCTCCTCTTTTTCCCTTTGCCTTTTCCTCGTCCGTCTATTTGCTCGTGTGTTGGATTGCTTGTTTGTCGCGACGGCTCAAGATGCTACTAAATTGTGTGACTTCACCAATACCAATAATAATGATTTCCTTAGCCCTCCGATTGCTCCTCTTGCCAATACTGAATCTTGTGAATTCAAAACTGCTTTGTTGAATCTTGTTATGAAAGATGAATTCGCCGGCCTTCCTAGTGAAGATGCCGCTACTTATCTGAATAGCTTCGTTGATTTACGTGATATGCAAAAGAAAAAAGATGTCGATAATGATGTCATTAAATTGAAGCTATTTCCTTTTTCTCTTAGAGATCGTGCTAAAGCGTGGTTTTCTTCTTTGCCTAAAAATAGTATTGATTCTTGGAACAAGTGCAAGGATGCTTTTATCTCTAAGTATTTTCCTCCCGCTAAGATTATCTCTCTTAGGAACGATATTATGAATTTTAAGCAACTTGATCATGAACATGTTGCACAAGCTTGGGAGAGAATGAAATTAATGATACGTAATTGTCCTACTCATGGGTTGAACTTGTGGATGATTATACAAAAAAATTATGCGGATTGAATTTTGCTTCTAGAAATCTTTTAGATTTGGCCATGGGAGGCACTTTTATGGAAATCACTTTAGGAGATGCTACTAAACTCCTAGATAATATTATGGTTAATTATTCTCAATGGCATACTGAAAGATCTACTAATAAAAAAGTGCATGCAATAGAAGAAATTAATGGTTTGAGTGGAAAGATGGACGAACTTATGAAATTATTTGCTACTAAGAGTGTTTCTTCTGATCCTAACGATATGCCTTTGTCTACCTTGATTGACAATAATAATGAATCTATGGATGTGAATTTTGTTGGTAGGAATAATTTTGGTAACAACGCATTATAGAGGGAATTTTAATCCTAGGTCTTATCCTAGTAATCCTTCTAATAATTATGGAAATTCCTACAACAACTCTTATGGAAATTTTAATAAGATGCCCTCTGAATTTGAGAGTAGTGTTAAAGAGTTTATGAATTCACGAAAGAATTTTAGTGCTTTGCTTGGAAAGAAATTGCTTAAAGTTGATGATTTGGCTAGGAACGTTGATAGAATTTCTCTTGAGGTTGATTCTTTAAAGCTTAGATCTATTCCTCCTAAGCATGATATCAATGAGTCTCTCAAAGCTATGAGAATTTCCATTGATGAGTGCAAAGAAAGAACCGCTAGGATGCATGCTTCCAAAGATGCCTTTATTAAAGCGTGTTCTTCTAATTCCTATGAAAATCAAGATGAAGATCTAAAAGTTATTGATGTGTCCCCTATTAAATCTTTTTTTGCAATATGAATCTTGATGAAACTGAATATGATCTTCCTTTACCTAGAAGGCATTCTAAGAATTCGGAGTTTTTAGATCTTGATGATGAAATTGATAAAAGTGGGATTGAAAGAAATAAAAATCTAGATGTTGCTAAACCCACTATATTGGATATCAAGGAATTTAATTATGAACATTGCTCTTTAATTGATTGTATTTCCTTGTTGCAATCCGTGCTAAATTCTCCTCATGCTTATAGCAGAAAGACGGCCTTTACCGAACACATTGTTGATGCCTTGATGCAATCTTATGAAGAAAAACTTGAGTTGAAAGTTTCTATCCCTAGGAAACTCTATGATGAGTGGGAACCTACTATCAAAATTAAAATTAAAGATTATGAGTTTCATGCTTTGTGTGATTTGGGTGATAGTGTCTCTACTATTCCCAAAAACTTTGTGTGATTTGCTAGATTTCCGTGACTTTGATGATTGCTCTCTAAACTTGCGTCTTGCGGATTCCACTATTAAATAGCCTATGGGAAGAATTAATGATGTTCTTATTTTTGCAAATAGGAATTATGTGCCCGTAGATTTTATCGTTTTTGATATAGATTGCAATCCTTCATGTCCTATTATTCTTGGTAGACCTTTCCTTAGAACGATTGGTGCAATTATTGATATGAAGGAAATATTAGATTCCAATTTCCATTAAAGAAAGGCATGGAAAACTTTCCTAGAAAGAAAATAAAATTACCATATGAATCTATTATGAGAGCCACTTATGGATTACCTACCAAAGATGGCAATACTTAGATCTATCCTCGCTTTTATGCCTAGCTAGGGGCGTTAAACGATAGCCTCTGTTTTATTTTTAGTTTTTTGTTTTTGCTTCTGTTTAGGAATAAATAATCCATATAGCCTCTGTTTAGATTTGGTTTTATCTTTTAATTAGTGTTTGTGCCAAGTTAAACCTATTGGATCTTCTTGGATGATAGTTATTTGATCTTGCTGTAATTTCCAGAAACTTTGCGCTCAGTGCCCGAATTGTTAAAAATCACCAGAACGTGATAAAATACTGATTCAAATTGCTGCTGATCAATAAACAAATTTTCCAGGTCTTCTAATTTTGGTAGAAGTTTTTTAGTTCCATAAGTTTGCGTTAGTTACAGATTACTACAGACTGTTCTGTTTTTGACAGATTCTGTTTTGCGTGTGTTGTTTACTTATTTTGATGAATCTATGGCTAGTAAAATAGTTTATGATCCATAGATAAGTTGGAATACAGTAGGTTTAACACCAATATAAATAAAGAATGAGTTCATTACAGTACCTTAATGTAGTCTTTTGTTTTCTTCCTCTAATGGAGCTCACGAGATTTCTATTGAGTTTTGTGTTGTGAAGTTTTCAAGTTTTGGGTGAATTCTTTTGATGGATTATGGAACAAGGAGTGGCAAGAGCCTAAGCTTGGGGATGCCCATGGAACCCCCAAGATAATCCAAGGACACCAAAAAGTCAAAGCTTGGGGATGCCCCGGAAGGCGTCCCCTCTTTCGTCCACTTCCATCGGTAATTTACTTGGAGCTATATTTTTATTCACCACATGATATGTGTTTCGCTTGAAGCGTCTTGTATTATTTGCGTCTTTGCTTGTTAGTTTACCACAATAATCCTTTCTGTACACACCTTTTGAGAGAGCCATACATGAATTGGAATTTGATAGAATACTCTATGTGCTTCACTTATATCTTTTGAGCTTGATAGTTTTGCTCGTAGTGCTTCACTTATATCTTTTGAGCGTGATAATTTTTTCTCTAGTGCTTCACTTATATCTTTTATAGCACGGTGGTGGATTTGTTTTAAAGAAACTTGATCTCTCATGCTTCACTTAGATTATTTTGAGAGTCGTTAATAGCATGGTAATTTGCTTAATGTTAATATACTTGGTATTCAAGATATGTGAAACTTTCTTTTGAGTGCGTTGAATACTAAGATAAGTTTGATGCTTGATAATTGTTTTGAGATATGAAGATGGTGATATTAGAGTCATGGTAGTTGAGTAGTTGTGAATTTAAAGAATACTTGTGTTGAAGTTTGTGATTCCCGTAGCATTCACGTATGGTGAACCGTTATGTGCTGAACTCGGAGCATGATTTATTTATTGATTGTCTTCCTTATGAGTGGCGGTCGGGGACGAGCGATGGTCTTTTCCTACCAATCTATCCCCCTAGGAGCATGCGCGTAATACTTTGCTTTGATAACTTGTAGATTTTTGCAATAAGTATATGAGTTCTTTATGACTAATGTTGAGTCCATGGATTATACGCACTTTTCCCACCCTTCCATGATCAGAACAGGAGCCAAAAACCTAATTCCACCGCCGCAAATTCCTGTATCCACGAGATCCCATCTTGGGGCCTGTTCCGGAGCTCCGCCGGAGGGGGCATCCACCACGGAGGGCTTCTACATCAACACCATAGCCTCTCTGATAAAGTGTGAGTAGTTTACTTTAGACCTCCGGGTCCATAGCTAGTAGCTAGATGGCTTCTTCTCTCTTTTTGGATCTCAATACAATGTTCTCCCCCTCTCTCGTGGAGATCTATTCGATGTAATCTTCTTTTCGCGGTGTGTTTGTTGAGGCTGATGAATTGTGGGTTTATGATCCAGCTTATCTATGAATAATATTTGAATCTTCTCTGAATTCTTTTATGTATGATTGAGTTATCTTTGCAAGTCTCTTTGAATTATCCGTTTGGTTTGGCCAACTAGATTGGTAGTTCTTTCAATGGGAGAAGTGCATGGCTTTGGGTTCAATCTTGCGGTTGCCTTACCCAGTGACAGAAGGGGCAGCAAGGCACGTATTGTATTGTTGCCATCGAGGATAACAAGATGGGGTATTTATCATATTGCATGAATTTATTCCTCTACATCATGTCATCTTGCTTAAGGCGTTACTCTGTTTTTAACTTAATACTCTAGATGCATCTTTGGACAAATGATCGATGAGTGGAGTAATAGTAGTAGATGCGTAATCGTTTCGGTCTACTTGTCTCTGGACGTGATTCCTATATACATGATCATACCTAGATATACTCATAACTATGCTCAATTATCAATTGCTCAACAGTAATTTGTTCACCCAATCGTAGAATACTTATGCTCTTGAGAGAAGCCAATAGTGAAACCTATGGCCCCCGGGTCTATTCTCATCATATCAATCTCCATCACTTTTATACTTGCTTTGTTTTTACTTTGCTTTTTTACTTTTCACTTTGCATCTATATACCAAAAATACCAAAAATATTATATCTATCAAATCTCACTCTCGTAAGTGACCGTGAAGGGATTGACAACCCCTAATCGCGTTGGTTGCGAGTAGGTATCGTTTTGTGTAGGTACGAGGGACTTGTGCGTGGCCTCCTACTGGATTGATACCTTTGTTCACAAAAATGGAGGGAAATACTTACGCTACTGTGCTGCATCATCCACTCCTCTTCGGGGAAAACCAATGCAAGCTCAAGACGTAGCAGCAATCCACCAAAATGCTGGAGTAGGGTATTACACCGCAAGGTGGCCTGAACCAGGATAAACTACTATGTCTCTCTGTCCCCTTTGAGCTCGACGCGCTAGGCCTAGAAGATCGCGAGTAGGCAGGATGAGTAGGTTGAGATCTCCGCACGCACCCTAGAGTTCAAACCTATCAAGGGTTTGCGGAACCCGAAATCTGACACATTCCACATCAAAAATACTGTTTTTATCATTACCTACTCGAGGACGAGCATGAATTAAGCTTGGGGACATTAATACATCTCCAAGATATCTATAATTTATTTATGTATTCATACCATGTTTATAATATTTTTACATGATTTTAGTATGATTGGATTAGAACTAACCCGAACTGACGGTGTTTTCAGCAGAACTACCGTGGTGTTGTTTTTGTGCAGAAATAAAAGTTCTCGGAATGTGTTGAAAATCAACGGAGATTTTTTCTAGAAAATATAAAAAATACTGGAACAAAGAGTTATCGGAGGGGAGTCCCGTGGGCCCCACGAGGGTGGAGGGCGCCCCCACCCCCTGGGGCGCGCCCTTGTGCCTCGTGGACTCTCCGTGGGCCCCCCTAACTTGTTCTCGACGCCAACCTCTCCTATATATCCCCAAAGCTCCAGAAAATAACCTTGATCGTGAGTTCCACCGCCGCAAGCCTCTGTAGCCACCAAAAACCAATGGTGACCCTGTTCCGGCACCCTGTCGGAGGGAGGATCCATCACCGATGGCCATCTTCATCATCCTGGCGCTCTCCATGATGAGGAGGGAATAGTTCACCCTCGGGGCTGAGGGTATGTACCAGTAGCTATGTGCTTGATCTCTCTCTCTCTCTCTCTCTCTCTCTCTCTCTCTCTCTCTCTCTCTCTCTCGTCGTCTTGATTTGGCACGATCTTGATGTACCGCGAGCTTTGCTACTATAGTTGGATCTTATGATGTTTCTCCCCCTCTAGTTTCTTGTAATGGATTGAGTTTTCCCTTTGAAGTTATCTTATCGGATTGAGTCTTTAAGGATTTGAGAAAACTTGATGTATGTCTTGCATGGGATACCCGTGGTGACAATGGGGTATTCTATTGATTCACTTGATGTATGTTTTGGTGATCAACTTGCGGGTTCTGTGACCTTGGGAATCTATGCATAGGGGTTGGCACACGTTGCCGTCTTGACTCTCCCAGAGAAACTTTGGGGCACTCTTTGAAGTTCTTTGTGTTGGTTGAATAGATGAATCCGAGATTGTGTGATGCATATCGTATAATCATACCCACGGATACTTGAGGTGACATTAGAGTACCTAGGTGACATTAGGGTTTTGGTTGATGTGTCTTAAGGTGTTATTTTACTATGAACTCTAGGGCTGTTTGTGACACATATAGGAATAGCCCAATGGATTGATTGGAAAGAATAACTTTGTGGTGGTTTCGTACCCTACGATAATCTCTTCATTTGTTCTCCGCTATTAGTGACTTTGGAGTGACTCTTTGTTGCATGTTGAGGGATAGTTATATGATCCAATTATGTTATTATTGTTGAGAGAACTTGCACTAGTGAAAGTATGAACCCTAGGCCTTGTTTCGAAGCATTGTAATACTGTTTTCGCTCACTTTTATTACTTGTTACCTTGCTGTTTTTATATTTTCAGATTACAAAAACCTATATCTACCATCCATATTGCACTTGTATCATCATCTCTTCGCCGAACTAGTGCACCAATACAATTTACCATTGTATTGGGTGTGTTGGGGACACAAGAGACTCTTTGTTATTTGGTTGCAGGGTTGTTTGAGAGAGACCATCTTCATCCTATGCCTCCCATGGATTGATAAACCTTAGGTCATCCACTTGAGGGAAATTTGCTACTGTCCTACAAACCTCTGCACTTGGAGGCCCAACAACGTCTATAAGAAGAAGGTTGCGTAGTAGATATCAGAGTTCAACATTGGAGTGGCAGGACAATAGGATGTGGAACCCCTTCAAGATGCTAAGGAAAAACATTGGCAAAGGCTCAAGACTCTACATTTTCATTTTAGTGATCGAAGATCACATTGAGTCTATAGGAAAAGCCAATACTATTAAAACGGGATGAGGTGTTGCTTAATGGCTTACTTGCTCAAAGTGCTTAGTGATATGCTCCAAAGCCCTCAACCGCTTTCTCATTTCCACATATGTCCTAAAACCTAAAGTCAAACTCGACCCCACCAATTTGATCTATACGGTGCCATCGAGTTATCTTGACATAACCACTACCAGAAACCCTAATCAGTTTGGTCTCACCGATGGGATCTTGGTCTCACCGAGATGGCCTTGCAAACTCTCTGTTACCTATTGCAGTTATTTCGATCTCACCAAAATGTGCAGTTGGTCCCACCAAGTTTGCTTGACGAAGTCTCTGTTTGCTTATTGTTGAAATCGGTCTCACCGATATAAGGTTTTGCCCTAACCCTAGCATATCGGTCTCACTGAGTTGACCTTGTCGGTCCCACCAAAAACTCTAACGTTCACATTTTGAACGAGATCGGTCTGACCGAGTTTCACTATACGGTCCCACCGAGTTTGGAAAATTGTGTGTAACGGCTAGATTTTGTGTGGAGGCTATATATACCCCTCCACCCCCTTCTCCATTTGAGAGAGCCATCAGAACGTGCCTACACTTCCACTACTCATTTTCTGAGAGAGAACCACCTACTCATGTGTTGAGACCAAGACATTCCAATCCGACCACAAGAATCTTGATCTCTAGCCTTCCCCAAGTTGCTTTCCACTCAAATCACTTTCCACCATAGCCAAATCTGCGAGAGAGAGTTGAGTGTTGGGTATACTATCATTTGAAGCACAAGAGTAAGGAGTTCATCATCAACACACCATCTATTACGTTTTGGAGAGTGGTGTCTCCTAGATTGGTTAGGTGTTACTTGGGAGCCTCCGTCAAGATTGTGGAGTTGAACCAAGGAGTTTGTAAGGGCAAGGAGATTGCCTACTTCGTGAAGATCTATCCAAGTGAGGCAAGTCCTTCATGGGCGATGGCCAAGGTGGGATAGACAAGGTTGCTTCTTCATGGACCCTTCACGGGTGGAGCCCTCCGTGGACTCGTGCAACCGTTACCCTTCGTGGGTTGAAGTCTCCACCAACGTGGATGTACGATAGCACCACCTATCGGAACCACGCCAAAAATCTTCATGTCTACAATTGCATTTGCACACTCCAATCCCATCCCTTTACTTTCTTGGAAATTGCATGCTTTACTTTCCGCTGCTCATATACTCTTGCAATACTTGCTTGAATTGTATCGTGAATGCTTGAAATTGTGCTAATTTCTAACCTCAACTTGAAAAACTTAAAAACTACTACCTTTACTTGTTGAGGGTCTAATCACCCCCCTCTAGAAACCTCTTCTCGATCTTTTCAATTGGTATCAGAGCTTTGGTCTCCATTGCTTTGGTTTAAACACCATTGGAGGAAGATGGATGGGTCTACGAGAGGGAGTATTAGACATAGAGTGCTTATGCTTGATGGAGAGTACTATAATTCTTGGTAAAATGAGATGCTTGAGATTTTCAAAGAATATCGCTTGAACAAGTACATTAGTACCCCTTGTGCGCCCCTTGTTGACCCCTTGCATCCTACCCCTGATGAGTCCCTTGACATGATTCGTAATCTTAGAACTGTCAATCTTATCACTAGAGGATTTCCTAGAAATTTGGTTGCTTGCTTGCCAACTCTTGAATGTTCTTACACTATATGGAAATTCCTTGAGGAACGATTTCCAAATTATTCCTTGAAAAACTTAGATGAGATTCTTCACAAGTCCATAGCTTTGAATAAGATGAGTCCCAACGATCCTAAGTTTGGTGATTGTCTATTTGAGCTTCGTGACCTTATGCGTGCCAAAGGAGATGTTGGAATCATTAGCAACATCATTTCCGAAGTCATTAGAATTCATAGAGATGCACATTGTCATGATCATAAAACTAATGAATGACTCTCTCTAGGAAATGATCAATCACAAGATGATGTTGAACATGGATACTATGATGAGGATGATGATAGTGACTATGATCTCGATGAGTCTATAAGACACTTTGGTCTTATGGCTAACCTTCGCGGCTACATGGCTGAAGGAAAGGAATGGGTTCTTGATAGTGGATGTACCGATCACAAGACCGGAGACAAGGATATGTTTCGTGAGCTTGCTGAAAATGACGACCCTCGAAAGTATGTAACTTTTGGTGATAACTCAAATGGTAAGGTGGTTGGCCTCGGTAAGGTGGCCATCTCACATGACAGCTCCATACAAAATGTTATGCTCGTTGAGTCTCTTGGATATAATTTACTTTTTGTATCTAGATGAGCCGATTTCAGTTTCAATGTCCTGTTTACTGAAGTAGATTGCCAAGTGTTTCGAAGAGATAATTATAATATGGTCTTTACCGGCATACTAGAGGTGATCTATACATTGTTGATTTCACTAAAAAGGCTCAACCTAGAACTTGTTTAATTGCTAAATCTTCTAAAGGCTGGTTGTGGCATAGACGGTTAGGTCATGTGGGCAGGCGAAATCTTGACAAGCTTATTAAAGGTGATCATATCCTTGGTGTTAAAGATGTTATCTTTGACAAGGATAGACTTTGTTGTGCTTGCCAAGTAGGAAAACAAGGAATGATCCCCAAGTGCTTTGTAGGAAAACAAGGAATGATCCCCAATTGCTTTGTAGGAAAACAAGGAATGATCCCCAAGTAGGAAAACAAGGATAGAATTTGTAGTGCTTGGTGTTAAAGCCATTCATAATCCCCAAGTGCAGGGAATCATCATAGCAATTCCCAAAGGTGGAAGTGATAAGTATGGAGTGTCGAATCCACAAGGAGCTAAAGGCAAGATCAATATTCTCTCAAGTCCTATCTGCCACTGATACGACTCTAAGTACACCGAACGTTTGCTTCCAACTAGAAACGAGAAATAAAACTACGTTCTGGGTATGAAGAGGATAACTTTGCATGATATCAGAGAGCTAAAATATAAAAGTAGGTGCTGTTATCATAGAGTTAGAATATATTACTTAAGTATTATAAATGGCGAGTGTGGAATAATGATGGGTCGGTGTGCGGGATTGTCCTAGGCAATTGTTAACAAGACCGGTAATCATTATTGCAATTTCATATGAGGGAGAGGCATAAGCTAACATACTTTCTCTTCTTGGATCATATGCCTTTATGATTGGAACTCTAGCAAGCATCCACAACTACTAAAGATCATTAAGGTAAAACCCAACCATAACATTAACATATCAAGTCCCCTTTATCCCACACGCAACAACCCCCTTACTCGGGTTTATGCTTCTGTCACTCAAGAAACCCACTATAAGCGAATCATAAACGTATTGCAACACCCTACAGCGGGAATCCCTCCTGCTTGCATGACACGGAGGGCACAATAGGATAGCACAGAAATAAAACATACAAATCATACCAATCTAGATCATCAACCAACCCAAAGACAAAGGATATCTACTCAAAACATCATAGGATGGCAACACATCACTGGATCATAATATGTGTCATAAAGCACCATGTTCAAGTAGGGATTACAGCGGGGTGTGGGAGAGTGGACCGCGTAAAAGAGATGATGATGGTGATGTTGATGAAGACGATCACCGCGGCAATGATTCCCCTCCCGATGGCACTCCGGCGCCACCGAGAGAGAGGAGGAGAGGTTCTCCCCCTTGTGCTTCCTCCTCCATGGCCTCCCCCTGGATGGGGAGAGGTTCCCCCTCTCATCCTTGGCCTTCATGGCGATGATGGCCCCTCCGAGATCCTTCCCCATGGCCTCCGATGATGATGGCCCTCTCCGGCAGGGTGCCAGAGAGGGCCTAGATTGATTTATCGTGGCTACAGAGGCTTGCGGCGGTGGAACTTCCGATCCCTCTTCTGTTCTGGGGTTTTCTTGATTTATAGGAGGAGTTGGTGTTGATTTCACATCAAGGGGCCCACGGGGAGTCCACGAGGCAGGGGGCGCGCCCTAGGGGGTGGGGCGCCGTCCACCCTCATGGTGCCCCTGGGACTCCCCTCTGGTAGATTTTCGTTCCAGTATTTTTTGATATTTTCCAAAAAAAAATCTCCATTGATTTTCAACGCATTCCGAGAACTTTTATTTCTCCACAAAACCAACACCACGGTAGTTCTGCTGAAAACAGCGTCAGTCGGGGTTAGTTATAATCAAATCATACCAAAATCATATAAAACTATTGTAAACATGGCATGAATACTTCATAAATTATAGATACGTTGGAGACGTATCAGCATCCCCAAGCTTATTTCCTGCTCGTCCTCGAGTAGGTAAATGATAAAAGAAATAATTTATGAAGTGTGAATGCTAGCAACTGGTTAAGTTTGATCAATGATAGTTTCAATAACTTTTTCTAGCTGCATTATATATTATAACAACAGCTCAACTCATAAAACTTCTCATCATCAAGTAACAAGCTATTCACATGTTAAAGTATAGATCATAAACTTTCTTGAAAACTAACAAACCATGCTCTTAGTCATCAAACAATTGCAATTCATCTTATTTTCGAGAAGGGATGTAAGAGCTTTGATTCAGCAAACTCCACATACTCAACTATCATTTAATCTTTCACAAGTGCTAACACTCATGTGATATTTATGGGTTCAAAGTTTCAATCGGACACAGAGAAAGATATGGGCTTATAGTTTCGCCTCCCAACCTTTTACCTCAAGGGTAATGTCAACAATAATAATTTATGAAAACCTACATCCAAGTGGATATATATATATCCGGATCGCTCCAACACAAAGTGCTTGCCAAAGGAAAAAGTGTAAAAAGGAAAGGTGATAATAACCATGACTCTTGTATAAGGGTAGAAGATAAAAGTAAAAGATAGGCCCTTCGCAGAGGGAAGCAGAGGTTGTCATGCGCTTTTATGGTTGGATGCACAAAATCTTAATGCAAAAGAATGTGACTTTATATTGCCGCTTGTGATAAAGACCTTTATTATGCAGTCCATCGCTTTTATTTCTTCCCTATCACAAGTTCGTATAAAGCTTATTTTCTTTGCACTAATAGATCATACATATTTAGAGAGCAATTTTTATTGCATGCACCGATGACAACTTACTTGAAGGATCTTACTCAATCCATAGGTAGGTATGGTGGACTCTCATGGCAAAACTGGTTTAAGGGATGTTTGGAAGCACAAGTAGTATTTCTAGTTGGTGCAAAGAATTTGGCTAGCATGATAGGGATAGGCAAGCTCAACATGTTGGATGATCCAACACAATATAACGTCTAATCGGATATAGGAAAACATAACCCATTAAGTTGTCTTCCTTGTACAACATCAACTTTTTAGCATGTTATATTTTAATGAGTGCTCACAATTACAAAAGATGTCCAAGATAGTATATTTATATGTGAAATCTCTCTTCCTTCAATATTCTTTCATGAATTGTTCAAGTGACCAATTCTGTGTTTGCTAACTTTCAATAAGTTTACCACCTATACTTATTATGTGTGAAGTCATTACTCCCCATGTTATAGGCATATGAAACATATATAAATTCAGATTTATGATATTCAATTCATTCAACCATTTCCTCATAAGATATACGTGAACCACGTGAGTAGATGAAAAACTACTCCAAAAACATATAAGTGAAGAACAATGAGTAGTCAAATGATTAACTAGCCATGGGAGGACTCTCTCTTATTCAAGATTTCGGATGCAATGATTTATTATTAAAGATCTCAGATCCACATTTTTATTCAAACATGAAGTAAAATGAAAATATGCTCCAAGCAAAACACATATCATGTGACGAATAAAAATATAGCTCCGAGTAAGGTATACCGATGGAAGAGGGGATGCCTTCCGGGGCATCCCCAAGCTTAGGCGCTTGAGTCTTCCTTGATTATTACCTTGGGGTGCCTTGGGCATCCCCAAGTTTAGGTGCTTGAGTCTTCCTTGAATATTACCTTGGGGTTCCTTGGGCATCCCCAAGCTTAGTGTCTTTCCACTCCTTATTCTCCTCATATCGATATCTCACCCAACACTTGAAAACTTCAATCACACAAAACTTAACGGAACTTCGTGAGACGGGTTAGTATGATAAAGAGTAAACCATTCACTTTGCTACTGTCAAAGACAAGATTCATAATTGTTCTCACACAATGCCTAATGTACCATATCATTTCTACTATTTATATTGATAAATATAAGCCATATAAACTAGAAAACAAGCAAACTATGCATTGAAAACAGAATCTGCCAGAAAGAGAACAGTCTGTAATGATCTGAACAGAAGCCATACTTATGCTACTCGAAAAATTCTGAAATAAATTTGTGGACGCGGGGAATTTGTCTATTAATATTCTGCAAAAAGAATCAACTCAAAATCACTCTTCTGTAAAAAATGACAACTAATCTCGTGAGTGCAAAAGTTTCTGTTTTTCAGCAAGATCAAATCAACTATCACCCTACATGGTCCCAAAGGCTTTACTTGGCACTTTATTGAAACAAAAGCTATAAAACATGATTACTATAGTAGCATGATCATGTGAACACACAAAAACAGTAAGGGTAAATATTGGGTTGTCTCCCAACAAGCGCTTTTCTTTAATGCCTTTTAGCTAGGCATGATGATTTCAATGATGCTCACATAAAAGATAGGAATTGAAACATAAGGAGAGCATCATGAAGAATATGACTAGCAGATTTAAGTCTAACCCACTTCCTATGCCTAGGGATTTAGTGAGCACACAACTTCTGGGAACAAGAATCAACTAGCATCAGAAGGCAAAACAAGTATAACTTCAAAACTTTAAGCACATAGAGGGGAAACTTGATATTATTGCAACTCTTACAAGCATATATTCCTTCCTCATAATAATTTCAGTAGCATCATGAATGAATTCAACAATATAACCATAACATAAAGCATTCTTTTCAAGATCTACAAGCATAGAAATTTTACTACTCTCCACATAAGAAAAAAAAATTCTCATTCAGAATAGTGGGAGCAAACTAAACAAAATAAATGTCATGTGAGGCATAATCCAATTGAAAATTAAAATCATGATGACAAGTTTCATGGTTAACATTATTCTTTATAGAATACATGTCATCATAATAATCATCATAGATAGCAACTTTATTCTCATAATCAATTGGAACCTCTTCCGAAATATTGAAATCATTACTAACTAAAGTCAAGACTTCTCCAAATCCACTTTCGTAAATAACACACTAAGATTCAACACCCTCCAAAATAATGGGATCACTAATTACTAAAGTTGACACTCTTCCAAACCCACTTTTGATGATAGTATTATTCCTACTCCAAAATATATAAGTGAAGTTCATGGAGCATTCTACAATTAATATAGACTAACCAATATCCAAGCTCAAAATATATAAGTGAAGCACACGAAGCATTCTATAAAACCATACTCAAAATATATAAGTGAAGCACATGAAGCATCATATAAATCAATTAAGGGCTATCTCATACTAGCATGATCCCTAAATAAAAATAAAAACACAAAGGACACAAATCATTTGAGCAAAACAAAAAGCGAGGTATACCGATAATTTTTGAAGAAGAAAGATGGGATGCCAACCGGGGCATCCCCAAGCTTAGATGCTTGAGTATCCTTGAAATATTTACTTGGGGTGCCTTGGGAATCCCCAAGCTTGAAATCTTTCCTATCTTTATTCTTCTCACATCGGTAACTCCTAGTTCTTCGAACACTTCATCCACACAAAACTTAACAAAAACTTGGTGAGATTCGTTAGTATAATAAAGCAAATCACTACCTTTAGGTACTGTTGAAAACTCATTCCAATTTCATATTAACACTATATCTACTGTATTCCAACTTCACCATGGTTCATACACCCCGATACTACCCATAGATTCATCAAAATAAGCGAACAACACATAAAAAACAGAATCGGTCAAAAACAGGACAGTCTATAGAAAACTGGAAATTTTGTATACTTCTGTAACTCCAAAAATTCTAAAACAAATATGACAATTTAAAAAAATTATACATAAGTACTGTGAAAAACGTTTCAGACCCAGTTGACTTTCCAGAAAAAAATGTAAATTCATGCAGCCAAAGTTTCTGTTTTTGCACTGCGCATAGTAAACAAGCACTCTAATCACCCTAAAACCAAATCTTGGCACATTATTTTCATAATACAATGCATATACAAGAGGATAATTATTTTTAGAGAAACTTCCATGAATTTTTTACATTGTATCCATGAGCATGAACACAAGTGTTCAAGGTCGACCCTCAGTTCTCCAATGCATAACTTTCCAATCACTTCTCTTTTTTAAAAACTTTTTAGGCATATGAGGCAAGTGAATCTTTTTGTATTTTCATTTTTTAATTTTTTGTATGTTTCACCCACAACTAAGCAAAAGAAAAAAAGGAAAACAAAAACTACTTAGTGAAGAAAGCAAACAAGCACACATGAGAATATCAACCGGCAACGGCGCCAGAAAAGAGCTTGATAATCCCCAAGTGCAGGGAATCATCATAGAAATTCCAAAAGGTGGAACTGATAAGTATGGAGTGCAGAACCCACAAGGAGCTAAAGCCAATATCAATATTCTCTCAAGTCCTATCGGCCACTGATACGACTCTACGTACACCGAACGTTTGCGTCCAACTAGAAACGAGAAATAAAACTACGTTGTGGGTATGAAGAGGATAACTTTGCATGATATCGGAGAGCTAAAATATAAAAGTAGGTGCTGTTATCATAGAGTTAGAATATATTACTTAAGTATTATAAATAGCGAGTATGGAATAATGATGGGTCGGTGTGCGAGATTGTCCTAGGCAATTGTTAACAACACCGGTAATCACTATTGCAATTTCATATGAGGGAGAGGCATAAACTACCATACTTTATGTTCTTGGATCATATGCACTTATGATTGGAACTCTAGCAAGCATCCGCAACTACTAAAGATCATTAAGGTAAAACCCAACCATAGCATTAACATATCAAGTCCCCTTTATCCCACACGCAACAACCCCCTTACTCGGGTTTATGCTTCTGTCACTCAAGCAACCCACAATAAGCGAATCATGAACGTATTGCAACACCCTACAGCGGGAATCCCTCACGCTTGCGTGACACGGAGGGCACAATAGGACAGCACCAACATAAAACATGCAACTCATACCAATCTAGATCATCAATCAACCCAAAGACAAAGGATGTCTACTCAAAACATCATAGGATGGCAACACATCATTGGATCATAATATGTGGCATAAAGCACCATGTTCAAGTAGGGATTACAACGGGGTGCGGGAGAGTGGACCGCGTAAAATAGATGAGGATGGTGATGACGATGTTGATGTTTTTTTTGAACCTTTTAACAGTAGGAGAACCTCCTACTGTTTTTGAATTAATATAAAATGGGGGAACAAATTACATGAGAATATTTACATGATGAATTTACAAATCACCCTCCCTTTGGGAGGTGGCGAAGGGGTTAAACTATGGAGGAGAGGATGTGTGGGATGATATTTTTATGCTTTTCCTTAACCCTATAGGTAAGGAGTGAGAGATCAGTCTTAAACCTATCTGACCATGAAGTCCTTGAGGGCTTCATCCCCCTGAAGTGCTTGTTGTTGCGTTCTTTCCAGATACTCCAGGCAGCGGTCAGGAAGAGCTCCATGAAGAGGGGCCTGTTCCAGAAATTTTTGGCCGACACAACTTGTTCTAGGCGATGTTGACCCTGAATCCAAGAAAATCCCAGACTGGACCAGCATTCAGCACTGAATTGACACTCTAAAAAGAGGTGCTTCTAGTGATTCTTCAATGTGCTGCCCACAAAGGATACAGTCATAGTCATTTCCTATATTGGAGTGTCTCCTCTTGAGCATATTCCGCGTGTTAAGACGATCAGAAAGGAGTAACCATCCAAAAACTTTAATTTTCATGGTGGCTTTTGATATCCAGAGCCAGTAAAACGACTTATGGGCCCTCACGTCTCTGAAGAAGAAAGTGTAGTATCTGTGAGCAGTGTATTTTTCCGTTCCCCAAATATAGGTCCAAGTGTCAGGATCATTGGATAGGACCGTTTCCCTCGTGTCTGCTTGTAGCTGTCGAACCTCTGCATGGGCCTGAGCCGAAAGGGGCAGGTGAAACGCCTCACTTAAAGACGTGATGGACAAGAAATCCCTCACAGAGATGTCTTCATTGATTGTGTAGGATAGGGCGCGTGGGTACTTCTCATCAAAGGTTGTATCTTGCCATAGGTCTTTCCAGAAGAGCACTGTGGATCCATTATTGACATTAGTGCTTGAGATGCCCCGAAATATTGGCATTAGCTTGGCAACATCACGCCACCAGAATGAGCCACAAGGGTCAGCAATATGTGGAATTTGATTGGCGTAGTATGTGTTCCATACGCGCTCAACCCAAGGTACGTTCCATCTATTGTAGAATTTATGTAAATATTTGAGTAGGAGTGCATCTCCTTGGATCCTGAGGTCAATCACACCCGATCCACCGCTTTCTTTTGGGCGGCAAACCATTTCCCAGGATGCGAGGGAATTGCATTTGTCCCCTTGCTCCGTTTTCTTCGTCCACAAACACTTCCTTCTAATTTTGTCAAGGAGCTCAATGATTTTGGTAGGCAGTCGGAGCGTGCATAGCGCAAAGATAATGAGTGAGGTGATCACTGAGTTAAGCAGGGATAGCTTTCCACCGTATGAAATCATGTTGAGAGTAGCAGTCAATCTTCTTTCCATGGAGCATACCAGAGGCATGAGATCTAGGAAAGTTGGTCGAGTGGTTCCAAGCGGGAGTCCTAGGTACGTGAAGGGCATCGTTCCAACCGCACATCCAAATATATTAGCAATTTCCTCAGTTTTTTCAGTGTCAGCATTGATTGGAATCAGAGTCGATTTGTGAAAATTTATTTTCAAACCAATGGATGTAGCATAGTCGGTCAAAATATCCTTGATAACGGCCGCCTGTGGTGCACTAGCTGGAAGAACAAGTATGGTATCATCAGCGTATTGGATCACTGGATACTCTTTTTGATGAGGGGAAGGGAAGGTTTATTCGACTGTGCAAATGCTTCGTTGATGGCCGCTTGGAGAAGATCTGCATAAGCACAAAAATGAGTGGCGATAGAGGGTCCCTTGCACGACCCCACATTTGCAGAAAAATTGGCGTCCCGGAGTACCATTTAGGAGAACAGAGGATTTGGCAGATGAGAAGATGCACTGAATCCATGTGAGCCACTTATCATTGAAGCCCATGTTTTTCGTAATCTCAATCATTGCGTCATGCTCAATTGTATCGAAGGCTTTTGCAAAATCAAGCTTGAGGAGCATTATTTCTTTTTTGGAAGTGTGACATTGATATATATACTCAGATGCCCATGCGAGGCAGTCCTGATGGTCCTCCCTTGAGAAATCCATATTGATTTCTGTGAATAATCTTCAAAATGACTTTTTGTAGTCGATTGGCCAAGATCTTAGTGATGACTTTTAGGCAGCAGTTTAAGAGAGTAATCGGCCTGTAATCGTTAATAGATTCAGGTGATCCAATTTTCGGAATGAGAGTTATGAAACCATCATTAATGCTTTCCAGATTAAGATCACCATTGTGGAATTGATTACAGAGATTGTAAAAACCCTCTTTAATGATTGGCCAGCATCTCTTAAGAAAAAGACCAGTAAAACCATCCGGGCCCGGTGCCCTATCAGCCGGCATCTCTCGAATGACTGCGTCGATTTCATCATGGGTGAAAGGAAGCATTAATTCATCAAGTCCTTCACATTTTTTGATTATCCTGGGAAGGTCAAATTTCATGTTGCATGGATGTGAGGAGCCCATCCTATCTTTGAAGGCCTGATAAATGAGTGATTCTTTTCCCGCATGATCCTCAATAGTTGCTCCATCACTTGTCTTCAAAGAGGCTATGTTGTTCTTTCTGTATCTTTCTGATGCCATAGATTGAAAAAAACTTTGAAGGTTCATCTCCAAATTGCACCCATCGAATCGTACACCTTTTTTTCCAGTAAAGTTGTTGGTATTTTAGTAGTCTCAGAATGTGTGCTTTGAGGATGCGGCGAAAATTTGCTTCAGGCACAGTTAGAGGACGTTTATTTTCCAAATGAAGACGATCACCGCGGTGATGATTCCCCTCCCGATGGCACTCCGGCGCCACCGAGAGAGAGGAGGAGCGGTTCTCCCCCTTGTGCTTCCTCCTCCATGGCCTCCCCCCTAGATGGGGAGAGGTTCCCCCTCTGGAACCTTGGCCTTCATGGCGATGATGGCCCCTCCGAGATCCTTCCCCATGGTCTCCGGTGATGATGGCCCCCTCCGGCAGGGTGCCAGAGAGGGCCTAGATTGATTTCTCATGGCTACAGAGGCTTGCGGCGGCAGGACTTCCGATCCCTCTTCTGCTCTGGGGTTTTCTTGATTTATAACGGGAGTTGGTGTTGATTTTGCATCAAGGGGGCCCACGGGGAGTCCATGAGGCAGGGGGCGCGACCTAGGGGGTGGGGGAGCCCTCTACCCTCGTGGTGCCCTCGGGACTCCCCTCCGGTAGATTTTCGTTCTAGTATTTTTTATGTTTTTTAAAAAAATCTCCGTTGATTTTTAGCGCATTCCGAGAACTTTTATTTCTGCACAAAAACAACACCACGGTAGTTCTGCTGAAAATAGCGTCAGTCCGGGTTAGTTAAAATCAAATCATTTGTGATGTTAGTGAGACGATCAAACGTGAGCTGGACATTTTCATTGTCATTTCTCTTGAAGCAGTTGAAGAGGTTGCGTAGAACACTGATTCTTTGATCTCTCTGAGTTGAAACACCTTCATTGACCTTGGAGAGCCAGTCCCAGACTAGCTTCGACGTTTCCAAAGCACTTACACGGCCATACTGCCCTTTGGTCAGATGACCACACATGATGTTCTTCGCAGTAGAATCGAGTGGAATGAACTTCTTGACATCAGTAGGAGTGACACCTTCACCAGTCTTGGGAACGCCGTTCTTGACGACATACCACAGATCGACATCAATGGCTTCAAGATTCATACACATCTTATTCTTCCAGTAGGGATATTCAGTGCAATCAAAGACAGGGCACGCGGCAGAGACTTTGATTATCCCTGCAGTCGACATAGGTAAAACTCCAGGTGGTTAAACCGAATCACACGGAACAAGGGAGTACCTTGCTCTGATACCAATTGAAAGTGCTAGTTATCGACTAGAGGGGGGGGGGTGTGAATAGGCGATTTTTATGAAAGTCTTCAAAACATGAAAGTTTCGAAGACAAACATGAAAACTGGACCTATAAACATGCAGCGGAAGATGAACTACACTAGACAAGCCATAGTCAAACAAGTATGAAGCTAAAGGATGATGACTGATAGCAGCTATGTAGTAGGATCAGGATGGAGGATAGTATGAAGCCAATCAGAACAAGTAGTCACACAGTGAAGTCAAACAGGTAGAGCAATCAGACAATGACTCCACAACAACAAAATGTAAGTAAGGAGAGTTAGAGATAGAACCAGTGTGTTGTGAAGACAAGGATTTGTTCGACCAGTTCCAGTTGCTGTGACAACTGTACGTCTGGTTAAGGAGGCTGAGCTTGAACTCAGAAGACCGTGTCTTCACCTTATTCCCCTTGAGCTAAGGACACACAGTCCCCTCCCAATCACTCTGGTAAGTCTTCAAGGTAGACTTCCAAACCTTCACAGACTTCGTTCATCGGCAGTCCACAATTACTCTTGGATGCTCAGAACGCGACGCCTAACCGGCTGGAGGATTCACAGTCCTCAAGTGTAACAAGTCTTCAGATCATGCGGACAGAAAGACTTCAGTGATGCCTAACACTCTTTGGCTCTGGGTGTTTGGGCTTTGTCCTCACAACTATTTCTCTCTCTCAAAAGCTTCGGAGGTGGGTTGCTCTCAAACGACAGAAGCCGTGCACTAACTCTGAGCAGCCACCAATTTATGGTGTAGGGGGGGCTATTTATAGCCACTAGGCAACCTGACCTGATTTGTCCGAAATGACTGTCGGTGTCAAAACCGGCGGATCTCGGGTAGGGGGTCCCGAACTGTGCGTCTAGGCGGATGGTTACATGAGACAAGGGACACGATGTTTTTACCCAGGTTCGGGCCCTCTCGATGGAGGTAATACCCTACTCGCTTGATTAATATTGATGATATGGGTAGTACAAGAGTAGATCTACCACGAGATCAAGGAGGCTAAACCCTAGACGCTAGCCTATGGTATGATTGTAGTTCTGTCCAACGGACTAAAAACCCTCCGGTTTAGATAGACACCTGATAGGTAACGGTTACACAGAGTCTGTTACAATGTTAGGAGATCTACATATCCAGACGCCAAGCTTGCCTTCCACGCCAAGGAAAGTCCTTCCGGACACGGGACGAAGTCTTCAATCTTGTATCTTCATAGTCTTGGAGTTCGCCGTGACGATAGTCCGCTATCCGGACACCCTATTCCGGGACTCCTCAAGAGTCCCTGAACCAGGCTTCAATGACGACGAGTCCGGCGCGCATATTGTCTTCGGCATTGCAAGGCGGGTTCCTCCTCCGAATTCTTCATAGAAGGTTTTGAACACCAGGATAGTGTTCGACTCTGCAAAACAAGTTCCACATACCAACGCAGAGAGAATAACTTTTGCACAGATCTGCTGACGTATTCCGTGGCGTGACATCACACCACGGCCAGGCCTTTATATGAATCATTTTTTACCGTTCCATCTTAGCGCGGTTAGCGAGGCGGTTTCCTTGGCACGTCTTATCAAAGCATAGATCGTGCCCCCTTATTCTGGGATTCTCATCAATACGGACGTGGGTAACCCACCCGCGTTCGCTGGCACGCCTCCTCTATCGAAGGCGAGTCCTAATCGACCACGGGGTGGGCTCTTGGGATTCAACCTCTTTATAATGAGACCAAGGCCCTCTCCTTTTTACACCCTCCATCGAGTTTGCCTCGCACTTCGAGTTCCAACACCCAAAGCTTCAGATTTAGGCGCTTAGGACCTTCGACGATGTCCGGCTCCGACCAGCACGGCCGATGGACGTCTTCCTCCGTCACAGAAGAAGACGTGCTAAAGCTGCGAGACGCCAGGTATCTAACTGGCGAGATCTCGCATAGGATGCCCGCTCGTGGCAGGTCATTCCCACTCCGAGCCCGGCGAGAACGTGGTGTTCGTGTCCCACTTCCTTCGGGTTTAGGCTTCCCGACGGATCCCTTTGTGCGGGGGCTCATGTTTTATTATGGGCTTGATTTCCATGACTTGAATCCGTAGTCCATCCTCCATATCTCGTCATTCATTGTCGTATGTGAGGCCTTCCTCCATATTACCCCCCACTTTGGATTGTGGCTCAAGACCTTCAAGGTGGAGCCAAAGATGATCGAAGGGCAAAAAGCAGACTGCAGAGGGGCGGTCATAAGCAAATGTGCTGATGCTCCGTGGCCCGAGGGCTCTTTCCAAAAGGAGCTTGGTTTGTGGCAACGGGAGTGGTTTTATATCACCGCTCCCAGGGGCACCAAATGGGTGGCGCTCCCTGCCTTCCGCTCAGGTCCACCACAGCGGCTGGCGTCATGGCTCAACAAGGGGCTCGACTTGGGGCCGTCCAAGGACGTTTCCTTGATCCAGGGCCGTATTCGAGACCTCCAGGAAAGAGAGATCAATGTGGTTGCAGTAGCGCAGGTTATGGTGATCCGGCGTCTTCTGCCCTGCAAGCGTCGCCCCCTCCGCCTGTGGGAATTTAATCCGGAGGGACCACGAGCTCTCCAAAATTTTATGGGTACGGCGCCCGTGGAGATGTATAAACTGTTCTTCGGATCACAAGAGAAGTGTCCGGACCTGACTGAGGATGCAGGACTAAGCTGCAATCGCCCAGATACTCAAGTAAGTAGTCCGGTAACCGGACAAGCTGTTCATTCATTTATCATATATATATGCCTTATAAAGGAGTCGTTTCTTGAACAGGAGTGGATAGCCAAGGCAAAGTTAATAAGGTGTCCGGCTCCCCTCCCGGAGACTACGCCGGATCCCGTGCTGACCAAGATGTTGAAGGTCGCGCCTTTTGGAGAAGGCGAAGGGGGGAGCGGGGAAGCAACTGCCTCTACGAAGGAGGCTATCAAGGAAGGAGGGATTAAAAGTCCCATCTTTCGAGGAGAGAAGAGGACTGCTTCGGAAGATCCGGAGGTCAAGGCCTCAAAGAGGGGAAGGGAATCTTCGTCGGAGAGTCCGACGCTGGGAAGTAACCCAGCCGCACTATTTCCCCAAGGGGATCAGCCCTCCAAATGAGCCGTAAGTAAAAAGAAGGGTCTTGTAAATAAGGAACATCCTCAGTATTTATTTATGAAGATAACCGAGATTGTACCTTGTAGTTCGGACCTCAGCCCTTCTCAGCAGAGCTCGTCTTGGGGATCTTCTTTGGAGATGATGGAGAGCAAACGCCTCCACCTGTCGCACCCTCATGTGAAGCGGACGACCGGAGGAATCGCCATGGAGGGTTCTCAAGTCCGGCGGGGCCGGAAGGTCCAGCGCCAAGTGGTGTGCTGTCGGAGGGGCTGAAGGATCTGCTCGGGCGAGCGGCTATCTCAGAAGATCACCGTGCTCTAATGGGTTCGGTGATTGAAAGAATTGCATCCGCGAAGAGCGGATTGCATGAAGCCGTCAGAAGCTTACTGACGGGGTTTGAGGTACGCAAAAATGATGTACCTTCTGACAGTTATGCATATAAAATGCGCCTTGTATAGATAGTAGCCCCTGAGACTCGGTATGTTATCAAAATTGACAATGTGCCGAGGATCAAATTCTCAGTTATAACATATCGCCGCTCCTAAACAGGTGGCGGGGCGTCTGGTGGCCAGCCGTACTGATGAATATGCCGAACTAAAGCGGCAACCTGACGAGGCGGATGCGGACATCACACTAGTCAATAAACGGTTTGACGAGTCACAAGGTATGCGACTTCTATGCGGACACCTGGTAAGGGAGCTTGACGCCCATGTCTTACTATTTGTATGCTTAATGCAGATGCTGCCGCTGCCGTGGAGGAGCTGCGGGCGGAACTCGCCCGAGTGAAAGAGCATGCCAGGATTAGTAATGCGGCCGCTTTAAAGGCGGCCGAAGAGCTAGAAGCCGAACGGGCTGCTCACTGCCGAAGCAAAGAGGAAATGGCCGATATGGCCAAAAAGTTGAGGAATACTACCGATCGCTGCGAGGTTCTTGAAAAAGAACGTCAAGCGGAACAAGAGGGCCTAGAAAAGGCCGCCGAATCCAAGAATGCCCACCGCTTTGAGAGCTGCCAAGGAGGAGCTGAGTCGCCGGGCAATTGCGGCTGGAAAACCGTTTCTGCTGCGGAGGAAATATACGGATCCAAAGTATGCTCAGTTGGATAAGTTGTGGAGTTCGGAGGATGCTTATCTGGACTTGGCAGCGAGCGCTGCGGACGCGGTTGAGCACTTCAGGGGCCAGAAGGGGCACAGAAGGGAAGAGCTATATTGGTCGCAATTCCATAGTCCGGAGCGTCCTCTGCCGCTGACCGATCGGTTGGCCGAATGGGCCGAGCTGAATCGGTTGTCCGGATTTGCCATGAAGCATGTCTTGACTCACTAGTGGCTGGGCGGACTGACCGAAGAGCTATTTTGGTTTAGTGCAGCAGTTCCTTGGTGTGGTACAGGTATCAGACGACGCAATGAAGCGATCGGCGTGTATTGAGGGAGCGCGGATGGCTCGCCCGTGTCAAGACATACTGGGCAGAGATGAAGGCCACCGACGTTGCATCCCAAGACTCGGACAGAAGCCGAGTACCTGCCGAGCACTACTTTGAAGAAGTCCTGCCGGGCGCTCGTTTAATAGAGACGCAGTCCTCGAAGGATATTATGTTTAAATGACATGTATGATTTGTGAAAACAATGTTTCAATATAATATAAGAGCTTTTTTATACTTGTGCGTTCAAGTAGTAAACTACTCCCTATGCGGCCGTTTATGTATATGTGTATATAACCTGAAAGATGGCAGTCCTTGGCTTCAGCCCCCACGCACATAGTGCGGGGGTGTTTGCAAAGAAAGCGCCTTTTCACACTTAATCCAACGTCTTGGTCCTGTTAAGGAGGTGATAGCGTAGCAAACCAGGCAGCCGGACTATAATTCTTTATCACTTTCACTTAGCCATAGGAGTTCGAGGGTGGGGCTACTATATAGCCCCTGGGCACCGCACTCTCCCGAATTCGGTGCGTATGTGCCTGCCGAAAACCGGTCCTTCGTCAATGCGGAGGAATCCTAAACATTCCAAAGTGAGTCGTCGAGTGGTTGACCAGTCTCTCGCTATATCATGACAATCAGTTTTGGCTTTCTCATCGAGGTGCTCGGCCCGGCCGAACCGGGCACAATCGCAATAGTTCTCCGGTGCCGTTAGCCGTGAAAACGGGCGTAAGGCAGCAAAACACAGGAGCCGGGCAACCCAACATTTGACCAAAGACATGATTCGGAGCTGATGCATATAAGGCCTAACTCGAGACGCTGAATACTCCCTAAGGTATTCGATCTTTATGAAAATTGGCAGAATAATGCCCTAAGCCCCGTGTCCGTGCACGCATAAAAAATTCTGGTGTGGCCAATGCCAAAACGCCAGCCTCCTCCTCGGTTATAGTAAGGAATCGGGGGATGTATATCAACAAGAGACAGTAAAAAAGGTTTACGCAGGGTCTTAATCTGAAAAGAATCCTCGCAACGGGTCCCTACTGCACGTCTGCGCCTGTGACTCCGTTGTGCCGTATCCTGGACGGGTGTAGCATGTTGTTCATCTGTAACAGAGAGGAACTTAGTTTGAAAGAAAAAGGATCGTGCGGAAGATGTAATGTACATTAAATAAACGGAGTATGATTTGAAGAAGTGAAGAAAATAGAGCTTTATTGTCTCTTGTTGTACATGCATGCAACCCCTTGTATGAGGGTATGCCGCTAGTAGGCGCCGGACTCGTCTAGCCGTGTCCGGGGTTTGAATCACCTACTCAGTTGCTTTGACTAGCGGAGCCGGATAGGTGTGGGGCTGTCAAGGCAATCTCACGTTCTTCCGTGCTCGAGTAACACTTAATACTCCCTTTTAATGAGATGATGCCGCGTGGACCGGGCATTTTAAGTGTTAGAGATGCATAATGCGGTATTGCATTAAAGCGGGCGAAAGCTTCGCGTCCCAATAGTGCTTGATGGCTACTATTAAATGGGGCGACATGGAAGACAAGCTTTTCGCGACGGAAGTTGTCGGATGAACCGAACACAACTTCTAACAGTATGGAGCCCGTACAATGGGCATATAGGCCTGGCATTACTCCTTTAAAGGAGGTGTTGCTACGGCGAATTTTGGTTGGGTTTATCCCCATCCTGCGGATTGTATCCTGATATATCAGGTTTATGTCACTGCCGCCATCCATGATGACTTGTGTAAATTGGAACCCGTCGATTATAGGATCCAATATCAAGGTAGTCCATCCTGCGTTCCGGATATTTTCGGAATAGTCCTGATGGTCGAAGGTGATTGGTTTTGACAACGATTAATGCGGCGCGCCTTTTAGTGGGCGCCGCTCTATTTTTCCCTTTGATCACGTGGAAGTGAGTTTACTGTTTAACCTCTTGTGGGAAAGTCTTTTGTTTTTCGGGGCTCGCTTGTGGTGCTCGTCGTCATCTTCACTTGGTGTGTCGAGCCCCTTGTGTTCGGGCTCAGCCTTCCGGACTGTTTGAAGACCCAACAATTTCTGTGGGTATGGTTAGTAGGCCTCCCAGGAGTACTGTGGATTAGACATATCTTGTCCAAGATTTTGTTGAAGTTGGATATCTCATCGCTATTGTCCTTAAGGGGCCGCTTTTTCTTGTTCTGCCGTGAGCTTTTGAATCCGGCGTTGACTGCCGTGCTCTTTGGACTGTTCCTTTTAATCCGGCGCTGGTCCTTGTTGCGCCGTGGTTTCCCATTTCCATCCCTGATTTCGGATGTACTTGGGTCGCTGGTGCTGCATCTTTCTAGCCCGCTATCCTCTCCCGCGCAAAAGCGGGTCATGAGGCTTGTTAATGCGGCCATTGTTCTTGGCTTTTCTTGGCCGAGGTGTCTGGCGAGCCATTCGTCTCTGGACGTTGTGTTTGAAAGCTGCTAAGGCTTCAAAGCGTCCAAACAATCGACTATTTGGTTCTTTTAGTAAGGAACCTGTTCCAGAATTTCCGGCTGACTCTCCGGCTGTTGAGTTATGTGACTTAAATCGTCTCAGATCCGGAGGGCGGACATACGCCCCTGAAAATTTTCCCAAACGTATCCTCGAGATCTTCCCAGCTTGAATGGTATTTTCGGGAGGCTTTTAAGCCAATGCCGAGCTGGCCCTTTGAGTTTAAGGGGTAAGTATTTTATGGCGTGGAGATCATCTCCTCTAGCCATGTGTATGTGGAGGATGTAATCCTCGATCCAGACTCCAGGGTCTGTTGTTCCGTCATATGCCTCTATGTTTACGGGTTTGAATCCCGCTAGAAATTCATGATCCAGCACCTCATCCGTAAAACATAGGGGATGTGCGGCGCCCCTATATTTGGGTGTCCCGTGATCTTCGGAATTTTGGCGTGTTGCATTGCTTTGACGAGCCTGCTTTCTTGGCCCATAGATGGACCTAATTGGGCCATCCTTTTGATGTGAATCTTTATGCGGATCGCATATTGGCTTGTGTGCAGCGCCATTCGCCGCTCTCTTTTTGCCGTGGGGTCGTCCATCCGACCGGGTGGCCTTCTTACTTTTTAATTGTGGGGGCTTTAAGGCCTCCTCGTCGAATTCGGCAAGAGCTTTCTTTTCGGGTAGCTCTTAGTTCGGCGACTGTCGCCGTACTTGTCTGAGGTGCTTAATACTTTGCTCCATCTGATCCTAAGTGCATCTTAAGCTGTTTTGATCTTCCGCTTCTGCTTTTTCATGCTACGCCATGATGGCGACGAGCCTTTTCTGGAGGTCATTTTGCTCCAATAGTTTGTCCGACTGAGATCGTCCGGACTGTTGTCTTCGCCGGGGACAGATTGTTTATCCAAGTTGTCTTGTTCGGACGATTGCTCGATAGCTTGTTCGTCGTCCACCGGTTCGCCCTGCTCTATGGCTGGGTCTTTGTGGAGGCGGGACTTGGTTCGGCGTTTACGTTGCCGTTTTGACCGCCGAGGGATTTATCCTTCGTAGCGTCCCGTTGTTCCTCGCCTTCATTTCCTTTAGGTGTATCCACCATGTATACATCATGGGATGAGGTGGTTGTCCAGCATCCTATAGGTGCTGGTTCATTGTTGTCTCCTACATCGTCGTCCATACCGTCGATGTCTTCGGAGTCGAAATCGAGCACATCGTGTAAGCTTTCGATAGTAGCTACGAAGTGGGTGGTGGGGGGGGGGCGTTGAATTTCTTCGTCGTCCGCATCCCAACCTTCCTGACCGTAGTCCGGCCAGGGCTCTCCGGATAAAGAGAGAGACTTTATTGAATTTAGGATGTCGCCAAAGGGCGAGTGCTGAAAGATGTCCGCGGCCGTGAACTCAATGACCGACGCCCAATCGGATTCGATTGGCAGGGGCGCGGAGGGATCGGAGTCCGGAGAGGAGTCCGGCACCCAGGAGTCGAGGTCTTCGCAGCGAGTGGATGGAGTTCGCCCGATCGCCAGAGAAATTGTGGTCCCCGAGGCGGTGTCCAACCACTCGCCCTCGACAGAATCCGCCCGGATTAAGGGTCGGAGCGGACATCGGTGCGGCCTCCGTGGCAATCGCTCGTCTGCAGAGCTAGATCATGCCCATCGAGACAAAGGCGACACGCTATTGCGGCTCGAATCCGCTGAAGATCAAGTCTCCACGGATATCGACCGTATAGTTCAAACTTCCAAATCTGACCTGATGGCTCGGGCGAAGCTTCGATCTCCTCCGGATGGCTGCGAATTGGCCCGCAGTGCAAAGCCGCCGAACACGAAGATCTGTCCGGGAGAAAAGTCTCACCCGGACCGCGTTGTTGTTGATGATCGAAGGAGCCATCGGGCCTATCGATGACGCATACGCAGGAACTCCCAATGAAAGCACCAATGTCGGTGTCAAAACCGTGGATCTCGGGTAGGGGGTCCCGAATCGCAAGGCCTAGGCAGATGGTAACAGGAGACAAGGGACACGATGTTTTTACCTGTGTTCGGGCCCTCTCGATGGAGGTACTACCCTACTCCTGCTTGATTAATATTGATGATATGGGTAGTACAAGAGTAGATCTACCACGAGATCAAGGAGGCTAAACCCTAGAAGCTAGCCTATGGTATGATTGTTGTTCGTCCTACGGACTAAAAACCCTCCGCTTTATATAGACACCGGATAGGTTAGGGTTACATGTAGTCGGTTACAATGGTAGGAGATCTACATATCCAGATCGCCAAGCTTGCCTTCCACGCCAAGGAAAGTCCCATCCGGACACGGGACGAAGTCTTCAATCTTGTATCTTCATAGTCTTGGAGTCCGGCCATGACGATAGTCTGGCTATCCGGACACCCCCTAGTCCGGGACTCCCTCAATGACCCTGGGTCACTATGGAACTGACACGTGTCACAACGGTCAGATTTCAAAAACACGCGACAGCTTGACTTGGGCTACAAGTAAAGCTGACTTATCCGACTCGGGATAAGATTTGCTCTCATTGTCTTCGCTCGAAGACATAGGATTTCGGTTGAGCATCACTTCAGTCACTCTGACTTTGTTCACTTGGACCCCACTTAACAAAGGCGGTGGTTCCTATGACTCAACAAAGAAGAAAAGAAACAACGAAACTACTAAGTCTTCGTGCTCCATAGTCTTCACTCAGTGTCTTCTTCTGTCATAGTCTTCAATGTGAATATCTTCATGTACCACCATTATCTTCAATGTGTTCATACATTTTTAGGGGTCATCTCCGGTAGGTAAACCGAATCAAGGAGGGACTACTACCTGTGTTATCCTGCAATTCTCACAAACACATTGGTCCCTCAACCACGTTTGTCGTCAATACTCCAAAACCAAACTAGGGGTGGCACTAGATGCACTTAGAATCTCCCCCTTTTTGGTGATTGATGACAAACTGATTGAAGTTTTCAACAGGGATATAAGTATGTGAAATATGTTAAATTGTAAAGGATGAGGTATTGTCTTCATAAGTAGCAAAAGGCCCCTTGAAGATGTGCATATAAGTAATTTGCTTTTGGAATGCAAATGCACATGGCAGGTTCTACTTGTGGAGATCCTCTTCAACTTATGAAGACAATTCATCATGCATGATTCTCTGTAATGAAGATAATGACATGCATAATGAAAAATGGACGTCTGCAAAATGATTTAAGTGCGGAAGTTATCATCGCACTTGCGGAATTTATCATCGCATCACAAAATAGCAAATAAGTAGCAGACAACCATCGAGTTTAAGTGTTACAACTCAGAGAACCAAATGTATCAAGAGAAGGAGTTGTAAACACTAGGCAAAATATAAAGCAACCGCCCATATGAACCCGCCTGAAGACTATCAACTCATAGCTTCTCCCCCTTTTGTAAGTAAGGACCAAAAAGGGTTGAAGACATTGAGCCTCTACTCGTTCCTAGAAGGAGTAGGAGAAGATGCAGGGTTGGTATCGAGGTTTGGCGGTGCAGACAAACTTGGAGCAGTGTCGATACGAGTTGGAGGTGGCGAAGTGGCATCATCTTGATCATCGATCACACGAGAATTCACGGTTGCAGCAGAAGAGGAGTACTCAAAGTCTTCAAGAGAAGGAGTGCGCCGCAGAACAACATTTCTGGGCGGAGTGGAATCAAACTTGAATCTTTCTAAGAAGCCATCGCCCCAAGATCTTCCTCAAAGACACATAAGTTGCTAGCCCTTTTCCATGTGCGCCGACATGTTTCATGCGCGACAAAGGCATTCTTGGTTGCAAGGTTGCGAATGCGATTGACGTCGACCATGATGCTCGTGATCCGGCGCTTTGAGCCAATCATGATGCCTATCTTGTTTCGATGCAGGCCAACGAGAAGCTCTCGGTCATTGAGAACACGAGATCGCCGAGGCCGTTGAGCAATTGTGCCGCTTTGTCGGTTTTGGGTTTGGGCACGGTGAGGTGCACGTGTAGTACCAGCCAATGGATAGACTCTAGTGGCAGCCAGCACACCTTCAATGGGCTGAGTGAAGCTCTGAATATCAGCATTATGAAGATAAAGTGGCTCCTTGTCAGGCTCTGGATAGATGGCTTCAACCGACATATCGACATCTGGCAAGAAGACAACGTGGTTGCGCGCAGATGGCTGATAGTTGAAAGCAGTGTGAAGCTTGATCAGACGCATGATCCATGGAGCATAGAAATTTAAGCCAAAAATGTCAGATCCTGATGCAGCAAGTTGGCGGATGAAGAAATCCTTTGCATTGAAGCTTTTGCCATGAAGAATATGGAAGACCAATGTCTTCATTGCACCTTCTAGCTTAGCCTTTGGAGAATGTTCTTTGATGGGCCAGTGAGTTCGCCTTATGATGTGATAGATTGTGCGAGGCAGATACTCAAGGTCATCAACAAAGAACTCCGTAGGATATTCTGCATCTGGAGGCAATGGCTTCATCATGCTTAGCATATGGCTCATGTCGGGTTCTGACTTGTGAAAGATGCTTTCCAAAGCTGTAGTGTGAAGTTGACAACCAGGCTCATAGAGACCCCCTGGAGTAGGCAGGCCAGTAAGCTCAATGACATCAAATGCTTTGGCTTCATGATGGACATTTCCTGTCATCCACTCAAGTACCCAAGTCTTAGAATCCTCAGAGTAGCCTCCGATATAAAGAGTGGCGTAGAATTGAAGCAAAGAACTCTTCATTCCAGTGCTCCTTATCAGTGACAAAGTGCAGTAAGCCAGCCTCTCTGAAGCAATCGAGAGCTTCTTCTAAGCAAGGCAGACCAGCTATGGCTTCAGTATCAAGACACATATGCGGAAATATGCGGCCTTGGTTGTACATAATGCATGAATAATAGTTGCGCTGCTGATAACTCCAGAACCGATCAGATGAAATCTTGGGCCTGGTGTAGGGGTTCTTTGCTCTATCGAAGAAGGTATTGTGTGCAATGAAGCCGTTGACATTGAAAGATCATGGCGAAGTGGCAGTACCTGGAAATCTGGGCAGTCTTGGCTTTGGCTTCTGAATCTGAGGCCTATGCTCGACATGGTAATCAAATTGAGGACCAGCAGCAGGTGGAGGAATCAGAATTGGCCATCTGACAGTGACAAGCTGACCATAGTTGTATGCTTGCTCTATAGTATGTGGCCTTGGAGGCGGAACATGAGCAGTGGCATTGATTTCTGGCTGCAGATTTGTGTCAGGTGCGTCATTGCCTTCATCTGTTTCATGGGCTTCATTGGCTTCATTGGCCACTGTAGGCTCGACATTGGCTTCGGCCATGACAACGGCATTGGCTTCAGGAATGTCATTGGTGGCAGCCTCAGGATTTTCACCCTCCACTTGAGTAGCTGGAGGTTCTGGCATAGACTGGTTTTCTTCAGGAATATCTTCTTGAGTTGTAGGTGGAGTAGCGACACGCTCTTCTTCTTGTGTTGCTCAGCCGATGCAAATCGGAGGGTCTTCAGCAGAAAGGGCTTCGCATACGTGGACCGTCACGTATGATTGTCTTCGTGAAACACTTGACGTGCCAATCGAATCCTGACAAGTTGGAGCCCTCTTCTGTGATGGTGGTCATGGAGACGGATGGCCTCAAGCCTTTGCGAAGCCGTTGGAATACGAGTGACGCCTTTGGTGACGGTGATGTCTCCATGTAGTTGTCATCATTGGACATGGGGCTGATGACGGGCACAGATGACGGTTGGGGTGTACTTGGTGAGTCTTGATGTGGGGTAGCTTGCTGGGGGGCGATCAGCCCACGATGCATCTTGTGAGATTGGCGTCAAAGGATGACCAATACTGATAAGCTCACTATTCGTTTGAACAGGCGATGATACTGTTGGGCGCTCAATCTGAGGAAGAACTAGATCATCTTGTACAATGTCTTCAGTCGCGATTGGATCGACGACTGGAACTTCTTGAGCTTCAGGAGCCTCTATGGAAGCAGGCTCATGAACAATCATCCGACGCTCTTGGTTTGTAGGCAGAGGGGGAACAAAGGCAAGGGGTTCAACAACAAGGGGCTCTATGGGAGCAGACCGATCTCTCTTGTTGGTTTTTCTCTTCTTAGGGGGTGGTGCTTCATCAGTGGTGCGATTGGCTTTCCGCTTCCTGGCTTCGGCTTCAGTTGCCTTGGTTTTCTTCTGCCGAAGCCCTTTGAAGGAGCCTTGGGCTTCGAGCCGCGCATGCTAGCAGGGAAGACAATTTGTGGTTCTTCCTGCCGTGGTGCTTCAGTGTTGGCTTTAGATGACTTCTTTTTCTTGGCAGCCATTGAGGGGTCAATGCCAGGGCGGCCAAGTGCCTTGCGCTTTTCAGCTTCATTGTAGGCTTGAACGCATTTGTCTGCGAGTGCTTTCATGCGCTCTCTTGAGCCTTTGGCTTCCTCGCGTTTCTTCCGAAACGACTCCTTGAGATCATGAAGCATCACCTTGAACTTTTGCACATCAGCCACATTCAGCTTGGCTACATGCTTCTTGAACTATTCCTTCTCGAAGTCTATCTTTCGCTTCAGTTCAACTATGTGCTGAGCCAGAGCAAGCTCAGGAGCAATGGCGCCTTGGAAAGCAACGCTGACGCCAATGGGAAGCTGAAGGTCATCAAAGCTGAGATCTTGATTGTCGAACCACTCATCTATGAAGTTCTTCAGAATGTTTACATCAAAGAGGGGCAGATCATTGAAGATCTCCGCCTCTTGCTTGCTTTTGATCAGCTGCTCCAGAGCATCTTCACCAAATTCTTCATCTGAAGACAAGTCAATGGTTTCAGATTCATTTCTCAGAATGGCAGCAGGTGTCAGTGCATGAGTCAGTTGCTGAACAGGTGTCTTCTGTGACTTCTCACGCCTCATGGAGATGCGAGGGAGATCTTCAGAGTTATTACTGGGAGCAGAAGGGGCAGTTGCCAATGGCTTCGATCTCGAAGCTTTTGGAGCAGCAGATGGTTTTGAAGCTTTAGTCTTCTTTTGCTTCTGCGGCTTTGGAGCAGGAGCAGGAGCTTCATTTGTGTCAGCATCATCATCAGAATAGTCCACTTTGGCACCTTGAATAGCTATGTGAGTGATGAGGCCAACAAGGTTGTAGAAGGGACCGATCCTGTTCTCAGTGGCTTCACGGGTGTCATTGTCCCGAGGTGAGGACGGACCAGGGTTGAAGTCAAGCCCTAAATACTTCTTGTTCTTTGCAGCTGAGTCTTTGGCGAACTGGTAGTTGCGCTTGAAGAGACTGTCTTCGCGACACCAGAGCATTGAAGAAGGATCAGCATTTTCAGGCTGAGGTCTGCGCACCATGCAAGGATAGAAGCCTTGCTTAATAGCTTCAGCCTGATTCCTGGGTGGAAGATTTTCGTACAATATATCACCCCAGGGTGCCTTGATGGCATTCTTCTCAACATATTCTTCAGTGATGAAGCGACATTTAAACCATTCTTCTGCCCAATATCTTCGAATCCATTGGATTTGATTCTTGCGTTCTGTATAGGTTTCTTCTGGGTCAGTTTTGTACATCTCGTACAAATCTGGAGGTAGGTCCTTGGAAGTGTTGCCACGACGCATACGCCTCCTTTTTCTTGCTGACTTTTCAGTAGCCATGAAGTGTAAACTGAAGGGCTTCAGTACGTGCAATGGCTTCAAACGGCTGGACTGACAGGAACTTGCTTCAGGTGAGTTGATGTGACTCTGCAAGAATTCTGCAAATGAATGCAGACTATGAGAACCAAGGGATTCTCCCACGGACATGTACCTGTGACAGCATTAAAGGTGCGAGGGAAGGGGAAGAGGTCATATGCATTCTCAGAAGATTTTGACGATAAATCAGTTTGACGACATTGACCTCATAACGCGAAGACATTCACTTATATGATGAGAGTTGGTTCCAGAGTTGTACATATCCAAGAATAAGTACAAGTGAGGAATCTAACTTGTGAAGAAGCATAAGTGAATATACTAGGCACAATATGAGATGCAAAAAGAGATAGATTCATGTTCGAAGATGTAGAAACCATTTTTGGTAGGAAAGGATGAATCTATCAGATCAAAAAGACGGTAAAAAGTAAAATTTTATTACCACACGAAGAACTGCAAGATGAAGCGAAGATGGATGCCGAGCAGTTCGATCTCCTGTGCCCTAACTTGGCGATAGAAGACACCTACGGCGATGGCGGAGAAGACGAGGTCCGCAGCCGGCGTGAGGACGACGTCGATGAAGTTGTGGCAGCTAAGCGCTTCGTCGTCGGCGTCGTCAAAAGCTAGCGGAGACGCTAGGGTTTGCGTGAGATGGCGAAGGAGGAAGAAGGATTTTTTACCGAGACGAGACAGGTATTTATAAGGACAGAGACAGCACAGTGCAATTACGCAGGTGCCCTTGGCGGTTCACATCTGAAGGACACGTGGCTAACATGCAACACATTGAGAGGTGTTCCACGTTCCCACGCGCGCCTGGATTGTCGGGGTGGTCGTTCCGAATTCTCCGGGTTTGAGGAAAAAGGATATGTCATTAAAACTAGATATAAATGTTCGTCTCTGTATCTTCTGCTGACAAGGACGCAAAGAAGACATTCGACAGTGTCAACAGAATGCATATGATTTGGATAGACAGAGCTTGAGGTAGAAAGCATAGAGAGGTTAGGGTCCGATCACATTCACTTAGTTCAAAGGGTTCAAAGTGAAGACATAACAATAAGTGAATGCTGTAGAGGACAGAACACTATATATGTATATAACTCAGTCAATAACAAATCAACATAGTAAAGATAATCGAGAATTCAAATCAATGTTGAAGACAAATTAATTGTGAAGACTATGCAAATGTGACGCTATAAGAAAACATTTCATAAGAGTTTGGTGGTGGCGTTACCCACCGTATAGGAAGTATTAGACCCAGACACGACGCACAATTATCCTGGCACTCTGAAGTCAATCCACATTAATGTATTCACACTTAGAGTGTATGTCTTCATTGATTGAAGATATACATTACGTCGTGTGTTGCACATCTAAGTCATAAAATGCATAAGTGTTAGGATGTGTGCCTAATCACAGGACATTCGAGGATTCCAAGATATTTAGCTCACACCGCAACTTGCAAAACCTTTTCTCATCCAAGGGCTTAGTGAAGATATCAGCCAACAGCTCTTCTGTCTTGATGTGAATGATATCAATATCTTCTTTCATAACATGATCTCTAAGGAAGTGATGACGAATTTCAATGTGCTTTGTCTTCGAGTGCTGAACTGGGTTATTAGCAATCTTGAGAGCGCTTTCATTATCACAGTAGAGTGGCACATGCTTCAGATGGATGCCATAGTCCTTCAGAGTTTGCTTCATCCATAGAAGCTAAGCGCAGCAAGATCCAGCAGCAATGTATTCAGATTTAGCAGTTGAGAGAGATACACAGTTCTGCTTCTTTGAAGACCAACAGACAAGAGATCGACCCAGAAAGTGACATGTGCCTGATGTAGACTTGCGATCCACCTTGTCACCAGCATAATCAGCATCCGAAAATCCAACCAGATCAAACTCTGAGCCCTTTGGATACCATAATCCGAGTGTTGGGGTGTAAGGCAAATATCGAAGAATTCGCTTCACAGCTAAGTGATGCGACTCCTTTGGTGCCGCTTGAAATCGGGCACACATGCAAACACTAAGCATGATATCTGTCCTAGACGCACATAAGTAAAGTAAAGAGCCAATCATGGAGCGGTATACCTTTTGATCGAAATCTTTATCATTGGCGTCGGGGCTTCGATGACTTTTGGTTGGCATTGGCGTCGTGTATCCTTTGCAGTCTTGCATTCTTCACGCAATCTTTGAGATATTTTTCTTGAGACATGAAGATGTCGTTGCGTTGCTGACCGATTAAAAGACCGAGAAAGAACTTTAGCTCTCCCATCATGGACATTTGATATTGTTCTTGCATTATGTGACCAAATTCATCACTGTATTTCTTGTTGGTGCAACCGAAGATAATGTCATCCACATAGATTTGGCACACAAACTGTAGCGACCAGACCCGAATGGATCCAAAGGTTTCGTGCTCGTTGTCATCCTGGATCAAGACGCCGACACCACACAAGATTTCAAGGATTTATAGCAGAGTAGCAATCACACACTTATTACATCGTTGTCCACAAGGGAACTTAATACAATAATATGGCTTAAGGCCATCTAATAATAACAGCGGAAGGCTTGGAAGACAAGTGAGTCCATCAACTCCATCGGCATCACTAAGTATGGAACCACGACCTAACACCTTACTCGTCGTCTGAAAAGTCTGCAACGTGAAAGTTGCAGCAAAACAGGTCAAGACATGGAATATGCCGGCAATGTAACACATAGAGGGCAATGAAGGAATAAGCCTATACTACATGCATATATGGCTGGTGGAAAAGCTCTACGGTTACATTTTTGCATAAAGCTAGTTTTTCCCTACAACAAAGGAATAATTTTATTTAACTATCATGGTGGTTGTTAAACATTGAGAATGGTTGACAGCATCCTCAATCCCAATTAAAAGTACTCATTAAAACCCAATAACATTTATTTGAAGTAACATGTTGAGATTCACATGATATTCAAGTACTAGATACTCAAGATTGTCCATAACCGGGGACACGGCTAATCATGATTAGTTTATACACTCTGCAGAGGTTTGCGCACTTTTCCCCACAAGACTCGATCGCCTCCGTTTGGTTCTCGCACTACATGGTGTTTGAGAGACGGATGACCGAGACACAGAGCACTGGATCCATTCGGGTCTGGTCGCTACAGAGAATGGTATCAGAGCACACGCTGACTGTAGGACACGACCACTAAGATAAAGCCATATATCACTATTCTCTTCCCATTTTCTAACTCCTCATCTTTTCTACTCTCTTTAGGATGAAGGACGCGAAGATCAAGTACACCCAACCGGATGAAGGCACACCTTTTGGATTTCACTTGAAGGAAGTTACCAAGCACGAACATTGGACTACCCAGCTTCACCGGGACTTTCAACGCCACTCTGCTGAAGAGGAGCTGGAAGATTCAAGCTCACGTTCCAGACGGACATTCGCCCCAATCACCAAGCCTATAGATAGTGTTTTCGGTGCACCAACTTGGAGTCTGGAAAGAGCATGGCAGCTCACATCACCATGGGACGCATTGGAGAAGTTTATCAAGAAGACCTCAAGGACACTATCTACCAGATTTGCGGACGCCGAGATGACAAATGGGACGTCGTCGGCACCAAGAAGGATAGATCCATTGCAGCGTTCATCCAGAGTTAAATCAGCACATTTGACACCGTGGAGAACCAAATGTGCAATGATATGTTGGAGTTGCGTAAGACAAAGAGAAGGATCATCGAACTTGAAGATGAACTAAAGACTACACGCAAGGACTACATGGACGAGATCGTAGCTCTAGCAAGACACAATAACGATCTTAAGTACGAGATTGAAGAACTCAAGAAGAAGTTGGCGCTCAGGAATGAAGACCAGTATGTCGATTGCCCAAGCGACTACATCAACATCGCATTTACACCGATTCGGATCCAAGTGAACTCGACTTTGAAGATGAAGTCGAGCAGACATTATGGAGTCTTCCACGGTTCAAATTAGTAGAAGTCTCCCACATATTAGTAGTATTCCCTCCATGTAAACATTATAGTACACGCACTTTTGCGATAGTTAGATCGTTGTAAGCCCTTGTTTGATTGAATGAAGTGATTTTGTGTGCATTTGCTCATGTGCAATGGGGTAGTGATTCTCCTTAGACCTCATTCTATTCTACCTTTCTCTTCTTTTCTAAACCCATCAGATGCCTCCAAGACGCGACCCCGGATTCGTTTTCCCGCCAGAGATCACCCAATCGATCCAAAGAAGAGAATCACCCCGATTCAAACATTGGTGCGTAACCAGGGCAACAACAACAACAACCCACCACCACCACCACCACCTGCGGATCATCGACTCGTTTCCTTAGACTAAACCCGCGGTGTATTCCAAGAGCACCGAGCCGATTGTAGCAGATGACTGGCTCCGCAAGATAGGAAGGAGCTGACCACTGCAGGATGCACAGATGGAGAAAGAGTGAAGTTTGCAGCACATCAGCTTGAAGGACCCGCAGCATGGTGGGAGAATTTTACAGCCACTTACCCTGTAGACACCATCACATGGGATCAGTTTCAGCAAGCTTTCCGCACTGCCCATGTCTCAGCAGGAGCTATGGCCATGAAGAAGCGTGAGTTTCGCAACTTACGCCAAGGAGGAAGGACTGTTGGCCAGTACGTGGATGACTTTAGTAAACTAGCACGTTATGCCCCAGATGACGTTGCTACCGATGAAGCTAAACAGGAGAAGTTCCTACAAGGACTGAATGATGAGTTCAGCATGCCGTTGATGGTAGCCAGTTTCAATAACTACCAGGAGTTAGTAGACCGAGCCCTCATGATTGAAGGAAAGCAGCAGCAAATTGAGAACCATAAGCGGAAGTATGGGCAAGGGAAGTATAACTCGGAGCTCAGCAGAAACCTCGTTATACCCCTAAATCAGGAATTCAGTTTCAGCATACCCATGGAGGAGGTAATTCACATAACCATAACAGCACCAAGAATGGGAACGGGAATGGAGGAAGCAACGGACAGAATCGCACCAACCCGTCAACACCATCCAAAGTAGACACGAGTCATATTACTTGCTTTAAGTGCCGCAAAGACTGGGCATTATGCCAATGACTGCCTGAAGGCGGAATGGAAATGGCAATGGAAGCTCGAAAGAAGCCCAACCCTTTCAATAGGGGACAGGTGAACCACATTGATGTGGAGGAGGTTGAAGATCGACTGATGCACGATGTCGGTAAGTTTTGGTTAAGTCATTTACTGCACTAGTTCTTTTCGATACCGGTGCATCGCATTCATACATATCAAGGGGATTTGTAGAGAAGTATAGCCTACCTACTCGGATTCTTAAAACCCCTTTGCTAGTAAGCTCACCAGGAGCGGAGTATATGGCCAGACAAGGATGTTTTCAAGTGCCATTAAGTATAGGAAGGCATGTATTCCCGACGGATTTGATCATTCTGGAATCTCAAGGATTTGATGTAATTCTCGGTATGGATTGGCTGTCGATGTATGGAGGAAACATCGATTGCGCAAGTAAGACGATTTTTCTCACAACCCCAGGAGGAAGAAGGATTAAGTATGTATCACGGCATCAGCCGAGAAGAGCGCAAGTTAATTGCCTATCAGGAGTGGTGCAGGAAGAAGTACGGTGGTGAAGGATTTTCTGATGTATTTCCGGAAGAGTTGCTGTGAATGCCACCGGATAGAGACATTGAGTTTTTGATAGAACTTTTGCCAGGAACAGGCCCAATATCGAAGCGACCATATAGGATGCCCGCACAGGATTTGGCGGAAATCAAGAAGCAGATTAAGGAGCTATTGGATAAAGGTTTTATACGCCCAAGTTCTTCACCTTGGGGATCACCCGTTTTGCTAGTAGAGAAGAAGGATGGATCTTTGAGAATGGTTGTTGATTATCGTGGATTGAATGAAGTAACAATCAAGAACAAGTACCCACTACCTATGATAAATGATCTGTTTGATCGCTTGCAAGGAGCCAAGGTGTTTTCCAAGATCGACTTGCGATCGTGGTACCAAGATTCGGGAGCAGGACATACCCAAGACAGCATTCACCACGAGATATGGATCTGTACGAGTATACCGTTATGTCATTTGGACTGACTAACGCACCAGCCTATTTCATGAACCTGATGAACAAAGTGTTTATGGAGTTTTTGGATAAGTTCATCGTGGTGTTCATTGATGACATTTTGATTTTCTCGAAGAATGAAGAGGAACACAAGGAACATTTGCGATTGGTTCTGGAGAAACTGAGGGAACACTAGTTGTATGCCAAGTTCAGCAAATGTGAGTTTTGGCTAAAGGAAGTTGGATTTCTCGGACATGTTATATCCGGAGAAGGGATAGCAGTTGACCCCACAAAAGTTGAGACCGTAACCAAATGGGAAGCACCAACGACAGTTGGAGAGATTCGGAGTTTCCTTGGACTCAGGATACTACCGAAGATTCATTGAGAATTTCTCAAGGATTGCCAAGCCCATGACTGAATTGTTGAAGAAGGATAACAAATTCATATGGACCGAGGACTGTGAGGCAAGTTTTCAGGAGTTGAAGAAAAGATTGGTCACCTCACCGGTGTTAATTTTGCGGATCGGACCAAGGACTATGAGGGTGTATTGCGGCGCTTCACGCCGAGGACTTGGAGCAAAGTGCTTATGCAAGAAGGAAGAGTTGTTTCAGTATGCCATGACAACTTAAGCCCCATGAGTTGAACTATGCCACACATGATTTGGAGTTAGCAGCCGTTGTGCATGCCTTGAAGACATGGAGACATTTTCTCATTGGAAATCATTGTGAAGTGTACACGGATCACAAGAGTTTGAAGTACATTTTCACACAGAAGAATTAAATCTCAGACAAAGGAGATGGTTAGAACTTATCAAGGATTATGATATGAGATTGCATTATCACCGGAAAGGCTAACGTGGTCGCCGACGCATTGAGCCGTAAGAGCCACGCGTCAATACCCTAAAGATGGGAGGAATACCCAATGAGTTAGCCGAGGACCTTCGAGAGCTATGTTTGGGAATAGTTCCGAGAGGCTATGTAGCAACATTGGAGATTCAGTCAACACTAATGGACAAAATCAGAGAAGCCCAAAAGGCGAGATAAGGAAGTTGCCTCTATAAAGGAGAAAATGAGCAAAGGAAAAGCTAAAGGATTCCGTGAGGATGAGCACGATACCCTATGGTTTGAAGACCGTGTTTATGTGCCCAATAACCCAGAGATAAGGAAGTTGATTTTACAAGAAGCTCATGATTCACCCTATTCGATTCACCCAGGAAATACCAAGATGTATTTAGATTTGAAGAATACTTTCTGGTGGACCGGAATGAAGAAGGATATTATGGAGTATGTAGCAGTTTATGCGATGTATGTCGAAAGTAAAGGCAGAGCATCGAAGCTTGACATGATTGTTACAACCATTGCCGATACCCGAATGGAAGTGGGATAAACTAGGTATGGATTTTATCACAGGATTGCCAAAGACTCGCTCAGGATATGACTCGATTTGGGTTATAGTCGACCGCTTAACAAAGGTAGCTCATTTCATTCCGCCAAGACTACCTATAGCAGTGCTAAGTTGGCAAAGATATACATGACCAGAATTGTGTGCTTACACGGAGTTCCGAGGAGCATCGACGGATAGAGAAACCCAGTTTACCTCGAAATTTTGGAACCGGTTACACGAAACATTGGGAACCCGATTGGAATTGATGCAGCTTTCCACCCATTGCATCGATGGACAGGCGAGAGAGTCAATCAGATTACGGAGGACATGCCGAGAGCTTGTGCCCTAGATTATGGATCTAGCTGGGATTATAATTTGCCATATGCAGAATTTTCCTACAACAACCGTTACCAAACCAGCTTGAAGATGGCACCTTTCGATGCTTTGTACGGAAGGTGGTGCAGGACACCGTTGTCATGGGACGAAACTGGAGATCGCCAGTTGTTTGGACCAGATTTGATTAAGGAGTCTGAACAGAAAGTTAAATTGATTCGAGACAGGCTCAAGGTAGCCCAGTCCAGACAGAAGAGCTATGCCGATTCAAAGCGTAAAGCGATTGAGTATGAAGTTGGAGACAGAGTATATCTCAGAGTATCCCCGCTTCGAGGAGTTAAGCGTTTTGGAGTTAAAGGAAAGTTAGCACCCGTTTCGCTTGGACCGTATAAGATTTTGCACCGCATGGGAGAAGTTCCTTATAAGTTGGAATTACGGAAGGACTGTCAGGAGTTCATGATGTATTCCATGTTTCTCGATTGAAGAAATGTCACCCCGACATAGCAGAGGTACCGTTAAGAGACACAGTGCCACTGGAAGCAATTCAGTTGAAGGATGACTTAACATATGAGGAAAAAAACCGGTTAAGATTCTCGATTATGCCAGCAGAGTTACCCGTAGCAAGGTTATCAAGTTTTGCAAAGTTCAGTGGAGCCACCACACTGAGGATGAAGCCACCTGGGAAAGAGAGGAAGTTTTGCTCAAGGACCACCCTCACCTATTTTCTAGCCAACCCGAATCTCGAGGGCGAGATTCATCTTAAGGGGGTAGGTTTGTAACATCCCAAATTTTCAACTTGGAATGTTATACATTAGGTCATCATGCATATCATATTTTTCTCGCATTTTCCAATCCTAGAAAATTTCACGCAACTCAAGGACCCTCGGAGAGAGTTGGAAGTTTCATTATTTTCATATTTGGGATTTCTCAAATCTTGAAAATAGGATCATTGGATTTATTTAATTATCTTCATAAAGTTTTTCCTATAAAAACTTAAGAGAGGGAATAATATGACTTTCCCAATATTTAGGAAAAATGAAGATATTATAAATAAATCAAAATTTGGTTTTGGAAGATTTATTTTGCTTAGGCAAAATGAGTTTTTCTTTAAAAAATGCATGTTTGCCGTTTTAAAGTTCAGTGTGTTCGCCTCATTTTTTGGAGTCGGGGAAAATTTATTTTATTACATTCGGAGTTCTTTTGCTATTTCTTTTATTTCGTTTAGATTTGTTTAAAAAAAAGCTTCTGCCAAGGCCCACTGACCCAGCCAGCGCCGGCCCAGCCTGCCCGCCTCCTCTCTCCTCAGACGCTCAAGGCTGGAGGCGCCACACCGACGTCGCCGCCGCCCGAAGTCCGCTCGGCCACGCCGGACCCGCCGTGCCCCCTGCTAAGCCGGCCGCCACCCCCTTCCTTAAATACCGGCGCCTCTCTCTCTCACTCGAGCCGCCACCTCACCGAGCCGCCGCCGAAGGACGCCGCCGCTTGTCGCCGCCCGCCACGCCGCCACCCCGCCGACCCGCCCGCCCGACCCCGCCAGACCGGAGCCGCTGAGCCCGCCATGGCACGGAGGTAGCCGCCGCCGCCCGCCCGATCCGGTTTTCTCTAAGAAAACCCGATCCGCTTTTTTCGAGATGTTCGGTTTTTTCAAAACCCTAGATGGTTTTATTTTTTCGGTTTCTTAATTAACGAACGCTCACCGAACCGTTCGTTTCAATGAATGTGTTCGTTGGATTAGTTCTGTTAACGAACGTCCGTTATTTAATCCGCTCGTCGTTTTCTTTTAATCGGATTTAATCCGTTATTTTCCGATTCGATTTCGATCCGATTTTCAAATCTGTTTTATTTCTTGCTCGTTTATCGAATCAGGTGATTCAAGCGCCTGGAGTTTCAATTCTGAAACCGCCGTTCCAACTAACCTACTTACACAGAGTTTTGCTACTGTAAAATTTTGACCTAGTTTCAGATTGCTAAACCGAGTCGTTCTCTCTCGAGTTTCGACTTTCGATGCTTTATTTGATTCGATTCTTTTGCAACCAGGGTTCTTAAGTTGAACTATCTGGTTAGGTCTTTTATTAGAGATTTACCCCTGCATTATATGATTACTTATTTTATTCTTTTTGTTTGTCTGCGTTAGATCACCCGGTGCGCCGCTTGTTACTTGAATCTCTAGGTCTCGCGGATCATCAGCAAGGCAAGTAACACTTGATCATACCTTTTCTACTACCCAGTTTTATTGCATTAGATCAAACCCTCAAACACTTGCATGTTTAGGATCTAATTAAATTGTGGGATGGGAAGTAGATTGAGGTAGTAACTATTAACTGTTTTACTTATGAAACCTTGGGAGTTACTTCTACGTTTGCTTATTATGCCATGCTATGCTAGTAGACGTGGATTGGGTGAGTGATATCCATGACAGATGTGAGATTGTTAATTAATGGTTTATTTAAGGTGGCAACTTAAACACACATCCGGGTGGATTGAGGCACTGGTTTCTATCGAGACTTGCTGTATTTCTTCGGACCGCCACCTGTGCTCTAAGGGATCATAAGATTATTCAAACTAGAAACTTCCGTGTGCAGCCACAAGCCATTATGGGCTCTCGCATAGTTGACTAAGTTGTGCGAACTCTTACGGGTAGACTAGCAGATGTAGGGGAAAGTAGGTGTGCGGTCTACCCACAAGTAAGGTGCTAGCGCTTCGAAGAGCGTGTCTCGGTCATCCGTCTCTCAAACACCATGTAGTGCGAGAACCAAGCGGAGGCGATCGAGTCTTGTGGGGAAAAGTCATAAACCTCTGCAAAGTGTATAAACTAATCATGATTAGCCGTGTCCCCGGTTATGGACATCTTGAGTATCTAGTACTTGAATATCTTGTGAATCTCAACATGTTACTTCAAATAAATGTTATTGGGTTTTAATGAGTACTTTTAATTGGGATTGAGGATGCTGTCAACCATTCTCAATGTTTAACAACCACCATGATAGTTAAATAAAATTATTCCTTTGTTGTAGGGAAAAACTAGCTTTATGCGAAAATGTAACCGTAGAGCTTTTCCACCAGCCATATATGCATGTAGTATAGGCTTATTCCTTCATTGCCCTCTATGTGTTACATTGCCGCATATTCCATGTCTTGACCCGTTTTGGCTGCAACTTTCACGCTATGCAGACTTTTTCAGACGACAGTAAGGTGTTAGGTCGTGGTTCTATACTTAGTGATGCCGATGGAGTTGATGGACTCACTTATCTTCCAAGCCTTCCACTGTTATTATTAGATGGCCTTAAGCCATATTATTGTATTAAGTTCCCTTGTGGACAACGATGTAATAAGTGTGTGATTGCTACTCTGCTATAAATCCTTCGAAGTACTGTGTGGTGTCAGCATTACTGATCCAGGGATGACACTGAGCATAGAGCACTGGATCCATTCGGGTCTGGTCGCTACACAAACAGTTCACCATCATATGTCTTCGTGAAGAGAGTGGGATCCAGAGAACCAGGTTTGAAGCCTTTGCTCTTCAGGAAGTCTTTGAGTGTGTCATACCAAGCACGAGGGGCATGTTTGAGGCCATATCTGATGCCTTGTTGAGCTTGTATACCATATCAGGATGTTTTGGGTCTTCAAAGCCAGGCGGTTGTGCTACATACACTTCTTCTTCAAACTTTCCATTGAGAAAGGCACTCTTCACATCCATTTGATATAGAAGGATGTTATGATGATTTGCGTAAGCTAGCAGTATGCGAATGGCTTCAAGCCTAGCCACTGGAGCAAATGTTTCATCAAAGTCAATTCCTTCAACTTGTGTGTATCCTTGAGCAACGAGCCGTGCTTTGTTTCTAACAACTTGACCATGCTCGTCTTGTTTGTTGCGATATATCCATTTCATGCCTATTATGTTGTGCTTGCGAGGATCAGGACGCTTGACTAGTTCCCACACATTGTTCAGCTCAAACTGTTGAAGCTCGTCTTGCATAGCTTGAATCCATTCAGGTTCCATGAAGGCTTCAGCAACTTTCTTGGGATCAGAGATTGAGACAAATGCAAAGTGCCCACAGAAATTTGCTACCTGTGTGGTCCAGGTGCGTTGATGCTATCAATTATCTTCTCAATTTGTACTTCATTTGCAACACGAGGATGAACTGGACGAAGATTTTGCTCCCGCTGATCATTGTCATCATTTGGAGGATTGTCTTCAGGCTGAGCAATGTCTTCAGGTTGATCAGGTGCAGAAATGATAAGTTCTTCTTCAGGCTGGGCCTCTGATGGTATGATCTCTCCTGTTCCCATTAGCTTGATTGATTCACTGGCAGGTACTCCATCTAGCACATTTGGCAGGTGCTCTCTTTGCGAGCCGTTAGTTTCATTGAACCGCACATCCACAGTTTCAACCGCTTTATAGTGAAAGAGGTTGAAGGCTCTGTAGGAGTGTGAGTCCTTTCCATAACCAAGCATAAAACCCTCATGTGCTTTCGGTGCAAATTTTGAAGTGTGATGTGGATCCTTGATCCAGCACCTAGCACCAAATACTCTGAAGTAGCTTACGTTTGGCTTCTTAACAGTAAGAAGCTCATAGGATGTTTTCTTCAGGAGCTTGTGAAGATAAACACGGTTGATGACATGGCATGCAGTGTCAATGGATTCAGGCCAAAATTTTCTTGGAGTCTTGTATTCGTCAAGCATCGTTCGAGCCATCTCAATAAGGGTTCTGTTCTTGCGCTCCACGATAGCATTCTGCTGAGGTGTGTAAGGAGCAGAAAACTCATGAGTGATGCCTAAGGTATCAAGATAAAGGTCGAGGCCTGTGTTCTTTAATTCAGTGCTGTTGTCACTCCTAATGTGCTTGATCTTGACGCCATAGTTGTTCATGGCGCGGTTGGTGAAGCGTCTGAAGACATCCTGCACTTCAGTCTTGAAGATAATTATGTGCACCCAAGTGTATCTTGAATAATCATCAACAATAACGAAACCAAATAGACAAGTAGTTGCAGTGAGAGTAGAGTAGTGAGTGGGGCCAAACAAGTTCATGTGGAACAACTCAAAAGGTCGAGATGTAGTCATGATTGTCTTCGAGGGATGCTTGGCCCTTGTCATTTTCCCAGCTTCACAAGCACCACATAGATGATCTTTCTTGAACTTGACGCCTTCGATGCCTATGACGTGCTTCTTCTTGGCGAGAGTGTGTAGGTTCCTCATGCCAGCATGCCCTAGCCTCCGATGCCAGAGCCAGCACTCTGAAGACTTTGCTAGAAGACATACGGCCATCTGTGGTCCTGCTGAGAAGTCTACCATGTACAGATCATCTTTCATGTACCCTTCGAAGAGTAGAGACTTGTCAGATTCCATTAGTACAAGGCAACGATATTTTCCAAATAGCACAATCATGTTTAAGTCACAAAGCATTGAGACAGACATTAAGTTGAAACCAAGGGATTCAACAAGCATCACTTTGTCCATGTGCTGATCCCTTGAGATTGCAACTCTACCTAGGCCCAATACCTTGCTTTTACAAGTGTCAGCACATGTGATGTGACTTTTATCACATGGACGTAAGGTTGAGTCCATGAGAAGACTTGATCACCGATCATGTGGTTAGTGCATCCGCTATCCATAATCCATTCTGAAGCACGAGGTGTCATACCCTACAGTGCAGTTAGGAGGATAGGCTTCACAGAGAGTATTGTGATGCATAAACATTTGACGCACAAGAGGATTATAAAATCTCAGATCAAGGTTAGGACAGATAGTATGACTGGCAAGCGATTCAGGAACGAAATACATAGTAAGACCATTTGGGCATTTTATCTTGCGTCCCATAATGTGTTTAATTCCCCAACAATAGCATCGGACACCTTTGATTTCTGGCTGGAGACCTTTCCCTGCAAAACAAAGTTAATTCCTCTTAACCACCCACATCTTCAGGGGTGGCTTAGAAGCAATGAGTCTAAGTGCAGCATCTGAGAACTTCGGCTTTGGAGCCCTAGCAAATAGCCTTGCAGGAGAAGAATGATACTCATATGAATAAGCAGAGAAGTTCTTAGTTCTATGAACATAGCGATTTGAAGACACACACTCATATTCATAAGCATGAGTATGGTTTCCCCGCAAAACATTGGCGTTAGGGTGACTCAGGTGAGTCCTGTATCTGTATGAAGCCTTTGTGCCATATGAATCCATAGGTCTGGGGTTTGTCTTCTTCCTTGGAGGTGTCATGATGACATTCACAGGGAGATTCTCAATACACTGTTTAGGTACCCAGATCTTCTTCATAGGTGGTCCATTCCTGCAGTTAGTACCAATATACAGCAAACACTTCACCATTCTCGATTCATAAACAGTTTATAGTTTGCATCAAAGGATTCATCAATAGCAATTGGGTTAGCACAAGTAAATCCAGATAAGGTAGATGGATCCATTGAAGGTTCCTTTGCAGCAACCCATGTGGTTTTGGGGTACTGCTCATGCTTCCAGTAAGAGCCATCAATATTCATTTTCCTCCCAAACCTAATGCCCTCTTTCCTAGGGTTTCGGTTCAAGATCTGCTTTTTGAGGACATCACACAGTGTCTGATGCCCCTTGAGGCTTTTGTACATTCCTGTTTCAAGCAATATCTTCAATCTAGCATTTTCATTAGCAACAACAGTGGCATCCTCATGAGGGGTTAGTTACCACATCGATGGTTGAAGATATTGAAACAAGAGCAGCGATAGAACACTCAACAGCGAAATTAGCATTATCACGCTCAAGACATTTTAAACATGGTGGTTCAAATCCTTCCTGAGCGGGACTGATCTATTGAGCGCGAAGTGACTCGTTTTCCTTTTGAAGATCTTCATGAGCCGTTCTCAACTTCTCAAGATCTTGCTTCCTTTGAAGATAATCATAGGAAAGCTTTTCATGGGCAGTTGAGAGTGATTCATGACGAACTTCAAGTTCTTGGTACTTAACATGAAGATTTATTATATCTTCAATTAAGGACTGAGATCGGGTCATTTCAGCGTCCAACAGATCATCGCTTTTGTCTAACAGTTTTTGAATATGCTCCATAGCTTTCTGTTGTTCAGTTGCAATTTTAGCAAGTGTTTTGTAGCTGGGTTTGGATTCACAATCAGAGTCATCTTCACTTGATGTTTGAAAGTAAGCATCGCGTGAGTTTACCTTGGCACCGCATGCCATGAAGCAGTAAGTGGGAGTGGAGTCGTCCTTGTCACTGGCATCAGTATTGTCTTCAGCGTTGAAGATGGACTTGGCAACGTAGGCTGAAGCTAAAGCCAGACTTGCAACGCCAGAGTCAGACTCCTCCTCAGACTCCACCACTTCTGCCTCCTCAGAAGCAGACTCCTCCTCTGAATCCATTTCCTTGCCAACAAAAGCACGAGCCTTGCCAGACGAACTTTTATTGTGTGATGAAGACTTGGAAGTTGACTTGGAAGAAGATTTTGAGTATTTCTTCTTCTTCTTGTCATCTGAATCATATTCCTTGCTCTTCTTCTTTTTCTTCTCATTGTCCCACTGTGGACACTTTCGGAGATGTAGTGACCAGGTTTCATGCACTTGTGACAGGTTCTCTTCTTGTGGTCATTGGAAGAAGCTTCATCATTTCTTGAACTAGATCGTGAAGACTTTCTGAAGCCTTTCTTCTTAGTGAACTTTTGGAACTTCTTCACAAGCATAGCAAGCTCCTTTCCAAGGTCTTCAGCTTCACCAGAACTGCAGTGAGATTCTTCTTCAGATGAGGAAACAACCTTTGCCTTCAAAGCGCGAGTTCGGCCATAGTTGGGACCATAGATATCTCTTTTCTCAGATAGCTGGAACTCATGTGTGTTAAGCCTCTCAAGTATGTCAGATGGATCAAGTGTCTTGACGTCAGGGCTTTCCTGAATCATAAGAGCTATTGTGTCAAATGAGTTTCATGCTTGGTATTCTCAGTGGCGCCGAGAGCCTGAAGCTCGTTTGTGATGTCAGTGAGACGATCAAACATGAGCTGGACATTTTCATTGTCATTTCTCTTGAAGAGGTTGCGTAGAACACTGATTCTTTGATCTCTCTGAGTTGAAATGCCTTCATTGACCTTGGAGAGCCAGTCCCAGACTAGCTTCGATGTTTCCAAAGCACTTACACGGCCATACTGCCCTTTGGTCAGATGACCAGACATGATGTTCTTCGCAGTAGAATCGAGTTGAATGAACTTTTTGACATCAGTAGGGGTGACACCTTCACCAGTCTTGGGAACGCCGTTCTTGACGACATACCACAGATCGACATCAATGCCTTCAAGATGCATACGCATCTTATTCCTCCAGTAGGGATATTCAGTGCCATCGAAGGCGAGGCACGCATAGCGAGACTTTGATTATCCATGCGATCGACATAGCTAAAACTCCGGTGGTTAAGCGAATCACACGAGAACAAGGGAGTACCTTGCTCGATACCAATTGAAAGTGCTAGTTATCGACTAGAGGGGGTGAATAGGCGATTTTACAAACGTCTTCAAAACATGAAAGTTTCAAGACAAACATGAAAACTGGACCTATAAACATGCAGCGGAAGATGAACTACACTAGACAAGCCATAGTCAAACAAGTATGAAGCTAAAGCATGATGACTGATAGCAGCTATGTAGTTGGATCAGGATGGAAGATAGTATGAAGCCAATCAGAACAAGTAGTCACACAGTGAAGTCAAACAGGTAGAGCAATCAGACAATGACTTCACAACAACAAAATGTAAGTAAGGAGAGTTAGAGATAGAACCAGTGTGTTGTGAAGACAAGGATTTGTTCGACCAGTTCTGAATTCTTTGTGACAAGCTATGCGTGCAGTTAGGGAGGCTGAGATTGAACTCAGAAGACCGTGTCTTCACCTTATTCCCCTTGAGCTAAGGACACACAGTCCCCGCCCAATCACTCAGGTAAGTCTTCAAGGTAGACTTCCAAACCTTCACAGACTTCGTTCATCGGCAATCCACAATTACTATTGGATGCTCAGAATGCGACGCCTAACCGGCTGGAGGATTCACAGTCCTCAAGTGTAACAAGTTTTCAGATCACGTGGACATAAAGACTTCAGTAATGCCTAACACTCTTTGGCTCTGGGTGTTTGGGCTTTGTCCTCACAAGGATTTCTCTCTCTCAAAAGCTTCGGAGGTGGGTTGCTCTCAAACGACAGAAGCCGTGCACTAACTCTGAGCAGCCACCAATTTATGGTGTAGGGGGGGCTATTTATAGCCACTAGGCAACCCGACCTGATTTGTCCGAAATGACCCTGGGTCACTAAGGAACTGACACGTGTCACAAGGGTCAGATTTCAAACACTGCGACGACTTGACTTGGGCTACAAGTAAAGCTGACTTATCCGACTCTGGATAAGATTTGCTCTCATTGTCTTCGCTTCGAAGACATAGGATTTTAGTTGAGCATCACTTGATCCTCGACTTTTTTCACTTGGACCCCACTTAACAGTGCGGTGGTTCCTATGCCTCAACAAAGAAGAAAATAAACAATGAAACTGCTAAGTCTTCGCGCTCCATAGTCTTAACTCAATGTCTTCTTCTATCATAGTCTTCAATGTGAATATCTTCATGTACCACCATTATCTTCAATGTCTTCATACATTTTTAGGGGTCATCTCCGGTAGGTAAACCGAATCAAGGAGGGACTACTACCTGTGTTATCCTGCAATTCTCACAAACACATTAGTCCCTCAACCACGTTTGTCGTCAATACTCCAAAACCAAACTAGGGGTGGCACTAGATGCACTTACAGAAAGGCCCAAAATCAATTTGAAGTGAAGATCAAGAAGGTTCTAAGCGAAAACGGAACGGAGTTCAAGAACACCAATGTGGACACCTTTCTTGACGAAGAAGGGATTTCACATGAGTTCTCATCTATGTACATGCCTCAACAAAATGGAGTTGTTGAGAGGAAGAACCGGACGCTCATCTAAATGGCGAGAACGATGCTTGATGAGTACAAGATGCCAAAACACTTTTGAGCGAAAGCGGTTGAGACAGCCTGCCATGCAACAAATCGTCTATATCTTCACAAGCTACTCGGCAAGACACCATACGAGCTTCACACTGGTAACAAACCCCAAGTTGTGTACTTTCTTGAAGGTTTCCTACTTGGTTATGGCTCAAACTCTCACACATACCATGTCTACAAGAATTTCACCCGAAAGGTTGAAGAGACAGTAGATGTGAAGTATGATGAATCTAACGGCTCGCAAGTAGAGAAATTGCCAATTGATGTAGGCGACAAAGATCCTTCGGAAGCTATACAAGACTTATCTATTGGCAAGATTCACCCAACGGAGGTGAAGGAGAGTACCTCGTCTGTCCAAGTGGAAGCCTCAACTTCACGCCAAGGTGATCCACAAGTTGACTTGGAGGCATCCACAAGTGGGACACCTCAAGACAATGTAAACGAGGATGTACAACAAGACAAACCTCATCGACCTCCTTCTCCACATCCACGAGAGAACAACAACGCCAACAACAACGAAGAAAGACAAGAAGAAGAACAAGACAATGAAGAGGATGTTCCACCTCGACCCAAACAAAATCTCTCACGAGTTTAAGCAAGAGTTTCAAGACATCATCCCGTCGAACAAATATATGATGATATTCAAACCGGGAGAATTACTCTCTCTAAAACTCGTTTGGCTAACTTTTGTGAACATTACTCATTCAATTCTAGTATTGAACCATGAAGGTTGAAGATGCTCTTGATGATTCGGATTGGGTAAACAATATGCATGAAGAGCTACACAATTTCGAGAGGAACCAAGTGTGGACATTGGTTGAAGAGCCCGATGAGAAGCACAATGTCATTGGACCAAATGGGTGTTTTAGAACAAGCAAGATGAAGTGGACAAGTTGTACGCAACAAGGCTCGTCTCGTCGCTCAAGGCTACACTCAAGTCGAAGGTATGGACTATGGTGAGACATATGCCCCCGCTGCTAGACTTGAGTCCATTCACATCTTACTTGCTTATGCCAATCATCATGATATCACCCTATATCAAATGGATACTATAAGTGCTTTTCTTAATGGTGAAATTGAGGAGGAAGTTTATGTTAAACAACCTCCTGACTTTGTTAATCCCAAGAAACCTGATCATGTTTACAAACTCCACAAAGCTCTTTATGGTCTTAAACAAGCTCCTAGAGCGTGGTATAAATGCTTGACTAAGTTCCTTATTGAAAGAGGCTTTGTGATCGGAAAGATTGATTCTACACGGTTTACTAAAAGGGTTGATGGTGAATTATTTGTGTGCCAAATTTATGTGGATGATATCATTTTTGGTTCGACTAACCCTCATTTTAGTGAAAATTTGGAAGGATAATGTCGGAGAAGTTTGAGATGTCTATGATGAGTGAACTCAAGTTCTTTCTTGGTTTGCAAATCAAGCAAAATAAGGAGGGTACCTTTGTTTCTCAAACAAACTACACCAAGGACTTATTCAAGAAGTTAAACATGCAAGAATGCAAAGGTATGAGTACTCCCATGCCTACTAGTGGACATCTTGACTTGACAAAGGATGGCGAACCGGTTGATCAAAAGGTTTACCACTCTATGATTGGTTCATTGTTATATCTATGTGTCTCCCGTCCCGATATTATGCTAAGTGTGAGCATGTGTGCACAATATCAAGCGGCCCCCAAAGAATGTCATCTTAAGGCTGTGAAAAGGATAGTGAGATACTTAATTCACACACCAAACTTTGGCATTTGGTATCCTAAGAGGTCCTCTTTTGATCTTGTTGGCTACTCAGCTCGGACTATGCCGGTGACAAGGTTGATAGAAAGTCCACTTCGGGTACTTGTCAATTTCTTGGTAGATCTCTTGTGTCTTGGTCCTCCAAGAAACGAAACTCGGTATCCTTATCCATCACCGAAGCGGAATACATTTCCGCCGGTTCATGTTGTGCTCAATTACTTTGGATGAACCAAACTCTTAAAGATTATGGGATATATGTGAAACATGTTCCATTGCTTTGTGACAATGAAAGTGCTATTAAGATTGCTCAAAACCCCGTGCAACATTCTCGAACTAAGCATATTGAAGTTCGTCATCATTTCATTCGAGATCATGTTGCTAAGGGAGATATCAATCTTAAGCATGTTCATACCGATAAGCCATTGGTGGATATATTCACCAAACCGCTTGATGAGAAAGTATTTTGCCATTTGAGAGGTGAATTGAACATCATTGATGCCTCAAACTTGGACTAGAAACTCCATTTGGATGCATGCAAGGCATGTGCCTTCATATGACTAATCCTTGATATTTCTCTTATGATGATGATCATATGTCTTGGATATACTTGTACTCTTGCACGCCATCCAACCCTTGTGGGTACTTGGATAAGCCCAATTCCGTGAGATTGCAACTTACTCACATTCTAAGCAATCTATACGTCACCAAGTCTCTACAATATGGTGGTTGAAAACAAAGAAGCATGAATCCCTTCAATATATCCTTTGACAATTTCTATATATCAAATTTTATTTGATATCAAATTTCATGATTGTCATTTTGGATACACAAGTGCTCTTCCTTGCAAAACTAACCCATGTAGGAAGATGAACTCCAACTACAAGCGATGTTCCCAACTCTTGATGAACTACATCAACATTGAACATCCTACACAAGTTCAACTACAAGATCAGTATCAACACCACCACCAAGGTATGTCATTCCATCTTAGAGAAGATTTACCCCAAGACATGGGTCAAAGCAACTCAACAAGATGTGAATAAATCAAAATGCTTAAGCGAAAAATGGCAACCCCATTTTGAGCTTAAACGATGAGTATGACCTATGATCAAGTGTCTTCACTTGACTCCTAAGTCAATATACTCTAACATAGGTGACTTTGTCACCAACCAATTCTTGATGAAGTTCTCTAGTGTTTCTCTGTGTTCTTGCATTTGCCTCTTGCATGTTTGTTTCCCCTTTCAAAAAAGACTTCATCTAGATTTCTTCTCTGATATTTTCTGCACTTCCTGCATTTAATTCATTGCAAATTCTTTACCTAATTCCCTGCAAATCTTTGTGAGATCCTATTTTCCTAGTGAGCTGAGATGACAAAATATTTCTCTATGATGAACTCGGCCTCACCGAACTTTTCTTTTCGGTCAGACCAAAACAACTCGGTGTCGCCGAAGAAAAGGACTCAGTGTTACCGATTTCACTACTGTGTAAACATTTTTCCATTTGCATCCTGCATTTGGAATCCAGCTCCACTCAATGATTCTTATCCTCTACCTGCATCACATTCTACTTGCTGCTTTGTCATGTGACTCAAGGACCAAACCTATTTGACTTATGCTCCAGAAGAACCCTTCTTGGAAATTGATGTCAAAGGGGGAGAGAGAGATCACATCAAAGCTTATCTTATGGGCAAAAGAGACCCTATGGGAGAGAGAGACATCATAGCTTTCCCAGATGCATGGTATTCAAAGAGGGGAGAAGTAACATGTCTTTAAGAGGGGAAAGACATGTTAGTAGAAGAAGTTTCTTTGTGACTTTTGCTTTGTTTTTCATTTGCTTTACTTTTGCTCTGGTTTTATATCACCCTATCTTCTCCCATTATCCAATGTCAGATTCAGGGGGAGAATGAAATCTAAGGGAAGAAAATCTTTGAAATAAATTGCATATCTTTATCCTTGGGGACATGTCTATATCCAACTAGAGTACTAAGTGCTCACTCACTACATGTCGTCCCAGTCTTGGAAATCTTGTGGTTTCTTGTTCTTGCTCTGTTTAGTAGATGTTCCTGTGTTATCTAACCCTGTTTTCTCAGGTTCATCTCTTCCAAAGTCAGGTCAAGACCACAAGGTAAGTATATGCATCACACTTATGTGCATGAGAATCTCTTGCTGATGTACATATTGTTAGGTAACGTAGTAATAATTCAAAAAAATCCTGCATGTCACCAAGATCAATCTAGGAGATGCTAGCAACGAGAGAGAGAGAGAGAGAGAGAGAGAGAGAGAGAGAGAGAGAGCATCTTCATACCCTTGAAGATCGCTAAGTGGAAGTGTTGCAAGGAATGCGGTTGACGGAGTCCTACTCGTGGTGATTCAATTCGCGGAAGATCCGATCTAGCACCGCACGGACGGCGCCACCACGTTCAACACACGTACAGCCCGGGGACGTCTCCTCCTTCTTGATCCAGCAAGGGGGAAGGAGAAGTTGAGGGAGAACTCTGGCAGCATGACGGCGTGGTGTTGGAGCTTGTGGTTCTCCCGCACAGCTTCGCTATGCACTACGGAGGAGGAGGAGGTGTAGGAGGGGGAGGGCTGCGCCAGGCTAAGGTGCAGCTGCCTCCCACCCCTCTATTTATATGGTGAAGGGAGAGGGTGGCCCCTAGATGCATCTAGAGGAGGGGCGGCGCCTATCGGGAGACTTGCCCCCAAGCAGGTGGGGGCGCCCCACCCCCTAGGGTTTCCAACCCTAGGCGCCTTGGGCCCTTGGGGGGCGCACCAGCCCACTAGGGGGCTGGTTCCCACCCATAATCAGCCCACTTGGCCCCCTGGGGTAGGTGGCCCAACCCGGTGGACCCCCAGACACCTTTCGGTGGTCCCGGTACAATACCGATAACCCCGAAACCTTCCGGCGACTGAAACTGGACTTCCCAAATATAAATCTTCGCCTCCGGACTATTTGGGAACTCCTCGTGACATCTGGGATCTTATCCGGGACTGCGAACAACTTTCGGTAACCACATACAATTTCCCATTAGAACTCTAGCATTACTGAACCTTAAGTGTGCAGACCCTACGGGTTCGGGAACCATGTAGACACGAACGAGATTCTATCCAGCCAATAACCAATAGCGGGATCTGGATACCCATATTGTCTCCCACATGTTCTACGATGATCTCGTCGGATGAACCACGATGTCGGGGATTCAATCAATCACGTATACAATTGCCTTTGTCCATCGGTATGTTACTTGCCCGAGATTCGATCGTCGGTATCCCCGTACCTCGTGCAATCTCGTTACCGGCAAGTCTCTTTACTCGTTCGGTGGCTAACTCCTTAGTCAAATTGAGCTCATATTGATGATGCATTATCGAGTGGGCCTAGAGATACCTCTTCGTCATACGGAGTGACAAATCCCAATCTTGATTCGTGCCAACCCAACACACACTTTCGGAGATAGCTATAGTGCACCTTTATGGTCACCCGATTACGTTGTGATGTTTGATACACCCAAAGCATTCCTACGGCATCCCAGAGTTGCACAATCTCATGGTCTAAGGCAAGATACTTGACATTAGAAAAGCTCTAGCAAATGAACTACAGGATCTTGTGCTACGCTTAGGACTGGGTCTTGTCCATCACATCATTCTCCTAATCATGTGATCTCGTTATCAATGACATCCAATGTCCATGGTCAGGAAACCATAACCATCTATTGATGAGCGAGCTAGTCAACTATAGGCTCACTAGGGACATGTTGTGCTCTATGTATTCACACATGTATTACGGTTTCCGGTTAATACAATTATAGCATGAACAATAGACAATTATCATGAACAAGGAAATATAATAATAACCATTTTATTATTGCCTCTAGGGCATATTCCAATACATATTGTTGCAATAAGGACTCATGAACATGTAGGTATGTTTTCCGCATTTCACATCATTTGTTGTGATGCATATAGCCAAGATACATGTAAATCATTGCTTGCTCTGGCATGTTTATGCTTTCACATACTCTTATAATCTATCCTCACATGATTGCATACATGTAGGGGGAGCTAATGTTGTTGCATGTTCTTCCAAAGCTTTAGTTATTATACTTCATATCTTTATCTAAAGCTTTGATGTATGTTGCCATCAATTACAAAAAAGGGGAAGATTGGAAGCACAAGTGCTCCTTGGGTGACTTTGGTAATTAATGTCAACATATCTTTTGTTGGACTAATACTTCTATCTAGTATATTTCAGATGAGTTCAACATTGGAGTGGCAGGACAAGAGGATGTGGAACCCCTTCAAGATGCTAAGGAAAAACATTGGCAAAGGCCCAGGACTCTACATTTTCATTTTAGTGATCCAAGATCACATTGAGTCCATAGGAAAAGCCAATACTATTAAAAGGGATGAGGTGTTGCTTAATAGCTTGCTTGCTCAAAGTGCTTAGTGATATGCTCCAAAACCCTCAACCACTTTCTCATTTCCACATATGTCCTAAAACCTAAAGTCAAACTTAGCCCCACCGATTTGATCTATCCGACGCCACCGAGTTCTCTTGACATAGCCACTGCCAGAAACCCTAATCAGTTCCGTCTCACTGATGGGATCTCGGTCTCACCGAGATGGCCTTGCAAACCCTCTATTACCTATTGCAGTTATTTCGATCTCACCAAAATGTGCAGTCGGTCCCACTGAGTTTGCACTACAAAAAAGGACACATCCATGACATTTTGGGCGAGCAATTTTTTTTACATCATAGTTATGACACTTCTATGACGATAATTGTGACAAAACCCGTATCATCATAGATGTGGTGGGATCCTACTTCTATGAAAAAAGTCATGACAGAAAATAGGCTTTTCGTCCTGGGCGGGCCGGAGACGCAGCTGCATGACATTCTTTGGGCCATCCATGACGGAAAAAACCATGGTAGAAGCGAGGGCGAGGAAAAATTTCAGGGAGTTCCCGGTTACGGTGTGTGGCGGAAGCGGCGATACGCATTCTCGTACACGCACGTCTGGCGTGGAGTGCGGCGTTGGGCTCTAATCGAACCCGAGCAAGGCGTTAGCCCTCTGGAGCGGCGATTGCACTCGAGCTACAGCGTTCTTGAACCCGATCGAGTGATTCGCCGTTCGCTACTCACGTGGCGAAGTCGATCGAACCTACTGCCTCGCTTACCTTGATGAACAGTGAGCATGGTTGGGGGTTGGATGACCAGTTCCCGATGGGGGGTTTGATTAACAGGACCCCATGGTGTTGCCGCTGGATGAACAGGACCCCGATCCATCGAGCCAGTTGGGCGTGGATGAAGAGGACCCCGTGGAGGGCTGGATGAAGAGGACCCCGTGGAGGGCTGGATGAATAGGACCCCGTGGAGGGCTGGATGAACAAGACCCCGTGGAGGGCTGGTTGAGCGATGGCGGTGGAGGCTAGATGAAAAGTAGCCCATGGAGAGGGGTTGAATAGGACCCGTGGAGAGGGCTGGTTGAGCGATGGCCGGTGGAGGAGCGCGCGGTGGAGTCCGGATGAACAGGAGCCCGTGGATGAACACTTGCACGTGGAGGCTGGAGGAGGTCGACGGTGGATGAACAGTAGCCCGTGGAGGCTGGAGGAGGTCGACGGTGGAGATGAACAGTATCCTGTGGAGTCCCGTTTTGTGGTACGCCACACCCCTCCCCATGAACAGGACCCCCGTTTCGATCGTAGCGCTCCAACACAAGTCTGCCTCCTCCATTTTGCGGTACGCCACACCCCTTCCGATCAATAGGACCCCGTTATCACCATAGGAGGTACAACAGAAGTCTGTTTGCTCTGTTTTGCGGTACACCAGACCCCTCCCGATGAACAGGATCCCGTTTTGACCGTGGCCGGTCGAACACAAGGCCGTTTCCTCCGTTCTGCGGTACGCCAGGCCTCGTTTCCATCGGCTGTTCTGTCTAAGCCCTCCCGATGAACACGACGACGCATTCTGTTCTGACCCAACCGGTTGGCTCCCCATGAACACGACGACGACGCAGTTTCTCCCTTCCAACCCAGCCATGTACACGAGCCCTGGCTGTATGTATGCGTGAGTAGGTGCTCGAGACCCTGCCCGTATGTACGTACGTGGCCGTATTTACTTTCTTGCACCCTGGCCGCTGTACGTACATGTACATTCTACGTGCGCGCCTCTACTACAACACGTGCATGCCTCTACATCAACCAGTATGTATGTACACGTTCACGGCTAGAATGACAACACTACGTACGCTTCGACCAGGTGGGTCCCGACTGTTAGGCACTTCCTTGCGTGCGAAGATGTAGCTGGTGTGTCCCAACAGTCAGGGGGTGAATCATTTTTTTTGCATGTAATATGGACACACTTCCTTGCATGCGAAGATGTAGCTGGTAGGTCCCACCAGTCAGGGGGGAAACGTTTTTTCACGAAATACGGTTGCCCGTCCGGTGGGTCCCTACTGTCAGGTGGAGGAATCATTATTTTCCGCGTAATAAGGAGGCACTTCCTTGCTGCGGCTGTGGACCCAGCTGTCAGCCTCTCCATGTATAGTACTCTTCCGATGGAAGTCGGTCGTTGACCACATTGACCACGCCGTGCCGAGAGCACCAAGGCGGTGGATAATGGCGAGCCTAGGAAGGGGACGGCGCAAAATTTGGGAAGGCAGCGGCGGTGGATGCCCATGCGGATAGAATCTGAGGTTCACTTTGGTTCGGCTTCTGATGTGAGGCTGTCGTCGCTGCACAATAACAGGCGTGGGTGAGTAGAGGATGGCTTTGGCGGCGGTGGGAGTAGTAGGGGCTGTGAGGCTTCGGCGGCATCACAGCCCGACCACGGGAGGCAGGAGCACGCAGCGACCGGCGCTGGTTTGGTAATTTGGAGCAAGATGACGAGAGGTTGAAGAAGCACTACGAGCCTTGGATGAACCTCGTACGGTAATTGGAGCTAGAATCGTTCATATTGACTAAATTGACAAAGCCCTCCGTCCCCGTCAACTTAGTAGGCCCACAAGTCAGCCTCCCACTATGTCGGGTTCCAGCTAGCAGGGGGAGTATTCATTTTTTTGTGCGTAATAAGGAGGCGCTTCCTTGCATGTGAAGATATAGCTGGTGGGTCCGACCTGTCAGCGGGGGGCATGTTTTTTACAGAGGCCCTTCCGGTGGGTCCCAGATGTCAGGTGGAGGAATCATTATTTTGCGCGTAATTAGGATGCATTTCCTTGTGTGCGGCCGTGGACCCAACTGTTAGCCTCTCCACGTACATTCCACGTCCGATGGATGTCGTTCGTTGACCATGTTGACCAGGCCGCGTCGAGAGCACCATGGCGGTGTCAAAACCGGTGGATCTCGGGTAGGGGGTCCCGAACTGTGCGTCTTGGGTTGATGGTAACAGGAGATGGGGGACACAATATTTACCCAGGTTCGGGCCCTCTCTATGGAGGTAATACCCTACTTCCTGCTTGATTGATCTTGATGAATATGAGTATTACAAGAGTTGATCTACCTCGAGATTGTAATGGCTAAAACCCTAGAAGTCTAGCCTGTATGATTGTGATTGCCTCTACGGACTAAACCCTCCGGTTTATATAGACACCGGAGGGACTAGGGTTGTACAAAGTTGGTTCCAGAGAAAGGAATCTACATATCCGAACGCCAAGCTTGCCATCCACGGAAAGGAGTGTCCCATCCACACACAGGTGAGAGTCTTTGGTATTGTATCTTCACAGCCCATCGGTCCGGCCCATGTTAACAGGCCGGACGCCCAAGGACCCCTTAATCCAGAACTCCCTCAGTAGCCCCCGAACCAGTCTTTCAATGACGATGCGTTCGGCACGCACATTGTCTTCGGCATTGCAAGGAGGGTTCCTCCTCCAATTACTTCAAAGTATCTGACTTAAAGAGCAGTATTCGGATTTCCATTTAATGTTGCGCCCATCGGCTTCCACACCTTCCTAACTTCAGCTTCCACGTGTCGAGCGAATACGAGAGGTCGGGGTATTTTTGCACATATCACCCTGACCATGTAAGAAAGGCGTCTATTTAAAGAGATTGGGATATTCAGATCCATTCCGCACCAAGCGAGGAATTCTCAGAGCCTGCTAGGAGAAACCATTCCAACATGGCTAGCGCTCCCAGCTCTTCCTCCCGTCCCCTCGGCCCCGGAAAAGGTGATTGGGAGAAATGTTCTGTTCCCCACAGTCAGCTAGCGAAGCTGCAGACACAGGGATTTCTTCCCCCGCGGATCTAGTCACCGTTCGAGCAGGATTGACTTCCCTCGATGGCGGGGCTCAGGCGGAGAATTTCCCCAATCCATCCAGGGGGAATGAGTGTGCTTCGTTCCCTACTTGTTGAGAGGCGTTGGATTTCCAATCCACCCATTACTCCGAGGGCTTCTGGAGTATTATGGCCTTCAACTACACAATTTCACTCTGATACGTCTCCATTGTATCTACTTTTCCAAACACTTTTGCCCTTGTTTTGGACTCTAACTTGTATGATTTGAAGGGAACTAACCCGGACTGACGCTGTTTTCACCAGAATTGCCATGGTGTTATTTTTGTGCAGAAATAAAAGTTCTCGGATTGACCTGAAACTTCACGGAGAATGTTTTTGGAATTAATAAAAAATACTGGCGAAAGAATCAAGACCAGGGGGCCCACACCCTGTCCATGAGGGTGGGGGTGCGCCTACCCCCTGGGCATGCCCCCTGCCTCGTGGGCTCCCTGGTGCTCCATCGACCTCAGCTCCAACTCTATATATTCACGTTTGGGGAGAAAAAATCAGAGAGAAGGATTCATTGCGTTTTACGATACGGATCCGCCACCAAGCCCTAATCTCTCATCGGAGGGCTGATCTGGAGTCCGTTCGGTTCTCCGGAGAGGGGAATCCGTCGCCATCGTCATCATCAACCTTCCTCCATCACCAATTTCATGATGCTCACCGCCGATGCGTGAGTAATTCCATCGTAGGCTTCTTTGGGCGGTGATGGGTTGTATGAGATTTACCATGTAATCAAGTTAGTTTTGTTAGGGTTTGATCCTAGTATCCATTATGTTCTAAGATTGATGTTGCTATGACTTTGCTATGCTTAATGCTTGTCGCTAGGGCCCGAGTGCCATGATTTCAGATCTGAACCTATTATGTTTTCTTGAATATATGTGTGTTCTTGATCCTATATTGCAATTCAATAGTCACCTAGAATGTGTTATGATCCGGTAACCCCGAAGTGACAATAATCGGGACCACTCCTGGTGATGACCGTAGTTTGAGGAGTTCATGTATCACTAAGTGTCAATGCTTTGGTCCGGTACTCTATTAAAAGGAGGCCTTAATATCCCTTTATTTCCAATAGGACCCCGCTGCCACGGGAGGGTAGGACAAAAGATGTCATGCAAGTTCTTTTCCATAAGCACGTATGACTATATTCGAAATACATGCCTACATTACATTGATGAACTGGAGCTAGTTCTGTGTCACCCTATGTTATAACTATTGCATGAGGAATCGCATCCGACATAATTATCCATCACTGATCCAATGCCTGCGAGCTTTTCACATATTGATCTTTGCTTAGTTACTTTACTGTTGCCGCTGTTACAATTACTACAAAACTGCTACTGTTACTTTTGCCACTGTTACCGTGAAAGTGCAACTATCCCTAGGTGGTTTTGGTAATTCATAACAACATATAGCTCATTGAGCTAATGCTATTCCAAGATGAACATTTCAGGAAAGCTCAATGAATGGCATCGCATGGATGATGAAAGTGGATCCCTCAAAATGCTAATGACAAAGGATTGGCTCAAGCTCAAAAGCTCAAGACTCTTCATTTTATATTTTAGTGATTCAATATCAAATTGAGTCTATAGGAAAAGCCAATAATATCAAGGAGGGATGAGGTGTTGCTTAATGAGCCTCTTGCTTCATGTGCTTAGTGATATGCTCCAAAACCCTCAGCTACTTTCTCACGTCCACATATGACCTAAACCTAAAGCCAAAATCGGTCTCACCGATTCTTCCAATCAGCGCCACCAATTCCATATGTCATAGCCACTTGCCACAAACCCTAGGCAAATCGATTCTACCGATAGGGATCTCGGTCTCACCGAGATGGGATTATAATCTCTCTGTTTCCTTTTACGTAACTTTTCGGTCTCACCGAAGAAGCGATTAGTCCCACCGAGATTGCAATGTAAACTCTGTTTCCCTTTTGTAACATTTCGGTCTCACGAAAAGAGCAAATCGATCCCACCGAGTTTACGACCAACTCTCTGGTTAGCTAATTACCAAAATCGGTCTCACCGAGTTTGTATGTCAGTCTCACCGAGATTACGTTATGCCTAACCCTAACGATATCGGTCCTACCGAGATGCATGTCGATCCACGAAAACCCTAACGGTCACTAGGTTTACTAAAATCGGTATGAATGAGTTTGTTGATTCGGTCCCACGGGATTGGTAAATTGTGTATAACGGTTAGATTTTGTGTGGAGGCTATATACCCCTCCACCTCCTCTTCATTCGTGGAGAGAGCCATCAGAGACTAAACCTACACTTCCAACTTACCATTTACGAGAGAGAACCACCTACTCATGTGTTGAGGCCAAGATATTCCATTCCTACCATATGAATCTTGATCTCTAGCCTTCCCCAAGTTGCTTTCCACTCAAATCTTCTTTCCACGAGATTCAAATCCTATGAGTGAGAGTTGAGTGTTGGGAGACTATCATTTGAAGCACAAGAGCAAGGAGTTCATCATCAACACACCATTTGTTACTTCTTGGAGAGTGGTGTCTCCTAGATTGGCTAGGTGTCACTTGGGAGCCTCAGACAAGATTGTGGAGTTGAACCAAGGAGTTTGTAAGGGCAAGGAGATCGCCTACTTCGTGAAGATCTACCGCTAGTGAAACAGAGTCCTTAGTGGCGGCGACCATGGTGGGATAGACAAGGTTGCTACTTCGTGGACCCTTCGTGGGTGGAGCCCTCCGTGGACTCGCGCAGCAGTTACCCTCTGTGGGTTGAAGTCTCCATCAACGTGGAGAATGCGATAGCACCACCTATCGGAACCACGCCAAAAACATCCGTGTCTCCAATTGCGTTTGAATCCTCCAAACCCTTCCCTTTACTTTCTTGCAAGTTGCATGCTTTAATTTCCGCTGCCAATATACTCTTTGCATGCTTGCTTGAATTGTGCGATGATTGCTTGACTTGTCCTAAGATAGCTAAAATCTGCCAAACTCTAAAACTGGGAAAAGGCTGAGTTTTTAATTGGTCAAGTAGTCTAATCACCCCCTCTAGACATACTTCAAGGTCCTACATACCGCTACATCCATATTACTTTGCTACTAAATACTTTTGCTGCACATATTAAGTCTTTGGTGTGGTTGAATTGACAATTCAACTGGTAATATGAAAATATTCTTTGGCTCCCCTTGTGTCGAATCAATAAATTTGGGTGAATACTCTACCCTCGAAAACTGTTGCAATCCCCTATACTTGTGGGTTATCAAGACTATTTTAAAGGCGTAGTTCTTGCAGTGACATAGCTCTATTCTTTGAGTCACTTGGGATTTATATCTGCTAATCTCTATGAGGAACTTGAAAGGCAGAAAACCAAGATTTATCCATCAACTTCTGAGGGGAGGTAAGGAACTGCCATCTAGCTACGCACTTGATTCACCATCTGTTTTGAGTAAACTTGCGACACCTAAACACCTTACGCCATTAATTACGATATTTAGCATGTTATTGATGATGCCACTTCTGCTATACGTGATGCTTATGATGAAACTACTTCTATGCTTGATAATATTGTGTCATTAGGTGAATTTCTTGATGAACAACTTGCTAGGGCTAAAGAGAATGAAATTATTGAAGCCGATAATCTTGATGAAAGTGATGATGAAGATTCTCCCCTAGATATGAATTACTGTTGTGCCTGAGGGTTATGTTATGGATGAAGAAACTGCTAGAGATTTTCTTGCTAGCAATGATAGATCTGATCTTAAGAAATTATTAGCTAAGCTGAAAGAAAATTCTTTGAATGCTAGCATGCAATATGACCCTGCTTTTGCTACTTCACCTATATTCATTATTGATAAGGATTATGATTTCTCTGTCAATCCTGAGATAATTACTTTGGTTGAATCTGATCCTTTTCATGGCTATGAATCTGAAATTGTTGTGGCACATCTTACTAAATTGAATGATATAGCCACCCTATTTACTCACGAGGAAAAAATTCGTTACAACTATATCCTTAAGTTATTTCCAATCTCACTAAAGGGTGATGCTAAAATATGGTTTAATTCTCTTGATCCTGGTTGTGTGCGTAGTCCCCAGGATATGATTTATTACTTTTCTGCTAAATATTTCCCCTCTCATAAGAAACAAGCTGCTTTAAGGGAAATATATAATTTTGTGCAAATTGAAGAAGAGACTCTCCCACAAGCTGGGGGAGGCTTCTCCAATTACTTAATGCTTTGCCTGATTATCCTCTCAAGAAAAATGAAATACTTGATATATTTTATAATGGACTAACCGATGCTTCGAGACCACACGGATAGTTGTCTGGTTGTGTTTTCGAGGAAAGAACTGTTGATCAAGCTGAATTGTTATTGAATAATATGTTGACTAATGAAAACAATTGGACACTTCCTGAACCAACTCCTAAGCCAACTTCGAAGAAAAGGGGTATTCTATTTTTTAGTCCTGAAGATATGTAAGAGGCAAAGAAATCTGTGAAAGAAAAGGGTATTAAAGCTTAAGATGTTAAGAATTTACCACCTATTGAAGAAATGCATGGTCTTGATAACCCGACACAGGTAGTAAAGGTAAATTCTCTCTATAGATTTTATGAAGGTGATATCCCTCGTAATAAGTCTGCTAGCCAATGCTTGGATGAGTTTGATAATTCTATTGTTAAACAAGAAAACTTCAATGCTTATGTTGGGAGACAATTGAATAGAAATGCTTATATGATTGAACACTTGAGTGATTATATGTCTAGAGTTAAAGGTGAACTTAAATTTATTAGTAAACATGCATCTATGGTTACCACTCAAGTAGAACAAGTGCTTAAAGCTCAAAATGATTTGCTCAATGAATTAAATAATAAGAAAAATGATAATTTTGTTAGAGTTGTGACTAGAGGTGGTAGAATGACTCAGGAACCTTTGTATGCTGAGGGCCACCATAAGAGAATTGAGCAAGATTCTCAGAGAAATAATGTTGATGCACCTAGTCCTTCTAAAAAGAAGAAGAAGAAAAATGATAGGACTTTGCATGCTTCTAGTGAACATGTAGTTGACACACCTGATAATCCCAATGATATTTCTATTTCTGATGCTGAAACACAATCTGGTAATGTACATGAACCCAGTGATGATGTTAATGATGATGTTCATGTTGATGCTCAACCTAGTAATAACAATGATGTAGAGATTGAACCTGTTGTTGATCTTGATAACCCACAATCAAAGAATCAACATTATGATAAGAGAGACTTCGTTGCTAGGAAGCACGGTAAAGAAAGAGAACCATGGGTTCAGAAACCCATGCCTTTTCCTCCTAAGCCATCCAAGAAAAAAGATGATGAGGATTTTGAATGCTTTGCTGAAATGATTAGACCTATCTTTTTACGTATGCGTTTGACTGATATGCTTAAAGTAAATCCTTATGCTAAGTACATGAAAGATATTGTTACAAATAAAAGAAAGATACCGGAAGCTGAAATTTCCACCATGATTGCTAAATATACTTTTATGGGTGGAATACCAAAGAAACTAGGAGATCCAGGAGTACCTACTATACCATGCTCCATTAAAATAAAGTATGTTAAAACTGCTTTGTGTGATCTTGGAGCCGGTGTTAGTGTTATGCCTCTCTCTTTATATCGTAGACTTGATTTGAATAAGTTGACACCTACTGAAATAACTTTGCAAATGGCCGATAAATCAACTGCTATACCTGTCGGTATTTGTGAGGATGTGCCTGTTGTGGTTGCAAATGTTACTATTTTAACAGACTTTGTTATTCTTGATATTCCCAAGGATGATAGTATGTCAATTACCCTTGGTAGACCCTTTTCGAATACTACAGGGGCTGTTATTGATTGCAACAAAGGCAATGCCACTTTACATGTTAATGGTAATGAGCATCTGATTACACTTTCAGAAACAACCTCAAGTCCAGAGTATCAATTGTATTGGAAAAATTTCAACGATTACTATCGGAGGTTTTGAATTTCCTCTTCCTACTATCAAGAAGAAATATGATATTCTTATTGTTTTGGACGTATATATCCCCATCGAGGTAACCTAGTGCTATTCAAAATTTCTCCGGTTCCATGTTATTCGGAAGAGTTTGTTAACAAGACTTGATCAACCTTGTTAGTGGATTCCTTTTCATTAGCATGAGATGGATGAAGTTAGAAAGCACAACCTTACATACCATCCCTTTACTTTACATTATTTAGATTAAATAAAAGCAAAAATAGTATTTTTACATGCATTTTACGATTTATCCTAGCAATAAAAATACCCAGAAAATAAAAGCTCTACAAATGCCCTTAAAATGAAATATGATTTTTCTAGAATATTTGAGAATATATGTGCGAGAACACACGGAGAAACCACACAGCCACGAGGGTCTAGGCGCGCCCACCCCACAGGCGCGTCCCCTGCCTCATGAGCCTGGTGGCCCCCTCCACTTATTCCAGCACCCACACACTCCTTCTTCCTCCCAAAAAAATCACCAACCAGCTCAAGCACGAGTTCTAGCTCATCTTGCTGCCATTTTCGATCTCCTTGCTCAAAGCTCCACTCACAAAACTGCTTTGGGGGTTTGTTCTTTGGTATGTGACTCCTCCAATGGCCCAATTAGTATTTGTTCTAGTGCTTTATTCATTGCAAAAAATTACTGCCTAGGTGACCCTTTTCTTGAGCTTGCATGTCAAATTTATTTGGTCCCAAGTATTTCTAATGCATGATATAGTCTCTAGGAACTTTTGGGAGTAGTTGCTATCAATCTTGTTGAGTTTGGTTCACTTTTATTTTGGGTTACTAAATTTTTTAGAAGTTTTTTAGGAGGAAGAAATATGTTTAGGAAAATGTACCAAGGCGGTTCTTCAAGGAAGCAAGGACCCGACCCATAATCGTGAGCAGGACCATGAACTACCAAGAGAAGCTCAAGTGCGGCCTTGTAATTGGCCGTCAGAAGATTTCATGGTCGAAGCAGGAATTAAGGAGGAATTTGACGCATATGTGCGTAATGCTGAACTCGAGGGCTTGATGCTAGATAAGTGCCCTCAGTATTACCACTTATCTGGTTCCTTTGTGAGAAGGTTCGGATTTACATCTTCACGCAATTCTCACACTGTCCTATTTGATCTTTATAATAAATCTTATACCATGGACTTATAAAATTTTAATACTGCTTGTAAACTCCATAATAGGGTAGTGCTAGTGAACCTCGCAAATCTGAATTTAAAGATTTTCTTGCTAGTATCACTGTGGGGGAATCTAGAGAAATAACACAAGCTACCATAGGGAGCATTCATTTTCCTGCTATACACTATTTTGCTCTCTTTATAGGTAGATGCATAAATGGCAAGGACGAGGCATGTCACATGTTGTCCCAAATCTTAGTGTTCTCAAGAGTGTTATGCTAGGAGATAAACAATATAACTTGGGGGCCATTGTTGCACGTAGGTTGCATAATAATAGTTTAAGTGGAGAATTGTTTGGTGGGATTTGTGCAATCAGTGTGGCTAATTTTCTTTAGATAACCATACATGAAAATGATATGGAGTTGCCTCCCGCTTATCTATATTATGATGCTATGGTTCGTCATCAGTTTGTTGAGAGGAATGAACAGTTCCTCCAGTACCGACTAATCTTTGACAGACGTCGCACTGTCCATGTTGCTCTCCCTTCTCCTGGTTTCTTTGACTTTCATGCAAAAAGGAGATATATTATAACCAGGGAGGAGGCGAACGAGTATGAGAGGAGGATAGAGGCAGCTCACCTCCAAGCTGCAGCTCATGAGGCAATAGCGGTTGCATCTCAGTACGACCCCAGTTACAACTTTGAATATCCTCCAGGCCATCCTTGGGCATATACCAACTTAGGCCAAAAGCCTAAGCTTGGGGGAGTACGTATTTCTCACCGACATTACATTCATGTTCACACTCATTCCAGTTGTCGGTGCTCATACTTTTTCATTGTACTATCCATGCTAGTTTATTTTCTTTTCTAAGCCTTCTTCTTGTGTGTTTGAAAAACCCTAAGAAAAACAAAAGAATTAGTTATAGCTTTTAGCTAGTTTACTTTCCATGCTTGTAGTAGTAATTAAAAGAAAACCCAAAAAGATTTTTCGTTCTTCTTTGGTTTGTTGGGAGCTTTCCCGTGTAAATAGTTTTATTTCTTTTCTTTTCTTTGGGGGTCGAGAGGAGAAGTCCTTGATGAAAATGTTGAGTGGCTCTCATATGCATTATTATTAATTTAACCAAGAGCCCATATTACCTTGTCTTCTCATGTGTATTAAGATGCTTGCAGGTTCATTTCGATCCGATTGCACATGCACTATTATTATTACCCACACCGTACGGTTGTGCGAGTGAAAGGCAATAATGACAATATATGATGGACTGATTGAGATGCGAGAAGCTGGTATGAACTTGACCTATCTTGTTTTTGTAAATATGATTAGTTCATCATTCTGATTCAGCCTATTATGAATGAAACATGTTTGCAATGAAAATTAGAGATTATAGTTGCTCGTGCCATGCTTAATTAGCTAGGAGCTATAACGGTTTACCTTGCGTGCCAACATGCTATTAAAATGGTTGTGATGTGGTATGATAGGGTGGTATCCTCCTTTGAATGATTCGAGTGGCTTGACTTGGCACATGTTCACGCATGTAGTTGAAACAAAATCAACATAGCCTCCACAATATTTATGTTCACGGTGATTTATATCCTACTCATGCTTACACTCAGTGTTGATTAATATTAATGCATGTTCATGACTGTTGTCGCTCTCTAGTTGGTCGCTGAGGGAGTCCTAGACTAAGGGGTCCTTGGACAGCCGGACTGTATACTTAGTGCAGAATTTGTTGGACTATGAAGATACAAGATAGAAGACTTTGTCCGTGTCAGGATGGGCCTCTCCTTTGCGTGGAAGGCAAGCTTTGCATTCAGATATGTAGATTCCTTTCTCTATAACCGACTTTGTACAACCCCTAGCCCCCCTGTGTCTATATAAACCGGAGGGTTTAGACTTCTAGGGTTTAGCAACAAAAATCATAATCTCATAGGCTAGACTTCTAGGGTTTAGCCATTACGATCTCGTGGTAGATCAACTCTTGTAATACTCATATTCATCAAGATCAATCAAGCAGGAAGTAAGGTATTACCTCCATAGAGAGGGCCCGAACACAGGTAAACATTGTGTCCCATATACATTACCATTTGCCTTAGGCATACGATTAGGGACCCCTACCGAGATCCGCCGGTTTTGACACCGACATTGGTGCTTTCATTGAGAGTTCCGCTGCGCCGTCATCATAAGGCTTGATGGCTCCATCAATCATCTACAACAACGTAGTCCAGGGGGGATCTTCCTCCCCGGACAGATCTTCGTATTCGGTGGCCGCCGCTGCTTGAACCCAACTTCAGCAGCCATCTAGAGCGAATCGATGAATTCGCCCCAGCCATCATGTCAGATTTGGAAGCCTGAATTTTGTGGCGAGATCCGTGGAGACTTGATCTTGATGGGTTTCAAGCCCATGGCGGCTGTCCCGGCCGCCCACGAAGAACATGACCTAGATCATCATGCAGCCACGCATAGGAGATAAGCGCATGTGACCGCCACGGCCCTAGAGCGAGGCGGACTGCATCGTCAAAGGCGGGAAGCTTAACCACCTGCCACGGAGACCGCAGACTCAGCGGCTCTCGAGCCGCACACAGACCCAACATCGAGCTTGGCTTGTGTCACCGAAACCTCAGACTCGTCTCCAGCCATGGGTTCCGGACCGCGTGCATCCGCGTCCCTTGAACCTGATTGGGCACCGGTCTTGGAGTTCATCTCTGCGTACATCTTCCAGCACTTGCCTTTTGGCGATGTGTTAAACTCATTGAAATCCCTCTCCTTGTCAGGGAACTCTCGGCCGAACTATGTCCGGCTCGAATGGGAAGCGTACGATGAACTTCGTTTCCCGCCCACCACCCACTTCATTGCCACCATCGAGGACTTAATCGACACGCTCGATTACAGCTCCGAGGACATCGACGGTATGGGCGGCGATGCGGAAGAAGCGAGCACAAAAACGACCACCTTTAGGGCAGTGGATAGCTACATCGTCATATGATATATACATGGTGGACACACCTAAGGAGAATGAGGCCGAGGCGATAACAACATGCCTGTCCATGAGCCTCCTAAGCATCGGCGTCCCAAGCGCCGACCTCGACCCGGCAAAAGGAAAAACAACAACATTGCCACGGACGATGATAATCTGAGCCAAGCTGAGGACCCCGCAGATCCAGCGTTGGAGCAGGGCGTGCGAGAGGACGGTAAACACAGTCCGGAGATGTTATCCGACCACAGCGACATCGAAGATAGTAATTACCAACCTATCTCCAAAGAGGAGATCAGCACAGGCGATAGCGAGTTAAATCATCGGAAGAACCATTAGAACAAACGCCTCCACCAAAAGGCTTATCGCCCTTTGCAAGGAGCACGAAGAAGCGAAACAGCGGCTTAAAGCCGCCAAATGATACACTCAACAAAAGTGGAGCGAAGTGCTGAGCGAGGAAAAATACGGTGATGTCGCCAAACAAAGAGCTATCCTAAGCGTAAGCTACTGGGAATTCGACAGCGAGGCCATTGCGCCTATACCACCGACAAACAATACGGCCCGACAGGTAGAGACCCGACCTCGTGGTGAGGCGAACAACTAGCAATGTCGTAGAAAAGCTGCACCCCTCCCTTAAAGGAAGGAAGGTTGCGGCCGGGACCAAAAACACGATCTACGTGAGGACACGGACAAAAAGGCTGGCAAAACTAGGTCTACCTATGGATCCGAGGCGTGCTCCTATCTGAGGATCATGATTTTCAAACCAAATATACGGTCATTTACGGCTTGGAACAAATACCGAACACTACAACGTCGGACCCAATCACGACACAACCCGATCTGAGGGTGCCGCACACCCATGCTTCACCGATGAGTCTTTGGAACACGATTTTCTAGAAGGGGTCAAACCCGTAAACATCGAGGCATATGATGGAACGATGGACCCTGCGGTTTGGATTTAAGACTTTATTCTTCATATCCACATGGCTCGCGGAGATGATCTCCACGTCATCAAATATTTACCCCTCAAGCTAAAAGGACCAGCTCGGCACTGGCTAAAAAGCCTCCCTGAAAATTCCATCGGAAGTTGGAAGGAACTTGAGGACGCTTTTCGGGCCAATTTCCAAGGGAACTATGTCCGGCCCCCGGATGCAGACGATCTAAGTCACATAATCCAACAACCCGGAGAATCAGCCGTAAGCTTTGGAACGGTTTCTCACTAAGAAGAACCAAATAAATCATTGTCCAGTACACGAAGCCCTAGCGGCCTTTAAACACAGTGTCCGGGATGAATGGCTAGCCAGACACCTTGGCCAGGAAAAGCCAAGCACAATGGCAGCCTTAACTACATTAATGACCCGCTTTTGCGCGGGCGAAGAAAGCTGGTTAGCCCGTAGCAGCACCAGCGACCATGGCACATCCGAAGTCAGGGATGGCAATGGAAAACCACGGCCTTAACAAAAACAAGCGTCGAACAATGAAGAATGCCTAGACAATATAGCGGTAAACACGGATTAGGGGCTCAGAGACACAGTCAGCGGAAGAAGCCATTTAAAGGCAACAAAGACAGTCCATCCAAGCTGCGATAAAATTCTGAAGCAGGCCCTACGGATCCACGACACTCTGATAAACCAGCCAATCATACCAAGAGAGAATGTTGGGTCTTCAAGAAGGCCGGCAAACTCAATGCGAACACAAAGGGAAGGAACCTCGGGCGAAGGCGAGGGCGAATCTACTTGACCCGAACAGGGGGACAAAAGAAATTTCCACAGGAGATCAAAGCAGTGAACATGATCTATGTCACTCCACATCCCAAAGAGGGGCATAAGCGCGCACTCCGAGATGTCTATGCCGTTGAGCCCGTCGCCCCCAAATTCAACCCATGGTCGGCCTACCCGATCACCTTTGATCGCAGGGATCATCCGACTAGTATCCATCACTAGGGTTCGACTACCTTAGTGCTCGACCCAATAATCGACAGATACCACCTCACTCGAGTCCTCATGGACAGCGGCAGTAGTTTCAATCTGATATATCCGAACACTATCCGCAAGATGGGGATAGACCCGTCAGGAATCAAGCGAAGCAGCACTACCTTTAAAGGAGTTATACCGGGCGTGGAAGCCCGGCTGCGAGCTCTCTAACATTGGATGTTGTATACAACTACCTCGACAACTTTCAAAGCAAAATTAATCTTGACATTGCTCCGTTTGAAGTGGCTATCATGCACTACTCGGAAGAAACGGCCTTCGCCCGTTTAATGCAGTCCCGCATTATGCTTACCTAAAACTCAAAATGCTGGACCACGTGGCGTCATCACGGTCGGCGAAATATGGGCGCTCTCTTGAGTACGAGAAGAATGAAGGCGGCGGCCCTAGCACTCGAAGCACAACACGGCCTATTCAAGCCGAGCAGCTCATCAGTCTTTAAGACCGCGGACCCAGTTAAACATATTCGACGCACACCTCACTGCGGCAGCTCAGATAAGCCTGAACTCAATTAGCAGCTACGACCCCATCGACCGTGCAATAAGCAGACAACACACGTGCCACATGTACATAAATATACACTCAAAACTCGAGTGGCGACGGGGCCACACTGCACACAAAAAGTCCATAGTGCGGCTCGACCCTATTCGGACTCTAGAAGCTATATTTCATGGTTCATTAAAGCGAACCAGCTTTACTTACGGCCACACAGATTCTTTTACTGGTTTTTCCTTTCTCTGAGATGGCCATCATACTATACCCTTCAAGGACACTTCACAATAGAGACAAAGGCGCAGACGTGCAGCAGGGCCCCGCATTAAGGTTTCCTTTTTAGATTAAGACCCTGTGTAAACCTTTTTTTATCTCTTTTTGTTTTATACTTTCCTAGCATGTAAAATGTCCAAGAAAGATATTGGCATTATCTGTAAATATACGGCTCGCCGTACTAAAGTGGATGTTATAGAAGCAGCTTTGTTCGTATTGTGATTTGAGATTCATGCTCTCACCACCTGCATTCTTTCCCCATGTCAGATCGCCATGCGTGCCTTGGTACCAGGGTCTATCACCAGGGGCTGTATTCAGCCCGGTGTATATTGAAAAGTCCGGACACTTGTAGGGAGTGTTCAGCGTCGCGAGTTTGGCCTTATATGCATCAGCTCCGAATCATGTCTTTGGTCAATAGTTGGGTTGCGGCTCTGTGCTTACTACCTTACGTTCCGCTATATCGGCTAGGGTAGTAAAGGGAGAACTACTGCGATTGTGTCTGGCTCGTCAGGATGAGCACCTCGATAGAAAGCGAAGCTGTCATGATGCGGCGAGAGCTGGTCAACCTTTGGATGACTCGCCGGAATCTTTGCGATTCCCTCCGTGTTAAGCGAAGGATTGTCCTTACGGTCGCGTGTCTTTGCCGTATTCGGATAGCTGCGGACATACCGGGGCTATATAGTAGCCCCAAGTCAAACTCCTATGGCTAAGTGAGAGTGTTAAAGCTCTATAGTCCGATTGCCTAGTTCTCCGCACTAACACCTCCTTAGCGGACCAAGGCGTTGGGTCAAGTGTGATCAAGTGCTTTTACGAACACCCGCGTTATCTGGCGAGGGTTGAAGCCGAGGCTACAAACTTTCATATTATATATATAAAAAGGACAGCCTTACGAGGAGGCACCAAAACTTTTCGGGCAAAAGTATAAAAACATAGCCTTAAATATACGATAATATTGTTATTACAATTTTGATACACTTTACTCGAACATAATATGAGCCTTTGAACCTCTATCAGCGGGCACCCTCTAGGACATCTTCAAAGTAATGTCTTGGCATGTTAAGGTCCTTGCCTTCGGTGGACTCTGCGCTGCAATATCGGTGGCCTTCATCTTTGCCTAGTACATCTTGACACGGGCAAGGGCCATCCGTGCACCTTCTATGCACGTTGACCGCTTCACAACGTCGATACGCGGCACCGCATTAACAAGTTGCCACACCAAACCAAAATAACTATTCGAGAATGGGTTTAGTTGGCCCACGGAAGGGCTATAGCGTCCTTCATGGCAGTCTTGGACATCTTGTGGAGCTCGGCCTTTGGACCATCTGTTAGTTCAACGATGGATGCTTGGCGTGTCAAATTGCGACCAAAATAGCTTTTCCGTCGCATGTCCTTCTTCTTGGCGTGAAAAAACTGAATCGCATCGGCAGCACTCTTCGGCAGGTCCATAAAGGCGTCTGGAGAACTCCACTGTTGATTAAGCGGCGCATACTACGGATCGCCAAACTTAGTTTGCAATAAAAAAGGGTTTACACTACAAAAAAAACTACACTTCCGCGATGTTACGTGTTTGTCACAGTAGGTCACGTTTTTTGTCATGCATGTACATCCATGAAAAATTTATAGCCAGAATCAAGATAGTCATACTGTCTTTGTCGTAGAAGTGTTCCATGACATTGCCAAAATTATCATCACGGAAGTGTCCACTTCCATGACGATAAATCGCGTATCACAGAAGTGCTTTCGTCAAGGGTGACCGACACATGGCATCCACCGTAACAGAACGCCGTCAAGCTATCGGGTTAGGTTTGGATCCGGTAACCCGTTAACAGCCCTGACCAATGTGGATTTTCCACGTGTAAAATCATCATTGGCTGGAGGAAACATGTGTCGGCTCACCGTTGGGACATATGTCATCCGTTCATTGGACGAAGTAGCCTATGATCTGGCGACCGTGGCATGGCCCAATAGAGGCCCATTCACGTGAAAAGGTCGGCCCGTTTGACTTGGTGAAAAGGTGGCGGCACAGCCTGGCTTTATTAACGGCATGTTCGCATATAGCCCATTTACAGCCCGCTAACCCAAGGCCCGTTTTCCCCTATCCGAATTAGGCCCAGTAGCGTCATCTGGGCCATCCCATATAATTCAGCATGTTTTTACTTCCGGCCCATGTGTGGCCCATGACTTCTTTCGGCCCATATGAGGACCTTTGTAACTCTTGGCCCATTAACGGCCCGTGGTGAAATTGGCCCGTAATGAACAATGTATCACTTTATACCCATTAATTGCCCGTTATTCCATTGGGCCATTTCCAGCCCAAGTTATCTTTCGGCCTTCTCAGGGCCCATTGATTCTTGGGCTCATTTGCAACGATTCGGTTACATCGGCCTATTCTTGTCATTTTCTACTTGTGGGCCAAATTCAGCCCGTCGTTCTGATCGGCCCGTTTGTGGACCGTTAATCGTTGAGCGTTTTCATGTAAAAAAATCCGTTGGGCTGTATTCATAGAGTTATCAAATCTGCCTATTAACGGCCCGTTATGGTCCCACGAATAATGCGACCCATGATTGGCCGAAATTGATACGCCCGTAGAAGGCCCATGGATCCTACGGCCCGTATGAGGCCCATGGATAGTACGGCCCGTAGAAGGCCCACGGATCGTACGACCCGTAGAAGGCCCATGGACCCTACGGCCCGTAGAAGGCCCATAGACCCTAAGGCCCGTATAGAAGGCCGATGGATCCTCCGGCCCGTACAGAAGGCCAATGGATCCCTACGGTAGGACCACGGGCCCATGGATCATCTGACTGCAGGAGGCCCATGGTTACAACGGTCAGGTGTGTTGCCATGATTATTTTGGCCTAGTTACAAAAAAATAGGCTATTGTGGCCACTAGAAAAACACGAGAAAAAAAGCTGCGGTGACTACAAGCAAACAACTAAACAAGAAAATAAGGAAATAAATAAGCAAGCAATTAACACTAGTCTATTACGCTATTACATATTACATCCTTTGGGCATCAAAGTTAGCCACGGTGCAAATATAGGAACAAAGCAGCATATTACATACCTTTGGCCGTCAAAATTGGCCACGATTGCAAATAAGCAGCGGCAGCAAAACAAGAGCATAATGAAAAAACTTGAGAAGAGCTCAAAGCGTTATCACAGGTATCCACCATGCTTTGGCAATAAGCTTAGCAAGCTGATTAGCTTTGTCTGTTTGGCGCTAAAATCCTCCAACGCTTCTTTGTTGCACGAGAAAGTATGCATTTGTATGCTCCGAGGGGACTTCCATGATCCTTCCGCTTCTTGTCGCAAGCTGGTGATCGATGTCTTTCAGCTTGTAGTTGAGACTCAAGAAACCGAACTGATTGAGACGGTGAGTTTGAATAGCTTGTGCAAGCGGTAGTGGCGATGCTTCGAACTCTAAACTAAGGCGAGGACTTTGGGGTTGTCTCGTTGTCTTCAAGATAGTCTTCCTTAGCTGTTTTATCGACTTTGTTGGAGACCAACAAGGATGTGTCACTATCCACGAACCTTATACGCATTACTTCCTTTACCATTGCTTAATAAGGCACTCTTCCCCAATATTACATCGGCATTCTAAAAGAAGAAACAAGCGGACACATAACAAGTTTAGCATGTACTAGTATATGAAACTCATTTGATGAACAGGTCATTAGTAAGGTGGACAGGATTAAACTACCAAATCTTCTATTGCCAAGTACTAGTACATAATAAAAGCATCAAACAAACATATATCTATGTCTTATAGTCCTTTGCATTGTCTTGCCAAATCAAAATAGAGACATGGTTCAAATCATATCAGTTCAAGACAAAGCAGCAGTGAAAGAATACAAAGCATGGGAAACTACACGGCACAACAAGATTTCAGATGGGTACCACGGGTCTACATGTACAACAATACTATTGGCTCTGTTGTGATGCTAGTAATGTGCATGATATGAAAGTCAACTGTATACACAATTGAAATTGAAATCAACAGAGCTATTGATAAGAGCAAACCTGTTAAAGAAACATGCGTGAACATACCTGCTGTGCCATTGGAGTTTCCATTGGATCCTTCAATTTAAAAATAAGTTTGTATGAGTAAATACAGTGATAAAAGAGCAAAGCAATCATAGTTAAAAAAGGTGCGCCTAAGCGAGCGCTGAAGCGCGCCTAGGCTCTAGGAGTTGGCAAAACACATTGCGCATAACTACGCATAATCTGTGCATAACTGCGCATAAGCATGCGCTTTGGTCAGTAAAGCGCAAGGCGGAACAATTAACGGCTAGCACTTTTTTGAACTATGACAGCAATGGAATCTTAAATTAGAACAACTGTTCTTCAGGTTTAGGCACTTGTTCTACATGAGCAGTACAATAAGGCGCAAGAATAAAATACTTAAAAATAGAAAATGAGCTCATAGATCTTACCACATTCTTGATGCAGGACGGTCTGAGAACAAAGGCGTTCCCGGTCATCGTCTAGTAAATGTGTCTCGAGGAGATCGTAAGGAATTTGATGAGTTTCTTTGCGGTGAAATCGTTTTCTTCAGGTAATTCCGATACTGCCACCAAGCATTCTTGAAGATAGTAGAGGTATTAGCACTGGTTACCTCATCCTGAGTTTCCAAATCGGTCCTTCTCTATAGAGAAAAATGGGAAAATGTGTTGTATTATAACCATCATGGAGGTAGGATGTATGGGCGAAGCAAAGTAATTGCCATGAATAACATTACTTACACATAACTCCTGGACAAACACACTGGCGGCATTTTCCTTCATCTTGATTATAATATTTCCAAGATGGGAAGATACACACATACGACTTAACAACATCAAATGCAATAGATGCTAAACTATGGTGGCTGGTTGTGCTTCCTCCACGGAATAGGCGTGATAACTGGTGGAGTTGGGGTTCGCCGTGATAATCTTGGCCCTTTGGGCCTTTGGAGCTGCCTTACTAACTGCTCTTGTTTGGGAGCTACTGTGGTGGAGATGGTGTTGTGTCACTTGAGGCCCAGGTTACTATCGGTGGGGTTGGGGTTAGATTGGGTGAAGCTGGTTCTTTGTCCATCCTTGATGAGGTACAATCTGTGAGAGTTTGGGTTATGTGTGGTAGGACTGGTTCTTGTGCATGTACAACAGGGGTGCTATCTCCACCAAGAGGTAGCAACATTTTATTTGAAGACCGTGTTTTTATTCCGCTGAATCTGGCATCACCCGCTCCAATTCAAATGGCTGATAAACAGGAAACATAGTTGAATGTACAGACATTGTATGAGAGACGGATGCAATAGATAGTGTGGAAAAAAGAGGGCATGAAATAGTTGACATGTATATTGTTTAACTAAAATGAATAGCATGACATAATTTCACATATATGATGTCTATCTAAACTGGATAGCATAGCATAACATAATTCAAAGATATGATGAATAACTAAACAAGATCGCATGACATAATTCACCTACATGTTATCTAAGTAATCAGGATCGCATCATTTAATTCACATATGTGATTTATATGCTAAACAGAGGGCATTCGATATGATGTCTGAACTAGGAACATGCTGTCGAATATTGTGTATATGATGTCTAAACTATGCAATGCAAGACACCGTATGCATGATATGAGCAGTATAACCATGCCAAGTTAGAGCATACACCTCAGTGGGGGAATAGAACTGGTCATCTGTCTCTGAATCCATCTCTGAGGAGCTATCAGGACCCAACAAGAGATCTGCTTCGACAGGTAGCATTGTATGCTCTGAAGGCCTTGTTTTCACTCTAGATTTTTCCATCTCCCACCAAAATGGCTGATTCACAGGAAGAGTAGTTTAATGTACAAACATTATCGACAAATGTAAATGTAATGAAGAAAAGGATGGGAAAGGTATCATTCAAATATATGATGCTGGTTAAGCAGGATGGCATTGCACATTTCACATATATTATGGCTGGCTAAAAGACATGAGGCGCATAATTCCCATATATGATATAGAAACTAAAGCTGGTGGCATTACAGAACATGTCTAAACTAAGAAGATGACATATATGATGTCAAAAGTAGGCCTTTGCAAGGCAACATATGCATGATATGACTAACATCATCATGCCAAGGTAGAAACAAACACCTTGGGGGTAAATAGGAGTGGTCATTGATTATGCGAATCCGCCTCGAGCAGATATCTTCCTCTGGATTACAATCACGGAGAGGGGTGGGGAGGGTTTGCCATTGAACCCACCATGGGCGATGTCTGGATGACATTGTATTGCCGCACAAAACTCTTCTCTTTTCTCTCTACATGTTCGGCATGTTGTGTACAATATCGACATGCATCTGAAAAAAATATGGTGAGATTATGTAAGGAGAGCATGCAGAAATTTAGAGTGATGGTAACAACCCGGTGGATGGATCCAAAAATAATGATAGCAGGTTGATGATTGCTTTAAATTAATAAAAATACAGATGATGATTGCTTTACTATTTGTTTCCCACCCAAGATGAACAACATAGGCACACCCTAGGTGAACCGGATATTGAACAAACATACTATTCATTGCTGCCTCGATATGTGCCCCACAACTAATTTAGAACTCAAGTTTGAACATTAATTTGGACTGACTTGGGAGTCAAGAGCTGAACAGAGACGATAAAGTAGCGAGGTAAGTTTAAGCAATGCATAACATAAGCGAAACAAAAGAGTCGACCTCTCTTGTGGACCCGATGTACTCCTCAGGTTCATCTGCTGAGCCGATGATGGTGATGCCGTTCGCGGTGGGTGCGGTGGCGAGGAAGGAGATCTGAGGCGGCGAAAGGCGGTCGAGGAGTCGTGATGTACGGTTTGGTGGATGCTTCTATCAATGGAGCAGCTCGGGTGAGGTGGGCGACATCATGGCGGGGCGGGACAAACCACACAAAGTTCCCTTGACACATACATGGCTGAAGTAATTACGTAAGGGCTCATTTGGCTTGCATGATTCTTAAAAGCGAGGATAGGAAAAACACGGAATAGGATAGGAAAATGCACATGAGTAAGCAGAGCATTTGTAAACACAGGATTTCTGTCAACTTGGGTGTTTGGTTTACGAGGAATTGGAAGAAGCGGAGGAATGCAAAGAAACATGGCCAAAATAAAGTGAAACCATATGAAAGCGTGTCACAGTTAGAATGTTATTCTTGCACTAATGTACTTGGTCTCTTTTTTCATGCATAGGATTTTGAAAAGTAGGTCGGTGGATGTTTTGCTTCATTCCTTTCAACAAAATGCATGAATAATTGAATAGTAGAGTGCCATTGGAAAATTCCCTATTTCTATGTTTTCCGTTGAACCAAAATAGCCCTAATGGATCGGCGTGAATGTATAGTAATAAGTGATGCAACAAGTGTACAACCTCTTTGTAAGTAGCAGTGTCGACCTCATCATCATTGGGTTGGTCATTTGAAGCAGTTGAGGCGAGAGGTGGTAGCCGGAGGTGTGGAGGAAGATCGAGGAATGCATGTAGGCGGCGTCACAGGCCTTTGCTACATTGTGATGGATCGTTACATCATTGCAGCAGCTCCGGTGAGCCGTAAGGAGCGTCAAGGCTGAAGCGACACAAAGGCAGACATCGTCAATCTCAAGTGGGATTCTAATAGCATCTCCAATAGATGATGTAAAATGGATGTAAAATTAACATCACCAAAAACCACCTAACTACAGCAGATGAGGTAAAGCGTTGACTATGAACTTAAGCATCGAAACTGAAATTTCTTGTGGAATCTGAATACTCTTGTCGAAACTGAGCGCAATGGTAGTAGAGAGGCACTTGACATGTAGTTTAGGGAGCCTGCAGTTCATCTTCAACCTGCACCCCCACAGGCCTTGACCACCACCGGCCAAACCGCCCGGCCCGGCAACACCTCGCCGCCCGAAACAACTCGCCACTTTGCCGCCCGGCGGACCTCTAGCCCCCAGCCCCCGTGAACCCTAAGATAGATAGTGGGGTACCTCTCCGTGAGCCCCGTCCCAGCTGCGGGTGGTTCTTCCCTTAACTCAATGAGCCCCCAACCCTGAAATCGTGACCCAAAAAGTCGATTCGATCGTGAAGTGTGGCTTAATCGGGCCGGAGCAGCAACCTGGCGAGGGAAACAGCGGCTTTGGGCGAGCCAGTGATCGGCGAGCGAGCAGCAGCGGCGGCCCAGCGGCGAGCCGGAGCAGCAGCAGCAGATCCGGCTGGTATGGACACCGCTGCCGAAGGGGCCTCGAAGTGGGGGAGAGCCGCCGTGGAGATGTCGCCCGTGGCGCCGGCTTCAAGGTAGCCGCTCCATGGGGGTGCGGGATGGAGCACCGTCGGCTCCGAGAGGTCGAGTTAAGGAGAAGGTGCGATGCGATGAGTGTACAACCTCTTTGGTGGCACCGAGTAGGCCTTAGCCCGTCCAGGAGTCGGTGAGGATGTTCTTGATTCCGGTGGAAGCAGAGTTAAGCGGCGCTGTGGGGCCGGAGCAGCCGCGATAAACGAGGCGATCATCGAACAGCACCTTGGAGGAGGAGGGCAGAGGCGGCTGAACCGGCGGGACAGCGAGATGGGCGATGGATCTGATCCGGGGAGGTGGGCGAGGGCATCGAGCTGTTGCGATGGGCGATGTAAATCGGGAAGAAGAGCTCTATTTGGGCAGCGGTGACATGGCGGACGGAGGAGGGTGGGCTTTCTCGGTGGGCGGAGAGGCTATGGCGGCTGGGATTTGAATGGCGAAAAGAGGCGATGGGAGGGTGAAGCATGACTTAGGGGCCAGCGCTTGTCCAAAATGTAGGGTGTGTTCAAAAGTACCCCACCGATTTGAACTAACGGACCCCTTCGGCTCGAGGGTTAGAAGGGGATTTGGCGTGTCGGGATTTGGCGGCTGGAGGGAGTTTTTCGGCGTTGTAATTTCAGGATAGCAAAGTAGCGCGAGTTGTGAAAAGCGCCAGTTTTGGGACCACGATATCTGAATTTTCGGGATATAACAAGGCAGCGGGTTGAATTTTAGGGACAAGCCTAACATGTAGTAATATTGTACTTGAGCGTACCAAATCAATTCACACTTCCCTCAACCAAAAAGCGAAAAAAATAAAACTATTCACACCACACAAAGAGAGTCTTGCCCGTTTTACTATACAAATGCTATTCAAAGCTACTCTCATCTTCCATCTATATAGGGCCTAATCGTTTTCGATGCTAACTTTGACGAATATTAGAGCAATGATATATGACTTGCAACTTACACAAAGCACACGTTAACTTATACATGAAAGGTTCTTTCAATGATATAATTTTCACATTATTGCATGTCATGTACTATTAATCTTGTCAATAGTCAAAGCGGTCTTAAAAATCTCATTCGCCCTATATAGATGGAAGGAAAATATGAATCCATGTTATGTCCGATTAAATTTTTTAAGCTTGCTGTATAATGCATGTAACCTACTCATAACAACATTTTAGTGCATTCCAAATGTCTATACTACGCTGCAGATCCGAACAAAATTTGAATTCGTTTCTCTATTTCAATAAGAATCTACAATCATGATTGTTGCCAACTTCAACCATCATAGTTTCCTTGCTATCCACTTGAGAAATAAATTGGACAGCCTATAATGCAGGATGGCAGGCACACCATCATCAACAGCTACATTTTTTTATAAGAGTAGAGATAAAATATATTAAATGTAGTATAACATTTTCATAAACACACCATGTGTATCACCGTTATATATATTCACACATGCGTCGGTTTAAAACACTATGATAAATTCTTCAAATATCCGAATTATCTTTTTATAATGAAGTATATATGATCTCTATTCGTCTTTTACACCCACACAACCCTCTTATCTTTGTAGCTAGCGCAAACTTTCTCTTGTGCATGCACACGCCCGCATCCCTCTCACCCTCCCTCAGCATTCTCTAGCTCTATCGCGCAAATTCGTCTTTTCACTTTAGGTCGTTCACCCATGGTGTGTGTAGGCCCCAGCTCCTTCTTCTGACACGCATCGATCGATATGCCTCTCTAGCAGGTGTGCCTAGCACAAACACAAGCTTACCCTCTTCTCTTATCACCGTCCATGCCTCACACCCACCACTCTTTTCATCGTTCTCGTACTACTTCCTCCTCCCGCTCGATATAGTATGCCTCTCGTACCACCTCCTACATGCACCCTCTCTCTCTATCCTTCTCCTCGTCCCTCATTTGCTTCTAACACACACATGCATGTATACGGTCGATCTCCCAACATATACCTAGATCGACTTTAACTACCCCGCCATCGATCGACATACCTCACAAGTTATGTCTCTCCTTTCTCTAACAAAGGCGATTGATCTTCCTATGTAGTTATATACCTTACCACATCCACATTGCCCCCTCATCATTCGTGCATGCCTCTGACCCGTCTCTCACTGCACTTGCGTGCCCAGACAACAAGCAGCCATCTCCTCTCTTATTGATATTGTGGTCGTGCCCTCCGTTTGTCTAGCAAGCCTATCCCACCATTTGTTAGAAGCAAGTCCACTACCACCCCCTCCAACACTCTAGCTTTGTCTCTCTCCCAACCTTATTCCTCTCACCTGCTATGCATGGATGCCGTCGATCTCCCTTAATACATGAGGCGGATCGATCTCCTTAATACAAGAGGTAGGCCTCTCTCCTCCTCCACACATATACCATCCATTGTACCTCTATAGTTAATTGGGCCTCCCTCTTCCCCCACCACACACCGATAGTCGGGCGCTGCGGTAGGTATCCATGCCACAGAGACAAACTGCACATGTCCCCTCTCGGGTTCGATGGGCCAGCCACTCTATATCTTTGGCGTGGGCACACACAAATTCGATGGCACTCTTTATCGTCATGGCAGCATACACACACGCACACACATCATCCCTCTTTTTCGATTCTATGGACACCTCAAGCCGATGATACCTCCACTCTCTTCTCATGGATCGCCCCTCTATATATATGTTATATCCGGGACTCTATTTCACACACATTGCATATGTTACATTTTTGATTGACCCCCCAAAAAAACTCTCAAGAACCCACACTATATCTCTCTAGGTTTGTATCTCTCTCACACAACCCCGTAGGTTTTATGCGTATACAAGAAGAGAATAGGTGCACCGTGCCCGTACTCACGCTTTGTGCCATGCCACACCAGCGGGTACGGTGGAGCTCATTTCATTCTTGAAATGGCAGCCCACGTGCTAATTTGAGCGCCTATAGCGGTTGTTTACCTAGGGAGGTCGTGTACCACGCCTGCCTTGCGAAACAAAGTTCGACTTGGCAGCGTTGCGCGCGTTATTTTCAATAAAGTTATAGCGCTCAATGGCATGTACACGAATATAAAGCGATTTTGATGGAGAAAAAGGTGATACGCTCACTATATACAATGGATCCTTGCGTGCCTGGTTTGTCGCCCTTGAGTATCTCACACAAGGCTGCGGTGGCCTCTCTCTTTCACCGTTGGTCTTGATCGGCCGCATCCGTCCTTTGGGAGAAAGGGAGTGCGGTGGCCTCTCTCTCTCACGTTGGTCAGCGATCCGGCCGCATCCGTCCGCCGAGAAAGGGAGGAAGTGCATCATTTCTCCGTTCGGCGGCGCCGAGGCAACGCGTCTCGATCTGCGGTACCGCCGTTCTCTCGACCAAGCTCCGTGGCGGCGGGGCCTCGCCACCTGCTTTCATGATTCCGCCCGCCGCACTCGGTATCCCCTCGGCCTTGCTCCTTGCCCGTCTTCCCGTCGCTGCATGTGGATCTTCCATAGTTCTTTGCCCAAAAGCGTGGCTCGTCCGGTACTTTCCATATTGCATTCTCGTCCTCACACCATTTTAGACAAACACAACCGTGTTGTTATCTTCCCTTAGGGCAAGGAATATGCTTATTTTTGTTGTCGCATGTGTCATCAACTGTTATTGGCGATAATTGTTTCCTTTCTACCTCTTTTTTTGCAAGCAGGGCTATCCATTTCACCTCGTTGCTATTGCAACCTTTTGGTGAACTTCACAAATCACTTTTTTCTTAAGAGTGTTTTGTGCGGTTGTACTAAAAATTTCACACAGACAGCGTCTCTACATTTCGGTCTTGTTGCACAAAGGGAGATTGGTTTTGCTCTATCCTCCTCATCCAACTCCGAGCCTAATCTTCTCCAACTAGTTAGTCTTAAGAGAAACTACAAAGGTGACCGGCTTCTATTTGTGTGTTTATTGTTTCATCAGCAGTCCTTATTATCGTAATCACACTTAATATCTTTGGAACAGGGACGCTCAGCTCTATTTTAGTGGAACTACACAAAATGATCGGAATGTTGCATGCTCCAGACAACTACCTTTTTCCCAACATGCCTTGTTGATTTAGGCAGAGCTGGGGGGGCGTTATTTGCCAATGAAAGCATGGATCAATTTTAATTTAACACCTTCTCACAACTCTGTCTTGATTGTGATGTAATTAATAGCTACGATCTGCTAATAATTGACATGCATTAACAAGGAAGTTAGTTTTTATTGTATCCCAAAAGAGCATCGATGGCAAGACACATGAAACAAAGCTGAAAGCTCACACCATTATACAATTTCATGTACATTGGAAAATTATTTGTATAGTATGTCAATTATGTAAACAAATGATGGAAGCTTGATAGCATTGCGAAGCCTCTTCATCATCCGGGTCCATGTGCCATGCACAAAATTATACTCCTTCGTTCCTATATATTTGTCTTTTACAAATTTCAAGCGGGCATATTTTAGAATGTAGATTCACTCATTTTGCTTGAATGTGTACTCCTCCGTTCCTAAATATTCTATTCTTCTTTCTAGAGATTTCAACAAGTGACTACATACGAGCAAAATGGTGAATCTACACTCTAAAATATGTATATATACATCCATATGTGCCAGTCCATTTGAAATATCTAAAAAGACAAATATTTGAGTAGTCACTCGTTGAATCTCTAGAAAGACAAATATACTCCGGAGTATATTCAAGAATCGAGGGGGTAGTGCACAACCGCATGGGAGACTCAGCCTAGTCGTTGCGCCATATTAATAGTGAGTAATGAGCAGTCAAATCATAAGCCCCACCTTTCCCACTGTAAGTTGCTCTAAAGAAGCAACCATCAATACGCTCTTCTTTGAATCCGCTCATACTACTCCATCCTTCACTGTCTATACAGCGCGCTAAAGAAAAAAGAAAAAAAATCTGTGGGATCAAGGCGACTAGCGACCGACCTGAAAAATAGCATTGGTAGTTATAGCACGGCGTACACACATGCATGCAGTGCTTCCACTTCGGGTACACACATGCATGCACTTACTCCACTCCATAGTAGTACAGTACATGGAGAGAAAATGGTGTACTTGATTGCGGTTACCACGCCCTAATTAATTGAGCATTAAACCAAACGCGTCTAAAGTCTCTCTGGTGGTGGAAATGCATGAGAGAAATGCATCATAATGAAGCGCCTTGTATCTTTGTGTGGAGTGAGGAGTAGTATGAAGGTGCAAAACCAAATGCGCATATGTCGATCGGTCAACGCACCTCCTCTTGGCATATCAGCGACATGTGGGGCAGGAGTGTGAGCAAACCGATCTCAATTGACGGCAAAGAGCCAACCCGCCGTTCCTTGAGAGGCGAGGAGGCGAGAACACAGAGGGGCTGCATACGAGAGGCCAAGATATATTTGAGCATGGTTGGTTGATCGATATCATTCATTACATGTTGGGCTGCCGTTTTCCGCCCTTCTCCGGAATAAACATGTACTTTATCAGAGATAAAAAAATAAGAGTACACGCTCCACCATGCGGTTCTAGTAGTACTACTACTCATACTACTTAAGCTTGGCTCTTCACCTCTTCGTGAAGTCGAACAAGGTACTTCGCATGTTGGGTACTACGGTGTTCGCCTATTAAGGAAGTCGAACAATAGTAGCACTAGTAGTATAGTGTATGCTTCTGGCAATCTGACACCGAATTAACTGTTGCACGTCCACCACCTGAGCAAGGGAGATCTTGCATTAGTCAAAAGTTTCTATTTGTCCTGCGAGCCACCGCGTGCAAGTGCTACCTCTTGAGCACTGCGTTGGATTTCCCCGAAGAGGAGAGGATGATGCACCAAAGTAGCGTAAGTATTTCCCTCAGTTTTTGAGAACCAAGGTATCAATCCGATGGAGGCCCGCACAAGTCCCTCGTACCTGCACAAAGCGATAGCTCCTGCGCAACCAACGCGATTAGGGGTTGTCAATCCCTTCACGGTCACTTACAAGAGTGAGATCTGATAGAGATGATAAATAATATTTTTGGTATAAAGATGCAAAGTAAAAGTAAAAGGCAAAGTAAAAACAAAGCAAGTATTAAAGTGATGGAGATTGATATGATGAGAATAGACCCGGGGGCCATAGGTTTCACTAGTGGCTTATCTCAAGAGCATAAGTATTCTACGGTGGGTGAAAAAATTACTGTTGAGCAATTGATAGAATTGAGCATAGTTATGAGTATATCTAGGTATGATCATGTATATAGGCATCACGTCCGAGACAAGTAGACCTAAACGATTCTGCATCTACTATTATTACTCCACTCATCGACCGCTATCCAGCATGCATCTAGAGTATTAAGTGAAAAACAGAGTAACGCCTTAAGCAAGATGACATGATGTAGAGGGATAAATTCATGCAATATGATAAAAACCCCATCTTGTTATCCTCGATGGCAACAATACAATCGTGCCTTGCTGCCCCTTACATCCTTTGGGAAAGGACACGCAAGATTGAACCCAAAGCTAAGCACTTCTCCCATTGCAAGAACTACCAATCTAGTTGGCCAAATCAAGCGGATAATTTGAATAGACTTGCAAAGATAACCAATCATACATAAAAGAATTTAGAGAAGATTCAAATATTATTCATAGATAAGCTGGATCATAAACCCACAATTCATCGGTCTCAACAAACACACGCAAAAATAAGATTACATCGAATAGATCTCCACGAGAGAGGGGAGAACATTGTATTGAGATCCAAAAAGAGAAGAAGCCATCTAGCTACTAGCTATGGACTCGTGGAGTCTGAAGTAAACTAGTCACACTTCATCGGAGGGCTATGGTGATGATGTAGAAGCCCTCCGTGGTGGATGCCCCCCTCGTGAACTCGAACAGGCCCCAAGATGTGATCTCGTGGATCTGAGGAAGTTGCGGCGGTGGAATTAGGTTTTGGCTCCTGTTACGATCGTTTGGGGATGCGTGGGTATATATAGGAGGAAGCGATGCGTCGGTGGAACAACGGGGGCCACAGGCGGGGGGCATACAGAGGCGCCCCACCCTCGTGACCGCCTCTTTTGTTCCTTGGAGTAGGGTGTCCCACGGATCACGTTCGGTTGAGAAAATCAACGCTTAGTAGGTTTCATTCCGTTTGGACTCCGTTTGATATTCCGTTGAAACCTTTGAAATAGGCAAAAAACAGCAATTACAGGCTGGGCCTCCGGTTAATAGGTTAGTCCCAAAAATAATATAAAAGTGGAAAATAAAGCCCAATATAGTCCAAAACAGTAGATAAAGTAGCATGGAGCAATCAAAAATTATAGATCGTTGGAGGCGTATCGGGCATCTAAGCTTAATCCCTGCTCGTCCTCGAGTAGGTAAATGACAAAAAAGAGAATTTTTGATGCGGAGTGATACTTTGGCATAATTTCAATGTAAATCTTCTTAATTGTGGTATGAATATACAGATCCGAAAGATTCAAGACAAAAGTTCATATTGACATAAAAATAATAATACTTCCAGCATACTAACTAAGCAATTATATCTTCTCAAAATAACATGGCCAAAGAAAGTTATCCTACAAAATCATATAGTGCGGCTATGCTCCATCTTCCCACACAAAATATTTAAATCATGCACAACCCGATGACAAGCCAAGCAATTGTTTCATACTTTAACATTTTCAAAAAAAAATTAATCTTCACGCAATACATGGCGTGAGCCATGGATATAGCACTATATGTGGAATAGGATGGTGGTTGTGGAGAAGACAAAAGGGAAAATAGTCTCACATCAACTAGGCGTATCAGCAGGCTATGGAGATGCCCATCAATAGATATCAATGTGGTGAGTAGGGATTGCCATACAGCGGATGCACTAGAGCTATAAGTATGTAAGCTCAACAAAAGAAACTAAGTGGGTGTGCATCCAGCACAAAGCTTGCTTCACGAAGACCTAGGGCATTTGAGGAAGCCCATCATTGGAATATATAAGCCAAGTTCTATAATGAAAAATTCCCACTAGTATACGAAAGTGACAAAATGAGAGACTCTCTATCATGAAGATCTTAGTGCTACTTTGAAGCACAATGTGGTAAGAGGATAGTAGCATTGTCCCTTCTCTCTTTTTCTCTAATTTTTTTATTTGGGCCTTTTCTCTTTTTTTATGGCCTCTTTTTTTTCTTTTCTCTTTTTTTTTTATTTTTCGTCCGGAGTCTCATCCCGACTTAGGGGGAATCATAGTCTCCATCATTCTTTCCTCACTTGGGACAATGCTCTAAAAAAGTGATGATCATCACACTTTTATTTTCTTACAACTCAACAATTACAACTTGATACTTAGAACAAAATATGACTCTATATGAATGCCTCGTGATGTACGGGATGTGGAATGACTCATGGCGACATGTATGAAAGAATTATGAGCGGTGGCTTTTCCACAAATACGATGTCAACTACATGATCATGCTAGCAATATGACAACAATGGGCGTGTCATAATAAGCGGCCGCAGTGGAAAGTTGCATGGGAATATATCTCAGGAATGGCTATGAAAATGCCATGATAGGTAGGTATGGTGGCTGTTTTGAGGAAGATATATGGTGGGTGTATGATACGGCGAAAAGTGTGCTTGGTACTAGAGAGGCTAGCAATGGTGGAAGGATGGGAAAAAAGTGCATTATAATCGATGGACTTAACATTAGTCATAAAGAACTCATATACTTATTGCAAAAATCTAGAAGTTATCAAAGCAAAGTATTGCATGCATGCTCCTAGGGGATAGATTGGTAGGAAAAAGACCGCCGCTTTCGTCCCGACACGCCACTAATAAGGAAAACAATCAATAAATAAATCATGCTCCGAGTTCATCACATAACAGTTCACCATACGTGCTTGCTACATGAATCACAAACTTCAACACAAGTATTCTTTAAATTCACAACTACTCAACTAGCATGACTCTAATATCACCGTCTTCATATACATAAAACAATTATCGAGCATCAAACTTTTCTTAGTATTCAACGCACTGAAAAGAAAGTTTCACAAATCTTGAATACCAAGTATATTAATATTAAGCAAATTACCATGCTACTAACGACTCTCAAAATAATCTAAGTGAAGCATGAGAGATTAATAGTTTCTTTAAAACAAATCCACCACCGTGCTCTAAAAGATCTAAGTGAAGCACTAGAGCAAAAATTATCACGCTCAAAAGATATAAGTGAAGCACAATGAGCAAAACTATCAAGCTCAAAAGATATAAGTGAAGCACAAAGAGTATTCTATCAAATTCCAATTTATGTATGGCTCTCTCAAAAGGTGTGATCAGCAAGGATGATTGTGGTAGACTAATAATCAAAGGCGCCAAATAATACAAGGCAGCTCCAAGCAAAACACTTATCATGTGGTGAATAAAAATATAGCTCCAAGTAAATTACCGATGGAAGTAGAGCGAAGAGGGGATGCCTTCCGGGGCATCCCCAAGCTTTAATTTTGGTGTCCTTGGATTATATTGAGGTGCCATGGGCATCCACAAACTTAGAGTATTTGCCACTCCTTGTTCCATAATCCATCAAAAGAATTTACCCAAAACTTGAAAACTTCACAACACAAAACTCAATAGAAATCTCGTGAGCTCCGTTAGAGAAAGAAAACAAAGACTACTTTAAGGTACTGTAATGAACTCATTCTTTATTTGTATTTGTTTTTAAACTACTGTATTCCAACTTCTCTATGGAATATAAACTATTTTACTAGCCATAGATTCATCAAAATATGCAAACAACACACGATAAACAGAATCTGTCAAAAACAGAACTGTCAGTAGTAATCTGTAACTAACGCAAACTTATGGAACACAAAAACATCTACGAAAATTAGAAGTCCTAGAAAATTTGTTTGTTGATCAGCAGAAATTGGAATTAGTATTTTATCACGTTCTGGTGATTTTTAATAATTCGGGCACTGAGCGCAAAGTTTCTGTAAATTACAGCAAGATCAAATAACTATCATCCAAGAAGATCCAATAGGTCTAGCTTGGAACAAACACTAATTAAAACATAAAACCACATCTAAACAGAGGTTAGATGGATTATTTATTTCTAAACATAAGAAAAATCAAAAATACTAAAAAATAAATTGGGTTGCCTCCCAACAAGCGCTATCGTTTAACGCCCCTAGCTAGGCATAAAAGCAAGGATAGATCTAGGTATTGCTGCCATCTTTGGTAGGCAATTCTTCAATGAGGCATCTACCTTCTTTAGAATTTTCTTTCTTTCTAGTAATTATCAAATTTTTAGGCAAAGTATCAAAAGATTCATTCATAGCAAATGGTTCCTTAATGATGGCAAAAGATTGGGATGAACACTTATAGATTTAAGATCCGGAGTTTCCTTACTAGATGATTCACCCTTATTCTTAGGAACATAAATAAACTTAGTAATTTTAGTAGATGAACTTGGAGTGTTTTTTTACGGAAGAAAAAGTGGATCCCAAGTTGGTAATGATACCCTCAAGTTTATCGATTCTAGTGGAACCTTAATTTATTTTCTCATTAACTATGGGTTCCTTTTCTTTAATATTTTTCAAAGTCATTCCTACCTTAGATCCATATTGGGTAATTTGATTGTGGAAGTTTTTATCAAGATTTTCAATTGATTCAATGGTAGCAACTTTATTCTCAATAATTTCAAGTCTTTGCATAACATGCTCCAAAGTTAACATAGTTCCATTAACCAAAAGAGGTGGTGAGCCAAATAAATCTATTAAAGCATTATAAAAATCAAAAGTATGGCTACCCAAGAAATTCCCTCCGGTAATGGTATCAAGGATATATCTATACCAAGGATAAAACGGCAAGGGTGAAGTGGGGGAGAGGAAAACGAGAGGCAAATGGCAAATAATGTAATGCGAGAGATAGGAATTGTGATGGGTACTTGGTATGGTTGACTTGCTCTTGTGTGAGCCTCCCCGGCAACGGCGCCAGAAATTCTTCTTGCTAATCCTTGGTATAGATATATCCTTGATACCATTAAATAGTAGCAACGACGCCTATTCGGGAAGTCAAACAATAGTAGCACTAGTAGTATAGTGTATGCTTACGGCAATTTGACACGAGATTAAGCTGTTGCCGTCCACCACTGAGCAAGGGAGAGCTTGCATTAGTCAAAAGTTTCTCCTTGTCCTGCGAGCCACCGCGTGCAAGTGCTACCTCTTGAGCACTCGTTGGATTTCCCGAAGAGGAGAGGATGATGCAGCAAAGTAGCGTAAGTATTTCCCTCAGTTTTTGAGAACCAAGGTATCAATCCGGTGAGGAAGCCACGCACAAGTCCTCGTACTTGCACAAAGCGATAGCTCCTGCGCAACCAACGCGATTAGGGTTTTCAATCCCTTCACGGTCACTTAGGAGAGTGAGATCCGATAGAGATGATAAATAATATTTTGGTATTTTTTGGTATAGAGATGCAAAGTAAAAGTAAAAGGCAAAGTAAAAACAAAGCAAGTATTAAAGTGATGGAGATTGATATGATGAGAATAGACCGGGGGCCATAGGTTTCACTAGTGGCTTCTCTCAAGAGCATAAGTATTCTCGGTGGGTGAACAAATTCTTGTTGAGAAATTGACAGAATTGAGCATAGTTATGAGTATATCTAGGTATGATCATGTATATAGGCATCACGTCCGAGACAAGTACAAAGCGATTACGCATCTACTACTATTACTCCACTCATCGACCGCTATCCGGCATGCATCTAGAGTATTAAGTTAAAAAAGCAGAGTAGCATGTAAGCAAGATGACATGATGTGAGGGATAAATTCATGCAATATGATAAAAACCCCATCTTGTTATCCTCGATGGCAACAATACAATTCGTGCCTTGCTACCCTTACAGCCTTTGGGAAAGAACACATAAGATTGAACCCAAAGCTAGCACTTCTCCCATTGCAAGAACTACCAATCTAGTTAGCCAAACCAAGCGGATAATTGAAGAGACTTGCAAAGATAACCAATCATACATAAAAGAATTCGAGAAGATTCAAATATTATTCATAGATAAGCTGGATCATAAACCCCACAATTCATCGGTCTCAACAAACACACATAAAATAAGATTACATCGAATAGATCTCCACGAGAGAGGAGGAGAACACTGTATTGAGATCGAAAAGAGAGAAGAAGCCATCTAGCTACTAGCTATGGACCCGTGGGTGAGAGTAAACTACTCACACTTCATCGGAGGGCTATGGTGATGATGTAGAAGACCTCCGTGGTGGATGCCCCCTCGTGAGCTCGAACAGGCCCCAAGATGGGATCTCGTGGATCTGAGGAAGTTGCGGCGGTGGAATTAGGTTTTTGGCTCCTGTTACGATTGTTTGAATGCGTAGGTATATATTGGAGGAAGATGCGTCGGTGGAGCAACAGAGGGCCACGAGGTAGGCGCACCCTAGAGGCGCATCCCCACCTTGTGACCGCCTCTTTTGTTCCTTGGGTAGGGTCCAAGTCCACAGATCACGTTAGGTGAGAAAATCAAGTTTCCGAAGGTTTCATTACTGTTTGGACTCCGTTTGATATTCTGTTTCTTGAAACACTTAAATAGGAAAAAAACAACAATTGCAGGCTGGGCCTCCGGTTAATAGGTTAGTCCCAAAAATATTATAAAAGTGGAAAATAAAGCCCAATATAGTCCAAAACAGTAGATAAAGTAGCATGGAGCAATCAAAAATTATAGATACGTTGGAGACGTATCAGCAAGCTTCTCCCGACCTGCAACCTTCTCCTCGTTAAGCAAGATTAGCAGGACCTGACAAAGTAATGCTAGTCCATCTTGCCTCCTCTCTGGTTAATATGGATGAATTTCAAACCAGGATAAATACTGCATCTATCCTTTGTATATTTGTAAAAATACGGTTGAGTGGACTTCATAATACGCTCATTACGCTCAATATATATATTTTCCGGTGTTTATCACGGTCATTAGCTCACCACGACTGAGTATGTGTGTGCATGCACGTGTAGGTTGAGCACTTAGCGTGACCGTGTGTGTTCCGTCGTGTGCTCGGACATGCATGCATTAGGGCGTCGCACAGTAAGTTAGTCGGAAGAAGCAACCATCATTTCACTCTTGAATGACACGTATGCAATATAAAATGGTTGATATGGAGAGAAAAAGAAAACCACTATATATACACTAGCAGGAGGCCTAAGCTACAAGCACGCTTGCTAAGGTTTCTCTCTTCACAAGCATAGAATAGCGGGCCTGATCCTGCGGTGGGGAAGGAAAGATGTTCTGCGTGAGGCGATGCGACATCGTGAGGAGAAAACTCACGGTCGTGCGTCCCAATTGGGGGTCACCGCGATACGGGCGATGCAGCGTCAAACCGCCATTCTAGCTACAGCAAGCGTCCCAGGTAGTCCATCTTCCTTTTGGAGCCGGCTTGCTCCCTTCTTGGTAGCTCCATCTCCATGTCGATCTTTCTCTACTTCTATCGGCTTCTACTTGTGATGAGTTTATGTCTCATGAACTAGTGCGATACTATTATTCTAATCACACTTCTTCAATATCTTTGCCATCGGGGATGCTCGGTCGATTTTAGTGGGCTGCACAAAAGCATCGTATGATCCGAGGGTGCCGGTCGTCTTTCCTTGACGAGGTTCTACTGGCGAGGAATTAAATCATGTTTAGGGTTTAGGGTTTAAGTCGTAGTGACCCCATCAGTAGTTTTTCTTCGTACTGCGCTCTCACAATGTTTTTCTTTAGTTGTGAAGTAAATATTGGCTATGATCATGAATCATTGAGATGCATCAGCATGCGTGTTGTTTTTCCTTTGTATTTGATGGAATGTTATATAGGGCAACCTTGGAATAGGAATGAAAATGGAGTGGAAAGTTTCCGTTTTTCGGAAGAAAAAATGGAAAGCGGAGAGAAACTCAACGTTTTGTTCGTTGGATCGCGTCATCGAGCAAAACCAGCGTTTAAATCACGTATATCGTGTTACGTGTCTCACCCTCCTCCGCGGCTCGACCCCACCACGGTGCTTTCGGCATGCCACTCACCGCATAACCGATTATACACGATAACTTTCCACTTAGCTTGTCGATGGATCGCGCCATGGAGTACTAGCACTCTCTTGGAAGAGATTGGCGAGTTGGGGAGGACAACTAGCTATGTACGGACTCCCAAGAACTTTTTACATGCATGTTGTAGCCGGCTATTGCGACCTTTGAGCAGCAGCAACGCGTGCACCGAAGCGGCTTCGGACAACGCTCTCTCGGCGGCCTTTGCGCCGCCAATGCGGCGCCCGGTGAGAGAGTTCGTCCGCTCACGGCCGGGCATGAATCGGCCTTGACCGTTGGTGCGGGAAGCACCTTGGTGATGAAGAGGTTCGGGTTGGTCGAGGACCCGTGGTAGTAGTGATCCGGGATGTCGCAAACAAGAGATGTTATGCGTTAATATTGCTGCGTATATAATTAACAACGTAAATAATGTGTCAGTTGGACAAATATGATTGAGATGGAGATGGAAATGGAATTTTACGTAAACACGGATATGCATGTCTATGTCTATGTGTGTGTATGTGACGACTCTCGCGACACAGAAGTGGGTGCGTGTTTTTATCAAGTTCTCTTTCTTGATGCAGCTAGAAAATCAGTTTGTCTAATTCACATCTAGATGTTATTTAAGGATATCACATCTAAGCTCCCACAAGTATATAATGTAGCAACAAGAAACAAAAAAATTAGGACAAAAAAGACCACAAATAGAGTGGACATCAACTTAGATGTGACATAACTATGTCACATCTAGATGTATCCTAGACACACCCTGTAAAAAATTGTCCACCAGTTTTCGTTTCTTTTTAGGGAGCCTTGGCGTATTCTATTTAAAACCACTGCTATGGAGAGATTATTTTACTCCATTATAGCCTCTTGTTTGATAGAGTTTCTCGCGTCTCGCTCTCTCACCCTCTCCATATCAAAACAATATGACAGTGTCCACTCTATCTCTCTCCTCGGCGGTGGTCACAGATCCGGCGAATCCCGTCCATTGCGGGAGGTGAGGAGGTGCAGCGTTAGCCGTTGTCTCCGTCGGCTGACGGAGGAGCCGATCTTGCCCGTCCTCTGAGGTAACCCGGCAGCTGCGCTAGCGAAGATCCTCCAGCGCCATTGTTCACTTTGCCGTCGTGTGGGCAGATCCTGCCCGCCCGCTAAACGACATCTCGCCCACCTGAGGTATAACTTCTTATCTTGGTCCAGCTCCCAGGTCATTGTGTGCGGGTTTTCTTCTATCGACTTCTCCCGGCTCCCCATGCATAGTAGTAGCTAGGGTTAGTCGGCTGGTCCAACATCACCTACTAGTACTATTATAGAGGAAATGCCACTCAAAAAGTTGTCACGATTTATGCCTCGGTGGAAATTGTGTACATGTTGTTTGACAACAATTACTGCGGTGGTTGTCGCTCATTGTCCATATGGTGGTAGTACTATCCTTTGGTTAAATGAAGAAATGCTTTTTCTCGGGTATCGGTTTAGTTCCCATCAAGATATAATTATGATGCTTACCTGTTTGTTGGTGTACTTTTCATTAATTCTTATTGACAATTGAGATGTCGTTGCTAACCCTTTTTCATATTTTTTGGAAACAGCGATCGTGTCTCCATACCGGGCATGTCTTCCTCAATTTTAGGTGGAACTACACAAAATTGGATGGCCATTGTTATTCTGCCTCACTTTGTCCTCTGCCGCGCGTGGTTCTTCCTTCCTCGAAGCTTGATTCTTGAGGAAAAGCAGACCCACGGTGAGGATTTGTCGAACTTCATAGGTGCCTCAACCAAACTTGATGCCAAATGGATGATGCATCACCACGATGACCTACTCGATGCTCATGGTTGCGTCATTTGGTGAAGCTGATCGATTTTCAATGAAAAAATTTATCTTCCATCGGTGCTCTTTGCTTATTACGCTGAAGATGATATCCTTCGTCGAGTTCACCTTGGTTGCGTTGGAGATGCATGCGTCTTTCACGTTGGTGCAATTTTATCACACAATTAGCCATAGACCAAATGGTTCCTCGAAGAAGGATCGGCGTTGGTACTAAGAGCATAAGTTTTGTACTTATTTCTAAGCCTTCTCACAACTTTGTCTCCGGCTCTCCTGTAACTTTATTTGTCCAGCTATTAACTTTGATTTAAAAATGGTGTGGACTAAAAATCCGGATGGACGTAGTAGCCCTCCATTTTTATTTACTCGCATATTAGATTTGACTAAAGTCAAATTTTGTAATACAATCAAACCTTTCCGATAATTGAAATTAAAATTATTTATTTGTACACACTCTCACACGTTTAGATAATTTGGCTCATTTTGGTTGTTCACTTAAGGGAGGGTAGTGTACCACCGTGAAAGACAGGAAGTGCGACCGGGGCAGCGTGGGCGTGGATCCTTAGTTCATTGGAAGTAGTACTAGTTTTCTTCCTTTGTACATTAAATAAAGAGTTTCGTTTAGTACTTACACAATTTAAAATGATTGTTATGGAAGAATAAGAAAACCACTCCCACTATATATTAGTCGTATACAGAGTACTATATGAATGACTTCATTGACTTAGTGCATGCCTTTGGGTTTATGGCAGGGTGGGCCCAAAATATGGCTGGCTCACTGTCATCAGCCAAAAGCGAGTGCAGTGAAACGCGGAGCTTAATCCGTTACTACAGTAGTATATATATAAGCGGGAGCCTCGGTAGCCTTGTTCGCTAGGGCAATTTGCACTCTCCACCGCCTTCTTCGCATATATATGTTACAGCTGGAGGCTTCAGTGTTCATTTGCTAGGGTTTGCTATATTCCACAGTCTCTCACCTGTCTTCACAGATCTAAACAAGATTGCGTTGGCCTCTTGTCTCTCTCTCCCCTCTCACAGGTGGTGAAAGGCGGCGTCCGTATCCCGTCGCCCGGGAAGGGGAGGAGGTGCAGCGTTCACTCCTGTCGCCTTCGAGGAGGCAATCCTGCACCGGCTCTTGTTCTCTTTCACCCAGCCTTTGTCTTGGGAGGGCCACCGACCTTCTTCCTCATTGTCGTACATAGTGTGGGCAGATCCGGCCTCCCTTGCCGCCTTGCCACATCCCGGCGACCCTCGGTATAAGTTTCTTTGAAACCGTCGTTGCTCTAGCTGCATGTGGATCTTTAGCCGATCTATAGTCGAGATCTAGGTCTTGGTTCCAAGAGGAAAGAAGGGTGCGGTGGGCTGGAGCAAGAATCTAGGGGCGATGGTTCAATGAGGAAAGGAGGCGGAAAGTAGTATAGACTAGCTATCCAGCAGCTTTGTGCGAAAAGGGAAAAGTGGGTAACCCAGTACACACATACATAAGGAACGATCTATTTGTTGAAAAGGGAAAGAAAGCGGGGGTCGAGTGGTTTGTGCGAGACTAGATTTGCTGCCCTCACTTAGGAAAAAGGTTCGAAGAGAACAAATATGGGACCAACGCATATATGCTGCTTGGCTACATACTGCATCACCCATTTATACGTGTGGGCCATGGTGCTTTGGCATGTCCCATACAACTATTTTGCTGTTGTTAATCTAAGAATGCGGCGGAAAATTGAAGCAATGCCCTTGTTAAAAAGTAAATTACATTTTTTTAGCGAATGTTGTTTCAAGAGAATATCTCTGTTAATATGAATCAATGCAACCGTTTAGAAATGCTACTATCCTACTTTATTTTCCATCCAAGATAAGTTAGATGCTTCTTTACATCACCGTTTGTTTCATCCTCCTTTATTGGCAAGTAATTGTTTCCTTTTTTGCCTCTGTTAAAACAGGGGTATCGATTCAACTTGTTGCTATTCCGACATTTTGTAGCTACTAAAACACTTATGTTTTTAAGAGTGTTTTGTGCAGTTCAACTTGAATGTCACTGCCGGTGATTTTGCTTAATTTTTGTGGAGGCTGCACAAAGGAGATCGAATTTGTTTCCACTCTTAAGTGGAGAGTTGTTTCAAATCTTGGTCTCATCCACATGATGTGAAGTGTGCTTTGAGATGTTGTGCTACTTGTTTTGGTACTGTTTTAAATAAATGTTGAATTGAAGCTATTGTATTTCTGTCTTTTCCCATTAAGTAGTGAACAAAAATGGGACCAACCCAGACATGATGCTTGTTGCTTTGTTACAACAAATTCAGCATCACCCCCTTTGTAAGCCAGTAATTGATGCCACTCTCAGAATTAACTACTGAATCTTATTTCAAAACTGCAACACTTGTTAGGGATTGGTAGGATTACCATTTTGTGGCGCATGTTTCATCCTCCTTTATTAGCCAATAATTGATTCCTTTTTGCCTCTTTGTTTAAGCGAGGATATCTATTCAACTTGTTGTTGCTATTGCGACATTTTGCTTCGCTATCACGAGACACTTTAGCTTGATTTGATTGCAGGCTGCACAAAGCAGATTCGATTTCCTATTACGTATTGGCGAGATTCATATTTTTATCCTGGTCTTCTCATGAAAATTCGATCTGGGCCTTCATCCACATGATTGTGTAGTGTGCTTTGAGATGTTGTGCTACTTGTATTGGTACTATTTTAAATAAATGTTGAATTGAAGCTATTGTATTGCTGTCTTTTCCCCTTAAGTAGTGCACAAAAATGGGACCAACCCAGCCATGCTGCGTGTTGCTTTGGTACACCAAACTCCGCAACACCCCCTTTATATGTAGAGGGAAGCACATCTTGTTATTAGCCCACTCTCCCCTGGAACTGTTTATGCTTTTACGTTAATCTAATGCATTTGGTAAAATTAAGCAATGCCACTCTAAAATTAATTAACTCACTGAATCTTAGTTCAAAACTGCAACACTTGTTAGGAATGGTACTATCCTTCTTTGTAGTTCTTTCTACATGTTTAACCAAGGTATTATTAAGATAATGTCTCTGTTAAAATGAATCGATCGCATTGTTTTAGGAATGATACTTTTACCTTTTTAGATTCTTTATACATGTTGAAACAAGGCATTGTTAAGATAATGTCTCAGTTAATATGAATGAATCCTTTGATTGACAATTTCTATTCTCTGCTTTGTTTCCCATTAAGATAAGGTAGATCAATAGATGTTTTCTTTTTGGGAGTACAAGTCATCAACCGTTATTTCTCGATAATTGTTTCCCTTATACCTTTTGTTGCTTATAGGGATATCACAATTGAAGCTCGGTTTTATTCCGACTTTGATTTTAGTTCAAGCTGCACAAAAGGAACCAATGTGTCCAAGGCAAACTGCTGCATTCTTTGGGTCGATTGGTCGTTCCACTTTGCGGAAAAAAGCGGTCACTATTTGCGCTACATTACGGAAGGAATGACCAGAAGCTTTCTGAGTATTAGGCCTTCCACTATGTAGGCCAAAAGAGGTGCCAATTTCACCTTTTCTTAGTTTGGCACTGAATCCCTCCATTGCTTTAGCCGGTGCCATAAATATTGAACACCGGTGACATAACTAATCTGCGAGACCATTGACAATTTAACAACAAGTGGAGTGCCACAGGCAAAAAGTGCCCAAACAAGTACAAAGCGAAAAGGACTCCACGATCATAGGCATTACATATTTTGAATCAGAAAAGCTTGTCAAAGTTTAATCATTGATGTTAGCAAGAAGCGGATAGGACTCCACGATCCTTAGGAATTACATATTTTGAATGGGAAAGCTTGTCAAAGTTTAATCATTGATGTTAGCAAGAAGGCGTTAGTTTAATATATTGGAATTGGAAAACCTTGTCCAAAATTTGCTCATTGATGTTAGCGGAAGACATACATTTGATATTTTTGAGTTGGGCGCCCTTCTTTGAACAGCGTCGAGTAGTTTTCCTATTCACGTGTTGGGTTTAGAAGTAAATAGTTACTCTGCTGAGATATTCCTGTGTTAAGAGTTTGTTACGAATATTGTCTATGTAATGCCCGGCCTTGTGTTTGATTGCAAAGTTGAGCTTGGAATGTTGTGGCATGCGGCATCACGAGCTGTTCACCATGCCTCCACGAGAATAATGCTTCGTATTGTTTTGCATGTCGATCTAATGCAGTGATTTGCTTGTTAAGAAGATCATCCTCTTATGTTGTTTCCGTGCTTAAGAATTTCGCCGTCGATGTTTCATTCATATCCTATCGACAAATTAAGATGCGTTAGGCGTGAAACCATATGATCTTCCGACCAACTCATGATATTAGGCCATGATTGGATCCTCGTTTTCCAACCAAAACCGCTTGTAAAACGGCGCTTGTAAATTAAAACAGATGGTCTCGGGTGAAGAAGGCCCTTGGTTTGGTCGATTTAGACTAAAGTAAAATATCGGAAGTACTTCACACACGATAAAAGCGGCTGAGCGACACTCGGACGATTGCTAATCAGCGTTAGCTGATGTTCGGCCTTGCCCATGGATGGCGCATAATCATACGTCGTGCATGTATCGTCTGGTAATGTCGTCCATATAGAAGTGCTTTCGTAAAATATACCTTTGGTCTCTCAAATTACAGCGTAACCCACGGTTTTACTTACGGACCTCGGGCCCTCGGTTTCATTCGCTGTATTTCTGCGTTATTTACGATGAAGAGTAAATTACACTTGTATGTTAATACAGGTTTGAAATAAACCCGAGCTCCCAAAGCAGCGGCCTTATATCGTTTCATGCCGTCTCGATTTCTGAAGGTGCTCATAGGTGTTACGATGATCCTGGCTTCCTTAATGGCGGTATGTATCGAGACCTCTGTAGGAGCTGCGATGCCCTCTCCGTTGTCCTTTGAGTTGTTGCGCTTTCGTAGTGGCATGAGGCATAGTTAACATGGTCCAGCGAACATGAGATTCGAGGAGATGACTTTATTTTGGTTTGGATGACACTAAGGGACCCACTAGGGCCATAGCCGTCACGTCACGCAAGTGCCTCCTTATTATGTACAACTATATTTTTTGCTTTCTCCTGGTTTCCTGACATCACGGTCCCCACACCATTGTCAACCTATGTAGTCAATATAAGCGAGAGAATTGCACAAAGGTCTGACCGGCGACGGACCAAGCAACTCGAGCTGATGTTGTGTTTTTGAGGCGTGAGCACCACGAGAGTTTTTCTTGGCGATGATTTACGTTGTTGTTAGAGGAGGCAGAATATTAAGCTGGGGCGAGTGTGGCCCGTCTAGCCCGAACAGATATCCAGCAGATACTAATTTTTCCAAGATGAAAATGGCTAGCCCAGCTATCGTCTTTTGAGGAATATCCGAGCCAAGGTCAACATTGTTATTCTGCTTGTTGGTACTGCAAAATCTTTCCTTGGAGGGATGCATTAGAAGCAAGGGAAAATGTGCTTTACAAAATAATAAATAGGGTGTAATTATAAAAAGCTGGGCGGTAACTATAAAAAATGCACCAAACACGTGGTTTATAAAATATTATTCATGGATTTTGAAAATCTTAAATTTTCATTGTTACTTGTATAATGTTTAGATTGGATTTTTACGTAATACAAATTTATATTTAATCGACTAGAAATTCCGGGATAAAAATATTTGGGATCCCATCAAAATGTAGGAAATTTTATTGAATTCTGTCTTTAACGGTTGGTTGAAATTATTAATCGTTGTCCTAGCTTGAAAATGGGTTGTACTTTTTAACAAAGCTTTGTAAATGGGCTATTATAGAATTCATTAGAAATTCAAAAATGGGCTATACATTCTTACAAAAGCATAAATGGGCCATGAGTTCTCTGCCACACACTTGTGGGCCTACTAAGTAATGGCGTCCTCTAAAAAAAATAAGTTGGCCAGCGTATGCAAGGCTTTGCCAACTTATTATAGTCAACACCACGATTCTGTAGCGATGGCGTTGGATGTCTATCCAGCGGATGTCGTCTTCTTCTTCAATATCGTATATTCTTAGCTTGCCGCTTTGAAAAATAATTCCTCCTCGACGACATCTGGCGCACCGTTTGGGAGGCTGACACGTGGGCCTACTAAGTTGGAGCATACGAGGGCTTTGTCAACTTAGTCAATATAAGCGATTCTAACCGGGGACCGTATGATGTCCATCCAGCCGTGGTGCTTCTTCAACCTCTGGTCTTCTTGGTCCGACCACCCAAAGCATCATGGTCGTGCCGCCTACTCCACGCCTCCGTGGCGGCTGTGCTACCAGAGAGCCTCACCGCCCATACTACTCTCCCACGGCTGGCAAGGCCATCCCTCCACTCACCCACACCCCAGTTATTCAGCGTGGCGGCCAGCCTCACACGGCCAGTAGCGAACGGTGAACCCTCGTACTCCTCTCCATGCGGGCTTCCTTTGCTGCGTCTTCCCAGCTCGCGTCGTCCCCTTCCTAAGCGTCGCCATCGTCCACATACAGGTGCTCTCGGCGCGGAGTGGTCGACATAGTCGTGGCGACTTCCATCGGAAGAAATCTTGTCGATGGAGAGGTGACAGCTGGAGTCCACGTCGGCTGACAAGGAAGAGCCTCCTTATTGTCATAAAATAATTATTCCTCCACGGCGAGGACCCACGGATGGGCCCCTTATCTCCTTGAAAAAATATTTCCCCACGAGTTGCTTTGGGACCCACGGACGGAGCCACCGTGTTCATGAGAAAGCATTCCCCCACTATCAGCTCGGACCCACGGAAGTGCCTCTTTATTACGCACAAAAAATGAATACTCCCCACCTTTAGCTGGGACCCACCTTGGTGGGTGGCTGACTTAATGGGCCTACTAAGTTGTGAGGGGGCCGGAATGCTTTGTCAACTTTGTCAATATGAGCGATTCTAGCTCCGATGACGTCTGATATTCATCCAGCAGACGTGAGTGCTTCTTCAACCTCTGGTCTTCTTGCTCGGCGCAAAGCGGTAGCCCGGTTGTGCAGCGTGCTCCACGCCTCCGTGTGGCGGCTGTGCTTTGCCCGGAGGCCCTCACCACCCCTACTATTCCCACATTTGGCCGGGCCTGCGGCGGCGGCGGCAACCTCACATCGCGCCCGAGCAGGTGAACCCTCGCCTCCTCTCTGCGTGGGCATCCGCTGCAGGCGTCTTCACCGGCTCCGCGTCGTCCCCTTCCGGGCCTCTCAAGTAATCCACCGCCTGGTGCTCTCGGCGTGGCGTGGTCAGCGTGGTCAGAGAGCGACTTCCATTGGGCCGTGGTTTGTCGTGGAGGCTGGCAATTTTGTGGGTCCTGGCCGCGACAGGAGAAGTGCCTCCTTATTCTGGCGAAAATAATGATTCCTCCACTGACAGCGAGGGACCCACGGGCCAGACGGGCCACGTATATCACGAAAAAAATGTTTCCCTCCGACATCTAGGACCCTGGCTACACCTTCGCGCAGGAGAGTGCATCCACAGCAAAAAAAGCGATTCACCCACATTGCTGGGACCCACCAGCTACATCTTCGCATGCAAGGAAGTCGTCCGGGCAAAAAAACGATTCACCCCACATTGCTTTGGGACCCACGGCTACATCTTCCATGCGCGGAAGTGCACGACAATTGGGACCCACCTGGTGAGCGTGCGTGGCGTTGTCATTAGTGCATAAGCGATATGCGTACATGCTGATGCGATGTAGAAGCGGCATGCGTGTCGTAGTAATGAAGCGCGCCGCGTAGCATGTACGCGTCACGTGTACATCGGCGGTGCAAGAAATAAAATCTGACCCGCGCGTATGTACGTCACGGCGAGAGCTTCCGTGTACATGGCTGGGTAGGAATGGAGAAATAAGCGTCGTCGTGCGTGTTCGGGAGGCAGCAGAATGCATCGTGTTCGCCGGGAGCAGCGAGCAGCGTGGGAGCCAACCAGGCTGGGTCGAGCGGAATGCGTGGTGCGTGTTCATCGGGAGGCTGGGCCGGAGCAGGCGATGGAAGCGAGGCTGGCGTACTTGCTGGCGAGAGAAGCGGACCTCCTACGTTGAGCGAGGTCCTGTTGATGGGAGGGTGTGGCGTGCCGCCAAAGCGGAGAAGCGGACCTCCTACGGTCAAGCGGGGAGTCACATTGATCGGGAGGCGGTGTGGCGTACCGCCATGAGAAAGCAGACCTCCTACGATCCGAAGCAGGGGTCCTTTTTGATCGGGAGGGTGTGGCGTACCACAAAAGCGGGCCGAAAGCGGACTTGTGTTGGGCGCTACGGTCGAAGCAGGAGTCTGTTCATAGGGAGGTGTGGCATACCATAAGCGGTACTCCACGGGATACTTTGTTCATCTCCACCGTCGACCTCCTCCGGCCTCCCACGGGCTACGTCGAACTCCTCCATCCTCCACGGGCTCCTGTTCATCCAGCCACCACCGCGTGCTACTCCACAAACTCTTTGTTCAACCACCCCTCCACAGGCACCCCTCCCACCGTCTCTGTTCATCCAGCCCTCCACACCACGGGGTC